>CM062804.1:907272215-908472215 GCA_031772625.1 Pinus tabuliformis
ATTTCTTTTCTTTAGATTTTCCCAGGACAGATTTTTTATTGTGAACACACAGCCACGAGAAGGTATATTTATTTGGAGAGCATCCTAATTTCCAGAAGACTGGAGGATACTTAGGACTAGAGTGCATGGTCTATAGTTCAATCAGATCTATATATATATCATTTACACATACCTGTAAATTTTCTTTTAGCACCTTCCTGATGAGATAATCTTCTGACTTGAACCGATGAAAAACGCAGCATCTCAGCCCATCCCTGACAGTGTTCCAAAGCCTTTCCAGAGACTCTGACATGCCTAGATCAATGACCCTTTCCAAAGAGGAAGAGGGCCTTGCCATACTGCTATGAGTTTATCCCACGTAAAAAAACCTCTTCTATGGAAGAAGATTAGAAGCCTATCAGGATGGTTATGCTCTCTCGCCCACTCAAAATAGGGTCTATTCCAATGAGGATTATGTTGCCTGATTGTAAGCTCCATTTCAGATTCTTTAGAAAGTATTGCTCAATTTTGCAAAAGCTAAGCCATATAGCTGACCCATATGTGGCTCCGATCCTTCCTAATCTGAACCAGTATTCCATGTCTTTGCCTTTCATATATTTCTTTTTATAGTTGCGGTCCATGGTCCTTCCCAAATATTCCTCTCCACAGTGATTTGCATAGGAGTGCTTTCCCAAAAGCCCTCAAATCCAATATACCCCATCCTCCTGAGTCCTTTGGCAAAGAGATCTTGTCCATTTTAGTAAGATTTATTTTCTATGTTCTGATTTGCCACCCCATATGAAATTTGATGTTATCTTGTTCATTTTCTAGATGATACTTGCAGGGAGAAAAAAAATGTGTGCCCAATATACAGCCAGTTGCGTTAATATTGCTTGTGTTAGAACAATTCTTCCTGCCAAGGAAAGACACTTGTATTCCCAAGCAAATATCTTTTTGTAGTACCTATCTATTAACCAATTCCAGCCCATTTTAGAGTAACCCTTGGCTTTTAGCTGAAAACCCAGATATTTTAATATGTCCTTGATAGACCTCATCTCTACTCCAAACAACACAGAAATCCATGCCACTATTTCCATATTGACATCATTGTGGAAAAGGATGGATTTTGCCTTGTTTATTTGTAAGCCAGTAGCGCTTTGGAACCTATTCAGAATGTTATTGAGACATATCCACGAGACCCTGCAAAGCATTGCAAAAATGAGCACATCGTCAACAAATAAGTTGTGTGAGATGTAGTTGTTCTTGCTGATCTTAACAGGCATGCACCTGTTTTCAGAGATTGCATTATTTATATGAAGGCTTAGAGAGTTCATTGCCAGGATAAATAGAAGAGGAGAAAAGGGACATCCTTGACGAAGCCCCCTTTCTGCTTGAAAAAACGGAGACAGAATCCCATTTATGATGACAGCATAGTTCACATTCTCAACACATGCCATGATCCAGCTTAAGGAATTAGATTTCAGGCCGATCTTTGCTAGTAAACATCTAATGAACCCCAATCTAAGCAGTCATATTCTTTTTGTAAATCAATTTTCAGAATGGCAGCTTCTGATTTTTTTGAGAGCATAGTAAAAAGGCTTTCTGGAGTATTAGCGACGGCATCCAATATATTCCTTCCCTTTAAAAAAGCATGCTGATCCTTTGTTAGAAAACAGGTTAATGTCGCTTTGATCCTTTCAGCAATAATTTTTGTGATGATTTTGAAAGTTATATTGCATAAGGAAATCGGCCTAAAATCTTGAAAGGAGTCTGCTTCCACTTTTTTTGGGATAAGTGCTATCTGAGTGGAAGATGTGATCTGATGTATGTTGCTTGAGATTCTTGTTGCTTCAACCATCCTCAAAAAATCTTATTTGATGATATCAAAGAAGTGTATAAAGAATTCTATTGTCCAGCCATCCGGGCCAGGACATTTATCCTTTTTAAAAGCCTTCATTACTCCTAGAAGCTCTTCCCCTGTTATGGGTTGAAACAGACTTTCATTTTTTCCATCATCAAACATTTGTGGGGTCAGATCAATACCCCACAGGATATCCTGAAACCTGCACTCATCCCTTCTTTTGTATTGGTTTTTAAAATGTCTCACAGCTTCCTTTGAGATATCCTGTTGTGAGAAGAGAAAACCCCCCTGACCATCACTTATTTTCCATATGGAATTTCTCTCACGCCTGGAATTTGCATACTTGTGGAAGAATTTCGTGTTCCTGTCACCTTCCTTAAGCCAGATTGCCCTGCTCTTGAGTCTCCAATGGGTTTCTTCCTGCTTTAGAAGATATTGCTGTTTCCTTTCAAGCTCTTTTATGCGACATCTCATGCTAAAAGGAAGTGAGTTGGCATCCATAGCCTTGGATATGCTATCCAATTCATTCTGAGCTTCATGAAGAGCCATTCTGTCCAACTGTCTTTTTTTAAATTGCCATTCTTTTACCACCTTTCTCATAGAGGATAACTTGTTTCTAAAGGTCATAAACAGGGGGTAACATGTCTTCTGCATATAAATCCTTCCATGTTTTTAATATGACTTCATTGAAATCTGGATCTTCTAACCATATTCTATTGAATTTAAATGGGTACCCATTAGTGAAGCCCTTTTCCTTCCAGCTGAGATAAATCGGCCTATGATTGGAAATAAATACATTCCCTATGGACGAATAAGGCATGCCCATTCTATCAATAATGTTGACATGAAAAATAAACCGATCAATCCTTTTTGCAATGTACGCCTCTTCTATTCTTCCATTGTCCCATGTAGGCATCATTTTGGATGGAGTTATATCTACAAGATTTCTGTGCAGAAGTTCATACTTAATGCGATCTGCGAGCGGGTCTCTCTTCCTGCAATTCCCCCATCGTTCCTCTGAACTTAGAGTTACGTTTAGATCGCCTGCAATCATCAATGATTCAATATCAAAAATTTCTGAAGCAAATAATTTTTCCCAGAAAGGAATCCTGTTCTTATAAGGGGCGTAGATATTCAAGATATTAATGGGACAGTCTTTTCCTCTGATAGATGCTGAGATGAGAATGCCCGCAAAGCATTTATAAGCTTTAGCTCTGATCCAAACAGGGTCCCATAAGACCGCCAGCCCCCCGAAAGACCCTTGGCTTCCGAAGCTACCAGATACCATGAGGGAAACATTTTTCTAAAATAGGATATGGACACATGATTGCTATGCATGGTTTCTTGAATTAAAATAATTTTTGGCTGAGCTGAGTAGAAAAGATTCTTTAGCGCCAAAAATTTAAGGTCTGCTCCTAGACCTCTAATGTTCATAGATATGATGAAGGTCATTTGGAAGTTTTTTCAGCCGCGCTTGCTCTAAGAGGCTGAATCTCTGACATATCAATGATGGGGACATCAACAAGGGACAGATTTCTCACACCACTATCAGCAACAACAGTCCTCCCTCTAAAATGTCTACAACCTCCATTGTGTTTCTTTCTCACTGTTATGTTCCTTGCAGAATTCGGGCTTATGAGAGGCGAAGGATTTCTTGGTTTATGGATGGTTAAAGGCTCCAACTCAAGAGATTTTTTGCTTAGAAGAAAATCTAAGTCGCTGTCATACAAGTTTGTTGGAGATGAGACAAGGGAATTTAGAGGGGTGGCAGATACCATTGGCTCTTTGCCTTTCGAGGATAGGAAGATGTTCTTTTTGGGCGTCGACAAAGATGATGAAATAAGAATGGGATGGGAACCCACAGTGAAGTCGTTGAAAGGTTGGATGGTCGGTGGGGGAGGAATTGCTTTTTCGTCATTCAGTTCTGGGGGAGGCGTACAAAGAAGAGTTTGAGTCTTATTATCAGCAGAGAAGCTAATCCTAGCCGAGCGTTCAGGCCTGGAATCGTGGCGCTAAGAAAGGTCCTGAGAGAAGCACTGAGGAGACTGGTTGATTTTATTTTCCAGTTTTTTAAACATTAGCCCAGCATCAATTTCCATCCGGGAAAAACTAGCTGTAGAAGATGACTTGTCCTTTTCAGAGAGTAGGGGGGAGTCTGTCCGGAATTTTCCATGAAACAGTTTGCTTTTTAGAGCCGGGCGCCGACGACAATTTTTAATTAGGTGTCCTATCCTGTCACATGCAGAGCATCTGAAGGGGATTCCCCAAATATCCAGTCTTTGTTTAAATTCTAAAACTCTCCAGGCAATCTCTATATGGTCAGGAAACCCTCCCCTGTACGCCTTTTCAATAAGAATCCACGCTATTCGCTTGTCCTTCTCCCCAAGACATCTTGGGTCAACGTAGACATATCTTCCAATGGAATTACCTATCTCAACTAGAGTCTCCTTGGACCACATCTCTAGGGGGATGTTTCGGAGCTTTACCCAAATCAAGTTATTCGGAGTGTTTTCAGAGGGTTGTACCCGATATACCACCTGTAGAGAGCAAGAAAGCTCCTTTTATGAACCCAAGGTCACTTCTAAATGGTTTCTAAATCACTGGCACCAAAAAAAATGAAAGCAATACCACGCCTTCATGAGATTTGAAACAATGGGGGTATATCCGATCAGTGGTTTCCACTGAATCTCAAGCCATTTTCTCATCGTGGCATCATCCATTTCTAGAAAGTGTCATATTCCAACCAAGGCAAGGTCCTATAGTCTTTCTATACGCTTAGTCAAGTGGACGTTGTCCAATTTTACTGCAACAGGCGGGGTTCATTCAACAATTCTTCTGGAAGGGACAGACGTTTCACCAACCTTTAAAAACGAATCACTGTGTTTCGATATTTTCAGGTTCGCCTGGAATTTGATGTCCCACGGGATGTGTTCTCTCCATTTTGATTGAAATTAAAAGTTATGATAGAAGATATTTATTATTAGTAATGGTCTAAAAGGGTAAAGGTATAGAGAAGGAATAGAATATTTGGGAAAATCATCTCCCCAAAAGTAAAGCAAAAATAAACTCATAATTAAATTTTAAAATTTGAAATCAACTACATCATTTCGGCAAAAAAAAAAAAAAAAAAACTTTTAATAATACAAATAATCATAAATTTGTATTTATAAAATATAAATAACTAAATAAATTTAATTACATGCACCATAACAATGACAAGCAATATTCATTTTTTTTATTAAAATTTTACATGCACAAAAAAATTGTAATAAAAAAACTCTAAATCCTATACCCAGTTTAATTTTAAATATAGAATTTCAAAATAATAATCAAAATTTTCACAATTTTACATGCAAACATTTCACCCCGTTTAATTTTACATAGTGTGAATGCATACTCCAGGGTTTCTTTGACACTGGTGTGCTAGTCACGGAAGGGCCTTAAGAGATGTGTATTGAGGCCATTGACGTTGTATTTGAAAAGCCACCATCACATTTACGAAAGACATTTACAATAAGTAAACATTTCCATAGCATTGTCGTTTTGAGAAACCATGTGTGTGACTCATCAATAATATATTTATTATTATAATTCTTGTTTTTGTTTTTGAAAGAAACCATGTATGTGACTCACCAATGATATATTTATTATTATAATTCTTGTTTTGTTTGTGAGAAATTGGTGACGAACTATTACTTAACCTAAACTTGCCTTTACTAATTTCATTTATAAAAAACTACATCGAAACATACAACTCATATACACCGAAACCTAAGATAGAACTCATATCTTCCGGTTCACTTTAATTCTCGAGAGAAACAACATGAACAAAATAAGGAAAGCCTCAATTAGGAATATCATGCTCAAAATACATAAATGACAGTTCAATCTTGGTGTTCAACATGATCCCATGAAGGATCACCGTATATTGAGTAACTGAAAAATGACTCGTGTAGTTATGTGATAATGACTTTTATGATGGTCTTTGTCATTCTTCGAAATTGAATGTTTTAATCTTAACAACTTCGTTAGCTCTCATATAATCATATGTCGGGCATAAAAAATTCACATGGCGAAAAACTCTAATTTTTCGCTAGTACATCTCTGTAATCATGGACCTAAATAGCGTGATAGACAATAATCTCCTCACGCAAGATCGAGGATTCATTTTAATACAGAGAAAGATTTTTGTTTTATTATGCACATCACAGGAGAAAAATGTGAGAAGGATATTGAATTGCATATCAAGATGGAATCCATCAGCGATGAATTTATTAAGCACTCATCTTCATTAATAATGGAAATCTTACAAAATTACTTCATAGATAACAGTAAGCAAAACAATTTATATTTGTTGCAGTTTCATGAACAATGGCAGTCAAGACAAAATAATCTCAAAAGAAAAATGAAGGTCTATACAAAGGAGACTTTGCATGCATGATGACACATATTTGAAAAATAGGGATGTAAATAAAGAGGAAACTTCCTAGTGTGTTCAAAAACCTGCTTCCCCATTCCTTGCTGCTCTGAAACTTAGGACAGGGTAGGCCCAGGCTTACCTTGCTGTTAGGCATAGAAAAAAATATCAAGCATACTCCAGCTTACATTGGCCTTCATATTCCTGCCAGATACTAATTTTATGAATCCTTCAACTTCATCCTGCATGCATTTGTTCCGTTGAAACTTCATGTATCATGTCAAACGTAGGAATGAACAATGATGGTCTAATTGCACTAATTGTAAATTTGAAAGAAACTAGTCAATACCTTTTTCCCATCTAGATGTAATTGGAATTCAAGTTCGACCCGTAAAACCTCGATCATGCTGACACGAAGTATGGAACTACTCTCCAGAAGGATATAATTTGTAGATTTTATTGTTTCAAAAAACTTTTATATAAGCCCTTGCATTAAGCAAGCTCGCCATATACCCCAATTTCTTTACTAACACAAATCCCTCTCCGAAATTAGAAATTACGTATTGTTGTGTATGGAAATGATGAAACTCCACTAGGATCAGCAGAATGAGCATTTGATGCATAGAATTTCCCAGAATATATATTTCTTTATCATGAAGCCAAGCACACAATGTTTATATTAGAAAAAGTGTCTTCTCTGGTGGTGGTGGCCTTGGATTCTTGAGTCCTTAGCATTAGAAAACTTGCTAATGCAATTCCTACATACTTCAGCTACTAGAGAAAGTGAAAAAACTTGCGGATTATGTTTTAAACCTGCTTCAGAGTGGCATAGAAAAGAGCTTTATTCATTTTGATCTAGTGAAAATCAGGGCTCAAATATTTCTTGGTGCTTATTTAGCCCCACGTTCTCAACATAGCGTGGGAGGTCAACACGAGCTTCTTTAAACCAACTATCTTGACAAGAAAGTTTGGAAAATATGGAAAATAGAACGCGATTTTGTTCGGGGAAGAAACACACAAACATATTACTTTTGAGCATCGCAACTTGAAAAACTGACAACTAGATGCCAGTATGAATCAGGTTGTTAAAGGCCTCACCTTCAGAATGGCTACATCTTACTAGTAGGGTTAGGGTTCTATGATAACTCAATGAAAATTGGACGAGTATAGTGCAATGGAAGAAACCTCAGCTTTGTTGAACCAGTAGAGCAAACCCAAATTTTCAAAACTAAATTTATACTATGACTGCATGAAATTGAATCAATGGCTACAGGAAGGCCAAGGGCCCTTCTACTATTGCTACTACTTAACCATTTTGCTTAAACTCAACATAATGTGATATATACTAAAACTGAGATATATAAGTAATTGACCTCAATGTAAACATGCCAAGATATCAACACCCCAATTCTCCCACATAAGCTTTAGGTTTCTCTGTAACACACATACAAACTTGTGCCCTATTGTAGCAGCTACAACCACCCTCCGAAATTTTTCCTTAGCCTCGTTTAGGAGCCTCCCTTCCAACCTTCACAGCAACTTTCCTTGCTTCATCAAGTTCACAAGCTTCAGTGTCTTTCTTGCATAAAGGCAGCCTGTCGATCACAGCTTGATCCATTCCCCTCACAAGCTGTTCACCCGGACTTGGTCGAGCTGCAGGCTAAGCATCTTCCCCTTGAAAATTGCGCATTTCTGGAGGGCAACCAGCCTTCCCTCCAGAAATTGTGCAATCCTCTCTGGCAGCCTGTTGGGCTCCAGGATTGTGCAACCCTTCCTGCCAACACTCCCAACAGGATTTGTGCAAATTGCCCCAACAAGGCTGCTCAACATAGAATTTTCACAAATCTGGGTAGTAGTGAGCTGCTTTGCCCAAAAATTGTGCAAATCTCCTAGGCAGCCAGCCCATCTCCCAGCCAGAAATGCACATTTTTCTCCAAGAGTCAAGCAATATCTTGCATGTGCATCTGCGTTGACCATTCCCTCCAGGACTGAGCAAAACAAACTTGCATGCATGGGCTGCTTCTCCCAAGGCAGCATGCAAAGGCATCCCTTGTTTCAGGGATCTATGTTTAGCAGTTGAAGGGTACATGCAAGGAGCAATTCCAAAACCTCCCACCAAGTGTTGCTTCCTCTAGATTCATGGCATGCGCGTCACAACCTCCATGTTATCAAAACTCAGCAACCGGACGCTGCAGAGCTCATTTCTCACATCAACCTTGCAGCTCTAACATCCCACATCATATCTAAGAGCAGTTGGCACATTCAGCTCAGCTGTTTTGGGGTAAGACCACTACCCATACCTTGTGTTGCATTTCTGTCGCTTTTTGTGTTTTTGCTTGTGGGAGTACTGTTTACTTGATTTCTTTGAACGCTTGTTGTCATTTACATATATACTAGCTTTTCCTAGCTCTGTTTCAGTTTTCGTTGCTATCTCACTGTTGTCACATGCATGAAACTGTTTTTCACGAACGTTCACCCAACCGACGAACTGCCTCACCCACATGCACGTTGATCTGTTTATTGAATCATTCCTTCATGGTTTGCATGCGCTTGGACCAGGAACATGTAGGGAAGATTGAAAGTGATCCGCTAGCTTGGAGTGCTAGCAGTATGATTTAATAGTGCCAAAATGTAATGCTTCTGCCTCCATGGCAGCTTTTACTAAATCTGACGTGTTGGATGCCACGTGGAGTATCTCCATCTCAGCAGACAGTAATAGCCCGACTTCCCAAAGGGCGACAAGATAGAGGAATTAAAAGAGGCATGGGCCAAAAGGACAGATATATCTAATTTCAGATAATATAGCACCTCGGGATATAGTCATTAATCAGAGAAATGAAAAAGGTCATCTCAGATCCCCGTGAGAGCAGGACAAATACTGAGGAGAAAAAAAAACCAGGACAAGATATCTCCAAGTATTAATAGAAAGAGGTAAGGTTTGAGAAAAAGGACCATAAATAGTCAAAGAAGAGATGAGTTTCGGCAGTACTAAAAGTACGAAAAGCAGAGGATATTGGAAGGAAAAGGAAATGACGGCCTATGGAGCCCAAGATAATTGAATGCCCATTGAATGAAGCTTCCTGACCAGTCTGAGAGGAGGGAAATGAGGACACTGAAAGGGATTTAAACAATCTACGGAACAACCTCAACGGAATTGCCGGAAAAGAGTCGGAATTACTAGATTGGAAACGGAAAAACAGAGGAAACATTGAAAGGAGATGCATACAATTCATGAGGATGCACCCGGGCATATAATACAGCAACAGCAAATTTCGTGTATGCACCACCAAGGGCCTATCTTAAAACAAAAATCTGCGCGTGGTATGGTAATAACAAAATATTTCCTGAAATTTTTCATGGAAATCCAAAACCATTTGGAAGAGATAGACCAGAACATGGGAGGTGAATAAGATTTATGAAACAAACAACAAATAGCTCGTTCACAAATTTAAACAAGATTCATCAGGGTAAAAATAACCAAGAATAGCCTATACCTCGCACATTAAGCCAACAGAAAATCCAGGAAAGGAATTAAAGGAACGTTTTATAAGCACTGCACTATCATTCTTGATAGCAATATAACTCTGGATTATGTATTTCAAGGTATCTAACATTACCATATATAAAAACGAGATATTTGAAAACTGACCTTTTACCGAGCAGGAGCCGATGGAAGAGCGCCGCAGGAACGCTAGCAAACCCGAACCAGAAGGCTTGAAACAGGTGCATAAATCGTCAAAAAAACTCGGGACAATGAAAACATGACTCTCTGAGCATGGGGGATACAGAGTGAGATAAAACAAGCTGATGAGCAGAGCGAACCCCGCTCTAAAGTGCGCAGGGTAGGAAAGGCCGAGCCAAACCTTCTGAAACTGTTGGAGATGAGATTTATAGAATATTAAAGCTTCTGATAAGGTGTTCAAACAAATGAAAACTATGCAGGCAAGCTATAACAGGTGTAAAAGAGCATGAGCGAGTCACGAGGCAGCCATGCATATGGCGCCATGTTCAGATAGGAAATTCGACTGTCGTAAGTGTAACGGGGGGAACGTGGCGAGAAATAGTTAAAACTGACATGCATAGGTTCTATAGATATTGCAGCCTATCGATGTGCACCTGTAAGATGACAATAGGTCGACTATCAACATGGCACAGTGAGAAAACAGAGCTGGTTTGTTGCTTTTGCAGCGTTCCTCCACTCAGCTCCGCCGTCTCTTTCAAGTATCCTCAATGTCATACTCTCTTTAATCAATCAATTTATCATTCTCCCAATGCCATGAATGTAAAAGTTACACATTTATTTATTAAATATTCTCTCACACTTTGCGCTTTTCGTTCAACGATTCTTCCGGAAGGGACGGACGTTTCACCAACCTTTAAAAATGAATAGATGTCTTAGATATTTTCATGTTTGCGTGGAATTTGATGTCCCACAGGATGTGTTAGTGTTAACTACATTTTGGTTGAAATTAAAAGTTATAATAGAAGATATTTATTATTTGTAATGGTTCAAAGGGGTAAAGCTAAATTGAATATAAAGCAAAAAATAAACTCATATTGTAACTCATATTCCAGTGGCAGCGCAAAAATATTGTCCAGACTCTTAGGGACATACATGCTGCCATTGCCCATGTGTAAGAATGGACAATGAGGTACAAGAGAGCCGCACTTCACTTGTCAAAGATGATGATGTTGCAGGCAAAGCTAGACAAAGCAAGGATCCGGATATTGATCCAAAACTATGAGCAACTCGCTCCATTTGTCAATAGCATACAAGCTTCATATGCACGGTTGTATAAGAGTTTGAATGTCATGGTGAGAACACACAAGATCCTGTCAATCGGTTCCCTCATCGATGCTAAGAAGAAGAACCAAGTCTAGCTAGAGATCGACAAGTACATGGAGCAAATAAAGCGAGAGGCCACCAACGATGACTTGGATTTGAGTGCAGAAAGCATGTAGAAAGTCATCAAGTGGATGTTGTCGAGTTGGTATTTCCCCAAACTTTTGAGTCATAGTGTTTTGTCTTGTTAGGTTTTCTCTAGCCTATTTTGTCTCACATGGGTACGTGTGGAAAATGTATATTATTTGTAAATATGTTGTAAGTGAAATTCCAAGTGTTATTAATGGAATGTGAAGAATCACTATGTAATGTAATGAGTCATTTGTAAAGAAGTTAAGAGTCACGAGGGTAGTCAAAGAGTCACACGGGGAATGTCAAGGGTCACCCCACCCTTTGTTATAAATAGAACTCATAACTCATAGAATTGGATTTTGGGAGTCAAAATTTTGCCTAGGATTAGGCTTAGAGAAGGTTTGGGAGTATTGTGACGAGCCTTGGATTCTCCACAACATAGAGCGAGTATACCTCTTGGAGGAGCAGGTGTTGTGTTCTTGATTGTAATCTTCCACTATTGGGGCTAGTAGCTGTCAATGGTGTATGTATGGATGGAACTTTCACTTATAAGAATAATAACTGATCCAACACACTTTAATGCATATGTTTTTATTGTAGTTGGACTATTCTGGTTTCTTTAACAATGTATGTTGTTTAACTTATGATTTTTCTTATGGAATACTTTGTATGCAATTGTATGAATCTTATTGAAATGCGTGTTATTGGATTAACCTTTCACTTTCTTTGTGGACTATTCTGCATTTCAGTTTGCGATGTCATTTCACTCGTGTGTTCCTTTCAGGTTGCGTACTGTTACAAGCTTCTAAGGGGCACACTTCCTTTTCCTTCATGCGTTAGAACCCCCATGCATCTCACTTGACTCGCTACAAGGTCACACACTTGCTTCTGACGAAAGTCATCATACTTATCTATGTGCACTACCACGGTCAAGGCACAACATTACCACCCACTGCTGGGACTCCTACTGCAAACGGTCCAAGTTCTAGTTGGGACTTTTACCGGGGAGATCCCCTTGAATGTTGGTGGGTCGATCACCATCAACAAGAGGATAGAGAGATTCGATAGGAAGGACCTTGAGTTGGACTTTAGGGATTCAGCTCAGCTTTGGTAGATAGGAAGTGTCAAAGCCTATATCACTAATTTTTAGAGATTGGTTGTAATGGTCATTGATATTTTAATGGGCCGGAAAATTATGTTATTCATAGAAGGTCTGTCATAACCCTTGCATGGATGGGTAAGAGTTTATAAGCCCAAAAACTTACAAGGTGAAATTAGCAGAGCAAAGGATATGTAGGATGCAGTACCAAAGACCAGGTCCACTCCCAAAACAACCTTTTCTCAGAAGGATGAAGATATTCGATAGTTGCAAAAGGAATGGTTAGGGAAGAACTAGATGGATGATGAGACCAGGCGAGACATCAGAAGGAGGAGACTATGCTTCTCCTCTCAGGAACCTTGGGTACCAAGGCATGATGTCTCAAAGGGAAATCCCACTATATTGAAGTATTTTCTAATAGTGAGGATGAGGGAGAAGTACCAGAGGAGGATTAGGGAGAATCACAAGGAATGGGGGTAGAGCAGTTACCAAAGGAGACCCATGAAGGAGTTATTTCCTCACTTACAAGAGTTATGAGGTATCACACTCTTTGGATCAAGGGTATCATACATGGGAAATAGGTGAATTTGTTAATTGATGGTGGGGCCTCCAATGATTTCATGATGTAGAGTTTGAAGATAGAAGGGGGTTGACAACTGATGGAGGATTTACAGCCTTGATTCTTGGAAAGAAGGAACAAAACCACATGTCGTGCACCAAAATAGTTCCCAACATGAGTCTAACAATGGGAAATTACATAGTTACCGACAACTTCTTTGTAGTAGATTGCCTAGATTCCCATGTGGTATTAGGGGTCCAATGGCTATATTCTATTGGGACACATATAACTAACTATCAGGAGATTGAATATGGATTTACAGGGCCATATGGTAAGAAGGTGATGCAAAGAGGGATCCATTAGTACTTGCCCAAGATCGTGACATCCAACAGAGTGGAGGTAGATAATTGACATGGGGATATCCCATGGACAATAGAATATTGAGTTATGTAGGGGAAGAAAACATAACAACATATTGACAACATGGCATTATTACAGACACACCAAAAGGTTTTCATAGATATGCCATCGGATAGGGGATTTGAGCTAGAGGAAGGGGTCCGAGCACTCATCATGATCTATAGTTGGATGTGCCTATGACATTTAGAGTAGTATTTCTATGCTAAAAGCTACAAATGTGAGCATTTCTTGACATAGATGTTGTATCTAGGGCACATGATCGAAGGCTAGGGGGTCAAAGTGCATTAGGAGAAGATTGAGGCCATCCCTAATTGGCCCACTCCTAGGAATGTAACAAAGTTGTGGGGCTCCTTGGGTATCTACACACATTATAGAAGGTTTGTCAAAGGGCATTCAGAGCTGACAGTCCCGCTTACCGACCCCACTAAGAAGGGAGCCTTTGTATGGTCAAAGGAAGCACAAGAGGCATTTGAGCAGCTTAAAAGAGTGGAGAGGAGTTTCAAAGTGGGAGATATAGTATATATCTGTCTGTAGCCTTACTGACAACCCACTTTGAAGTAGAAGGGAGAGCATATATTGTAGCATCCAACACTTAAATTACTTGAGGGAAAGCAATTTTGGGTGGCGAGGAATATAATATCCCCAACCAACTGATTATTGGAATATGTCACCCTTACTAGCCTTTGTTCCCTTAGCCTAGTGATAGGGAGAGTTTTGGAAAAAGGGGACCCTTGATTTATAATCAAAAAGGGAAAAATAATGAATTTTAATAAATAATTAAGTAAGAAGTGGTATTTTCATAACGTATTTTTTTATGGTATTTGTTGGTGGTATTAGTCGATGGTATTCTGGTCAGTTGTATAAATTTGGAAACAACCCAATTGAAATCTATAACAAGGAAGGAGGAAGGATGAAGGGAAGGTATGTAATTTGATTTTCTCTCTTGGCATTTGATTTGGAAGCTAGACGAGTTTTCTACAAGTGAGGGTTTTAGGTGAGATCCTCAGGCTAGCTTCGATGGGATCATATCTCACCCTAGTTGGAAACCCAACTTGAGTGGTACTAGATACCACCTTAGCTGGTTCGATTTCTCCCATCTTTTTTATTTCATCGAAGGGTTATGAGATTTTTCCATGTAAGTTGTAAAGGATGAGAAGATCTTATCTAGATCTTTTGCAGATATTAATTCCTTTCTTTTTATTTAAGAAAGAAATACATTATTATTATTGGGTCATTGGTTAAAAGCATCGACATAAGGTGGCAAGGTTAATCGCAGAGAAGTTTGGCATGTTCTTTCTATTCTACCATATTTTGTCTCAGGAATCTTACTGTAGGTAATCCCTCAAAACCATTTAATTAGATGAGGAATATGATGATTAGAGGGATAACTGATATTGTAGAATGGGCAACCGAGTTAAACCCCTTTGTTTATATTCGGTAGGAGAGAGAGGAGTAACAAAAACCATCACAAACATGTTCTACATTTCTTTTGATATCAATAAGGTAGCTAAACATAAATTTATGTTTTTAAACACTTTGAAAAACTATCAATTTTTTTTTTGAAAAAAACAATAATCGTCTTAAATTGCTATGATCACAGTTTCTTATTATATTTTTAAAAAATAATAATAATAATAATGTCTCAACTTTATTTTATGTAATAAAAAAAAATTTAATGTAAAATTAATTAATTTTTACATAAAACTTAAATACAAATAACAATTCTACATATTATATTTGCTTAGATATATTAAAAATAATTATTATTTTTCTAAATTTAAATTTAAAAAATACTTTATTATAATACCTTTAAACTTTATTATTAAAATTAAACGATACCACATGAATCAAAACATACGTATTCTTATTCATATAAAATATCAAATTATTTTTGATAAAATTAATATTATACATTCTTATAAATATATAATTTTCCCCATAAAAATATATATTATATATTTTCATTGACGTTGCAACATTAAAAAAATAAATAAGCAAATTATAACATACCAAAACCTTTCTGTACGAGGAGGGTCCACAGGTAAATGTAAATCGCAGGCCTTGCTTTTTCAAAAAGGTCGATTTTGCGAAGATTCGAGAGACAAAATACAGCAACTGAATACAGCAAAAACATCTTTGATGAGGGGAAGTTAGCGTGTTTGATGAGGGGAAGTTAGCGTGTTAAATTGTGGGATTGAGGAGGGGCAGACACCAATGTTAGCGTGTCAACATCTCCACCGCTCCTGCAATAAACATCATCTTCTCCCTTCACTGATGTCACCACCCTCACCTCATCTTCTCCCTTCACTGATGTCACCACCCTCACCTCACCTGATGTCATTTGGTACCAAGAATGCAGGATATATTTGATCTATTTTAGTTTTTAACAAGTTGATTATGTTAAATGGTATTTTTATTTTAATGATGGAGATGTTGTAATATAATGTAATATTTTGTTTAATATTTAATTTGATTAAATTATATAAAAATTATTAAAAGTAAAATAAAATAAATAATATTTATTTTAATTTGGAATTTATAAATATTGAGAGGGATTAAATATCTAGAGGGAAAGATCAAATATCTTGTTGTGACACTTTTAAATATCTAGAGAGATCGAATATCTTGTTGCTACACTCTAGAGTCTAGTATGGTAGAGATGTTATAATGTCATGTCTGTTTAACATTTAGATTGTGTCAAATTACATAACAATTAATGAAAAATTAAATTAAATTAAACTTAAAAAACATAAAATTAATAATTATATTTATAATTAATAATTAAGCCAACCTAAATCTATCTTAACTTTGACTTTACAAAGCCTAGAGGGATCAAATATTTTGAGATGCAAACCTCTTTTAGAGTGAAAAGAGATTTGATCCCTCTCCGCCCTTGGTAGATCCAGAGTTAAGATAGATCTAGGATGATGGATTTTATGAGTTGCATCAATTTAGGGTTGAAAGTATGCTTTAAAATTACATTTGTTTCGTTTAAAAGTTGTTTTCTTGAGATTTAACGAAATAGGTTAATGGCCTAAGACCTAGAGACAATTGGCAGGAGTGAAAGCCCATCCCCATATAAATTATAAGTGGATATAGCTTTCTTTCAATAACATTAACGAGTGATAACATCAATCAATAACACTGCAAATAAACATAGTAGTCAATAATATCGAATCCAGTTGTGTTTTCTGGAATTGAGGAACGCAAAAGAGAATCCTTCAAATCTTTTGAAAAGCCAAAGGATCAGATTTTTATATGAACTGGTTTTTTGAATTATTATCAGTGATCGCGACACCAACGGTGACTCAACTCCATCATCCATAGAAGTTAAAATGTGTGTTTATCGGAACCGTCAGCGATGACGGTGCTTCTTCCGTTGCAATAATAAATCTATTATTATTATTATTTAGCCAGCTCATATCATATCCGTACAGAGAGAGAATTAGTAAAAGTGAAATATCTAGAGAGATAAAATTATCTGAGGCGACTTTTTGGCTGTCAGTGGCTGTCGCTTCGTTGTGTTCACAAACGGTGACCACCCTCAACGGACTTTGTTCGCCTTTTAAATGATACACTGCAAGTTGCAACAATGACGTGGATACTGAAGAAAATATAAATATAATAAGGATGTGCTGAGATATGGTAAGGTCTGTGTCAGCGAAATTATTTAGTTTGGTAAAATAAGATATATACCTATTTTAATTAATTTTGGTTTATGATTTTTGTAATGTTTTAGCTTAAGTGATTTATATTTTGATTATTTTTATTATAAAAATAGATGATATAATTATGTATGAGATTATATGTTTTACTGTTTAAATTGTATTTTTAGTTACGTAAATAATTTTAATGATGTAGGTTAACAAATAGATAAAATGGTTTACGGGGTCTCTGTTAAGGCACTTTTGATATGAAGGCAGTTCAATTCTTTGATCTGTGTGACATCTTGGACATGATGAAGATGTAGTCCTACCAAGCTTACAAAAAAAACAAATAGATGAAATGATTGTCTTGATAAGAATCAAACAATACAATTTGTTATGAGATGGTGATTTTTTTGCTGTTGAAAATATACTTTTGAATGCATAAATGATTCAGCACACTGAAAAATCTTTGAGGCATTTAATTTTTACAAATTAAACTAACCCTTTTTAAAAATATGTACCCAATTTTAAATAAAATTGACCATGAAAATATTATTTTGTCCATTAAAATTGTATAAACTACATCAACCTTCAAAATATTTAACATATATGACTAAAACTATAGTTCTGTTTGAATTAGTATAATTTCAGCCCATGAAAAATCCAAACTGGTAATTTCCTAGTTGTTTTACCTTTTTCTACAATTTCTATAACACTAAGGTCAATAATTTTTTGGGATTTATAAGCAAAATTAAGAGCGATTCCAATATAGGTGTCGACGCTTGTAGGCGAATTAAAAAGCATGAATAATAAAATAAAGGATGAAGCTGTGCACCGAGAAATTTAAAACAAATATACAATAATGAAAATAAGTATATAAACCTTCGCATCACATAATAATATGTGAGACAAAAATCTATGACAAATTAAAAGCTTCCCTGTAATAATGGAAATAGCTAAAGGAAAAGGAAATGAAGATGCTCAACCTTGACATGAAATATATTTATGGTGGATAATAGAAAAGATACACAGAGTGGCCAATCTAGCCTGTCAAATAGAGTGGTCAATTAAAAAGCTGAAATGGCTGATTACAAACTAAGGAGGAGGAGGAGCAGGAGTATGGTGTGAAGTATGGTGTGCTTGGTGTACTTGTACAACTCGCAGCAGGTCTGTATGACAGTCATGGCGAAAATCAAGAACCAGCGGTAGGAAGTAGAAATTTCCAGCTCGATAAGTTTTTCGATAGTTTTTGTGGAGCACATCATACAGTCCTCTACCAAGGTCGTCAGATTTAGGACCCAAGTGACCAATAAAGAAGGGCTGACCCAAGTCCCAAGTGACCAGTAAAGAAGAGCTGACCCAAGTCGTTCCACATCTTGGCTATGCATTCGTCTGTTAACATGTTGGTACGAACAACGCGGCGGTTCATTATGACGCCAACAGCTGAGTTGGTACTAATGACACCACAATCCCGAGGACTCGAACATCTTGAGGAGTCTGGATGAGGCAGTTCATCAAATCACGTAACGCATAACGTTTCACCCACCTTAAAAACTAATAACTGTGTTTCGATATTTTCAGGTTCGCCCGGAACCTTAAAAACTAATAACTGTGTTTCGATACTTTCAGGTTCGCCCGGAATTTGGTGTCCACGGGATGTGTTCTCTGATTTTTGGTTGAAATTAAAAGTTATAAAAGAAGATATTTATTATGAGTGGGCTTAATGGTTAAGAGCATGTGTTTCCTCCTAAGAGGTCACAGGTTCAAAACCAGAGGGGGTAGAGTATGTATGCCTTCGTAGACTTAGCAGTCAAATCGCTGCGCGGAGGTGGGTCCCTTGTCCACAAACAAGGGGGTCTCATACACCAATTTGGTGTCTGGCTTGGCTGTGACCTTAAAAATAGATATTATTATTATTATTAATAGTTTAAAAAGAGTAAAGCTACACCGAAGGAATAGAAGATTTGGGAAAATTATTTCGGAAAAATAAAGCAAAAAATAAACTCATAATTAAATTTTAAAATTTGGAATCAACTACATAATTTCTTTTAATAATACAAATAATCATAAATTTCTATTTATAAAATACAAATAACTAAATAAGTTTAATTACATGCACCATAACAATGACAAGCAAATATTCATTTTTATTAAAAAATTTCATGAACAAAAAACTTGTAAAAAAAAAAAAAACTCTAAATCTTATACCCAGTTTAATTTTAAATATAGAATTTCAAAATAATAATCAAAATTTTCACAATTTTACATGTGAACATTTCACCCCGTTTAAAAGCCTGCTTCCCCATTCCTTGCTGCTCTGCAACTTAGGACAGGGTAGGCGCAGGCTTATCTTGTTGTCAGGCATAGAAAAAAATATCAAGCATACTCCAGCTTACATTGGCCTTCATATTCCTACCAGATACTAATTTTATGAATCCTTCAACTTCATCCTGCATGCATTTGTTCTGTTGAAACTTCATGTATCATGTCAAACATAGGCGTGAACAATGATGGTCTAACTGCACTAATTGTAAATTTGAAAGAAACTAGTCAATACCTTTTTCCCATCTAGATGTAATTGGAATTCAAGTTCGACCCGAAAAAACTCGATCATGCTGACACAAAGTATGGAACTACTCTCCAGAAGGATATAATTTGTATATTTTATTGTTTCAAAAAACTTTTATATAAGCCCTTGCATTAAGCAAGCTCCCCATATACCCCCAATTTCTTTACTAATGCAAATCCCTCTCTAGAATTAGAAATTATGTATTGTTGTGAATGGAAATGATGCAACACCACCAGGATCAGCAGAATGAGCATTTGATGCATAGAATTTCCCAGAATATATCTTTCTTTATCATGAAGCCAAGCACAACATGTTTATATTAGAAAAATTGTCTTCTCTGGTGGTGGTGGCCTTGGATTCTTGAGTCCTTAGCATTAGAACACCTGCTGATGCAATTCCTACATACTTCAGCGACTAGAGAAAGTGAAAAAACTTGCGGATTATGTTTTAAATCTACTTCAGAGTGGCATAGAAAAGAGCTTTATTCATTTTGATCTGGTGAAAATCAGGGCTCAAATATTTCTTGGTGCTTATTTAGCCCCATGTTCTCAACATAGCGTGGGAGGTCAACACAAGCTTCTTTAAATCAAATATCTTGACAAGAAAGTTTGGCAAATATGGAAAATAGAATGCCATTTTGTTTGGGGAAGAAACGCACAAATATATTACTTTTGAGCATCGCAACTTGAAAAACTGACAAATAAGCTAGATGCTAGTATGAATCAGGTTGTTAAAGCCCTCACTTTTGGAATGGCTACATCTTACTAATAGGGTTAGGTTTCTATGATAACTCAATGGAAATTGGATGAGTATAGTGCAATGGAAGAAACCTCAGCGTTGTTGAACCAGTAGAGGAAACCCAATTTTTCAAAACTAAATTTATACTATGACTGCATTAAATTGAATCAGTGGCTACAAGAAGGCCAAGGGCCCTTCTACTATTGCTACTATTTAACCATTTTGCTTAAACTCGGCATAATGTGATATATACTAAAAACTGAGATATATAAGTAATTGACCTCAATGTAAACATGCCAAGATATCAACACCCCAATTCTCCCACATAAGCTTTAGGTTTCTCTGTAACAACCATACAAACTTGTGCCCTATTGTAGCGGCTACAACCACCCTCCAAAATTTTTCCTTAGCCTCGTTTAGGAGCCTCCCTTCCAACTTTCACAGCAACTTTCCTTGCTTCATCAAGTTCACAAGCTTCAGTGTCTTTCTTGCACAAAGGCAGCCTGTCGGTCATAGCTTGATCCATTCCCCTCACAAGTTGTTCACCCGGACTTGGTCAAGCTACACGCTGAGCAGCTTCCCCTTGAAAATTGCGCATTTCTGGAGGGCAACCAACCTTCCCTCTAGAAATTGTGCAATCCTCTCTGGCAGCCTGTTGGGCTCCAGGATTGCGCAATCCTTCCTGCCAACACTCCCAACAGGATTTGTGCAAATTTCCCCAGCAAGGCTGCTCAGCCCAGAATTTTCACAAATCTGGGCAGTAGTGAGCTGCTCTGCCCAAAAATTGTGCAAATCTCCTGGGCAACTAGCCCATCTCCCAGCCAGAAATGCGCATTTTTCTTCAGGAGTCGAGCAATCTCTTGCATGTGCATCTACGTTGACCGGTTCCCTCCAGGATTGAGCAAAACAAACTTGCATGCATGGGTTGCTTCTCCCAAGGCAGCATGCAAAGGCATCCCTTGTTTCAGGGATCTATGTTTAGCAGTTGGAGGTTACATGCAAGGAGCAATTCTGAAACCTCCCACCAAGTGTCGCTTCCCCTAGATTCGTGGCATGCGCGTCACAACCTCGATGTTATCAAAACTCATCAACCGGACGCTACAGAGCTCATTCCTCACATCAACCTTGTAGCTCTAACATCCCACATCATATCTAGGAGCAGTTGGCACATTCAACTCAGCTATTTTGGGGTAAAACCGCTTCCCATGCCTTGTGTTGCATTTCTGTCGCTTTTTGTGTTTTCACTTGTGGGAGTATTGTTTGCTTGATTTCTTTGAATGCTTGTTGTTGTTTACATATATACTAGGTTTTCCTAGCTCTGTTTCAGTTTTCGTTGCTATTTCACTGTTGTTTCTTGCATGAAACTGTTTTTCACGGACATTCACCCAATCGACGAACTGCCTCACCCACATGCACGTTGATCTATTTCTTAAATCTTTCATTCATGGTTTGCATGCATTGTCAATCACTTCTGCTATCACTTAGTGTTGTCATGCATTTACTATCTTAGTTGCTTTCAGTTGCCAATCAGTGAGTCGGGCCAACCTTGGCCCGGACTCTGCCTTCACTAAGGCTGCATTGCACAATCTGGGGAAGGAAGGCTCACCTTCCTCTCTAGATTTGCGCATTCCTGCCCAACACTGGCCTCCAGGATTGTTTTGTGCATTTCTGGAGGATAGTGGCTGCTTGGCCCAAGAAATTTCGCAAATCTATGTTATGCTCTTAACCTGCAAAAAGATACCCAAATACAGAATATGCGAGGAAAGATACCAAGAACATAGAATAGTGAGAGACAACAGCAAATATTTTATTATTCAGAAAGCAATGTTCATTGGCCTCTTTGAGGGGGCAACCTCCAATAGAGCAGAGCTCGATACAAAAATAAGACACGATGCTCCTCGCAGGGAGTCTCTATCCTTTTTATATGACTCATACATGCAATACCAAGGATCAATACCATGGGTTTTATTAATACCATCTATCTAATACTACGGCCCATTTGTAACTAACTGTGGCCCCGTCATTAATTGCGAGTTAACCACTTACAATTATTAATATGGGTTTTATTGGCTCTTGACTATGACTCGATCCCATTACATAAATAAGGGGGTTAGGGTGGGACCCTAACATGCCCTCCTCCTTAAGACTAGCCTTGTCCTCAAGGCTGAAGCTGCGGAAACCGCTGAAGAATAGTGGTTGGTTCCCAAGTTGCATCTTCCGGATAGGTGTCTTTCCACTTGACGAGGACTTCCCTAATCATGCGGCCCTGCAGGTGCCTGTCTCGTGTGTCTAGGACCTGTTCAGGTTGGAGCCAGATTGACCCTTCTTCATCCAATTCAGGTAGACTGGTTTGAATTCTGCAATTGTTCCCAATCACTTTCTTGAGGCATGATACATGGAAAACTGGATGGATTTTTGTAGTAGGTGGCAAAGCCAACTTGTAAGCCACTTCTCTAATGCACTGAAGTACTTGATATGGTCCGTAGAATTTTGGAGATAGTTTCTGACAACCCTTGTCTTTGAGTGATGTTTTCTTATATGGTTGCAGCCTCAAAAATACCTGATCCCCTTCTTGAAATCGATGCTCTGAGCGATGCTGGTCTACCTGTTTCTTCATGTGGTTTTGAGCTTGATGAAGATTCTCTCTAAGATGGGCGAGCATGGTTGCGCGGTGTTGTAGGAGTTGATCCAATGCTTGTACCTTTGAGCACCCCTTGATATAAGAAGTAGGGGAAGGAGGGAGTTGACCATATACTGCTTCATAGGGAGTCATTTTGGTGGTGGCATGATAGTTGGTGTTATACCACCATTCAGCCAGAGGTAACCACTGTACCCAAAGATGTTGCTTTTTTGAAGTGAAACACCTAAGGTAGATTTCCAGACATTTGTTGATGGCTTCAGTTTGACCATCCGTTTGTGGATGATAGGAAGTACTGAGTTTTAGTTGAGTGCCTTGTAGCTTGAAGAGTTCCTGCCAAAAATTACTGGTGAAGATCGGGTCGCGATCAGACACAATAGAAGTGGGCATGCCATGCAATTTGAAGATCTGATCCATGAAAGATTGAGCGACCAAAGTCGGTGTAAACGGGTGGGGTAGGGCGCAGAAATGAGCATACTTCGAAAGTCTATCCACAACCACCATGATGACTGACTTGTTTCCTGACTTTGGAAGACCTGTAATGAAATCCATAGAAACCTTCGTCCATATTGATGTCGGGATGAGCAATGGTTGTAATGTGCCTGGTGTGTTGACGGTCTCCCCTTTATGGCGTTGACATACATCGCATTTTGCTACGAAAGTAAGGATATCCTTTTTCATGCCTGTCAAAAAAAATGATCTTCTGGTGCGAGCATACATCTTCTGAAAGCCTGAATGTTCTGTAATGGGGGATGAGTGCAATTCTGCCAAAATGCGACTTTTGAGGGTGGATGTTGGTGATATTACGACTCTGTCCCTGTAGAGAAGAATCTCATCCTGCCACGAGTAGCCCTTGGTGGAATTTGGATCCACCTGCAATTGAGAAATGAGTTGGGAGAGCCTGAGATGTGAAAACCATTCCCTGCGAGCCTCTTCAATCCATTCTGGAATGGGGAGGGAAATTGCTAGCAGAGTACTTTCCTCCTCAAATTGGCGAGATAATGCATCTGCTACACTATTGTCTTGCCCTTTTCTTGTAAATGATCTCATAATCATATCCCAACATTTTGGTGAGCCATTTATTTTGTTGTGGGGAGGATAGGCGTTGCTCCAAAAAATATTTAAGACTATGATGGTCTGTGCGGATTTGGAAACGTCGCCCCAATAAGTAAGGTCGCCAGGTCTCTACTGCATGTAAGATGGCCATCATTTCCTTCTAGTAGGTAGATTGGCCCAGATTCTTCCCACTTAGTTGTTGGCTTGTGAAGGCCAAAGGTCGCCCTTCCTACATTAAGACTACCCCAATACCCGTACCCGAAGCATCACATTCAATGACAAAAGATTTGGTGAAGTCGGGTAGTGCTAATACTGGAGTGGAACACATGGCATTTTTAGAGCTGTAAATGCCTGTTGTGCGTCCTCATTCCAGAAGAATGAATTTTTCTTCAAGAGTTGAGTGAGGGGCTTCGCTATGCGACCATAGTTGCGAACAAATTTACGATAATAGCCTGTGAGACCCAAAAATCCTCTCAAGCTTTTCAAGGTCTTAGGTTGAGGCCAATCTTGCATTCCCTGGATTTTTTTGGGGTCCACCTTGACACCTTCACACCCCACAATGTGGCCCAAATACTCAACTTCTTCCATGCCAAACGAACACTTGGACATCTTGACAAATAATTTATGCTTGCGAAGCAGTTGCAAGAGTAGATCTACATGCTGAAGATGTGCGGCCCAAGTGCAACTATAGATGAGGATGTCATCGAAGAAGACAAGGACAAATTTCCTGAGATATGGTTTGAGAAGGTGGTTCATAAGGCTCTAAAAAGTAGAGGGGGCATTACAAAGATCGAATGGCATGACCAGGAACTCATAATGGCCTTCATGAGTTCTGAAAGCAGTCTTTGGAATGTCGACTTCCTTCATGCGAATTTGGTGGTAGCCCGAGCGAAGATCCAGCTTAGTGAAGAATTGAGCCCCATTGAGTTCATCCAGCAAATCGTCAACCACCGGGATGGGAAATTTATCTTTGACTGTCAACTTATTGAGGGCCCTGAAGTCTGGACACATCCGCCACTCCCCATCTTTCTTGAGCACCATGACCACCAGTGATGAATAAGGACTAATGTTGGGACGAATGACACCTGCTTCCAAAAGTTCCTTGATTATTTTTTCTATTTCATTCTTTTGGGTGAATGGATATCTGTATGGGCGCACATTTGGGGGTTGGGCCCCTAGAACCAAGGTGATGCTATGATCATGTTCCCCTCTCGAGGGTGGAAGCTCATGAGGCTTGTTAAAGACCGGCAGATGGTTATTTAAAATCTGTTGCATCTCAGGATGAATCGGCAAAGACTTGGTTTCGACTGCCTGGATGGCATTAAATTGAGCTATAACTCCATGATGGCCCTTTTTAGCAATTTTTCCATCCTATTCGAGCTAATGATAGAGGGAGCTCCCGCCTGGAGTCCACGGAGGGTATGTGTGGAGTTGTTCTGCTTAAAACTCATATATAACTCCTGGAAATCCATTGTGATTGGCCCAAGAGTGCGAAGCCATTCAGCATCGAGGACAATGCGCACCCTCCCATGTGTATGGAAAACATGTGGGTCCTCAACTGATAATCCCCCATTTGAAGTTTGACATTTTCACAGTGGCCTTCACATTTCATTGTGCCCCCATCCGCAATTTGGAATTGGAAGTTAGAAACTGCTCGTACAATGCACTGCTTCCGCGACTTTTTGATGGATGAAATTATGTGTACTTCCACTATCAATCAAGACTACTACTGGGCGATGTTTAATAAAACCTCTGACTTTGAGAGTTTGAGGTGAAGAAATCCCTGCCAAAGCATGCAGCGAAATAACTGGTTCGTGAGGGACATTATCCTTTTGGTTGTCCTCTTCTACCGCCTCATGTTCCACCAGTGGTGGATCTTCCTCCAATGAGCTGTAATCAGTGGCATCAATTTGAAAAAAATTGGGCTCCTTGTATTTATGACCTGGGGAGTATTTTTCATCACAGTAGTAACATAATCCTTGCTTTCTTCTTTCGGCCATTTCTGCAGGTGACACCTTTTGAACCTTAAGTGTTTGAGTCGTGCTGTGAGCTTGTGGGGGGCGACCCTTAGCGGTGAAATTTGGGCGACTGTACTGGGCTGCTAACGCACGTTCCACGTTACGAGCTACCTTACAAGCCTCCGTCCATGTGGGAGGGTGGTGCAGTAAGACGTGGGCTTTTATGGCTTCTTTAAGACCGCTGATAAAACATTCCGTGTAGAACACATCTGAGAGACCCCTAGTGCGGAAGGCTAAGGCTTCAAAGGCTGTAATATATTCATCCACTGTGCTAGTTTGTCGGAGCTTAGTAAGACGACCCAAAAAAGAAGATTCCTGGTCAAAGCGTTCTGTAAGAGATTTTTTGAAGGAGTTCCAAGTCCTAAAAGGTCCATTGCAACGTTGATGCCATTCCCACCATTGCCACCTTTCATTGTCCAAGTACATGCTCCCCACCATAAGCTCAGTCTCATTATCTAAGATGTTATTTAGATTGAAATACTACTCCATTTGTGTTATCCATGCTCCGGAGTGAGAACCATCAAATTTATGCATATCCAACTTGGGAGGTCGCGGACGGGATTTTTGGTGGGGGCCCCCGAGGTGAAGAGAGTGGCTAGACTCACCCTCACTGTGTCCATTGCCAATATACGCCTCCTCATGGGCTTCCTCCTTGCCCGTCGGGATTATGCTCGAGATCATGCTATTTAGTCGGTCAAGCTGAATTTGGAGGGATTGCAAGGATTCTTCAAGTTTGTCCATCCTTTCATTGGCCATAGCTTGAGCTCTAGTTTCTACCATGCACTGACCTGATGTTCTTGAAAATTGGGACCGCCTATTTTTTTTCACTAAGAATTGAATGGTACCACCGTGCTCAGCTCGTCGTCCTGATTCTGATGGGCTAGATCACCAATAAGCGCCCCGGGAGATCTCAGACTCCTAACGGAGTTTTACTCCTTCCTTATGAATACTGCAGTCGCCAAATCCTCAAAATGTCAATGCTGCCAAAATTCCTGCGAAAATTATACCCTGGTATAGGAACCCCACACAACTACTCAGATCTGGTGGATCTGAGAGATCTGAATGGCGGATCGGATAGCTTTGGGCGGCGGAACAGACTGCTGCTGCGGATTTGATGGATCTAATAGATTGGAATGGCTGGTCTGCTAACTCGGAACTGCGGGACTGATGTCTGCTGCTACTGCACCTCTTTGCGCGCTGATCTGGTAGAGATGATGCGTGATCCCCAGATAGAAAAGGAAACTATGGTCTCGAGGAGTGTCAGGTGCTACAGATCGCAATATACATAAGGGTCTGATAGTAGTACTCGGCCCAATGTTTCAGGGCTCTAACTAAGGAGGATCAACCGTACCCTTAGCCGTACAACCCGACTACCTTATCGTACAGGCGAGTAATCTCTCCGAGTGTTGTTCTCGGTGTACTGTAGCAGCAAGACGACTGACGGTTTATCTATGGCGAGGTTGCAGAGGAGCTAAGGGGCTTCCGATATACCCAGAAGATACTTGGAAGACAGTCCGTACGCGGTTCTATCTAATGCGCTACTACTCGAAGGGGTACCCACAGGGGTTACAAGGGAGTCCAACAAGCGTGACCACCTCTTGTATTTCCTGCGTGCATGCCTCCCCAAATCCACAGGTTTATGCGCTAAACGACAGATCTCGTGGTTTAAAGACACTGATACACGTCTCTAGCCAAAAAAAAATTTTACGAAGAAATGGAGATCCCACTGGCCCTGGAAAGTGCTCTGCTACCACTTGTTATGCTCTTAAACTGCAAAAAGATACCCAAATACAAAATATGCGAAGAAAGATACCCAGAACATAGAATAGTGAGAGACAACAACAAATATTTTATTATTCAGAAAGCAATGTTCACTGGCCTCTTCGAGGGGGCAACCTCCAATAGAGCAGAGCTTGATACAAAAATAAGACACGATGCTCCTCACAGGGAGTCTCTATCCTTTATATATGACTCATACATGCAATACCAAGGATCAATACCATAGGTTTTATTAATACCATCTATCTAATACTACGGCCCATTTGTAACTAACTGTGGTCCCGTCATTAATTGCGGGTTAACCACTTACAATTATTAATATGGGCTTTATTGACTCTTGACTATGACTCGATCCCATTACATAAAAAAGGGGGTTGGGGTGGGACCCTAACAATCTGTCCCTAGGCCAAGAGTCCTTCCCAACTGGAATTGCACATTGTGCAATCCCATTAGTCAGCAGCAAGATTGGACTATGCATTACGTAGTTCCAGCAGTCAGCCAGCCTTCCAATAGCCCAAACTATTCCTTGTGCAGCCTTGGTAGTCGGTCTCCCGACCTGCCGACCAAAATTTCACAACCTTCATGATCATGCACCCAGGTATGTTGCAAGTCAGTTCTCATGTTCATTTTGGTTTTTGACTGGCATTTTGCTTGCCATGAGTGTTTCCATGTCTCTAGGTATCCCATGTGTTCATCTGCCTCTTAGCAGTATACGTACAATGGTTTCCAGGAGATCAGAGACGAAGACACCATTCAGAGCACACTTGGGGATGCAATCGATCAAGTCTCCGTGGACTTGCCTACCCATGAAGACATCAAGTTGTTCATAGACAAGGATATCAAGATATGACAATAGCAGCATCACAACGAGCAACATCATGAACAGCAGTTGAAGACATCATACCAAATGCAACGAATGCAAGAGGAGGGTTGTTGAAAACACGGAGGTGGAACAAGGTTGCAAGCTCAAGTAGGTCCATTGATGATGAATGCAACTTTGGAGACTCTGGCTATGAAGTGACAACGCGACATGAAGATTGCGCGAAGGTGGAAGATGGAACAAAGAAGAAGTTGCATATGTTGAAGCACCAACTCAAGAAGAACATGACGCTGCACAGACAAACAAAAGAGTTACAACAGGAACAGGAAAAATAGTGGGCGCAACATGCACTCACGAATGAAACTGCACCCATACAAGTTAAGGATCTATCCCAACAGCTGACATAGAGCAGACATGGTGAGCAGTTTTGTTGATCATATGCAAGGGATTCAACATCATGCATTTCTTTGAGCGCATGCATGTAATCCAACCCATTCAACACACTCACCAAGGTGAAGACAAGAAGCAAGTCCAACTGGGGCTGAACATGTACTTAGGCAAGCTGATGCGCATGACCACTAGCACACACTTGAAGATCAACACGGACACTATGCATCAGTGTGTTTCCGTTTCAACCGTACCCAAGAAGACCATGTGCATGTTAGTAGATGAGTTGGATGAAGGGGTCGAACCAGTGCACCAGTTGCAACAGAGGCAAGAGTTCTCTTCAGCAAGACCTCACCATGAGGTGCATGCACACCATCACGGACAACCAAGCTTGGCATCAACTTACCACCTTCATCATCACAAGCATGTCAAAGAGCTGGTCTCACCACAACGAACCGAGTGTCAGTGATGTCTTGCTTGGCTTGCTCAAGCCATGTTGTCTCAAATGAGTACATGTGCGGTGTAACGTCGAGTCATGTCAAGTGTAAGTCAAGTGTCGATAGTTGGATGTAACAATCATAGAGTAGGCGAAAAGTCATGAGGGTAGTTGAAGTGTCACAAAGAGGAATGCCAAGGGTCACCCCACCCTTTGCTATAAATAGTCCCTCATAACTCATTGTATAGGCTTTTGGTCAGCTAAGCTTCTGATAAAACTATCTTGGATAAAACTTGGACAGTATTGTAACGTGCCTTGGCTTCTCCACTGCACGGAGCTAGTTCATCTCTTTGGAGGAGCAGGTAGATGTGGTTGTAACGTTCCACTGTTGGGGCTAGCAGGTTTACGTGGACGTATTGTATGATTGTGACTTACACTTCTTTATATAATAAGAGCCAACACATTTTCATGCATATGTTGTTATTGTAGTTGGACAGCTCCGGTTGCCTTAATGTTATATGTTGTTTAACTTACGTATTTATGCATGAACTGATTGGCACGCAATTATATGAATCTTGTTGTTAATGTGTTGTATATGCTGTTAATGTTGTCTCGTCTGTGTTGATTGCTCTGCTGGACAACAGACAGATCTTTCACGTGAATCGTGTTGTAGCAACCATTGCACTCGTCTTGTACTGATTCGTGAGTGTTGTACGTGTTATCTTACCTTGTATGTTGTGACTGCCGCATCCGAGTGGACTTCTTCGCCGGAAGCTGTGCATGTCCTTTTTTGTTGTGTGTTCCTAGCCGAGTTGGGACTGATCTCTTTCAACCTGGAACTCACCTTCACCCTCATCTCCCCTTTATGTGTTAGAACCTCTCATACACCTTCTTTGACTCACTGCATCAATCACACCCTTGCTATTTACAGAGTTATCTTACTTGCCTCTGTGTGACATCGCGGTCAAGGCATTACGTGACGACCCATTGTTGGGACTCCTAAACCAAACGATCTGAGGGCTAATTGCGACTTCTTACCGGGGAGATCCCCTTGACATGTTGGTGGGTCGAGCACCGTCAACATTTCTAGCACTAGACGGAGGGCCTGATGACAAGCTATGTCCTCTCATCCAATTTTGAACCTTTACATATCTTTCATGGATTCTTGCGCTCTTCTTCCCCCGAGGTGTTTTCCAAATCGTGAAGATGTCTCCATCTTGGGGAAGCTTTTCGATTTCATGTCCACTCACAAGTATGATGGTGAAGGCGAAGTGGCCTGGTCTGAGCACTTACATAACTTTATTTCCATGGTTCATGAGGAAGATGAGTTTTCTAACGAACAGGCTGGTTTTCTGCTTGCATACACACTTCATGAATCTCCATTTCGTTGGGTGCTCAGCTTATCGGCTAACACCGTGCACTCATTTGAGCACTTCTGTGATCTTATTGAAGACATGTTCTATCAATTTGATCCAGACTATCTTGACCGGAAACTATTACAGCAACGGAGGGCTTTGCATGAATCCATTATTGATTTTTGGTAGCACTTCCGTGACTTGCAGTTTCAACCTCCAAGGAACCAGATGAAATTTTATTATCTTTGGGACTGGTTCAAGTACTGCCTTAAGAAATATGCCCGTCCCAAGAGAAAGTTTTAGATCACGCCTCACTCAACATTCTTTGTTGATGGAGCTGCTAAATCTCATGTGGAAGTGGGCATTGTCTCACTTGACTGTCCACCTTCCTCTTATTCAACATCTCCACCACTGCCCAATGATGTTGAGGATCATGCTCACACACTTGTTCATCCTTCACACCCTCCCAACATCACTTCACTCAATTTTCGCGCAGATTTGGTTGTGAGTCCTTCAAGTTCTCATATGCATTCTTTTCTACGACCTTTGTCTTCACACCCGGGTGTTCCTTCGAATGATGTTGTCTTGTGTTCGTCCATTCCAGACTCTTCAATTGTTGTGAATGAGGAACAACTCACTGACAGAGTTGGTGTTGCATAACCAACATGCACTGTCATTCATGAAGAGTATGAGTGGGAGCTTGAGCATCAACATTCGGCGAAGGATGACTCCCTTCCATTCGAGCCCCCTCCGTTCTTTCCTAACATCGTTGGTGAACCTTCCATCCATGATTTCGCATGTGTGTATTCATCCACGGATGCACCCATTGTTTATATTTAGCAAGACACACCATATGTTAGCCCATCATCCAACAACAGAGAGGACCAAGCATTCATTGTAAATCCACTTGATCTACGAAGGCATACATACTCTACCCCCCTCTAGTTTTGAACCTGTGACCTCTTAGGAGGAAACACATGCTCTTAACCATTAGGCCCACTCAAGCTGTATTATATTATTATTATTATTAAATATTATTAAAATATATTGTTTAAATATTATTATTATTATCATCATGTCTTACTATTAGAAATCAAATTTATTAAATGATTATTGTTTAAATCTTCATATGAAACTTAAACCTAGTTAGGACATAAGTTTTCAAATTGTGTATCGCGTGGGATAGAACTAGCGACGAGGTGGCAAGCGCTTCACTGCAGAATTTTCCCAATGAATATAATTGAAGTCCCTGGACAAGTGAGCCAACCTTATATTATATTACATCATGTAATTTGAACACCACAGTTGCTGAAATAGTTCAGCTTTATTATTATATAAAAGAAATTTTGATATAATTTAGAAAATAAAACTTTCTAAATTTCACCCACCATTAAAAACGAATAACTCTGTTTAGATGTTTTTGGCTTCGCCTGGAATTTGATGTCCCAGGGGATGTGTTCTAGACATTTTGGCTGAACTTAAAAGTCATAATAGAAGATATCTATTAATATGAAATATAGAGGAAGGTAGAGGATAAAAATGGTTAAGTAGGTTTTTAGATTAAAGAAAATGGTTTTATTTTATTAACACAACTAAATCCATTAATAAATAAATATATATAAAAAGAGTTACAACAATTTAATTATTCAAAAATTTTAATATATGAAATTTAATTAAGTGTAAAATTTTTATCATGAACACCAATCAAGCTACCAATTACTTAGTTGTCTCGCAATGCAACCACAAACACTCATTCGTCGGAGGATGAACCCACTTTGACTTTTATTCAATGGCGAGGATTTGATATTCTACGAATATGCTTCGTCTAAAGCATTATCTACTGCGAGCAAAAAGACAACGCATCTTTCGTCCCTTTGTTTCCATATCTCTGCATTTTCCCCATGCGGTCAATTGTGGCTTCTCGTGGCCGATCGTTGGTCATGGGTTTTCGGAACCATGACGAGACATCACCCAATGGTGAGTTTTAGGCGAATAAAAGTTCAATGTGTGATTCTAGAAATTGTAAATGTTTAATTACTGCAGTAAAACAAACTGAATATTACTATTTAAGTTTAAATATTTATTATTTTGATTATTTGTGTGAGAATTAAATGTTTTTAAGACAAACATGAAACTCTCACATGGTAGGTAGTTAGGGTAGGCAGTTACCTATCCCTAACTACCCCCTAGGCGATTTATTTTCAAAAAGATCAAGAGGGTGGAGGTACCTGAGATAAGAAAAGAGAAGAGAGAGAGATAAAGAAAGAGGAAAAAGATTTATGTGCTAAGATGTCAGACGAAATTGATAAGTTATGTCTGACTAAGACCAGATAGCTGTGATAAGGATTGCTAGTCCTACTACAGTTGAGCAACAACTCGAAGGAGACTAAGGCTTGGAAGTGAGTCTTAAGGTTGGGAGGAAAATTCGGTAACATATAATTGTTCTAGTCCAAATAAGTCGACAACGATTAACTTCCAAAGTGAGATAAGTATATATCTCTTCCCGAAGGTTAAATGCATCCTTGAAAAAACAGAAGTATTTATGCTATTGATTAAAGTTATTCTTGAATAGAATATGCATGTTGACGAATGATTGTATGCTTGAAACAAAAATGTTTAAGTTAATGATTGTAGGTATACAGGAATAGAATATGTATGTTGGTAAACAAATATAAATGAAACATAATTAATCATGCTATTAATTAGTTGAACTTTAGAATGAGAAAAGACTAAGCGTATGCTTGAAACATAAGTATTTAACTATAGAACAAGTGTAAACTGAACTCGAAATGGCATGCTGAAAGAAAGAATTAAATAAACCAGTAAATTAGAATCCAAAATCACGCCCAAGAATTTTATAACCTGGAAATTAATTTATACATTCTTCTCAATAGAGAAAACAAAGTTTGTTGAGAGGAATTATTCCACTAGGGTTGTTGTGAGTAAACCCTCAAGAAACAAGGAAAACAAATAACTATAGGAATTATTTCACCAATGGTAAAATTACTACTCGAAAGAGTACTCGATGCAAATTATTAACATTCATTGATGAATGAACTAATTAGGGTACTCCATGCCGGACCCTTGCTATTAGATAAACAAGCCTTGGAAACATACAGGACTCAGAGGCCGACCTCGTCCGCTAAACTAAATAAACCAGAAAGGAATTTAAAGAATACGATGAATAAATTTGGGAAGAAATCAAACCAGAATTCCTAAACTTTGCATGCAAATCGTCGTTGTAAAGAAACATTTCGAGCTTGCAGGGTAAAGGTCAAATTTCCTCCTTGTGACCAGTAAACCAAAGAGGATTTGGTACACTACAGACCGATTGAGCAAGAAGGAGTCGAAACTCGCATTTCAAACGAAAATGATAGGGAGGAAACTACTTATACTTCCTGAATAAACATGCATAATAGTCATCAAATTGTACTAAGCATAATACCATCGTTCTGAGGGAAAAACCTAGAAAAACATCGACCATTTCCAACAAAGAACCTTAAGGCAGAGTTTCTAATATTTAAAAATAAGAAAAACGTTCGTACAGTCAAGTACTTCAAATCTGAGGTAATAACCCTCATAACAGTTCATAAAATCAACAAGGATAATAATATGTGTATAACATTGTACAAAAATCCAGTTTAACAATTATACATCCAAAAATCGAAAGAACCGACGAGGAAGGCCTATGACCAGAAAAATTCGATTCAAAAATTCTATTCAACAAGGGTAACTAATTTCGATAGAAATTCCTTAACTCTCTTAGCTCAATACAACTAGATGCCATAGACCCAGGTATCGGAAGTAATTTCGAACACAGTGTCCACGTTACCCGAAAGCTGGAAGAAGGTCTGGTGTGCAACCTTGGAGTCAGTTTCCATAAGGGAGCCTCACCCTCGAACACCCATTTGCATGTAGGTTGAAGCCTTTCACGGAACCTAGCAAAGCCCACAAAATCATTAATATAATCACAAGTACAAATTATAGAAATGGATGCAAGATTAAAGTTACGAAAAAAACTGTATACATGGACTGGGGGTTGAAACCATGAAGTGGTGCCTTTGGAAACCCTCCTTGCAAGTCTGGCAAGTAAGGTGAATGAAAGCATAAACATGACAGAGATACCTGAGTAATAGTGCAAAGAAACGGGAAGCTGACGAGCGAAGTTACCTGTGCACAAGAGCCGAAGTTTGGAGTCGGGGAACAATACCAGAGATATAGCAAATGACGGAAAAACAACTCTCAAGCAAACCAAAAGCATAAAGAAACCCCCGTCGCCTTTGGATAAGGCTCTGCAATAGTATACCGTCGATGAGGGAGTGTTGCATTCGAGGCAAAGCTAACAGCTGGAAGGAACAGTGAAGGATCCAGAGCCCTACTCCTGCCCAGGCCTGGAATTTCAAATATTCTTTGCCTGTCAAATGAAAATTTTATGACGTTTTTACATTTTTCATGCCCTTCATTTTACGTTCTATTCAAAATTGTGAGTGTCAACCTCCCCTTATCTACAAACTCTTTTTCTACTACTTTTGCATCTCTAGTTTCATTAATCTCCCTCCAAAAATGGTGCTTTATTTTTTTCCTAAATTAACATGGGTTTCGAGATATTATTCATATCTTAATATTGGATTTATATTATACTCAAAAAGAAAGGATTATATTTGTTGATGCATAATAATTCGATGAAGGATAGGAAGCTAATCCCTATCCACCATGTATACCTTAGTACACTTTTGCAGCCTCTTTAGGAAATGACGGTTGTCAGACTCCATCTTAAAATTCCATCTGTGTGACACAAGAAGACTCTTATTTTAACAAAGGCCTTGCCAAATTCTACATGCTAGATATCAATAACTAGGAAAATATGTATTTGATTGTTCAAAATTGAAAATGTGTATTTTGTTTGTTCACAATTGAAAAGTACAATATATGAGGAGAAAAATCTAAGGGATGGGTGCAAAAATTAAAGTGGAATGAATTAAAGGTCAACAACCATCACTCCATGAAATTGAGATACTTAGAATAAAAACTCCTCTTTTACAAAAAGAAATATAACAACATAGGAATAAAACACTAATCTATCTCATGCTACATGAAAACATTCACACCCTAATGGAGATTATAACTTATCTCTTTATAATATTTTTATGTACACTTTCTCACATTTTCTCAACACAATTATTGCTATCCACACCTACAATCACCATATTTCATTGCTCGAATGGATGAAGAGCTGAATGTGAAAATAACCCCTTTTTACGGTGCAATTTTTGTATCGTATCCAAAAAGGCAGGATTTCTATCCACAACTACAATCACCATAGTAGTTCACTGCTCGAAATGAATGTGGAAATAACCATATTTTATGGGACTCCCAATATCTATCCACAACTACAATCACCATAGTAGTTCACTGCTCGAAATGAATGTGGAAATAACCATATTTTATGGGACTCCCAATACACTGCTCTCTGGCTGATTTGAAATTGTATTTTTGTGAAAAATTATATTATTAATTAAAAAGATGAAATCAATCTCATTAAATTAAACAAAACAAAATAAATATTTGAAATTTCTTTTATATTTATTATAAATTTTTAATAAAATTTAAGTGATTAATAATTTAAAAATGAATTAACTTTTTATTTATTTATTTTCCAAACTGTAATTAAGCAATATCACAATTTTTTTTCATTGAAATATATTATTATCACTACAATCTAATATTTAAACTATGAATATATAGTATTCTTAGACTCTATTCATTTCAAAGTTTTCCCATATTTAAGGATTTTAAACCCACTGTTTCTCTAATAAGACAAGCATCCATTAGGTTAGAAAGTTAGCATTGGAATCATTATGTTCATTGAGATTCTGGCAAAGTCAACCATGACAGTCTACCAAGCAAGTCATTGACGATATTTTCATTGCCATCCATTCCATTGGTTGTTATACATTTACTGGAGTATAATAATGATTTGGAAAGGTTGGCAGAATTTTCTTCAGCTGGAAAACTGATGACAACTTCCCTCTGAGTCAAAGTTTATATTCAACGATTGTACAAAGGTTTTCTATTTTTGAAAAATATATGTAGTTTAATGGAAAACAAAAACTAGTTTGTTGAAACTCGGTCCTTGCTCAAGTAGCTAACCTCTGTATTTAATTGTTGTTGTTATGTGAGAAGATCTACAATTTTATCAAGAAAACCAATTATAATCCTTTACGATGAAAGAGTTGGCAGAGTTTTCGTAACTTGGAGAGGTGATGATAATTTTCTCCATAATCAATTATAATGAAAAATTGTACATACATTTTCCATTTTTGAAATATGTAGGTTAAAAGAAACAACTGGTTTCGTGAAACTCTTCATTCGTCAATTAGCAAAGCCGAATAATAATTGCAATTCAGTCAAAAGAGTTCACGTTGCAGGTTGTTCTTACGCTTAAGATACTTTCTCAAAAAGGCTACAACAAATCTAAATATAAACAGAAACTATTATTCATTTTACTTTTACTCTGTACCATATCAAGAAAACCAGGTAGAATCCACTCATGTGATTGTAATAAAAAAATTACACGGTTTACATTTATTTGCTCAACACAAGTCTCTCTAATTTATGTATTGATTTTTTTGCTCAGAACATTACATTACAGTCAAAGATAAAACCATGCTAAATACAATTACTGCGACTTAAAGAGTTGTGGATCACTTTGTGGCATGCAACTATATTATAGGGATCCTTTCAATGAGTTGAGAATAAAATAATAAACCAAGTGGACCTTTTAACAAACTCTAGACTTAAAAAAATCACCCATGGTTTTATAAACGAGGCTTGCGAAACATTGGATGAGAGAAACCTATTCTCTCAAAACCACCCAAATGTTTTAAGTGGTATTCTTGTACATCCCTGCTATTCATAGAAAATGGGTGTGATTTCGTTGAAGATTTACTAAGGGTTAAGGATCGATACATAAACCTTTCACTCAGCTCTACCTCAAAGTATTAAATTGTCTCACAGCGCTGAAGCATGTTCCCAGGTTCTAGGTTGTTGTAGAGATGTGATTGCAAGTCTATGTTATATATTTCTGATCAGGCAAGATTTTGGTGAGGTAATAAAATTTATACATCATTATAAAGTTCTTTACGCAATAATCAAACACTCGAATTAAACTCTACTTAGAAAACAATTTAGTATTATCATCTGACTTGAGAAACTTATCAAATTATTTTTGATAAAGCTAGTTGAAGTGGCGAGTTGGGTTACTGGCCAATAAATTAACCTATTGAGCATCCATGCCTACTATCAAATTACAACCTAAGATCTTCAATCTGCCAGGGAGCACCAGAGCCGCATGTCCAAAAAGAAACATCCAAGCTAATCAGAATACAAGGATTTCGCTTATGTGAGATTATGACAACAACTTGCAAAAATAAGCCTTCGAGTAATGGCCAAGGCAAGGATGAAAGTGTATTACCTCAGTGATGACACATGAACGTAACCAGTAGCAAATGGTAATGGTAGTGCTAGATTAAATTTACACATATCATTCATTTGGGCAGAGCTACAGATGGTGGTGCTGAAAGAGTTACTCCTATTAGGTACTAGCATATTGTAAATGAGAGAGTTACTACTATTACATTCCTAGGTACTCGCATATTGTAAATGAGAGAGTTACTACTATTACATACCATGCTAGGAGGCAATCAGACGCTGGAGCATGGAGCATTTAAATAACATTAAATTCGAACTATCTTGTGTACTCATACCAAGCCCCTACTCCCAATATAAGTATTATAGTTTTTGACGGTTTAACTTTGAAATTATACGAAAAAAAATGACAGGTTGCAGCTATATAGACCACCTCAAACTGGAAAATTTTTCAATAACCGTCAAATACGTCTGGGAATGCAAAAGAAGACCTCAAATTCTAGGCCTGCTCTCGCCAACTCATGGGTAGCCAGGACCATTAATTAGGATCTCATTATGCTTTGTACCTTAATGTGCTAACCAAAATTTCGTATGTTAATATAAGATTCGATGTATGGTCCTCCATGTAGGTGCGACAAGTGTATCAACACACAAATAAGTAATAAATAAAAGGTATCCATGATTTAAGACTGCATGCGTAATTTTTTGTATCGAGGTAATTCATTTTGTTCAAGAGATATGACACAATGCTTTTTTCAAGTAAACGTGCCCGATTGTCGGTCATGGGTTTTCAGAACGACGTGCATACATCCTCACTCGTGAGTTTTCGGCGAATAATGCCTCTTTTGTCTAGTAACATAATGACAAATAAAACACTGGAAATTCGGTAAATATACATTTCCATTAGAGATATATATATGGGAGGGTAAGGGAGGGTAAGTATTTTGAATTTGTTGAAACTTAGTTTAATTGTAAAAAAATATGACAGGTTAAATTATGAATTTAATAATTTGAATAATTTTTTCCAATGAAATAGATACTTGGAAAATTTTAAATTTTATTTATGGTAATTATAATTATTAACTTTTAAAATTTTATAATTTTATAGCAATAAAAAGTTTGAAGGTTTTTAAATTGAATTGTATAATCATTTTTATTTGTAAACACCGGTTTAGTATTAATTTAGTTAAAATTAATTTGTAAACTTGGTAGTCAAGCATGCTCCACTATCATCAACCATGGTTATAGTGGTTAATCAATTTGTCACTGTGGTGAACCATGATCAACGATGGTTAATAATGCTTGAATATGGTTGACTATGGTAAATGTTTTTATAGTCAACCATAGTCAACAATTGTCAACGATGGTCAACGATGATTAACCATGGTTGAATTTCATCAACCATGATCAACCTTGATTAAAATCTCTTTCATCATGATCAACTATGATGCTCTTGACCATGGTCAACCATGTTTTATAAAATCAAACATGGTCAACCATGATCAACCATGGTCAACCATGTTTTATAAAATTTAACATGGTCAACCATGATCAACCATGGTCGAATGTCACATTGTGACAAAGAATGTCTCGATACGAAAATCAACCATGATCAATCATGGTTAAGGATGGTCAACCATGGTCCAACATCACATTGTGACAAATATTGTCTCAATATCAAAATCAATCATGGCCAACCATGGTCCAACATTGCATTTTGCCAAGGATTGTCTCAATATGGAAAGCAACCATGGTCAACAATAACTATTTTAGGGTTTAAAATATTTATTTTAAGTTTTATATAAATTGGGTTTATAATTTTTATCCCTTGGGTTTATTATTCCCTTAGGTTTATAATATCAGTTACTTGGGTTTATTAATCTAAGGGTTCGTATTCCTAAGGTTTAATATTATTCACTTAGAGTTATAGTCCCTTGAGTTTTTAGCATTAATCCATAGGATTTATTTTCCCCTGGGTTTGTAATATCAATCATGGTTAAACATGGTCAAACATGGTCAACCATGTTTTTATAAATTCAATCATTGTCTCAACCATGGTCCAATCTCGTATTATGACAAAGATTGTCTCAATATGATAATCACCGTTGCTAAACCATGGTCAATCATGGTCAACCTTAGTCAACCATGTTTTATAAAACCAAACATGCTCATCCATGGTCAATCTTGGTCAACCATGGTCGAACGTCGCATTGTCACAAAGATTGTGTTGATATGAAAATCAACCATGGTAATCATGGTCAACCATGGTCCAACGTCATATTGTGACAAAGATTGTCTCAATATGAAAATCAACCATGATGAACCATGTTTATTTTAGTGTTTATAATATTTATCTCAGGGTTTATATATCTTGGGATAATAATGTTAGTCCCTTGGGTTTAATATTATTCCCTTGGGTTCATAATCATGTATACTATCTATTGGATCATGTATTAGCGAAAAATATTCACATATTATCAGATCTTGGCTATTGATAATTTAAAAACTTAAATTTCCTTAAGCCCAATTGCTAATATAGTTAACTATTAATAATATTATTATTTCTGAATTTAAGTTTCTATGATCCATATTATAATTGTTAAGCTATATTTTGGTGAAAATCACATGAAAAATTTGTTGACAATGCATTTCAAACCATCTTGTGTGATTTATCGTATAAAGATTTAGATTATTAATAAATTTTATTAATAATTTATTATTATTAAAACAACTTTTTTTATTACTAAATATTATTAAATTTTTATTGTTTAAACCTTGTTAATGTCCTTGTGCCATTGCTTATCCAATCGTGGGGAATACCAGGGTAGACACTAGTTCGCGTCTTCTGTCAAATTTGGGCGTGGAAATGGTTGTGGCTGTTGATCCCATGAGTGGATTAAGCTTCCTCAGATAAACATTTACCTTCTAATCTCCAGGTTCTCATGGTCATTTATGATTGATATAATCCTTTATTATTTACCCTGCCTCATTTCTGTCTCACTGCACATTCAAATTGTGTTAATTAAATATTTCGTAGACTGCATACATATTTAATATTAGGTAAGTGTCTTCTCACATAATACCAACGCAAGAAAACCATGTTCAGATGCAATTATTGAAAAGAATATATGTTAAACATATTCTATCAAAAGATAAATGTCTTTCCCAGTAGATTGCACACTCATACATGGATGCACTTACATTGCTGCACGGAGTCTCAATTTGAAGCACATGAGCATTTCAATCAGAACGTATATGGTGGCTAAAGAAAGGATCAATCCATGACAATCACAATGTTGCCAATCCATGCCAATGATTGACAACATTTTCAGTGGGCATCTAGTTGCTTAATTTAAAAGCCATATTTTAGATCAAAACCTAAAGCCGAAATCACAAAGAATTGTTAGATAAGATTTAATTTATTATATACACTATTCTGATACCATGGTTCTAACTGTGTAAGAGTTCTTATCATCTCCTCTTTCGTAATATATGTACACGCCATAAGTACACCCCGTATTTGGGAGGCAAAGAAGTGGGGTTGTAAGATGCCGCAAGCCAAAGTAATTGAAACAATTAAAGAAGCTGAGGGAGAACGATTAAAAGGGAGGAGGTAGAATGGTTGAAGGGGACAGTTTGTGAGGAAGAAAGAAAGATATTAAAATTGAATTTATTAAATTAAATATCACAACGAAAACATTCAAGATTAGGGTTTGTTTCTAATTTTAAACTTAAACATGGGAAGACCACTGGATATAAAGGGCGGTCCATGCATGGTTACCAAATTAGAATTTGAGTTTAATTCGAAAATTCCGTCATTTAAACTTTAATATTGAAAAAATTAGGAAGTATACTTTTTACAGTTATTGAAATATATTATTTTTCCAATATTTTGAAACAATCACATGGATGATTATAACATTGATCTGTTCTTAGTAGTTCTAAGTATGTGTATCAATGCTCAAAAATCATCTTTGATTCTTGAAGGTTTTTAAGGCACTAAAATCATGAGGATTGCATCGACCCTCCCTTTTGAGGCTAAGTCGATGAAGGAAAGCTTTAAGCACCTGGGATTTCATCTAAAACTGGACTCTTACACGAAACAAGATTGGTACTAGCTTGTCACTAAAATTGAAAACCGAATTAAACATTGGAGTTATAAATGGTTGTCGAGAGCGGGGAGGTTGGTTTTGAATAAATCGGTTCTTGTGGCCGTCCCTGTGTACCAAATTGCATTGACATGGATCTCAAAAGGAATACTCTCAAGAATAAGGAAAATATGTAGTAGGTTCATGTGGCTGGAACAAAGGAGGATTCAGTGTTGTCATTAGTGGCTTGGGGTAAAGTAGCTAGACTAAAGGAATGGGGTGGATGGGGCATTAAAGACCTACCAACCTTCACATCTTCACTAGCAGCAAAAATGGGGTGGAGACTTATATCAATGGACAATTTGTGGACGAAAATCATCAAAAGGAAATATATAGATCTGACCCCCATGGATGAATGGTTGAGAAACCCTGAAAAGAAGTCTCCACATGCTTCAGTAGTATGGAAGGAAACTTTGGAATCCTTTAGGATCATTGAAGATGGATTGAGCTAACACATTGGAAATGGAAAGAATCTTAGATTAGGAATAGACCCGTGAGTAGGATGCAACGAGGGATATACCCTATCAAGAGAGGTCATGACATGTTTACATACACAGGGCCTAGTTTACTTGAATCAGATTGCAAGGGAAGGTCAAACGACAATATGGCAACAAGGATGGAAAGCAATGAAAGAAGTGCATTTGGAACCTCAATGGAAAGAGGAATGGCGGAATTTTATTAGAGAGCTCCAAAGAACAAATGTTCGTCTCAGGGATCATCTAGATGTGCTGAGATGGGTCCATGCTCCCACAGTAAAATATTTTCCAAAGTCTGGCTACTCTTACCTAATGGTAAGAAGGGCATGGGAGCATTGAAATGGTGGTTTAAACCTCTATGGAAATTAAAATGTCCTGCAAAATTAAGACTTCTTCTTCTTCTTTTTCTCTGGTGTATCTTCAGGAACAAAATCCCTACATGGGATAACCTATAGAAAAGAAACAAAGAAGGTCCAGGTTGGTGCACCCTCTACAAAAGTAAGGAGGAATCCGTACAACACCTTTTTTTAAAGTGCCCTTTCAGTATTAGAACATGGGAAGAAACTTTGAGATTATTGGGGAAGACTCAGACTTGGAATGTGGAAAACATGTGTGATGCCTGGTAAAGATGGTGGGATGAAGTTCAGGAGGAAAATATGACAAATCTCCCTTTAATAATTTCATGGGGCATTTGGCTGGCTCAGAATAGGAGCATCTTTAAGGATTTGGTCCCTGCTCACGTTCGTATTGTTGTAGAAAGTGCCTCAATCTATGCTCTTATCCCCTTACCAAATCCTATAAAAATCTCTAGGCGGCCAAGAGAAGAACAAATTAGGGGTGATACACCATGGACCTATTTTGATGGTGCGTCTGATCCACATGACATCTGTGGTGTGGGCCTTGTATTCACATCAACAAACAAAAAAGTTTAAAAGCTTCGGTGGGCCTTGGCACGGGAACAAATAATTGAGCAAAATTTCAATCCTTAAAACTTTTACTATGTTGGCTTACTCACATGAGGATGTGATTGGTCTAGATTTTTGGAGACTCACAGAATGTTGTTAAATGGTTCAATGGAGAACAAAGATGTCAAAATTATATTTTGATTCCGTTATTAGAAGAAGCCTTACATCTAAAACAAAATTTTGACTTTATAACTGTTTGCCATATTTACAGGGAGTGAAACTCAGCCACTTTCCTCCTTTCTAAGGAGGGTCTACAACTGGCTATGGGAAACTGGCGCATAACGAAAGTTGATAAGGATTGGATCCGTGTGTCGGTTCAACAACCTTTGGCCTCCTTATCGAGAGGGGAAGGCCTATTTCAAAATGTTTTTTCTTCTCTGCAAAAGCTATGGTCTCTTGGTCTCGGGGAAGGCCTATTTCAAAATGTTTTTTCTTCTCTGCAAAAGCTATGGTCTCTTGGTCTCTTTTTTGATACTGTTTGTTTTTACAAGGGATAAGAACATGTTATATTTTGAAACATTAAATTTTTGTATTTATGCACAGTTACTATGTTCTTGTTTGGGTCGTTTTTCTCAATAAAGAGGAGGTCCCGGCACTGGACTTGGCTTGTTTTTTCTGTTTTTTTTTTTTTTGCGTTTGAGTAGTACACAGATTTACGTTACCACCCAGAGATGACTTACTCTATGTTTATTTTGGGCACATAAAGTATTATGAATCCTTAAATGCGTCTACAAATGTAATTTTTTATTGCCTTAATAGAAAGTTTGAATTTTTCCTTGGAAAAAAATAACATTGAAAACTCCAAAAACTCTTTTAAAATTGTTTTTAATTATAAATGTTACAAATACAATTATATTGGACCAAAGCATGTAGTTTTACATTTAAAAATAGAAGATTGTGACAATTTTTATATTCATCCATATACCCAACTACACTATAAATTATATGATATTCAATATAAACAAAATTTCTATATAAATTCTACCTTAACAACCTTTTATATTCGAAATAAATTCATATATTATACGAATTTCTAATTACTTATAAAAAAAAAACCAAACCCTAGATATAAAAACCTTATCTATTATTCTATATAATAACCTATGTTAAAATTTATAAATTTATACTTGCTTAAAATAAAATTTAATTTGAAAAAAAGTTGTTAAATTTTTTACTGCAACTTTTTATTTAAATATAATAAAATAAAACATCAAAGGTTACTTTATTTTACAAAGATCTACTATATAACCTACTCCATAAAAAATCAACCAATGTTATCATTTATGAGCAGTGAAGAGAAGAATAAATGGTTCGCACCGGTAAATGAAAATTTATAATTGTGTTTTGAAAATTGTGCCCGGCTTGCTATATTAATCCGTTAACCCAATATATTGCGCATCGTATCAAATTTAGAGTGGACTTAATATTCTTAGTGGATATTACAATAGGTTTTTGGTAAAAAATTTATAGTATATATTACACATTAAAATATATAATTTTTTAAAAGTAATTTAATTTATTTATATTTAAATTAAACATGTTATTGTTTTTTGCTTTTATTAATTAATTAAAAGTACATAAATCATATTAAGATGTAGGATAGATATTTATGACATAATTTATTTTGAAAAAGTTTTAAAATTATTGTTAATAAGTGTAATCATTTTATATTCTTTTTTATAAAAATGGCTAATGATTAATATAATCTATTAAAAAATATATTATTTAAAATTACGTATATAATTGAAAATGATTATTTAAAATCACATATATAATTTAAAAAGATTTATTAATGGTATGTGAGAGATATATTTTTATTTTTGCATTATATTTTTAAAGGGTAGAAGTCACTTAAGTTTTTATGGGAACTTAACCACATATGATAGATTTTACCCTATTAATGAATGAATGATACTCAAAATAATAAGATGTTTGTAATATAAATAAATATAAAATTTCTCATATTTACAAACCAAAGTATAATAGAAATTTATGATAGGACCTCTATACTCAAGTCTAATAATAAGATTTTCATAAGACCTATCCACAAACTATAAAAAGCCAAATGCCCATGCTTCGGGATGCTAATGATATTGGTCTTCCAATAGACCTCCTCCCTCTTTGGACCGATCTATCTTCCTCTCTCCAGTAGGGAGGCATTCAGCGATCCTATAATGATGACCCCCTGATCTGGTCCCTTCCATTCTCTGTCTCACATGCAAATGTAAAGGATATTTATTCTGATCTCATTTCTACAAACATTTCCTCCAAACAGCGCTTTCCGGTCTTCTGGTGGAAGCTTGGATGCCCCCTCAAGGTTATCTTATTCTCCTGGTTGGTGCTTTTCAACAAGAATTTAACTTGGGACTCCTTGAGGAGGCGATCATGGCACGGCCCCAGTAGATGTGCTCTCTGCAATATGGAGGAGGAGACAAACTACCACCTCTTCTTCAAATGCTCTGTCTCTCAACAAATCTGGTATGACCTTGCTCAGTTTTTTTCTTTTCAACATCTTAACTTCATCTCTGTGGATGCAGCATTTGCCTGGTGGGGGCGCCAAAAGACTCTCCGGCCCATTCTTCCCATCACCATATGGTCACTTTGGAGGTGGCGGAATCAAAATTTTTTTGAGGGCTCTTCTTGATCTGCCAAATCTGTTCTATCTTCCATCATTGCTCTTTATCTTCCAATCAGCTGAATGGTGCAATGGATTTTGTTTCTTTCTGAAAATGTTGTGAACATGTTCATATTACATGATGGTAATCTGCTCAACTAGGTTTGAGATGTTGTTTATCGGTAGTATACATGAGTTCATCAAACTCTTTCAGAACTATCTGAACATTTTGTTTATATATTCTCAATATAATATCATGATTTTCTTTCTAGAAAAAAAACTATAAAAAGCCAAATGTAAACTATTAATAATTATTTCTATGTTACAATACAAATAATGTTAATTTACAAAATTTAATAATGCATTAATTACAATTTAAAATTAATCTAATTATAACATTTTAAAATTTTAAATCTTTGTATTTTTATTGCTTTCTATTTTAATTTAGCTATATTTAAATTAAGTGGCATGGACTAACTACTATGTAGTATTTGTTAATTCACAAACCAAATCAAACTATCTAATTTTCAAACTTTTCCATAATACTACTAATACTATTAAATCTAATAACTATAATTTAATAATAAAGAAAAATAAAAAAATACAATTCTATAGAGCTTAAATATCCACTTTCCAATTTTTGTTCATAAGCAAAATTAAAAAGCTAAATATCGACCTTCTACAAAAAAAAATTATAAGCAAAATTAAAAAGCTATTCCAATATATCCGTCCACGCTTATAAGCAAATTAAAAACTAGGAAAAATAAAATAAAGGGTGAACCTGTGCACTGAGAAATTTAAAACAAAATATGTAATAATAAAAATAGTTATATAAATGTTGGATTTTTTCGAGAGGTTTCTCTTTAGGCTTTTTGAGTATAGGAATAAAATCTTAAATCAAATTAAATAATTTGTTTTTTAAGGTCCGATAAACCAAACCACCACATACCACCATCATTATCAATAATGTAATTTTTAAAATTTATTGTTATTAATTGATTATTAAAATATAATAAATTTAAGATTTTAATAATTAAAAAACATCAATCAATTAAATTTAATAATAATAATAATAAAATATTTATTTATTTTTTAAATAAAATAAATATATAATATAATATTTGATTAAATAAATAGTTAAAAATATATAAATTATATTTATTTGAAAAAAAATTCTCAAAAAAAAAATTATACTATTCCAAAATAATGGAAACAACTTTATAAAATTTTTCCCTTATCTTTTCCATTTTCACTTTAAACTCAATATCAAAATAAAAATAAAGCCTCAAAAAAATTATTAAAATCTTTATAGCGGCCTCATAGTTTTTGTTCCTTTATTTTAATTTATTTCTATATAGAATATAAATTTTAAATTAAGATATGAAAAATATTTTAAAAAATTATTATAATTTATTTTTAAATAGTAGAAAGATGAATATTAAATAATTATTACTGTATTATTTAAAAATAAAAAATAAGATCACCACTATTAAAAAAATCCTATATCAAATGAAATAATTTATTTTTATGTTATTTAATTATTACATTTTTAAAATTTTTCAACAATATTTTTATGTAAATTTTGTATTTAAACTTTTTAATCAGTCCAAACCTCATTTTGAATAATAAAAAATCACAGGTATATATTTTTTTATTAAAATCTCATAAAAATTAAAAAATATGGCGTAATCAAACTGGTGTATTTTGTAAAAATAATAAAAAATCATGATTATAATTTTTGTTTGGATTAAAATCCTAAAAAAATTAAAAAACATAGCAGAGTCAAACTGCTTTATTTTATAAAGAATAATAAGAGATCAAATTAAAATCCCAAAAAAGTTAATAAACATAAACATAGCATAGTCAAACTGGTTTATTTACTTTTACAAAGTACTTTGTCTTAAGAAAAAATCATAGCTATAAATAAATTAGAATAAAATATTTAGTCAAACTCGTTTATTTACTTTTACAAAGTACTTTGTCTTAAGAAAAAATCATAGCTATAAATAAATTAGAATAAAATATTTAAATTAAAGAATATCTAAATAAAGCTTTATCTTGTGTCGGTGGTCACCCTATCTCCCCTTACGGCACAGCATTGACTCTACTCTCAAAGAAACAAAACCATAGATGGTAAAAAGAAAAGAAAGCAAAGCAGAGACTCTTTCTATGCTTCTCCTCCCGTGATGATGAAGAGAAGGTAATAATTGCTCTCTCTTTAATCAATCAATTTATCATTCTCCCAATGCCATGAACGTAAAAGTTACACATTTATTTATTAAATATTCTCTCACGCTTCGCGCTTTTCGTTCAACGATTCTTCCGGAAGGGACGGACGTTTCACCAACCTTTAAAAACGAATAACTGTCTTTAGATATTTTCATGTTTGCCTGGAATTTGATGTCCCACGGGATGTGTTAGTGTTAACTACATTTTGGTTGAAATTAAAAGTTATAATAGAAGATATTTATTATTAGTAATGGTTCAAAGGGGTAAAGGTAAATTGAATACAAACATAGTGTAATTCATATTCCAGTGGCAGTGTAAAAATATTGTCCAGACTCTTAGGGATATACATGCTGCCATTGCCTATGTGCAAGAATGGACAGTGAAGTATAGGAGAGCCGCACTTCACTTGTCAAAGATGATGATGTTGCAGGCAAAGCTAGACAAAGCAAGGATCTGGATGTTGATCCAAAATTATGAGCAACTTGCTCCGTTCTTCAATAGCATACAAGCTTCATATGCACGGTTGTATAAGAGTTTGGATGTCATGGTGAGAACACACAAGATCCTGTCAATCGGTTCCCTCACCGATGCTAAGGAGAAGAACCAAGTCTGGCTAGAGATTGATAGGTACATGGAGCAACTAAAGCGAGAGGCCACCAACAATGACTTGGATTTGAGAGCAGAAAACATGTAGAAGTACATTTGTGGTCTTGTTGTAGTCAAGACCATGTTGTGCATGCTTCAGGATGAGTTGGATAAGGTTTCCAAGACTATATACCCAGAAGCTATGGAGGTAAGAGTCTGTTATCATAAAAACATTATCAAGCAGTATGGGGACACCATAGCACATTACCAAGCTTGGTATCAATATGTCACTGAAAGTCATCAAATGGATATTGCCAAGATGGTATTTCCCCAAACTTTTGAGTCATAATGTTTTGTCTTGTTAGGTTTTCTCTAGCCTATTTTGTCTCACATGGGTACATGTGGAAAATGTATATTATTTGTAAAATTAATTGAATCTGAACAATCGCTATGTAATGTAATGAGTTATTTGTAAAGAAGTTGAAGAGTCATGAGGGTAGTCAAAGAGTCACATTGGGAATCTCAAGGGTCACCCCACCCTTTGTTATAAATAGAACCTCATAACTCATAGAATTGGATTTTGGGAGTCAAAATTTTGGCTAGGATTAGGCTTAGAGAAGGGTTGGGAGTATTGTGACGAGCCTTGGATTCTCCACAACATAGAGCAAGTATACCTCTTTGGAGGAGTAGGTGTTCTTGATTGTAATCTTACTATTGGGGCCAGTAGCTGTCAATGGTGTATGTATGGATGGAACTTTCACTTATAAGAATAATAACTGATCCAACACACTTTAATGCATATGTTTTGATTGTAGTTTGACTATTCTGGTTTCTTTAACAATGTACGTTGTTTAACTTACGATTTTTCTTATGGACTACTTTGTATGAAATTGTATGAATCTTATTGAAATGCGTGTTATTGGATTAACCTGTCACTTTCTTTTGTGGACTATTCTGCATTTCAGTTTGCTATGTCATTTCGCTCGTGTGTTCCTTTCAGGTTGCGTACTATTACAGGCTTCTAAGGGGCACACTTCCTTTTCACCTTCATGTGTTAGAACCCCCATGCATCTCAGTTGACTCGCTACAAGGTCACACACTTGCTTCTGACGAAAGTCATCATACTTATCTCTACGCACTACCACGGTCAAGGCACTACATTACACCCACTGCTGGGACTCCTACTGGAAACGGTCCAAGGTTTAGTTGGAACTTCTTACCAGGGAGATCCCCTTGAATGTTGTTGGGTCCAACACCATCAACAAGAGGATAGAGAGATTCAATAGGAAGGACCTTGAGTTGGACTTTAGGGGTTCAACTCAGCTTCGGCAGATAGGAAGTGTCAAAGCCTATATCACTAATTTTTAGAGATTGGTTGTAATGGTCATTGATATTTTAATGGGCCAGAAAATTATGTTATTCATAGAAGGTCTCTCAGAACCCTTGCATGGACGGGTAAGATTTTATAAGCCCAAAAACTTACAAGGTGAAATTAGCAGGGCAAAGGATATGTAGGATGCAGTACCAAAGACCAGGTCCACTCCCAAAACAACCTTTTCTCAGAAGGATGAAGATATTAGATAGTCACAAAAGGAATGGTTAGGGAAGAACTAGATGGATGATGAGACCAGGCAAGACATCAGAAGGAGGAGACTATGCTTCTCCTCTTAGGAACCTTGGGTGCCAAGGCATCGATGTCTCAAAGGGAAATCCCACTATATTGAAGTATTTTCTAATAGCGAGGATGAGGGAGAAGTACCAGAGGAGGATTAGGGAGAATCGCAAGGAATGGGGGTACAACAGCTACCAAAGGAGACCCATGAAGGAGTTATTTCCTCACTTACAGGAGTTATGAGGTATCACACTCTTTGGATCAAGGGTATCATACATGGGGAAAAGGTGAATTTGTTAATTGATGGTGGGGCCTCCAACGATTTCATTGATGCAGAGTTTGAAGCTAGAAGGGGGTTGACAACTGATAGTCCATCCAATCATTATTCACACCATATTCCCGTCCTCTTTCGGGACCCACGAAGATCCCGTGAGATATTTATGAGTATACTGATGATTTCGGGAGTCTGAGCTTACGGCACCACATTCCCAGAAATCACCTCAGAAATGACCTTGGAATGTGCGGGCCATTGCACCGAAATCTCATCCCGTAAGTAGCAGCAGTGTCATATCCCTAGAATATTGTAAATATTTTATTTACCATAGTTAAAAAAAAAACACACTGAAGGATGGTGATGTTATCTGTTGCATAAATTAATTTTTTTTCGCCTTTTAAATGATACATTGCAAGTTGCAATGACGTGGACATTGAAGAAAATATAAATATAATAAGGATGTGGTGAGATATGGTAAGGTTTGTGTCAGCGAAATTATTTAATTTGGTAAAATAAGATATATACCTATTTTAATTAATTTTGGTTTATGATTTTTGTAATGTTTTAGCTTAAGTGATTTATATTTTGATTATTTTTTATTATAAAAATTATGATATAATTATGTGTGAGATTATATGTTTTATTGTTTAAATTGTATTTTTAGTTACGTAAATAATTTTAATGGTGTAGGTTAACAAATAGATGAAATGGTTTATGGGGTCTCTGTTAAGGCACTCTTTGATATGAAGTCAGTTCAATTCTTTGATCTGGATGACATATTGGACATGATGAAGATGTAGTCCTGCCAAGCTTACAAAAAAAACAAATAGATGAAATGATTTTCTTGATAGGAATCAAACAATACAATTTGTTATGAGATGGTGATTTTTTTGCTGTTGAAAATATACTTTTGAATGCATAAATGATTCAGCACACTAAAAAATCTTTGAGGCATTTAATTTTTGCAAATTAAACTAACCCTTTTTAAAAATATGTACCCAATTTTAAATAAAATTGACCAAGAAAATATTATTTTATCTATTAAGATTATATAAACTACATCAACCTTCAAAATATTTAACTTGTATAAAAAACATGAATAAAAACTATTGTATAAAAAACATGACTAAAAACTATATTTCTATGTGAATTAGTATAATTTCAGCCCATGAAAAATCGAAACTGTTAATTTTCCTAATTGTTTTACTTTTTTCTACAATTTCTATAACACTAAGGTCAATATTTTTTTGGGATTTATAAGCAAAATTAAGAGCGATTCCAATATAGGTGTCGACTCTTATAGGCGAATTAAAAAGCATGAATAATAAAATAAAGGATGAAGCTGTGCACCGGGAAATTTAAAACAAATTATACAATAACGAAAATAAGTATATAAACCTTCGCATCACATAATAATATGTGAGACAGAAATCTATGACAAATTAAAAGCTTCCCTATAATAATGGAAATAGCTATATACCTGTGTTACAACAAAGGTAAAGGAAATGAAGATGCTCAACCTTGACCTCGGGCATTACAAAACATACCTGAAATATATATATATATATATGGTGGATAATAGAAAAGATAGACAGAGTGGCTGTAACACTTCCCATCTAACAACCTACCGTGGTAAAATTAAAATTTTAATTGGTACTATACTTGCTTAAATCATTAACTACAATTTATGTGATAGCTAGCGTACTGGATCGGACCATAGCTTTGGAATACGAATCCCAACTCAGCGTGCTGGCTATATTACCGAGGTTGCTAAGTTTAGCGCCATCCAGTTAACGGTTTAACCATGGTTTGAGTTGTTTGTTTCTTATTAAGCTGGATTTTTGCATTTACTACAATGTTAAATGGTTTACTGCCCAACATTAAACGCTCACAGTCTGGATTGAGGCGAGCCATATTTCCCATGCTATCGGGTCATAAATGAACGGTGGGTGTATATGCCCACCATTCAATTTCAGCCTTAGCAAAATCGAACGGTGGACATATACACCCGCCATTCATTTATGGCCCGGTAGCATGGGATTTATTGGATCCCGTGGAATAGGCTCCCGAGGCAGATGCAGCCGTTGGATGAGTCTCGTGTATTCTATGCCGTGGATGGGATGAGGTTCCCAAGGTCGTCGGCATCGAGGCTTTACCTGCTGCCCACGTCAATCCATAGGATCCAATAAATCCCATGCTATCGGGCCATAAATGAATGGCGGGTGTATATGCCCACCGTTCGATTTTTCTAAGGCCGAAATTGAACGGTGGGCATATACACCCGCCGTTCATTTATGACCCGATAGCATGGGAAATATGGCTCGCCCTATTCCACCGCCTTGTCAGGGGTATGGTTCATTCCTTATGCTGCCTTGTCGTGGAAAGTGTTCAGTCTTTGCTCCGTCCTTCGAACCCTACTTCCACTGCTCTGATCCTCTGTAATGGCGATGCCCAGGGAAGACGAAGGCTCCCTACAAGGTTTTGGGGTACGGCTGAGAACTCCTAGGCACCTCTGCACCAGGTATGGAATGGGAGTCTTTCTTTTTGGAAAGTATCGTATTTTATTTCAGTTGGGTTCTCACAGGCGAGTGCTAATACATGCTACGGACCTTGATGTCTTTCAGGTTATGAGCGATGGTGTGGCGGTGCTGAAGGTTGCCATAACAATCATCTGTTCATGATTAGCACTGTAGTCACGGGTAAGCAAACCATCCTACAGGAGTTTTTTGGTGGAAATAGAATATCATAGAGCATCTCGAGGGTTTTAGTTTTTTTTCTTTTTCTGAGAATGAAATTATCTACAGTAGTTTCCATTTCCTTATTTTTGCAGCATTAGTTTGCTGAAAGCTAGCTAGGGTTGTAACAGGGCCGAGGGCTCCTCGTGGACTTGAACTTAAGACCACGACGGGGGTTTCCTTTGTGACCCTTGAGCTTGTAATTGTTATAGTTCCAGCTATGGACCGCAACTTTCAGGGATTTGCTATTTCCATGGCTTGTATGATAACATCTAATCAATGAAGTTGTTACTGTGGTTACAGCTGTTTATATATATATAAGCTTATGGTTTGCACTGCTCGAGTGGATTATTACAGATCTGAGTTTAGTTATTGTTATGACTTTTTCTGTCGTGACCCCTGTTGCGATTAACTTCACTGTAATAGCTCTAATTAGGCATGCTTACACAGGGTTAATTTCTCCTTTGGAGCTAGGAGTTGACTATTGTGTTTCGCATATGATTTGGTTGTTGTATCTTACATATGAGTTGTCTGCTATATCTTTGCGTGTTAGGACGGTTTTTGTCTTTCGGAGGTTTGACAGTTTAACGGTGATTTATTGTTCCGTTACTTCTATGGTTTGATAAATTGCGAGGGATGTGGGGGGCCTTCCAAGACCATCACTTATCCTGGCATTTGCATCCAATACCCTCTACAAACCACTGCTCATGGCTTCTATTACCCCTGGGCACGGCTACGAATAACTCCTGCTAGGATTATCTGTTTCCGTTGGGGTCCATGAAACAGAGTTTCCTTAACTTAACAGGTTTACTCTCGAGGTACCATTAATGCTTCAAGGACCTTGCCATTCAAAGGGTTTATTACTTTTTTTATAATAAACACCGGAGTCGATGACTCCCGGCCGCTGGAATTATTGTCACCCCCTTTAGGATATGTTCGTAACCCAAGTGGTGGAAAGGAACAGGATTCCAATAGGAGTCTTATGTTGCCATATTCGGCCCACAGCACCTTCTATTACTTACAGTCATTCTTCCGACTGAGTGGCTCGACTACCCTGATTCTACGGATTCATGTGATGCTACAGTTCTAGCCTCTACTCTTTGACTTCTGTATATATTTTCTTGTTTTCTTGTGGTCACGCAGTGGGCCAACCTTGGTTTACCTGTAGCCATAAATTGCTCTTATGGGTATGTTCAAGACAACTATGGTTCTTGATTTGTCCAAATCCTCACCACGGTGCCATGGATTTGATATCTGAAATCAATTGAAATTTACGAACTGCCCAGGCAGAATTTATTGTTCTACCCTAACCCCAAGGTGTCTGTTAATTCTCGCTTCCCTTATTTTAATTAATCTTGTTTGTTCCTCTTTGCTACAGTTTCAAATTGACAATTTAAATGACACTACAGTTCTTCACTGTTACTAATTCATCATTAACTTTTCTGCTACAGTTTCTTAAAATTAATATTCTAAATGAAATTATAGTTCTTCACTGTTACCAATTTATCATTAACTTTCGGCTACAGTTTCTCAAATTAATAATTTAAAAGAAACTGCAGTTCTTCACTGTTACCAATTTATCAGCTCTCGTTATTGTGTAAAACGACTAAGCATTTCCATAACAGACCACTTACCTGTCACCTGCGAGGTCAATCCGTGGTCATTGCAAGAATTAGGCTCATTATCACTTGCCTGTTATCCCCCCGACCATGAGATATGTCCTTCCCGACTTTATCTCCCCCCGAGCTCCCTTGCAAGGTCATTTACCTCTGCAAGTATATTCTGCTCTGAGCCTATGCTATCTAGTCTCTTTTTCCAAACTTAGCATTCTCTTCCCCCCCCCTCCTCCTTGCCTCGAGGTGATTTCAGTTGGGGAGGCAGTTAGGGTTGCTGGAACCTGTTTGCTCCAACTTCCCTCCTCGGAAGTTGCCAGCTGCCGTTCCTTTTAAAAAAAAAGAAACTTAAAGAAATATTTCCATGGTCAAAACTAAGAAAAATATTCTTGAATTCAAATAACCATCCTTCCTTGTTTGTAATTGAATACAGTAATAAAATAATTACAACAAATATTTAAAATGTTCCGGGGTATCACATCTCCCCCTCCTGAGGTTGGACATCGTCCCGATGTCCTTTTGTTACGAACAGTTCCGAGTAAGCTTCTTTTATAAGCTCTTCATCCTCCCAAGTGGCCTCGTCGGGCCCATAGTGCTGCCACTGCACCTTAATTTGGGTAACAGCTCGCTTCCGCAGCTGTACTTCTCTCCGGTCGAGGATGCTCAGCGGCTCGACCAAGGTTCCTCCTTCCGGTTCGACCCGCATCCAGCAACATTTCCAATCAGTTTCTTCTAATGAATTCTTTTAGTCTGGTCTACTGAAAATTAATCCTTACCTGTATGTCCTGCCACCTAATCACATGTTTAGGGTCATAAACGTATTTTTTTAGCACGGAGACATGGAAGACATTATGGATCCGGATGTGACTTGGTAGGGCAAGTCGGTAAGCCACTGGCCCTATCCTTGCCAAGATCTGAAATGGTCCATAATATCGGGGTGCCAACTTCGCACACCCGCGCCATTGCATGGTACTTTTCCTGACCTGAATCCTTACAAAAACATGGTCACCAACTTGGTATTCTTTGAGTCTCCTCCTCCAGTCAGCAAAACTCTTTTGCCTATCCTGTGCAGCTTTTAAATTAACGCGTACTCTTTTACCATATCTTCCATTTCTTTGAGCATCTTCGGTCCTTATTTTGTCCTCAGGTCCACCCCAGCTTGAGGGTGTCCGGCATTTTCGACCGTATAGAACCTCAAAGGGACTCATTTGTAACGAAGTATGATACCCATTGTTGTACACGAATTCAACCAAATGTAAATACTCCTCCCACTGCGTTGGTTTCTGCATTACATAGGCTCTCAACATGTCTTTTATCACTTGATTCACTCACTCTGTTTGACCGTCGGTCTGGGGATGATAAGCTGTACTAAAATTCAGCTGTGTTCCTAGTTCGGCAAATAATGTCCTCCAAAAGGTTGACGTAAATTTTACGTCACGATCAGAAATTATTGCCTTTGGAAGTCCATGCAGTTTAAACACATTCTGCATGAAGATGTGGGCAATTTGTACAGCCCTGTAGGAAGATTGCACAGGTATAAAATGTGCTACCTTACTCAGTTTGTCTACCACCACCATAATAGAATCATTGTTCTTCTTTGTCCGAGGAAGCCCGGTTATGAAATCCATCGAAATGGTTTCCCATTTCCATTCCGGAATGGGTAAGGGTTGTAATAACCCTGCGGGGTGCTGATTCTCTGCTTTAATTTTTTGACATTCCAAACACCGCGCTAAATACTCTGCTACATTCTTTTTCATCCCTGGCCAGTGGTACTCTTTTCGGAGTGCGGTGATCATTTTTTGATACCCTGGATGTCCAACATAGTGGCTGATGTGAAATTCATCCAAAATCAGATTTTTAACGCTGTTTTGATCAGGTACGTACAACCTCTTTTTAAAATGCAGCATTCCATCATCATCTACTTCATACCCTTGCTGATCTCTCTCGCTGGAAAACTGTTGTACCTGCTGTTTGATTTGCTGATATTCAGCATCTTGGTCTGTTGCTCTTTTAATCATCTCCTTTAAAGGATTTTTCCATTTACTGGAGGAGATTTCATACATACATTGCACCTTCCGACTTAAAGCGTCGGCCACTCGGTTTTCTCTCCCTTTCAAATACTTAATATCAAAATCAAATCCGCTTAGAAAATTTGCCCAGCGTGCTTGCCTCGCATTTAAAGTGGGCTGGCTGAAATAATTAGTCAGACTGTGGTGGTCTGTTAGTAATAAAAATATCATCCCCATGAGATAATGTCGCCACATCTTCAATGCGTGTATGACGGCTGCTAACTCAAGTCATAAGCAGAATACTTTTGCTCATGTTCCTTTAGTTTCCTTGATTCATAAGCAATCACTTTTCCTTCCTGCATCAACACACCACCCACACCCTCGTTGCTTGCATCAGTGCATACCACATAGTCCTTATTAGGGTCAGCGATACTCAAAATGGGTGCTGTGGTGAGCAGATGCTTAAGCGGCTCAAAGCTTTTTTTACATTCTGGGGTCCATTTGAATGCCCTTCCCTTTTTCTGCAAGGAGGTAATAGGGTAGGCTACTTTTGAAAAACCTTCCATGAATCGTCTATAATAACCTGCCAGCCCCATAAAGGATCTGATGTCTGCTACATCCTTTGGTATGGGCCATTCCATTATGGTCCTGATCTTTTCAAGGTCCACCGTGATCCCCTCTTTGGTGATTATATGGCCTAAATATTGTATTTCCTCCTTGAAATCGCACTTGCTAAATTTTCCATATAATTGGTGTTCTCGGAGGGTTTGTAGTACCAATCTGAGGTGCTCCTTGTGCTCTTCCCTAGAGCGGGAGTATATCAGTATATCGTCGATAAATATCAACACAAATTTGTCCAAAAATTGATGAAACACGCTGTTCATTAAACACAAATTTGGCAGGGGCGTTGGTTAACCCAAAAGGTAGCACCGCAAACTCGTAATGCCCATATCTGGTCCTGAAAGCTGTTTTAGCGATGTCTTCCTCCTTAACCCTAATTTGGTGATAACCTGAGCGCAAATCAATCTTGGAGAACACTGTTGCACCCTTCACCTGATCGAAAAGTTCATCGATCCGAGGTAAAGGATATTTATTTTTGATTGTTAGCTTGTTCAGCTGACGATAATCTATACACATTCGTAGAGTTCCGTCTTTTTTCTTGACAAATAATACTAGGGCCCCCCAGGGAGATACACTAGGGCGAATATAATTTTTGTCTAACAGTTCTTGTAGTTGCATCTTTAATTCTGTTAACTCAGGTGCGCTCATTGTATAAGGTGCTCGCGATACTGGTGCTGCCCCTGGTATCAATTCGATGGTAAAGTCTATATCCCTTTTAGGTGGCAATCCGGGTATCTCCTCTGGAAATACATCCGCAAATTCTTGTATTACCGGGATGTTATCTAGCGTGACTGTTTTATCTTTTGAATCTGCATAGCCTACTTGAATGGCATAGATTTAACATTCCTTCTTGAGACATTTTGCCAATTGGGATGCAGTTATTGGCCGAATCTGCACTGGCCGTTTAACTCCTTGCATCTCTTGCTTCTCACCAAGTTCATTCTTATAACAAATGGTCTTTGTCTTACAGTTCACTAACCACCAGTGCTTCTCTAACCAGTCCATCCCGATCAAAACATCATATGAACCAAGAGGGAGCACATTTAAATCTGCTACTACTGGCTGCCCTGCTATTGTTAAAGGGCAGTTATTAATTTTTGCCAACACTCGTCTTTCGGCCCCCGTAGCTAATTGTACTAGCCATGGATTCTTGAATTTTACAGGTTGTAGCTTACAATGCTCTACCACCTTAGGGCTAACATAGCTCAGGGTGGCTCCTGGATCAATTAAAACAGCGACAGAAAGGTCTGAAATTTTACCTTCGAATTCCACCATGGTCGGCTGGTACTCCGCCTGACGATCGTCTAAGGCTGCATTAATCCTTGGCACACTACGTCCCATATCGCCGACGGTCGATGCTTCATGGATTTGTGATATCTGTTCAGTTCCCTTCTGCTGCGTACAATTCTTGACGTAGTGTGGTCCTCCACAACCCCAACATTGTACTAGGAGTCTGGCTACCCCTTCACCATCCAATATGGCAGGCTGTTTGCTCATTCTGGGTTCACTGTTTGGCTTGGATTTGAATGGGCCTCTCTGTACAGTTCTGCTATTCTGTCCCTTGCTAATTCCCTTACCTCCACCACTGCGACTTCCTCTACTATTTCCAGCCATCTTACTGCCTCTTTTCTCATTCCATCTTTTATTTGGAGCGTCTCCTTTCTGTTTATTCTGCTGGTAGCAGATTCTGGCTTTGCGGATAGCTTCATCCATCGTCCTAGGATTATCAAACTCAATCTTTTCTTGTATATACAGGGGTAAACTACTGACAAATCTTTGCACCTTAGCTTTTTCTTCTTTAATGTAAGGCACATAGCGAAGCAGGGAAGTGAAACGGTTGATAAATTCATCCATAGTTTGCTGTCCCAACCGCAAGTCATGGAATTCCCTTGCCTTTTCGTCATAAAAGCGCTCGGTCAGATATCTTTCTTTGAAGTACTTTTGAAAATTTTCCCATGTTATGGTTCGTTCGCTTACCCCCTTGACGATCTTAACTTCTTCCCACCACAGGGTCGCTTTCCCTTGTAATTGAAAGATGGCCAGTCGTGCCTTCAGGTTGTGGTCATAATCATACAACTGAAAATATTTGTTCATGTTAATTAACCATGCTTCAGCCGCTTCCTCCTGTTCCCCGTCAAAGTGTGGGGGTTTAATCTTACGAAATTCTCCCTGCAGCTCCACCCTTTGACGTTTTGAGGTCTGCTGTTCAGATGCATTGTCAGAATGGTCCTCCCCCTCTTCTGACCTTTCAGGCTCTGTTCGAGGTTTTTGCTCTTCTGACATCCTCTGCTGTTCTGCACTGGGATTAGCTAGTGGTGGGTTCTGTCTGTCAGACAAACTTTTTAAAATCCTCTCTTGTTCCACCGTCAGTCGTGCATTATCCTCTCGTAACTAAGCCATCTCATTCTTCAGCTCCTATACTGTCTCTAATATTGCAAGGTTCGTGCTACGTGTCTCCTTGCCGAGTTGTACCCATAGCTCTGGGTTATCTCCGGGATTTATTGCAGGTCCTTGACCTTCTATAGATCTATGCGGAGCGCTTCCAGCTCTTCGCATTCTTACTGTCTGTTGTTTACCCACTGTTTTCCTTGATCCCGTTCTGTCCTAAAATGGAATCAGAAAAGTGGTTAGCAATATTAACTAATTCCCTATAAGACATAAATAAATTACAATCGCAACAACTGTAATAATTTTTGTTTGCTGTATTATCACCATTTTTTTTTTGATTTGCTCTGGTGTTGTCTCAGAGGTCACAGTATGGAAACTTGGCTGCTCTGATACCAATTTGTAACACTTCCCATCTAACAACCTACCATGGTAAAATTAAAATTTTAATTGGTACTATACTTGCTTAAATCATTAACTACAATTTATGTGATAGCTAGCGTACTGGATCGGACCATAGCTTTGGAATACGAATCCCAACTCAGTGTGCTGGCTGTATTACCGAGGTTGCTAAAGTTTAACACCATCCAGTTAACGGTTTAACCATGGTTTGAGTTGTTTGTTTCTTTTTAAGCTGGATTTTTGCATTTACTACAATGTTTAAATGGTTTACTGCCCAGCATTAAATGCTCACGGTCCGGATTGACGTGGGCAGCAGGTAAAGCCTCGATGCCGGCGACCTTGGGAACCTCATCCCATCCACGGCATAGAAGACACGAGACTCATCCAAAGGCTGCATCTGCCTCGGGAGCCTATTCCACCGTCTTGTCAGGGGTATGGTTCATTCCTTACGCTGCCTTGTTGTGGAAAGGGTTGTCTTTGCTCCATCCTTCGAACCCTACTTCCACCGCTTTGATCCTCTGTAATGGCGATGCCCAGGGAAGACGAAGGCTCCCTACAAGGTTTTGGGGTACGGCTGAGAACTCCTAGGCACCCCTGCACCAGGTATGGAATGGGAGTCTTTCTTTTTGGAAAGTATCGTATTTTATTTCAGTTGGGTTCTCACATGCGAGTGCTAATACATGCTACGGACCTTGATGTCTTTCAGGTTATGAGCGATGGTGTGGCGGTGCTGAAGGTTGCCATAACAACCATATGTTCATGATTAGCACTGTAGTCACGGGTAAGCAAACCATCCTACAGGAGTTTTTTGGTGGAAACAGAATATCATAGAGCATCTCGAGGGTTTCAGTTAGTTTTCTTTTTCTGAGAATGAAATTATCTACAGTTGTTGCCATTTCCTTTATTTTTGCAGCATTAATTTGCTGAATGCTAGCTAGGGTTATAACAGGGTCGAGGGCTCCTCGTGGACTTGAACTTAAGACCACGACGGGGGTTTCCTTCGTGACCTTTGAGCTTGTAATTGTTATAGTTCCAGCTGTGAACCGCAACTTTCAGGGATTTGCTATTTCCATGGCTTGTATGATAACTTCTAATCAATGGAGTCGTTACTGTGGTTACAGCTATTTATATATATATATATATATATATATATATATATATAAAAAAGCTTATGGTTTGCACTGCTCATGGATTATTACAGATCTGAGTTTAGTTATTGTTATGGCTTTTTCTGTCGTGACCCCTGTTGCGATTAACTTCACTGTAATAGCTCTGATTAGGCATGCTTACACAGGGTTAATTTCTCCTTTGGAGCTAGGAGTTGACTATTGTGTTTTGCATATGATTTGGCTGCTGTATCTTACATATGAGTTGTCTGCTATATCTTTGCGTGTTAGGACGTTTTTGTCTTTCGGAGGTTTGACAGTTTAACGGTGATTTATTGTTCCGTTACTTCTATGGTTTGATAAATTGCGAGGGATGTGGGGGGCCTTCCAAGACCATCACTTATCCTGGCATTTGCATCCAATACCCTCTACAAACCACCGCTCATGGCTTCTATTACCCCTGGGCATGGCTACGAATAACTCCTACTAGGATTATCTGTTTCCGTTGGGGTCCATGAAACAGAGTTTTCTTAACTTAACAGGTTTACTCTCGGGTACCATTAATGCTTCAGGGACCTTTCCATTCAAAGGGTTTATTATTTCTTTTATAATAAACACCGGAGTCGATGACTCCCGGCCGCTGGAATTATTGTCACCCCCTTTAGGATATGTTCGTAACCCAAGTGGTGGAAAGGAACAGGATTCCAATAGGAGTCTTATGTTGCCATATTCAGCCCACAGCACCTTCTATTACTTACAGTCATTCTTTCGACTGAGTGGCTCGGCTGCCCTGATTCTACGAATTCATGTGATGCTACAGTTCTAGCCTCTACTCTTTGACTTGTTTTCTTGTGGTCACGCAGTGGGCCAACCTTGGTTTACCTGTAGCCATAAATTGCTCTTATGGGTATGTTCAGGACAACTATGGTTCTTGATTTGTCCAAATCCTCACCACGGTGCCATGGATCTGATATCTGAAATCAATTGAAATTTACGAACTGCCCAGACAGAATTTATTTTTCTACCCTAACCCCAAGGTCTCTGTTAATTCTCGCTTCCCTTATTTTAATTAATCTTGTTGGTTCCTCTCTGCTACAGTTTCAAATTGACAATTTAAATGACACTACAGTTCTTCACTGTTACTAATTCATCATTAACTTTTCTGCGATAGTTTCTTAAAATTAATATTCTAAATGAAATTACAGTTCTTCACTGTTACCAATTTATCATTAACTTTTGGCTACAGTTTCTCAAATTAATAATTTAAAAGAAACTGCAGTTCTTCACTGTTACCAATTTATCAGCTCTCGTTATTGTGTAAAACGACTAAGCATTTCCAGCACAGACCACTTACCTGTCACCTGCGAGGTCAATCCGTGGTCATTGCAACAATTAGGCTCATTATCACTTGCCTGTTATCTGCCCAACCATGAGATATGTCCTTCCCTACTTTATCTCCCCCGAGCTTCCTTGCAAGGTCATTTACCTCTGCAAGTATATTCTGCTCTTAGCCTATGCTATCTGGTCTCTTTTTCCAGACTTAGCATTCTCTTCCCCCCTCCTCCTTACCTCGAGGTGATTTCAGTTGGGGGAGGCAGTTAGGGTTGCTTTCCAGCAACCACCTGTTTGCTCCAACTTCCCTCCTCCGAAGTTGCCAGTTGTCGTTCCTTTTAAAAAAAAAGAAACTTAAAGAAATATTTCCATGGTCAAAACTAAGAAAAATATTCTTGAATTCAAATAACCATCCTTCCTTGTTTGTAATTGAATACAGTAATAAAATAATTATAACAAATATTTACAATGTTCCGGGGTATCACAGTGGCCAATCTAGCATGTCAAACAGAGTGGTCAATTTAAAAGCTGAAATGGGTGATTACAAACTAAGGAGGAGGAGGAGCAGGAGCAGGAGGTGAATGTGGAGTATGGTGTACTTGGTACAAGTTACAGTAGGTCTGTATGACAGTCATGGCGAAAATCAAGAACCCAGCGGTAGGAAGTAGAAAGTTCCAGCTCGATAGGTAGTCGAAAAGTCCACAAATCATCTTTTGATTTTGGTTTTACGATCGTTTTTCCAGAGCACAGTAAACAGTCCTCTACCGACGTCGGCGGAATTAGGTCCCAAGTGACCAGTAAAGAAGGGCTGACCCAACTCGTTCCACATCTTGGCTATGCATTCGTCTGTTAACATGTTCGTACGAACAGTGCGACAATTCATTATGAGGCCAACATCTGTGTTGGTACGAATGACACCACAATCCCGGAGGACGCGAACATCTTGAGGATTCTGGGTGAGGCAGTTCATCAAACTCACGTAACGCATCACGGCATTTCCACGATTGGGATCGTTGAATTCCATGGCAACCATGTTCCTCAACAACACTTCCATGTGGGTTTCCCATATATTTATCTCTGGAAGGTACAGCGTACCTGAGTATTCGTCGAAACGAATCTTGTTAGGCCACTTGCGAAAGGGTTTGAATTGAATCCTACTTTTCGCCAACTTCTCCGCGTTCAGTGCGATTTCATACCTGCGTTCAAAGGTTGCATTGGGGAGAAAATAAGCGAGCGCTATAATAGGGAAATCCAGAATGAACTGTAAACTTTGCAATGCAGTTTGCGGCTTCTGCTTCTCATCCTCACTTGGCATTTGTAGAATTGGCGCAATGAATGCGTGCATGTAACCCAGTAAATGCTTTTCATCGTTAATTGCTTTGTCACCATCATTACAAACGTGTGCCGAGAAAGGAGACAGTTCCATCGTCGTCTTCTGCAACAGTTGATCGAAATCACTTCCATCGATGTTCTCGAAAACTACTTTGAGGACTGCCAACAGAATTTGATTCTCCAGCTTCAAAATATCACACTTTATACACTCTTGAAGCGGACCTAATTCGATCATCATGCCATTGTTTGCACTGAGCCTCATGAGACTGGAAGCTGATTCGATCATTTCATTTTCTCATCACAAGTCTTAGTCGAGAGGAAGATTAAGAAATGTAAGAGAAAGGATGATCTATCGCCATCATCAGAGCGAAGTTGTGGGAATTCTCGGCGTCTCTACTCTCACTGGGTGGCAAGTGATAGAAACGCTCTCTCTGCCCGCATCTCTTCCATCATGTCAACTATAGAATTGAAACCCTTACCTGCACCTTGGCGCAGTTCCTGCGACAGCCCGACCGCGGACTTGGCTTTGTACATCTCCGCCGTTGAGATCTTACGTTCAGCACATGAAGATTCAATATCTTTCTCCAGACTGGAATGGTGGTAAGCCCCAATCGACAGAAACTGCGGAATATAAGCCTCTGGTTCCGTTTTCATGAGAGGCGTGGGAACTCGCAGGATCTCATCCGCCTTTGCTCGGCCAATCGCATTACCATTTGCTTCAGAATTCCCATCATCATCGTCATGGAGCATCGCTTTAATTTGAACCACCCACTCACTACGAAACGCAACAGGTTCCGCCATAACAGTGTCCACCTCTACTTCTTTAAATGTCTGCATCAACTAGCAACCTGTTTTCAGACTGTATACCAAGGGACAGTATGGCAAGCGCTTCAATGCAGAATTTGGGCAATGAATATAATCGAAGTCCTTGGACAAGTGAGCCTTACTTATATTATATTACCTCAGGTCTTTTGAGCACCACAGTTCAGCTTTATTATTATATAAAAACAAATCTTATTTAATTTAGAAAAAAGGGCTTTTAAATAATTTGCTTTGCTTTGCTAGGGTCGGAATTATTCGTAGGACCCTCTGCACGATGATTTTTTTGTAAAAGTAAACTTTTTTTTGTAAAAGTAAACCTATTCTATTTGTCTTTGAATTTAAACTTTTAACATCCCCACGTATTTAACCATAAAACTTATTTAAATATTAACAAAGTTTTATATATAATATTAAAATGTGTAATACTAATATTATATTTTTATTTTTTAAAGTAATGTTATAATGTTTAAAATAATCTTTATTATTATAAAAAAATAAAATGTGTATAATTTATTATAAAAATATTTTTTATTTTTATTCTTGAAAAATATTTAATATTATTTTTAACTAATTAAAAATATTTCTTATTCACAATTAATTATTTAATATTTAAAAACATATAATAATGTAAAATTTTTAAATTTATTGTTATTAATTGATTATTAAAATATAATAAAATTTAGGATTTTAATAATAACAAAAAAATCAATTAATTAAATCTAATAATAAAAAATAATATTTACTTATTTTTTCTTTTCTTTTTTAAAATAAAATAAATATATAATATAATATTTGATTTAATAAATAATTAAAAATATATAAATTATGCTTAATTTTTCCAAAAAAATAAAAAAAATAAAAATAATATTTTTCTCAATTGTACAATGTAATAAAATAGAATAATCTTTAAAAACTAATTATACCATTCCAAATTATTGGAAACAACCTTATAAAATTTCTCCCCTATCTTCTCCACTTTCACTTTAAACTCAATATCAAAATAGAATAATCTTTAAAAAAAATTATACTATTCCAAAATATTGGAAACAACTTTATAAAATTCCTCCCCTATCTTCTCCACTTTCACTTTAAACTCAATATCAAAATAAAAGTACAGCCAATTTTTTTTTATTAAAATCTTTATAGCTGCCTCATAATTTTTGTTCCTTTATTTTAATTTATTTCTACATAAAATATAAGTTTAAAAAAAAATTATAACAAAATTATTATAATTTATTTTTAAATAGTAAAAAGATGAATATTAAATAGTTATTACTGTGTACTATTTAAAAATGAAAATATAAGATCATCACTTTAAAAAAAAACCATATCAAATGAAATAATTTAATAATTTATTTAATTTTTTATGTTATTTTATTATTACATCTTTTTAATTTTTTCAATAATATTTTTATGTAAATTTTATACTTCTAAAAATAATAAGTTTAAACTTTTTAAACTTCATTTTGAATAATAAAAAATTAAAAGTATACTTTTTTTTATTAAAATCCCACAAAAATTAAAAAACATAGCGTAAACTTTTTAAACTTCATTTTGAATAATAAAAAATTAAAAGTATACTTTTTTTTATTAAAATCCCATAAAAATTAAAAAACATAGCGTAGTCAAACTGGTGTATTTTGTAAAAAATAATAAAAAATCACAATTATAATTTTTTTGGGTTAAAATACAAAAAAATAGCATAGCATAGTCAAACTGGTTTATTTTGTAAAGAATAATAAAAAATCACAATTATATTTTCTGTATTAAAATCCCAAAAAATTAAAAAACATAGCATAGTCAAACTGGTTTATTTACTCTTACAAAATACTTTGTGTTAATGAATTTCCTTATTTAAAAAAATCATAACGGTTAATAAATTAGAATTAAAATATTTAAATTAAAGAAGATGGGAGTAAAGCTTTATCGTGTGTCAGTTGTCACCATATCTCCCCTTACGGCACAGCGTTGACCCTACTCTCAAAGAAACAAAACATTGATAACCATAAATAATTGGTCTCTCTTTAATCAATGAATTTATCATTCTCGCAACGCTATGAACGTAAAAAGTTACACATTCTCTCACACTTCGCGCTTTTCGTTCAATAATTCTTCCGGAAGGGACGGACGTTTCTCAACTTGCCAACAACATAAGCAACTATATGCTAGTTTGTGTCATTAATTCCTCTAAAGTCTAAGTTGTTGGTTGTAGTTGAGTGATTATGCTTTATTTTTCTCACTAACATCTAAAACACATCAGTTCAAGGCTTGTGAATTCTCAACTTGCCAACAACATATGCAACTATATGCAAGAAGTATTTAGAATGTGCACTGACATTAGGTTAAGAAATAAAGCAATAACAAAAAATAATAATATGGTGGTATTTCGAACAAAGCAATAATAAAATATAATAATATGATGGAGAAATCAATATCAAAATAATAATAATAATAATAATATAGTGGATGAAGTTTTAAGCCATTCTCAGCATAATTATTAATGCATGTAATCCATAATTTCCGTATTGAGTGATTATTAGTTAATAAATAATATTTTAAAACAGATTTTCATGAAATTTTGATAAATTCATAGATTATTTTTCCATCCAACATTAAAATTGACCTTAACCTAAACTTGCCTTTTACTAATTTCATTTATAAAAAACTACATCGAAACATACAACTCATATACACCGAAACCTAAGATAGAACTCATATCTTCCGGTTCACTTTAATTCTCGAGAGAAACAACATGAACAAAATAATGAAAGCCTCAATGAGGAATATCATAAATGACAGTTCAATCTTGGTGTTCAACATGATCCCATGAAGGATCACCGTATATTGAGTAACTGAAAAATGACTCGTGTAGTTATGTGATAATGACTTTTACGATGGTCTTTGTCATTCTTCGAAATTGGATGTTTTAATCTTAACAACTTCGTTAGCTCTCATATAATCATATGTCGGGCATAAAAAATTCACATGGCGAAAAACTCTAATTTTTTGCTAGTACATCTCAGTAATCATGGACCTAAATAGCGTGATAGACAATACTCTCCTCACGCAAGATCGAGGATTCATTTTAATACGAAGAAAGTTTTTTGTTTTATTATGCACATCACGGGAGAAAAATGTGAGAAGGATATTGAATTGCATATCAAGATAGAATCCTTCAGCGATGAATTTATTAATCACTCATCTTCATTAATAATGGAAATCTTACAAAATTACTTCATAGATAACAGTAAGCAAAACAATTTATATTTGTTGCAGTTTCATGAACAATGACAGTGAAGACAAAATAATCTCAAAAGAAAAATGAAGGTATATACAGAGGAGACTCTGCATGCATGATGACACATATTTGAAAAATAGGGATGTAAATAAAGAGGAAACTTCCTAGTGCGTTCAAAAGCCTGCTTCCCCATTCCTTGTTGCTCTGAAACTTAGGACAGGGTAAGCCTAGGCTTACCTTTTCTGAAACTTAGGACAGGGTAGGCCCAGGCTTACCTTGCTGTTAGGCATAGAAAAAAATATCAAGCATACTCCAGCTTACATTGGCCTTCATATTCCTACCAGATACTAATTTTATGAATCCTTCAACTTCATCCTGCATGCATTTGTTCCGTTGAAACTTCATGTATCATATCAAACATAGGCATGAACAATGATGGTCTAACTGCACTAATTGTAAATTTGAAAGAAACTAGTCAATACCTTTTTCCCATCTAAACCCTTTATATAAGCCCTTGCATTAAGCAAGTTCCCCATATACCCTCAATTTCTTTATTAACGCGAATCCCTCTCTGGAATTAGAAATTATGTATTGTTGTGTATGGAAATGATGCAACACCACCAGGATCAACAGAATGAGCATTTGATGCATAGAATTTCCCAGAATATATCTTTCTTTATCATGAAGCCAAGCACACCATGTTTATATTTGAAAAATTGTCTTCTATGGTGGTGGTGGCCTTGGATTCTTGAGTCCTTAGCATTAGAACACTTGCTGATGCAATTCCTACATACTTCAGCTACTAGAGAAAGTGAAAAAACTTGCGGATTATGTTTTAAACCTGCTTCAGAGTGGCATAGAAAAGAGCTTTATTCATTTTGATCTAGTGAAAATCAGGGCTCAAATATTTCTTGGTGCTTATTTAGCCCCACGTTCTCAACATAGCGTGGGAGGTCAACACGAGCTTCTTTAAACCAAATATCTTGACAAGAAAGTTTGGCAAATATGGAAAATAGAACGCGATTTTGTTCGGGGAAGAAACGCACAAACATATTACTTTTGAGCATCGCAACTTGAAAAACTGACAAATAAGCTAGATGCCAATATGAATCAGGTTGTTAAAGGCCTCACTTTCGGAATGGCTACATCTTACTAGTAGGGTTAGGGTTCTATGATAACTTAATGGAAATTAGACGAGTATAGTGCAATGGAAGAAACCTCAACTTTGTTGAACCAGTAGAGCAAACCCAATTTTTCAAAACTAAATTTATACTATGACTGCATGAAATTGAATTAGTGGCTATGGGAAGGCCAAGGGCCCTTCTACTATTGTAAATTAAGATTGACATTGTAATATTTTATTTAAGAAATTTAAATGTTGTTTGTCATTTATACTTAGAGCCCAACAGGATTACAAATCTCCCTCATGTCAACTTATGAAAAGTGGCTCTGGCTTACTCTAGAGGCTAAGATATTTGATTTTGTTTCTTGCTTAGTAAATCCATAGTTAAGATGAATCTATTCAAATGGGTTTATCTCTAACTTGGATGAGTTTTATGTGTCCCAAAATGGGCCTGACTCTCTATGATGCAAAGAGAGACTCATTTTATAACCCATTACAAAAGATATTGTAATATCTATCTCCTATGTAATGTTCACTTGCATGAAGAAAAATAAAAATATTTCCTTTCATCATTGATAATTTAAAAAATAACAATAAAATCTTATCAACCTAGCATAGAAGAGATTGTAACATCCATCTCCTATGTAATCTTCACATGCATTAAGAAAAATAAAAATAAAAATATTTGCACTTCTTCTTTGATAAGTTAAAAGTAAAGTTTCTCATGCATATTGAATGATGGAATTTTAAAGTTAGAAATTTTCTCCCAAGAGTTTATCTTATTTTTATACAATCCAAATACTCACTCATAATTTTGAAAAAATGAGTAGATAAAGGGGGGACATTGCCTCCACCACAAAAAAATAGATCCACTTAAAGGATGAGTTTGTCCACTTAGCTAACTAGTGAGAAGTGGAAATGCTTTTCTAAATGGATAATATTTTTGTTTAAAGTCATAATTTCATTTAATAGATGTAAACTTTGTACTTAACTATTTTGAAAACTTATAAACTCACTCCAAAGAGTGAATTAACTAGTGAGAAGTGGAAATTCTTTTCTAAATGAATAAGAATTTTGTTTAAATAATATTTTTGTTTAAAGTCATAATTTCATTTAATAGATGTAAACTTTGTACTTAACTATTTTGACTACTTATTAACTCACTCCAAAGAGTGAATTAACTAGTGAGAAGTGGAAATTCTTTTCTAAATGGATAAGAATTTTGTTTAAAGTTATAATTTCTTTTAATAGATAAAAACTTTGTATTTTAGTAATTTGACAATTTATTATCTTACTCCATGAATGACTTTAATGAGAAGTGGAAATTCTTTTCTAAATAAGTAAAAATTTTGTTTAAAATTATAATTTCATTTAATAGAATAAAACTTTGTACTTGGCCATTTATTAAGTCACTCAAGTGAGTGAATTAGCCTTATTTTCTAAATAAATAAAATTTTGTTTAAAATTATAATTTTATTTAATAAACAAAAACTTTATATTTTAATCTATTCATTTGATTTAAGAAAATATATCTCTATATATATTACTTTTGAAAAATTTAACCCATTTTAAAATAACTATAAAAAATTGAGGTTATCTGTAGATCCAATCCACTATTAAAACAATAAAAACTTTGCGGTTATGTCAAAATCAGGTGAGGACCAGAACACGCCAACAACCTGTAGAACCGTTGCGGAACTGGAGATTTTGAGGCTTAGTTCAAGGGAATCCGGATCCTATTGAAGGTGTAGTATTTTTCAGCGTCTTTTCTTGCAAAATGGGAATAGAAACTTGTAATTGTTGCTTTACTCAGGCAGTTTAGTTTACTTGCAAAAAGGGAACGGAAATCTTGAAATGTTGCCTTACTGAGGATGCGCATGTATTCTGTGATCCATAGTGTGTAAATTTAATTTTTTTTGCTTAGTTTTCACTGCTTTAAATTTTTCTTTTCCAACTTTTTAATGTCAAATATGCGCATGTACTCTGTGATCCATAGATCCAATCCACTATTAAAACAATAACTTTTCTCTTAGAAATTAACAACATTTTAATAACAAAACAAAATTCAAAATCATTAAGGAATCCAATTCCTCCCAATACAATTATTTCCTTCGAATTTTACAATATTAAAATAAAAATAGTTTACATTTCAAAGTATCTGATCCTTCTTTAAAGTTTACAATATTAAGATGAAAATTGTTTGCATTTCAAGGTTTTTGATCCTCTTCAAAATAGACTTTACCATATATTATTGAATAATTTTTTTTTTGGTTTTTAAATGTGCGCAACCTATGAGCTTGATGGCACCCTCTTTTCTTCTTGTATGCAGCCTATGAGTTTGAGGCTATGTGATTTGTGTACATATTAACATAATTCCTTCCATAGTTTTCGTTTATGTACAGTCTGGTTATTGTAGCTTATAGCTGCATTAAGCAGGGTTTGGTGGGTGCTTCACTGTTAGTTGGAGGACGCCTTCATTCGGAGGAATTCCCTTATACTATACATTCATGCTAGCTACCATGGTTTGAAAAAACTGTGTGCGACGAAGCCCAAAATCCTAAAGTCAAACCCTCAAACTTTCCATGGGCAAATTTAAATATTTACACTGACAGTAATGGCTCAAACAATTACTCTACATCCAATCTCATTCTAAAAAATTCCTAAAATATACCATCTTTAATTGTAAATTTCACCAACATACCCACAAAATACTTACTCATCCGTGAGAGCAAGGAAAGAACAATAGAGAGTAAAGAATCCAATTATATTTTGGAAATACTAAAACATATCTACATAAAAACAGGGCCACGCTATTAAAAATAACATGTCTGCCAACTGAAAGTTTGCAGTTAATATTTTATATGGAGTCTGAACAAAACAAATTGTATATAAAAAAATTATATCTGCAGTCGTAGTACCTATATGGTCCTATCACAAAAACACTTAACCCTAACCTTGCCATAACCATGAATTCAATGCATCTTAAGTCGCGCGCAATCCTCACAGCTTCACCCGCACCTTGGAATTCTTAACAGTCACTGTGGCCTTGGCATCGAGCTGGTCGACGATAAGGTCCCATCGCGCACGAAGTGTTATCTTCCATAACTTCAACTTCCCAACCTTTATCTTCAAGGGAACATCGCCTTCAATTTCAGGGGAATGCCCGCCTAATTTATCTGTGCATTGAGCGTAGACTTCATGGCATTGGTGAGCTTAGCACCAGTGTTCTTGTGGCCCTGGTAGAATACCAGCAGGAAGTCTGTGCAAGGCTCCGAACCTGAATACAAAACTATGAGAGGGTGTTGGTACCATTTCATTGCCATCATTTTCTTCTAGAAATCCATCATTTGTCTATCTTTTTCTCCCATAAAGCCCTCATAGTCCATTGAAATTGATTAATCAAAGCATTATAGTTGTTAATTTACATTAAATTTAATTTGTGAATTAATTACAGGATGTCATGACTTCCTATAAATGGTTTATGATGTGACACATGGCATGGCAGGAAAATCAAAACAAAGGATAGGAACGTGATTTGGAATGTACATACATGGTGAAAGATATATTCCACAGCGAATCTAAAGCTCCTGGATACATGGTCAATGCTGGTCAAACCCAGCCTTTTTGGTCACAAAGGCAGCAAAAAACCAGAGTTTCCCAAACTAATTTCGTTTTGCTTTGGAAATCAGTTAAGATTAGAAAAGACAAAAATCACTCTTTTGTAAAATCAGAAACATCTGCATAATGTATGTACATTCGATTTAGAGGGAAAGTTAGTGAATATAGGATAGGAGACAAGCAGATAAAAGACTGCGTATTGTATTGTCCAGAACGATTATTATTCCTGTGTATTGTTTCCAGAACATTGCTCTTGCATGTGATTTCGACTTCCAGAACTTAATTACAGTCATCGTTTTACCCTTACAGTGCTTATGCGTTAACATTCTCATCGCTTGAAGTTTCTTAAGTGTTCCATTGAAGCGTGGACGGGCGCTACGTGGAGATTGGTATACTTTTATTTTCATTTCCATAGCGTTTTCGAATCTGAATAGTGTGAATAGCGTTTAATGTTATTTTATTGCCTGTGAGTTTATTGATTTGATTAGAAGTTCTTGCAAATAATATTCATGGTGATAGCTTGAGAATTCGATTGCTAGATCATTGAACAATATCTTGTAAAAGATTTGATCGATCATTAGATTTCGAAGTATCTCTGTGGACTCTATGTTCATGCATTTAAAATTTCGGTGTGCTTAAAAGAGCTTTTTATTTTCATGAATGCTTAGTGTGTTAGCTGGAAAGAACTTTTGTGGATAATATCCTTGTAAGAGGGTTGAAAACTCAGTCTAGCAACACGCTGTTTCTTTAGAACAGTTAGATAAATTAGATGACCTGAGTGTTAAAGTGTGAGAGGAAACATATTTCAATCTCCTATAAAGGAGTGTTGTAGCTTGTCACAGTAAACACTTAGTTAGGTAGATGAGATCCTTTTAGGTCTATAGACTTTAGACACGTGCCTCTAAGTTTACCTACCTTGGTTGATATTAAATCTAGTCTAATCTAGCACCCTAGATTGGCCACTACATTTTGGCGCCGTTGCTGGGGAGGCGCAGCTAGAGGATTTCGAAAAAAAACAAAATATAAAAAAAATTAAAAATTAAAATAAACAAAAACAAACAAAAACACAACATAGATTTGATTTTAATTATCATTTTAGAAGTCATGTTTGCTTATGCCTAGATCTAGAGATAATAAAGGTAGATTCATAAAAACCCCCCATCCAAAAACTAACCTACCATCAGGAGCAGACCCTTTAGGAAAAGTTGAACACACAACACCAGCTGGGAAAGTTACCATACAAACATTAGAGGATAAATAGAAATCAGGGCAAAGACTCACACTCATCGAGAGGCAAATTCTATTAGCACACGAATCACAGAAGAAACATTTCCCTGAATCCTCTATAAAAAGAGAAAGTAGCACAGTAACTCAACAATCTTTCCTTGAACTTCTCTTTGAAACAAGTGACACTGAACAAGAAATTAAATCAACAGAGGAACCTATCAAAATGGCTGAGGAAGGAGATGGATCAGCAAGAGGACCACCAAATCAAGGTCGAAGAGAGGAGGAAGAGTCAACCTTTAAATTTCCTATTCAAGAACCAGAAGAGGATGACGAAATAAAAATGAAAAACATACCTCCATCTGTGCTACCAAACTTTTATGGCATGGCTTCAGAAGACCCAGATTCATTCTTGTTTGAGTTTGACATTGTATGTCAAACATATGGTTACACAGATGATGCCCATAGGCTTAGACTCTTCCCAGCAACATTAAAAGAATCAACATTAAGATGGTTCATGGGGCTTGGTGAACATGCAATAACTGATTGGGATGACATGAGAAGAATATTCCTAAAGAAATACCAACCTTATTGTAGATCGAAAGATTCCAAAGATGATATCTTTAGGATGAATCAACAAGAGGATGAAAATTTATAGGAGTACTTGGAGCGGTTTGTTTACAATTTACAAAAATCAAAACACAGAACCATGCCTCTTGATCTGATTCGAACAATATTTTTGAAGGGCATTCGAGAGGAATACTTAGATGATCTTAATTTGATGGGAAAAGGTGATATTTCCACTTTACCTTTTGAAGAAATTGTTGAGTTATGTGAAAAGTATTCTAGGAGAAAAGCCAAAATTGGAAAAAGAACCATATCATCCAAAGCCACAAAATCTCCTTCAGCAAGTGTCACAAGAGCTGAAATAGGAAATTTGTTAGAGGAATTCAAAACAGATCTATTGAGTACCTTAGGAACTCAAATTGACACTCTCAAAGCTAAGAAAAGACAAGAAGAGGAAGATCAAATGATGGCTGTCTTTTGTCCAAAATGCCGGAAGAAACATGCCTTAAAAGACCCATTAGAAAACATTCAAGTTTGTGCCTTTTGTACTGAAAATCATGATATATTTCATTGCTCTAAAGTCAAGATTTTGTAGAATTGTAATGTGGCAGCTAACACAGATATGGAAAATGTGTATTTCATGGGCGCAAAGAGACCATGGCAGCGAAAACCTCCACCTCAAGGTATGTTCCCAAACTAGAATTTGCAATTTCCTGCACATGATCATATGTATGCTCAGAATTCGTGGAATGTACCCATGCCATGGCAGCACCAAAATTACCCACAACAAAAACGGAGACCATCTCAGCAATACTCTCAACAATATCAACCATATCCTCAACCATACCAACCATATTCGCAGCCATATCAACAATATCATCAGCCATATTCGCCATATCCTCAACCATATCAGCAATATCCTCAGCAGCAAGTTGTTTACCCACATCAACCCCAACTCACTCAACAAGCATTACCTGCCCCTCCACCAATAAATCCACCACAATTACAACTTCCATCTAACCAACAACCTCCTAGACCTACTCAAATCCCTGCTCAACCTGTACCAAATCCAAATAACATAGCAGAGAGACCAGCTTATAATGTAGATGAGGGACCATCATATCCCACATTACCCTTGCAAAATATCAATTTGAGGTCTGGTAAGATACTTCACAAAGAATCTCCAACAGCTGATAAACAAGAAGAAAACGGAGAAAATGAAAATGAAACTCCAATTCAAAGGAAACAAAATGATGACATAAAAAATAAACAAATGCAATTGTTGCATCCACCACCTTTTCCAGACAGATTGGTCCAAACAAAACTTCCCATGTCAATACCACAGTTTGATGTTTTAGATGAGCTAAAGAATATCTATATAAAAATTCCACTACTACAAGCCATAAAAGACATTCCCATATATACTAAAGCCATCAAAGAACTGTGCCTTAAAAAGCCTACTAGGAAAAGAGTTGATCCACAAACTATTCATGTTATTGGACATTTAGCTGGCCTTATGACAAACACCATTTCAATGGAAAAGTATGTTGATCCTGGTATTCCCAGAGTCACTACAATCATTAACAACATACATATTCCAAACACCTTAATTGACCTTGGGGCCGCAATAAATGTGATGACCCTTGAAGCAATGAAAACACTCCAGCTCACAAACTTGCAGCACACAACAATTGTTCTAGAACTCGCTGATAGGTCTAAAGTGATTCCTGAAGGGATTTTGGAGGACATAATTATTTCACTGGAATCTTGGCAGTATCCAATGGACTTTTTAGTTCTTCAGCCAAAATCCAATTTAGGAGGACACCCTATCATCCTTGGTAGACCATGGTTAGCAACTGCTGATGCATTCATAGGATGTCGATCGGGTAATATGATCATTTCACGAGTAATTGAAAGAAAACAACTCACTCTTTACCCATCAGCACAATCCCCAGCAGTAGCACACAATTTATGGCTTGACGATAAATACAATGACAAGGAAGAAGTTCAATCTGTTTTCAGCATCAACCAAATCTATGATTTTCAAGAACATAATAATGATGCTCTGGTAGAATTGTTCCTTTCTCAACCTGATGTTTCCGAAGAATTGAGAAATGACCAATACCATGCTGCAGATGAACTTTTGGCACAAAATTTTCAGGAAACATGCACCATTCATTCCTTGCAAACAACATTTCAGAATATTTTTCCTATCCAATCTATCACAAACACACAGAGCAAGACCATAGAGATTAGTCTAGGAAACACTTTGAATATTGGCACTCACCTAGACTCATCTCAGGAGGAAAAATGGATTCAATTATTGAGAAAATACCAGAAAGCATTTGCTTGGGACTACACCGATATGCACGGAATTCACCCTGAAACATGTACTCACCATATTTATACGGATAGTAACATCAAACCAGTGAGGCAACCGCAGAGACGAATGAATCCCATGGTTCAGGATATTGTTAGAGATGAATTACAAAAACTATTGAAAGTCAATTTTATTTATCCTATCTCTGACAGTCAGTGGGTATCCCCATTGGTAGTAGTGCCCAAGAAAAATGGCAAGTGGAGAATTTGTGTTGATTACAGACAATTGAACAAAGCAACCCTCAAAGATTATTTTCCACTACCATTTATTGACCAAGTGCTAGACACATTAGCTGGGAAATCATCATTCTCTTTTCTTGATGGTTTCAGTGGCTACAACCAGATCAGGATAGCCTTAGAGGACTAGGACAAAACCACTTTTACTTGTCCTTGGGGCACTTATGCTTATAATGTTTTACCATTTGGACTTTGCAATGCTCCAGCTACATTTCAGAGAGCTGTATTAGCTATTTTTGCTGATTTAGTTCATGATTCTGTTGAAGTTTACATGGATGATTTTTCAGTGTATGGTAATTCATTTAAGCATGCATTAGAGAATCTTGAAAAAGTTTTGAAGAGATGTATTGAAGCTAATCTGTCCCTGAGCAATGAAAAGTGTTTTATGATGTTAAATGAAGGGATAGTATTAGGACACTATATTTCTTCTCAAGGCATTAAAGTTGATCCATCAAAAATCCAGATCATTGTCAATTTGCCAATTCCGAAGACTCAAAAAGAGGTAAGAAGTTTCCTTGGGTATGCAAGCTATTACAGAAGGTTTATTGAACATTTTAGTAAAATAGCTTCACCTCTGTTTAAACTTCTAGCAAAAGATACACCTTTCAACTGGAATGAGAATTGTCAGCAAGCATTTGAAACACTCAAAGAAAAGTTATCAACCACACCAGTCTTAAAAGGACCTAACTGGAACCTACCATTTCACATCTTTACAGATGCATCCGATACTGCAGTAGGTGCATCATTAGGCCAAAAAGAGGAGTCTTTTCATTATTCCATCTATTTCATTAGTAAAAATCTAACACCTGCAGAATTAAACTACACAGTCACTGAAAAAGAAATGCTTGCAATCATACATGCTGTGAATAAATTCCGACATTATATAACTGGTTATGAGGTTTTTGTACATACTGACCATTTTGCCATTAAGTATTTAATGAATAAACCAGTAACTAATGGCAGAGTTACCAGATGGCTGTTATTATTACAGGAATTTAATATCACAGTGTTAGATAGACTAGGTAAGGAGAATCAGGTCGCAGATTTTCTTTCTAGACTGCAAAATCCAGGTGAGGTTGTTCCGGTTGAAGATTCTTTTCCAGATGAAAATTTATTTGCAATTTCAATAGTGAATCCTTGGTATGCTGACTTGGCAAACTATTTGTCCACAGGAAGAACACCTCCATATTTTACTCCAAAGGAAAAGAAGAAGCTAATCAAACAAAGTGCTCGATACTCATGGGTTAATGGAGATTTATTTTACACTGGTTATGATATGATTATTAGACGATGTGTAAGAAATGATGAAATATTTGATATTTTAAAATCTTTCTATGATAAACCGTGTGGTGGGCATTTTGCAGCTAAAAGAACAGCATTCAAGATTCTTAGTCTTGGATACTACTGGCCATCTATTTTTAAGGATTCCAAGAAGTATGTGAAGAGTTGTGATAGCTGTCAAAGAATGGATAGGCCAACAGCTACAGATGAAATGCCACTTCAGCCTCAAGTACACTTAGAGCCATTTGAAAAATGGGCTCTCGATTTCATAGGACCCATCAATCCAACTTCCAAAGGTAAAAAGTACATCCTAGTATGTACTGATTACGTGAAAAAATGGGCTGAAGCCAAAGCACTAGTCCGAGCAACTGAACAAACAATGGTAAACTTCCTTTTTGAAGAAATTTTTGTAAGGTATGGAGTACCAAGGGAGATAGTGACAGATCAAGGTACTCAGTTTATTTCAAAGCTAGTTAAAGACATCATAGAAAAATATCAAATCAAGCACAGAAAAGGTACACCTTACCATCCACAGGCCAATGGCCAGGTGGAATCCACAAATAAAATATTGGAATGAATTATCACTAAGACCGTAGCAATGAACAGAAAGAATTGGGAAGAGAAGCTCAAAGATGCACTCTGGGCTTATAGAGTCATGTGGAAGAACACTACAGGATTTACACCATATCAGTTGGTGTATGGCAAAGAGGTAATGCTTCCTATTGAATTTCAAATACACACTTATAAGATGGTTGCAGATTTAGGAATTGATCTCAATGAAGCCCAACAAGAGAGGATTCAGCAATTGAACCAGCTAGATGAAATGAGGCAGCAAGCAGAGGAGACAACACTCCTAATGCAGAAACAAAGGAAGCAGTGGCATGATGCACACATCAAGAAGAAATAGTTCAAAGAAGGAGACTGGGCTTTACTCTTTGACTCTAAATTCAGAGATCATAAAGCCAAATTTACCACACATTGGATGGGCCCATATGAAATAGTTCAAGTTTATGAAAATGGATCAGTCAAGCTTATTACCATTGATGGAGAAGGCCACCCCTTTCTTGTCAATGGCCATCGGTTGAAACTCTACCATAAGCCCATCAGCAAGGAGGATTTTCTTCAAACTGTATCTCAACAAAGGGAGGTTGAGATATTGCAGCCTTCAGTTGTGATATTTCTACCTTAGTTCATTTCATTTCAATTTAAAAAAAATAAAAATTATAAAAAATAAAAAATAAAAATAAATAAATTTAATAGTGGTTTAGATGTGAAAACCAGACTCTGGCACACTCTAACCCAAAATTCTTACTTGAAAACCAATTCTTTGGCTGGTAAGAATTCCTTGTTCTATTTGTTTACTGTTTGGTTCATCACTTCAATAATGACTTGAGGACAAGTCAAAGCTTTAGTGGGGGAGAAGCATCAACATTTTTGTTTTCCTTATCTCATCTCCTCATTGTAAATTTTCAAAGAGTTTGTTTCAGCACTTCAGTATTTCAATAAAGAAGTTGTTTTTGTATTTGTTCTAATCAGAGGGACCTGTTCAAGAAATATGCAGTGGGACCTGTTCAGAAGACTATGTTACCAACACTAATATTAGAGGGACCTGTTCAACAAACATTAAATGGACCTGTTAAAGACTGCTACATCAGGGTACTTCAATAAAGTTTCAAAGGTTTCTTATCATCAAGGCTACATCAACACCAAAGATCAAGGAAGCTGCACACACATAGTTCTTCAGATTTCAAAGAAGCTGCACACACAACATTCTTTAGATCTCAAAGGGACCTGTTCTATCCAATTTTATCTCAGAAGGGACCTATTATGGACAGTGAAGATTAGTCATATCTAGACAATAAAGATCAGTCCTACCTATGCATGCCAACTCAACTCTTGGTCAACCATCAAAGTGTAATGTATTGTTGTAATTTTTATTTTTAACATTTAAAATTCTTGAATTATTTTAGTGTCAAATATGATGATTATGATTGCTTATGATCAATTTCAAAAACACTCTTATACCCATCACCCTTGTAACATTCCTAACTACTATCATTTCGGAACACACTCTAGCCTATCGCCATATTCCTCCTACGATTTTTAAATCTTCTCCTACACCACCCTTCAAACCTTGTCATTAACTCCTCATTCTTGAATCGGCCATCAAACCTTATCATCGATCCATCATCTTCCTAATCGGCCAAGTACCAACAAGTAATGGACAAGTGGTGAATCATTGGAGAGCCAAGTGTTAAACGATTTCATTCATTTTTTTGAATCGTCCAAGTTATAAAACGATCATTTGACCCAAGTCGACTCATGCAACAGCTATCCGTTATCATTAGTCCAACACTCCTTATATGTCTACGACGTTCTCATGATTGTACTTATGCAAACCAGTACAGCTCCTCTGTCTTAGTGATATGAATGTGCTCTGCATTATCATTATAGTAAATTGGGTAAGGTCGGTTGTTAAGTTTTATTTCATTCTCAGTTCGTAAAAAGGGCGTTATCATACTAGTAATTCAAACTCTGTGATTTCAAAAAAAGGCTGAGAACAACAGGCGCTACAAAGGGAGAGCATAGTAATTGGGCTCACCACGAGTTTCTACCTCCGCCATAATCTGAGGACATTAATCCAGTCGCTACCCAAGTCATTGAAGAAGGAGACCCCGAGAACAGAGGGCGCTACCAGGTTGGTTGAGTGGAGCGCAAAACAAAGGTAACAAATCAAGAGACCCTTGTTGAATTATTAAGCATAAACAAAAAGGGTTAGAACAGGAGTTTCTTTGTCAAAATGACCAATAGAGCAAAGCCTACGACATTTGATAGTTCCCAATATCATGATGACTGTATTACAATTTTAAGGGAAAAACAATGGTTATCCTTCCTAGAGAAGTTTAATGGAAATAATGAAGAGTTAACCAAGCAATTTGCATTTACATTTAATGGAGAGAAAGCATTGATAGGCAACTTCTCTTTTAGGATTTCAGAGGATACCATAGCACAAACCTTGGGAATCAGTCCAGAAGAAGAAAAATATTTCAAAACAAAACAATTTAAGGAAAAATCATGGACTCAATTCATGTCTAGGTCAAGGGTTTCCTCTATCAACTGGAAAAAGGGTGTCCCTAGAAGCTGGCTGATGCAGCCATGGGATGAAATGGTGTACATTATTCAGAAATTTATTACGTGTGAAGGTCGTTACAACATAGTCTATCTATATCACATTAAACTCCTGTTGCACTTAAAAGGGCAATGCACCATCAGTTTACCTTACTTCCTCTTACAAAGTTTGACTAAAATGGCAAAGACCATTCAGAAACGAAAGGGTAATGAAGATAAGAGTTTATGTCATTTTGGGTTGATTAAAATTCTAATTGAATTTGAAGTGCAGAGGAGGGGAAAAACATGGAAGGAATTTTTGGTTGCTAATCAAATCAAAGATGGAGAAGATGAACAGGAACAGCAAGAGCGCTCAGAATTTATGCTTGATATTGATGAGGAAATCCCTGTGAGCAAGTCAAGCAATGTTCCTCCACACAGTAGTAGTGTAAGGACAAGAAAGATGAGGCAAGAAGCTGCCCAGAAAATTGAGCGAGACAAAATTTTCACTACATATACAAGAAGATCAAGGAGAATGCAAAAGACCCAAACACAAGAAGATCAACCAGAGTCAAATGCACATGCACCGATGGACATTGAGAGCAGTGCTCATTCACTGCCAGGACCAGAAGCCGAAATGGAAGTCGAGAGTAACAATGTACAAGGGAAAGAGCCAACACCTGCAAACAAGAAACAAAGGAGGTTAGAAAAACAAATTGAAAAGCTAAAAGAAGAATTGATGGAGGCCAACATGCTAGAGAAGGTCATCAAGAAGGAGAATGAAATGTTGAGAGCTCAGAGCAAGGAGACTCAGCAGAAAAATGAGAAGTTGAAGGAGCAAATCAAAGACTTAAGACTGAACAAACCAACATTTGCAAATGGGCAACCAAATGGTATACTCAAAAGAAAGCTCTCAAAGAGAAATACAAGAATTTGAAACATGAGCTCCACGTTCAGAAGAATTCCCAAGCTCAGAAGAATATAGATGCATTGTTACAAGCGGCAGAGGCACAAGCAGGAACAGAGTATAAAGGGAGCACATCAGGATTAGCATGAGGACATGCTAAATCATTGAGCTTGGGGCAGATGTTGGTACCATTTCATTGCCATCCTTTTCTTCTAGAAATCCATCATTTGTCTATCTTTTTCTCCCATAAACCCCTCATAGTCCATTGAAATTGATTAATCAAAGCATTATAGTTGTTAACTTACATTAAATTTAATTTGTGAATTTTTATGTTAAAAATTAGGAATTTTCAACAAAAATTACAAGATGTCATGACTTTCTGTAAATGGTTTATGATGTGACACGTGGCATGGCAGCAAAATCAAAACAAAGGATAGGAACGTGATCTGGAATGTACATACATGGTGAAAGATCTATTCAACAGCGAATCTAAAGCTTCTGGATACATGGTCAATGCTAGTCAAACCCAGCTTTTTTGGTCACAAAGGCAGCAAAAAGCCAGAGTTTGCCAAACTCATTTCGTTTTGCTTTGGAAATCAGTTAAGATTAGAAAAGACAAAAATCACTCTTTTGTAAAAGCAGAAACATCTGCATAATGTATGTACATTCGATTTAGAGGAAAAGTTAGTGAATATAGGATAGGAGACAAGCAGATAAAAGACTGCATATTGTATTGTCCAGAACGATTATTATTCCTGTGTATTGTTTCTAGAACATTGCTCTTGCATGTGATTTCGACTTCCAGAACTTAATTACAGTCATCGCTTTACCCTTACAGTGCTTATGCGTTAACATTCTCATCGCTTGAAGTTTCTTAAGTGTGTCATTGGAGCATGGACGGGCCCTACGTGGAGGTTGGTATATTTTTATTTTCATTTCCATAGCGTTTTCGGATCTGAATAGTGTGAATAGTGTTTAATGTTATTTTCTTGCCTGTGAGTTTATTGATTTGATTAGAAGTTCTTGCAAATAATATTCATGGTGATAGCTTGAGAATTCGATTGCTAGCTCATTGAACAATATCTTGTAAAATATTTGATCGATCATTAGATTTCGAAGTATCTCTGTGGACTCTATTTTCATGCATTTAAAATTTCGGTGTGCTTAAAAGAGCTTTTGATTTTTATGAATGCTTAGTGTGTTAGCTGGAAAGAGCTTTTGTGGATAATATCTTTGTAAGAGGGTTGAAAACTCAGTCTAGCAACACGTTGTTTCTTTAGAACAGTTAGATAAATTAGATGACCTGAGTGTTAAAGTGTGAGAGGAAACATATTTCAATCTCCTGTAAATGAGTGTTGTAGCCTGTCAGAGTAAACACTTAGTTAGGTAGATGAGATCCTTTTAGGTCTATAGACTTTAGACACATGCCTCTAAGTTTACCTACCTTGGTTGATATTAAATCTAGTCTAATCTAGCACCCTAGATTGGCCACTACAGAGGGCTGTTGTCGAGATAATATATACCGATCCTCTTGTTGAGATTCTAGGCCTTTATTTTCACATCGAATTGACAATTTGTACTGAAATCGACGGGGTTGATGGTGAAATTAGTAATATGGACGCTGTCGAGAGTATTTGGGGATCTTGGGCCGGAAGACCAAGTACAGAACGCCACAGGCGAGTGTGATTAAAAATCAAATGGTGCAGCACAAGCAGCGGCAACAGGAGCACTGGCGCTTGGGAGGCGGTGACAAGTATCTGGGATGCTCTCTTCTGGAGATAACTTGGTCCTTTGGAATCTTTAACTCTCAGTGGGATGACTCCGCCCTTCTTAGATGAAAGATTGCTAGAATTGGGCGCCAATGGAGCGCTTGGCTTCTCGTTTACATATTCGCCTGCATCCTTCTTGATATCTGCAATCATCGGGTAGATTCTCTGTTGATCTGCCATCATGGCAACCTGCCCCGAGCTGCGAACAAAGCGATATGAACCGATTTAGGCCGACCAGATTTGATCCTGGGAGTCCCTGAAACTTAAAATGGACAGACTTAAGCCGACGAGACTCGATCCTAGGGCTCCCGAAACTTAAAATGAACTGACTTTGGCCGTCGAGATTCGATCCTAGGGCTCCCAGAAACTTAAAGACCTTCACGCAATGATGGGAATGAATTCTGCAGGCGCAGAGCATCCACAAAATAGATGTTAGTTCACGACAACCAATATTTCCAATCTGCCTTTTGGAAGGTGAGGGAATGTAGCATAGGTCGCCTGGTGGAAAAATTGAGTAACGAAGCTACCCGCAGCAGTTGGAGCGGTTAGTATCGTGTACCAGTTTCGAACCACGTTCTTATGCATTGTTCTGTGTATGTGCTTCGGAAACAAGCGGGATGAGGAGACCCTGTTATGTGTACAAGGCATCATGTCGGAGCTCTCCCCGATCAACTGACGTCTAGACGAAGTCTTACCAATTCCAGAGTTCTTCTATCAACGATAATGGGCATGGTTCGCATAGAGGTTTGGGTTTTTTAAGAAAATGAGGGCGGGGTTGATTTTCCAGAACGATTTCAAATTTGAATTTCATTAGCCCGCGCATAATTTAAAAACTTGAGCATATACAATCATGTATGCTCCATGCCATAACCTCCAAAAGCATGGCGTACTGTCAACGCAATTTCTGGGATCCATCATGGATGCATAAGTCATGGTGGATGAATGCGAATACATACAGAGACATCGACACATTCTCTTATTAATCGGAATCTGTTCGTCGGGGAAAGGATGCACACGGGTTGGCAGCGATGGCATACTGTCACCCTGTACTGTACTTGAAGTGTATTAATGGATCTATAGGGGTGGAAATAGCCCCTGCCGTCCTCCATGTAGGTGTGACAAGTGTATCAACACACAAATAAGTAATAAATAAAAAGTATCCATGATTTAAACTGCACGTGTAATTTTTTTTTTAATCGAGGTAATTCATTTTGTTCAAGAGATATGACACAATGCTTTTTTCAAGTACACATGACCTGATTGTCGGTCGTGGGTTTTCAGAACCACGTGCATACATCCCCACTCGTGAGTTTTGGGCGAATAAAATTTCAACGCCTCTTTTGTCAAGTAACGTAATGACAAAGAAAACACATTTCCATTGGAGATATATATGGGAGGGTAAGGCAGGGTAAGAATTTTGAATTGGTTGGAAGTTAGTTTAATTGTAAAAAAATATAAAAGGTTAAATTATGAATTTAATAATTTGAATAATTTTTTCCAATGAAATAGATACTTGGAAAATTTTAAATTTTATTTATTGTAATTATAATTATTAACTTTTATAAAAATGGTATAATTTTACTGTAATAAAAAGTTTTAAGGTTTTTAAATTGAATTGTATAACCATTCTTATTTGTAAACACTAATTTAGTATTAATTTAGTTAAAATCAATTTGTAAAATTGGTAGTCTAAATTTATTTATTTTTTAATAAATTTGTTAATATGAAATATATGTTTAAAGAGTTTAATATTTTTAATAAATCTATTTAGGTTTATTTTGAAAATGAAAATTTAAGTTTTATTTAATAAACTATTTTTTTTTTAATATATATATAAACACATAAAATATTAATTATATAAATGTGTAAATAAAATGGTTATATATATATATATATATATATATATATATATATATATATATATAATATTAGTATTAATATTAATTATTATAAATAAATGACTTTAAATAAATATACAATTTTTTTTTTTTATTAATTTATGAATAAAATTGAATATGGTTAACTGTAGTTGAATCTGGTCAAATATGTTCAACCATGTTCAACCATTGTCAATCAATGTCAACCATCTTTGATCATGATCAATCGTATTCAACGATGATCTTCTACAGTCAAGCATGCTCCACCATCATCAACCATGGTCATAGTGGTTAATCAATGTCTCTGTAGTGAACCATGATCAACGATGGCTAATAATGCTTGAATATGGTTGACTATGGTCAATGTCTTTATAGTCAACCATAGTCAACAATTGTCAGTGATGGTCAACGATGATTAACCATGGTTGAATTTCATCAATCATGATCAACCTTGATTAAAATCTCTTTCATCAAGATAAATTATGATGGTCTTGACCATGGTCAACCATGTTTTATAAAATCAAACATGGTCAGCCATGATCAACCATGGTCAACCAGTTTTATAAAATCAGCCATGATCAACCACGGTCGAATGTCACACTGTGACAAAGATTGTCTCGATACGAAAATCAACCATGATCAATCATGGCTAACGATGGTCAACCATGGTCCAACGTCGCATTGTGACAAATATTGTCTCAATATATAAATCAATCATGGCCAACCATGGTCCAACATTGCATTTTGACAAGGATTGTCTCAATATGGAAAGCAACCATGGTCAACAATATTTATTTTAGGGTTTGAAATATTTATTTTAAGGTTTATATAAATTGGGTTTATAATTTTTATCCCTTGGGTTTATTATTCCCTTAGGTTTATAATATCAGTTACTTGGGTTTATTAATCTAAGGGTTCATATTCCTAGGGTTTAATATTATTCACTCAGATTTATAGTCCCTTGAGTTTTTAGCATTAATCCATAGGGTTTATTTTCCCTTGGGTTTGTAATATAAATCATGGTCAACCATGTTTTATAAATTCAATCATTGTCTCAACCATGGTCCAATGTCGTATTATGACAAATATTGTCTGAATATGATAATCACCGTTGCTAAACCATGGTCAGTCATGGTCAACCTTGGTCAACCATGTTTTATAAAATCAAACATGCTCATCCATGGTCAATCTTGGTCAACCATGGTCGAACATCACATTGTCACAAAGATTGTGTTGATATGAAAATCAACCATGGTAATCATGGTCAACAATGGTCCAACGTCATATTGTGACAAGGATTGTCTCAATATGAAAATCAACCATGATGAACCATGGTGAACCATGTTTATTTTAGTGTTTATAATATTTATCTTAGGGTTTATATATCTTGGGATAATAATGTTAGTCCCTTGGGTTTAATATTATTCCGTTGGGTTCATAATCATGTATGCTATCTATTGGATTATGTATTAGTGAAACATATTCACATATTATCAGATCTTGGCTATTGATAATTTAAAAATTTAAATTTCCTGAAGCCCAATTGCTAATATAGTTAACTATTAACAATATTATTATTTCTAAATTTAAGTTTATGTGATCCATATTATAATTGTTAAGCTATTTTTTGGTGAAAATCACATGAGAAATTTGTTGACAATGCGTTTCAAACCATCTAGTGTGATTCATCGTGTAGAGATTTATATTATTAATAAATTTTATTAATAATTTATTATTATTAAAACAACTTTTTTTATTACTAAATATTATTAAACTTTTATGGTTTAAACCTTGTTAATGTCCTTGTGCCATTGCTTATCCAATCGTGGGGAATACCAGGGTAGACACTAGTTCGCCTCTTCTGTCAAATTTGGGCATGGAAATGGTTGTGGCTATTGATCTGACTGATCCCATCTTGCTCTTCCCATGAGTGGATTAAGCTTTCTTAGATAAACATGTACCTTCTAATCTCCAGGTTCTCATGGTCATTTATGATTGTTATAATCCTTTATTATTTACCCTGCCTCATTTCCATCTCACTGCACATTCAAATTGTGTTAATTAAATATTTCATAGACTGCATACATATTTAACATTAGGTAAGTGTCTTCTCACATAATACCAACGCAAGAAAACCATGTTCAAATGTAATTATTGAAAAGAATATATGTTAAACATATTTTGTCAAAAGATAAATGTCTTTTCCAGTAGGATTGCACACTCATACATGGATGCAGTTACATTGCTCCACGGAGTTTCGATTTGAAGCACATGAGCATTTCAATTAGAACGTATATGGTGGCCAAAGAAATGATCAATACATGACAATCACAATGTTGTCAATCCATGCTAATGATTGACAACATTTTCAGTGGGCATCTAGTTGCTTAATTTAAAAGCCATATTTTAGATCAAAACCTAAAGCCGAAATCACAAAGAATTGTTAGATAAGATTTAATTTATTATATACACTATTCTGATACCATGGTTCTAACTGTGTAAGAGTTCTTATCATCTCCTCTTTCGTAATATATGTACACGCCATAAGTACATCCCGTATTTGGGACGCAGAGAAGTGGGGTTGTAAGAAGCTGCAAGCCAAAGTAATTGAAACAATTAAAGAAGCTGAGGGAGAACGATTAAAAGGGAGGAGGTAAAATGGTTGAAGGGGACGGTTTGTGAGGGCAAGAGCTAACGAGCTTGCCATAGGGCATTAAATGCCCGCTTAGCTGCAAGCTCGTTAGCCATATAACACACACGCGCGCGGTGACTTTCCGAACACTTCGTCCCCACCGAAAGTTATATGGCTATTGAGCTTGCAGCGAAGCGGGCATTTAATGCCCTATGGCAGGCTCGTTAGCTCTTGTCGTTTGTGAGGAAGAAAGAATGATATTAAAATTGAATTTATTAAATTAAATATCACAACGAAAACATTTAGGATTAGGGTTTGTTTCTAATTTTAAACGTAAACATGGGAAGACCACTGGATATAAAGGGTAGTTAATGCATAGTTACCAAATTAGAATTCGAGTTTAATTCAAAATTCCGTCATTTAAAATTTAATATTGAAAAAATTAGGAAGTATACTTTTTACAGTTATTGAAATATATTATTTTTCCAATATTTTGAAACAATCACATGTATGATTATACATTGATCTGTTCTTAGTAGTTATAGGTATGTGTATCAATGCTCAAAAATCATCTTTGATTCTTGAAGGTTTTTAAGGCACTAAAATCATGAGGATTGCATCGACCCTCCCTTTTGAGGCTAAGTCGATGAAGGAAAGCTTTAAGTACCTGGGATTTCATCTAAAACTGGACTCTTACGCGAAACAAGATTGGTACTAGCTTGTCACTAAAATTGAAAACCGAATTAAACATTGGAGTTATAAATGGTTGTCGAGAGCGGGGAGGTTGGTTTTGAATAAATTGGTTCTTGAGGCCATCCCTGTGTACCAGACTGCGTTGACATGGATCTCAAAAGGAATACTCTCAAGAATAAGGAAAATATGTAGTAGGTTCATGTGGCTAGAACAAAGGAGGATTCAGTGTTGCCATTGGTGGCCTGGGGTAAAGTAGCTAGACTAAAGGAATGGGGTGGATGGGGCATTAAAGACCTACCAACCTTTGCATCTTCACTAGCAGCAAAATTGGGGTGGAGACTTATATCAATGCACAATCGGTGGACGAAATCATCAAAAGGAAATATATAGATCCGACTCCCATGGATGAATGGTTGAGAAACCTTGAAAAGAAGTCTCCACGTGCTTTGGTAGTATGGAAGGAAACTATGGAATCCTTTAGGATCATTGAAGACGGATTGGGCTAACACATTGGAAATGGAGAGAATCTTAGATTAGGAATAGACCGGTGAGTAGGATGCAACGAGGGATATACCCTATCAAGAGAGGTCATGACATGTTTACATACACAAGGCCTAATTTACTTGAATCCGATTGCAAGGGAAGGTCAAACGACAATATGGCAACAAGGATGGAAAGCAGCGAAAGAAGTGCATTTGGAACCTCAATGGAAAGAGGAATGGCGGAATTTTATTAGAGAGCTCCAAAGAACAAATGTTCGTCTCAGGGATCGTCTAGATGTGCCGAGATGGGTCCATGCTCCCATAGGAAAATATTCTCCAAAGTCTGGCTACTCTTACCTAATGGTAAGAAGGGCATGGGGAGCATTGAAATGGTGGTTTAAACCTCTATGGAAATTAAAATGTCCCATAAAATTAAAACACTTTTTCTTTTTTCTCTGGTGTATCTTCGGGAACAAAATCCCTACATGGGATAACCTATAGAAAAGAAACAAAGAAGGTCTAGGTTGGTGCACCCTCTACAAAAGTAAGGAGGAACCCGTACAACACCTTTTTTTAAAGTGCCCTTTCAGTATTAGAACATGGGAAGAAACTTTGAGATTATTGGGGAAGACTTAGACTTGGAATGTGGAAAACATGTGTGATGCCTGGCAAAGATGGTGGGATGAAGTTCAGGAGGAAAATATGACAAATGTCCCTTTAATAATTTCATGGGGCATTTGGCTGGCTCAGAATAGGAGCATCTTTAAGGATTTGGTCCCTGCTCACGTTCGTATTGTTGTAGAAAGTGCCTCAATCTATGCTCTTATCCCCTTACCAAATCTTGTAAAAATCTCTAGGTGACCAAGAGAAGAACAAATTAGGGGTGATACACCATGGACCTATTTTGATGGTGTGTCTGATCCACATGACATCTGTGGTGTGGGCCTTGTCATTCACATCAACAACCAAAAAAGTTTAAAAGCTTCGGTGGGCCTTGGCACGAGAACAAATAATTATGCATAATTTCAATCCCTAAAACTTTTACTATGTTGGCTTACTCACATGAGGATGCGATCGGTCTAGATTTTTGGAGACTCACAGAATGTTGTTAAATGGTTCAATGGAGAACAAAGATGTCAAAATTATATTTTGATTCCGTTACTAGAAGAAGCCTTACATCTAAAACAAAATTTTAACTTTATAACTGTTTGTCATATTTACAGGGAGTGAAACTCAGCCACTTGCCTCCTTTCTAAGGAGGTTTTGCAACTGGCTATGGGAAACTGGCGCATAACAAAAGTTGATAAGGATTGGATATGTGTGTCGGATCAACAACCTTTCACCTCCTTATCCAGAGGGGAAGGCCTATTTCAAGATGTTTTTTCTTCTCTGCAAAAGCTATGGTCTCTTGGTCTCGGGGAAGGCCTATTTCAAAATGTTTTTTCTTCTCTGCAAAAGCTATGGTCTCTTGGTCTCTTTTTTGATACTGTTTGTTTTTACAAGGGATAAGAACATATTATATTTTGAAACATTAAATTTTTGTATTTATGCACAGTTACTATGTTCTTGTTTGGGTCGTTTTCCTCAATAAAGAGGAGGTTCGGGAACTGGACTTGGCTCGTTTTTTCTGGTTTTTTTTTTTTTGTGTGTTTGAGTAGTACACAGATTTACGTTACCACCCAGAGATGACTTAATCTATGTTTATTTTGTGCACATAAAGTATTATGAATCCTTAAATGCGTCTACAAATGTAATTTTTTATTGTTTTAATAGAAACTTTGAATTTTTCCTTGGAAAAAAATAACATTGAAAACTCCAAAAACTCTTTTAAAATTGTTTTTAATTATAAATGTTACAAATACAATTATATTGGACCAAAGCATGTAGTTTTACATTTAGAATAGAAGATTGTGACAATTTTTGTATTCATCCATATACCCAACTACACCATAAATTATATGATATTCAATATAAACAAAATTTCTATATAAATTCCACCTTAACAACATTTTATATTCGAAATAAATTCATATATTATACCAATTTCTAATTACTTATAAACAAAAAAAGCCAAACTCTAGATAAAAAAACCGCATCTATTATTCTATATAATAACCTAGGTTAAAATTTATAAATTTATACTTGCTTAAAATAAAATTTAATTCATAAATTTATACTGGTTTAAAATAAAATTTAATTCATAAATTTATACTTGTTTAAAATAAAATTTAATTCATAAATTTATACTTGCTTAAAATAAAATTTAAAAAAAGTTGTTAAATTTTTTACGGCAATTTTTTATTTAAATATAATAAAATAAAACATAAAAGATTACTTTATTTTACAAATATCTACTATATAACCTACTCCATAAAAAATCAACCAATGTTATCATTTATGAGCAGTGAAGAGAAGAATAAATGATTCGCACGGGTAAATGAAAATTTATAATTGTGTTTTGAAAATTGTGCCCGGTTTTCTATATTAATCGGAGTAGTCTACCTACGCTGTAGAATGGCCCGTTTTCTGGCACCAACCGGAAAATCGTCCGGCTCCGGCTACTAGTAATCTCTCCATCCTCCGCCACCATCTCCTAGCTCCGCCACCCTCCCTGACAGTCCTGACATTCCCTGCCATTCCCTGCCAAAAAAATCCAAATGCAGTTAGAGCGCCTGACATCCCCTGACCGATCGGGGACGAGCTGGAATTCATGTGGGGGAGTATTATGGCCGGTTCGAAATGGTCACCCGCGCGCGATTCCGCTCTGCAGCTCACTTCCCACTCTGCTCTGCGATTCTGCTGTGCTGGCTTACCGCTCTGCAGCTTGGAGGCCAGGTACTCTTCAGCTCGCAGGTACCCTTCGCTATCAGACTGAAAAGCCTGTTTGCCTTTGATCCTGCAAGTAGGTCTCGTGTTTTCTTTATTCTGTGCAAAATCCGAGGACATCCCGGCCTGGTTGCGTTCCTGAAACAACTTCTATTTTTCCCTTGTCGATTTCCTTGCTGTCCGGTCGTTTCATTGCCTGAGTGAATTTCTATCATCACCTGGGCTGGGTCAAGGGAAATATGTGCGCTAATGGTTCACATTTGGGGGGATTTATTCTTGTGTGGAATTTCAGGACTCTGTTCTTCTAGCAAGCATTTTCAAAAAACATTGAAGCTCGACAGCTATATTTCAAAGGATGGTGCTATCTGCGATGTTGAACCTATCTGATGAATTTGTTTCACATGTTCATTGTTTGTTGAACATCGTCAGTTAATGAACACGAGTCATATTGATTCTAGAAGACTGCTTCTAAGTTTTATACATTTGGATTGTACACCTATCAGTTTGACAAGTAACCTTTTGTGAATAAACTAGAGGATCTTATACAAGAAGCACTGAATGTTTTCTTGAATGTTGGGAATCATCCTTTGCGGATTCATTTAATATTGTTGGGTGACAGAGAATTGGCTTTAAAGTGTCTTTCCATCCAAGATAGTAAGATGCATGCTGGGCTGTTGTGGGAGAGGTTTAAGATTTGGGAGGTAACCGACTTTGAATATTGATGATCATTGGGTCCCTCAATTCAGAATGTGAACATTCTCACCTTCATGCCTTGTTTCCCAACTCGGAAATTGTTTAAACTGGTGCATTGTTCCCACTGGGCTTGAACACATGCAAGGAATCCAGGGGCATTGACCAGGTTGTAGATTTGTTGCTAGTGGACATCACCTACAGAGGCTGGTTGTAGCCATTCATGTACAGAGCATTGTCTTGGCATCTCAAAGCCAACAAATTGAACCACTAGAAACAGAACTGGATATGCTTAGAACTGTTTTGATGAGTGGGGTGCTCCATTGTCGAGAACTGGCCTTGGTTTTCATAGCACTCAAATCAGTGAAGTCTTGAAACTAGACCTGAACATAGAAAAGAGTTGCTGGCCACCATAAGCAAGTAACCAGAAGGGTAATGCATCACACAAGCACAAGCAACCTCATATGCCTTTAGAAAAATAGTGAGCAGAGGTTACATCCTGTCCATACTCTATAACCTTCAATGCTTACATAAATACAAGTTTGTAGTTTTATAAAGTACACAAATAAAAAATATGTCCATACCAACCAACACATTTGTCTCCTTTACATAAGAAATCATGGTGTTGTCCATGGTTTCCGACTCAACTTTCATCTTCAGTTTTACTCAGAGTGCGTCTATTAGGGCCATTGACAGTGTACTATGCCCATGTTAATGCAGGGAAGCATTTCCAATTTTCCCCTACCAGGAAAAAATAGAAGATAGAAGGAAATATAAAGTGAAATAAAGTGGAGATCAACTATAACAGCTCAAAGTCAATAGTATGCTGGGCATTTAACTTTGTTAGCAATGCAGGATTTTCAGTTTGTTAAAGTAAAAAAATTAGAAGCATTATGAGCCGTGACATAATAACAAGAGCACAACATGATGTGTGTGTTCAAGTGTGTGCACCTAGACTTGTGCATTTCATTCATTGAAATGCAAAAGAACCTAACAAAAGCTTTGATCACCTAAAAGTAAAAAGTAATTTTCAAAACAGATCCTCCAACTTATATCCCTGAGTTTTGTCAAATATCAGTTGTCGATTATCTATTTCCCATTACTATTAGTCATGATTCATGGCACAATCAATTACATTGATTCCATCAACACAAGGGTTTTGTCATAGACATCTGCTTTTAATTAAAAGTAAATTAACGTACGACCTGATTATTCAAAGAGGGTAAAAATTCTGGATTATTCGAAGAAGGTTATAGATTCTGCAATTTGGAATATACCTCAAGCATACAAGGTCTGATTTAGAGGCCAAAAAAGGATACCTTGGTATAATGACACCATGTATGAAAACCTAGAAATTCAATCAGTTCTGTTTCAAGGAAAAATGAAAATACACATAAGCATGTGTATGGCAGCACTCAACATCTGCACTATGTCTAAGTCTAACGTCAAACCAACTATGGATCTCCAATGTATCCACCCTAAAAAATAATTGTTCATCGATTTAAGCCCTACATATACATATTCAAGATAAATTACAATAAAAGTCCTACTACATTTACCAGAGTCTTGGTGGAACATTGCCCGAGTGTCATGTGGACTCCCCTTGCCTGTGGTGGTTGTTTTTATGATGCCGTCTTAAATGCAAGAAGGTTAATGAATCCCAGTGGCATATTCCTTCATTGAGGATTTCATTCCACATTGATATGGCTACCATTGATGTATAGAGATAATAACAAATAAAAATTTAACTGGAAATGTCATAACTCATGCATCAGTGTTCTTATGAAAGCTATGCATGTCACCATTTCAATTGATGCAACAGTTCAGTCCAAATTGGTCTTACAAAATATTCTCGCTGATGGAAAACAATAGAAAAGGTAAAAGCCAAGAACAAAGATAGATCAAGACAGTGGTATAAACCTGAGTCTGCTCCAAACTTGGTTAAACCTGATCAAACTTGCCAACACTGAGAAAATTTGACCTAGGCTTGGAGACTCTGACCAGGACTCCATGAATTTGATCAAGCTTGACAGAATTACTCAACGAGTTTGACCACGTTTATCATTTTGATAGATAAGACTAGTATTATTTTGTCTTTTTATAACTGGAGTCATATGTGGTGTTTTCCCTGAAATTTTCTAGAGCCTCTTACTCTTTGCCTTTGTCAAGTCATTCCAAAGTCCAAGTCATGTAACTAAGGCATTGAAAAGCCTTGTGATATTTGCCGACAAGAATGAAAAATGATAATGCTGCTCTTTGTTCAGAGTCGGCCAGATTGAGCAATTATAATTATGCTGCTCATCAACAGGGGAAAATTGTAGTGGGACAGAATCTTACACTCCTAATTCTAGAAGAACAAATTGTGGAAAAATGCATGGAAAAACTTTATAAATTAAATCACACAAGGAAGGCAGCATCATGAGACAAAGTAGCAAAGCAAATCCAAGTTCTGAAAACTGCTTATGGCAGTGATGATAAAAGCTAAATACACAACAGAAGAAAACTAAATAAGAAACCCACAAATAAAAAGAATTCCATTGAAATTTGGAATTTTTAGAGATTGTGGTCTCTTGCTAGCATTAGTGAAAGAAGTGTGAACCTTATCTATCTTCTTTTACCTGGTACAAAAATGTGATGTTTTGCAGCTCTTAAGAAATCTGCAATTGTGTTACCCCTCTTTCAATAGCAACCCTTAACAAGAACCATAGACAGTTCATCTCTCCACAGTTAATGGTACCTTCACCCAGTGCAGTCTTCAAATCAATCTATATGGTTTTCCTGAATAAATAGTATGCCTCCTGCTCCCACATACTCCAAGTTTTCCTTGACAGGCCCCACGAAAACCACCCATCTTTGAATTTGTTAATTTTTACTTCTGCCATTATTCTAGGTTGCTTTTTTGGTGTTTGTTTTTCTTTTCTTCTCTGACCAGCTGATCACAACCCTCCATATCAATTTGGTGACAGTTTAGGTTGTGACTTTAAAAATAGATTATTATTATTATGTGTACCTGATTTAGTGGGTCACCTGAAAAGTTGGGACTCATTTGTTTTGCAATAGCATAGCATTCCTAGCTAGCCATTTGGCCCAAGAGACCACACAAGGTGGTGCCCTAACAGACTTGTCTTCCATCCAATGTTTCAAGCAATCCTCAACATTATTTCCTTGGGCTAATAAAGAAATTGAAGTAAAATCATAAGAAATCATAAGAAATCATGGTGATGTCCATGCTTTCGATGCATTCCTCCTGTCATTTGTGCTGTAGATGATCCATCCTCTTGTCAATTAATGACTTGAACCATTAACTTGACACTGCTTCATTGTGCACTATGACATTTTTATCTAACTTCTTCGGAAAATGAGGAATTGATGTATACAAGCACTGTATATGCAGAGTTTAGGGCATTAGTGGCTTTATAACTTATGCTACAAACAAATGACAAAAAACAATTTTAGGGAAGAAAAATTTTGCTGTAAGTTCTAATAATAAAAAACAAATAGTTTCTATTCTATTTTCTCAGTCATATCATATCATAGTCTTGGGGATAAATAAAAGGTATATATGATGCACTGTGATCCATGCTTTAATCATAACGTTACACTGATCTAGTAGATGTTTTAAGATGTCTGTAAATCTATTTTCTCAGTCATATCATATCATAGTCTTGGGGATAAATAAAAGGTATATATGATGCACTGTGATCCATGCTTTAATCATAACGTTACACTGATCTAGTAGATGTTTTAAGATGTCTGTAAATCTATCTCGAGTTCAAGAAACTATTCATGTTACTTGATAAGGGGTAAAAAGGATGGAGCTATGGTTGAACATAACTGGGGTTTAATACACTCAGAAAATCGAATTGGAGTATATTTCAGTGATACCATGCGTGGCAATGAACTGATATAGAGTCTGTAGGAAAAATCACAATTCCAGCATGCATAACCAAAGCAAAATTCGAAGATACCGAGCTCTATGTATATACGGTTGCAGAAGTATCCTTGTGGGCAATCATTCAATGATCTGAAATCTGGTGACAACTTAACAAAAACCGATTTGTAAATAAAAGTAGTCTGCAGTGAGTATAAATCCTTGAAAGGTTAACGAGACATACCAAGCAACTAAGAAGAGCATTCAAAGCCAGATTAGGTTGTGGGGATGGGTTAAGCAAACAATTGACAGTGTATACAGTATGGAAGGGCAGGAATGGAAGTGAACAGATTCTTGAAATCTGCAAATGAATCTTCAGAGGAACAAACAATGTTGTAGTGGGTAATAGATTGTTAAAGGATTTGATAAAGTCTGCGGATGAACCAACGGTGTTTTGGAATGTATTAAGTGAAAAGCAAAGCTATGTGAGCCAGAGGGGAGCCGTCGAAAGCTAGACACACAAACCAGTGGCGCCTCTATGTATTTTGAATCTGCTCCTTTGGGCACTCATTTTGTAGTTCATGTTTCAAAACCACCTGATGCTTTAAACAAGCAAAATGCTCGAGATTTAATTTGAGTTACTCTTCCTCAAGGGAGAATACTCCTCCTGGTAAAAGAAAAAAGTGTTGTGTGACAACAGATAGGTGGCAAAATTTGCGTTGTTTAAAGGATATCTGACAGATTTTCAGGGAACAGCTTCATGTCTCAGATTTTATGGAGAAGAATTAGCAACTGTGGAGTATATATCAGATTTCAAGGCATTGGGTCAGCAATCAACCATGGATCTAATTCAAATTTGAAGCATTCCATTTCATCATTTCCAGATTTCCTGTAACATGCCAAAGATTGTTTTATTTTAGTTTATTGTTAGGATTTCATTCCTTAAAGCTAGTAGCTTTATTTCTCTGTAAAGTTGATCATTTTCAATGTAATAGGGGTTGGCTTTCGGGCCAAAGGGAGTAGTCTACCAAAAATCAAAGAAAAGGGTGTTGATTGCTTTGCTAAACAATATCTAACCCATGTAGCATGCTTATATAAATCCTCAATTATATTATATGACTTGTCAAGATCAAATTCAAGGAAGTGAGCCTTCTTACTCATCTCCCTGGCCGATTTGATGCTCTGCAATGTGATAATATTATTTCTTATGATTTTGGAAGCTTGCGACTTGAATCATTTTCTTAAAATGTTTGTAATAACCTTGTGGGAGACATTGAGGAGGGTTATAGGCCTCCAGCCTCAAATTTCTTGGCATAGTAACATACTACAATGTTGACATCATCATAGTTTTATATCATCTCATGACACAAATGATTGGGAAATATAGAAAATATATTTTGTTAAATATTGATTGAATCTCATATCAAGGTTATAGTGTCTAAGTCACCTTTATGAAATTGTTGAAGTGATTTGCCTCTCCATGAACAAACTCTGGTTGATCAAAGACATGTTCACATATTTTAGAAACCTAAATGTGAGAACTAGATTGAGATTAAATGAAGATGTTCAATTCTGTGTACAGTTTCACCCATTGCTTATATACTTGTTTTAGTCCCTTTTAGCATTCAGTGAGTGAATTAGTGATCTAAGGTACCTTTTCTTTTCTTTTCTACTTTGCCTTATGGACCAGCATTGATCTCTTTTATATTTGCCTATGAATGGCTTGACATTGGTAATTCAACTATATGAATGAGTTATACCTCATATTTAGCATGGCTCTTATTGATTTTGTCTGTATATCATTTAGTTGTGGCACGGTAATAGAATACAGTTATTTGCTTTTGTAAAGCATTAAACAAAGAGAGTGATTTGGTCACAAAATGAGAAATTTTGAATAATAATTCTAACGGTGCATCCATTTTCTATGGCTTCATTTCAAGCTTAAAAAGTGTATGTTGTAAATTTGTAACTTCCTTTTGTATCTATACACTACATCTCTGGAAGGGCAGGAATGGAAGTGAACAGATTCTTGAAATCTGCAAATGAATCTTCAGAGGAACAAACAGTGTTGTAATGGGTAATAGACTGTCAAAGGATTTGATAAAGTCTGCGGATGAACCAACGGTGTTTTGGAATGTATTAAGTGAAAAGCAAAGCTATGTGAGCCAGAGGGGAGCCGTCGAAAGCTAGACACACAAACCAGTGGCGCCTCTATGTATTTTGAATCTGCTCCTTTGGGCACTCATTTTGTAGTTCATGTTTCAAAACCACCCGATGCTTTAAACAAGCAAAATGCTCGAGATTTAATTTGAGTTACTCTTCCTCAAGGGAGAATACTCCTCCTGGTAAAAGAAAAAAGTGTTGTGTGACAACAGATAGGTGGCAAAATTTGCGTTGTTTAAAGGATATCTGACAGATTTTCAGGGAACAGCTTCATGTCTCAGATTTTATGGAGAAGAATCAGCAACTGTGGAGTATATATCAGATTTCAAGGCATTGGGTCAGCAATCAACTGTGGATCTAATTCAAATTTGAAGCATTCCATTTCATCATTTCCAGGTTTCCTGTAACATGCCAGAGATTGTTTTATTTTTAGTTTATTGTTTGGATTTCATTCCTTAAAGCTAGTAGCTTTATTTCTCTGTAAAGTTGATCATTTTCAATGTAATAGGGGTTGGCTTTCGGGCCAAAGGGAGTAGTCTACCAAAAATCAAAGAAAAGGGTGTTGATTGCTTTGCTAAACAAAATCTAACCCATGTGGCATACTTACAATAAATCCTCACTTAATTATATTATATGACTTGTCAAGATCAAATTCAAGGAAGTGAGCCTTCTTACTCATCTCCCTGTCCAATTTGATGCTGCAAGGTGATAATATTCTTTCTTATGATTTTGGAAGCTTGCGACTTGAATCATTTTTTAAAAATGTTTGTAATAACCTTGTGGGAGACATTGAGGAGGGTTATAGGCCTCCATCCTCAAATTTCTTGGCATAGTAACATACTACAATGTTGACATCATCATAGTTTTATATCATCTCATGACACAAATGATTGGGAAATATAGGAAATATATTTTGTTAAATATTGATTGAATCTCATATCAAGGTTATAGTGTCTAAGTCACCTTTATGAAATTGTTGAAGTGATTTGCCTCTCCATCAACAAACTCTGGTTGATCAAAGACATGTTCACATATTTTAGAAACCTAAATGTGAGAACTAGATTGATATTAAATGAAGATGTTCAATTCTGTGTACAGTTTCACCCATTGCTTATATACTTGTTTTAGTCCTTTTTAGCATTCAGTGAGTGAATTAGTGATCTAAGGTACCTTTTCTTTTCTTTTCTACTTTGCCTTATGGACCAGCATTGATCTCTTTTATATTTGCCTATGATCTCTTTTATATTTGCCTATGAATGGCTTGACATTGGTAATTCAACTATATGAATGAGTTATAGCTCATATTTAGCATGGCTCTTATTGATTTTGTCTGTATATCATTTAGTTGTGGCACGGTAATAGAATACGGTTATTTGATTTTCTAAAGCATTAAACAAAGAGAGTGATTTGGTCACAAAATGAGAAATTTTGAATAATAATTCTAACGGTGCATCCATTTTCTATGGCTTCATTTCAAGCTTAAAAAGTGTATGTTGTAAATTTGTAACTTCCTTTTGTATCTATACACTACATCTCTGGAAGGGCAGGAATGGAAGTGAACAGATTCTTGAAATCTGCAAATGAATCTTTAGAGGAACAAACAGTGTTGTAGTGGGTAATAGACTGTCAAAGGATTTGATAAAGTCTGCGGATGAACCAACGGTGTTTTGGAATGTATTAAGTGAAAAGCAAAGCTATGTGAGCCAGAGGGGAGCCGTCGAAAGCTATACACACAAACCAGTGGCGCCTCTATGTATTTTGAATCTGCTCCTTTGGGCACTCATTTTGTAGTTCATGTTTCAAAACCACCTGATGCTTTAAACAAGCAAAATGCTCGAGATTTAATTTGAGTTACTCTTCCTCAAGGGAGAATACTCCTCCTGGTAAAAGAAAAAGGTGTTGTGTGACAACAGATAGGTGGCAAAATTTGCGTTGTTTAAAGGATATCTGACAGATTTTCAGGGAACAGCTTCATGTCTCAGATTTTATGGAGAAGAATCAACAACTGTGGAGTATATATCAGATTTCAAGGCATTGGGTCAGCAATCAACCGTGGATCTAATTCAGATTTGAAGCATTCCATTTCATCATTTCCAGATTTCCTGTAACATGCCAGAGATTGTTTTATTTTAGTTTATTGTTAGGATTTCATTCCTTAAGGCTAGTAGCTTTATTTCTCTGTAAGTTGATCATTTTCAATGTAATAGGGGTTGGCTTTCGGGCCAAATGGAGTAGTCTACCAAAAATCAAAGAAAAGGGTGTTGATTCCTTTGCTAAACAAAATCTAACCCATGTAGCATTCTTATATAAATCCTCACTTAATTATATTATATGACTTGTCAAGATCAAATTCAAGGAAGTAAGCCTTCTTACTCATCTCCCTGGCCAATTTGATGCTGCAAGGTGATAATATTCTTTCTTATGATTTTGGAAGCTTGCGACTTGAATCATTTTCTTAAAATGTTTGTAATAACCTTGTGGGAGACATTGAGGAGGGTTATAGGCCTCCAGCCTCAAATTTCTTGGCATAGTAACATACTACAATGTTGACATCATCATAGTTTTATATCATCTCATGACACAAATGATTGGGAAATATAGAAAATATATTTTGTTAAATATTGATTGAATCTCATATCAAGGTTATAGTGTCTAAGTCACCTTTATGAAATTGTTGAAGTGATTTTCCTCTCCATCAACAAACTTTGGTTGATCAAAGACATGTTCACATATTTTAGAAACCTAAATGTGAGAACTAGATTGAGATTAAATGAAGATGTTCAATTCTGTGTATAGTTTCACCCATTGCTTATATACTTGTTTTAGTCCTTTTTAGCATTCAGTGAGTGAATTAGTGATCTAAGGTACCTTTTCTTTTCTTTTCTACTTTGCCTTATGGACCAGCATTGATCTCTTTTATATTTCCCTATGAATGGCTTGACATTGGTAATTCAACTATATGAATGAGTTATAGCTCATATTTAGCATGGATCTTATTGATTTTGTCTGTATATCATTTAGTTGTGGCACGGTAATAGAATACGGTTATTTTCTTTTCTAAAGCATTAAACAAAGAGAGTGATTTGGTCACAAAATGAGAAATTTTGAATAATAATTCTAACGGTGCATCCATTTTCGATGGCTTCATTTCAAGCTTAAAAAGTGTATGTTGTAAATTTGTAACTTCCTTTTGTATCTATACACTACATCTCTGGAAGGGCAGGAATGGAAGTGAACAGATTCTTGAAATCTGCAAATGAATCTTCAGAGGAAAAAACAGTGTTGTAGTGGGTAATAGACTGTCAAAGGATTTGATAAAGTCTGCGGATGAACCAACGGTGTTTTGGAATGTATTAAGTGAAAAGCAAAGCTATGTGAGCCAGAGGGGAGCCGTCGAAAGCTAGACACACAAACCAATGGCGCCTCTATGTATTTTGAATTTGCTCCTTTGGGCACTCATTTTGTAGTTCATGTTTCAAAACCACCTGATGCTTTAAACAAGCAAAATGCTCGAGATTTAATTTGAGTTACTCTTCCTCAAGGGAGAATACTCCTCCTGGTAAAAGAAAAAGGTGTTGTGTGACAACAGATAGGTGGCAAAATTTTTGTTGTTTAAAGGATATCTGACAGATTTTCAGGGAACAACTTCATGTCTCAGATTTTATGGAGAAGAATCAGCAACTGTGGAGTATATATCAAATTTCAAGGCATTGGGTCAGCAATCAACCGTGGATCTAATTCAGATTTGAAGCATTCCATTTCATCATTTCCAGATTTCCTGTAACATGCCAGAGATTGTTTTATTTTAGTTTATTGTTAGGATTTCATTCCTTAAAGCTAGTAGCTTTATTTCTCTGTAAGTTGATCATTTTCAATGTAATAGGGGTTGGCTTTCGGGCCAAAGGGAGTAGTCTACCAAAAATCAAAGAAAAGGGTGTTGATTGCTTTGCTAAACAAAATCTAACCCATGTAGCATGCTTATATAAATCCTCACTTAATTATATTATATGACTTGTCAAGATCAAATTCAAGGAAGTGAGCCTTCTTACTCATCTCCCTGGCCAATTTGATGCTCTGCAATGTGATAATATTCTTATGATTTTGGAAGCTTGCGACTTGAATCATTTTCTTAAAATGTTTGTAATAACCTTGTGGGAGACATTGAGGAGGGTTATAGGCCTCCAGCCTCAAATTTCTTGGCATAGTAACATACTACAAGGTTGACATCATCATAGTTTTATATCATCTCATGACACAAATGATTGGGAAATATAGAAAATATATTTTTTTAAATATTGATTGAATCTCATATCAAGGTTATAGTGTCTAAGTCACCTTTATGAAATTGTTGAAGTGATTTGCCTCTCCATGAACAAACTCTGGTTGATCAAAGACATGTTCACATATTTTAGAAACCTAAATGTGAGAACTAGATTGAGATTAAATGAAGATGTTCAATTCTGTGTAGAGTTTCACCCATTGCTTATATACTTGTTTTAGTCCCTTTTAGCATTCAGTGAGTGAATTAGTGATCTAAGTTACCTTTTCTTTTCTTTTCTACTTTGCCTTATGGACCAGCATTGATCTCTTTTATATTTGCCTATGAATGGCTTGACATTGGTAATTCAACTATATGAATGAGTTATAGCTCATATTTAGCATGGCTCTTATTGATTTTGTCTGTATATCATTTAGTTGTGGCACAGTAATAGAATACGGTTATTTGCTTTTCTAAAGCATTAAACAAAGATAGTGATTTGGTCACAAAATGAGAAATTTTGAATAATAATTCTAACGGTGCATCCATTTTCTATGGCTTCATTTCAAGCTTAAAAAGTGTATGTTGTAAATTTGTAACTTCCTTTTGTATCTATACACTACATCTCTGGAAGGGCAGGAATGGAAGTGAACAAATTCTTGAAATCTGCAAATGAATCTTCAGAGGAACAAACAGTGTTGTAGTGGGTAATACACTGTCAAAGGATTTGATAAAGTCTGCGGATGAACCAACGGTGTTTTGGAATGTATTAAGTGAAAAGCAAAGCTATGTGAGCCAGAAGGGAGCCGTCGAAAGCTAGACACACAAACCAGTGGCGCCTCTATGTATTTTGAATCTACTCCTTTGGGCACTCATTTTGTAGTTCGTGTTTCAAAACCACCTGATGCTTTAAACAAGAAAAATGCTCGAGATTTAATTTGAGTTACTCTTCCTCAAGGGAGAATACTCCTCCTGGTAAAAGAAAAAGGTGTTGTGTGACAACAGATAGGTGGCAAAATTTGCGTTGTTTAAAGGATATCTGACAGATTTTCAGGGAACAACTTCATGTCTCAGATTTTATGGAGAAGAATCAGCAACTGTGGAGTATATATCAGATTTCAAGGCATTGGGTCAGTAATCAACTGTGGATCTAATTCAGATTTGAAGCATTCCATTTCATCATTTCCAGATTTGCTGTAACATGCCAGAGATTGTTTTATTTTAGTTTATTGTTAGGATTTCATTCCTTAAAGCTAGTAGCTTTATTTCTCTGTAAAGTTGATCATTTTCAATGTAATAGGGGTCGGCTTTCGGGACAAAGGGAGTAGTCTACCAAAAATCAAAGAAAAGGGTGTTGATTGCTTTGCTAAACAAAATCTAACCCATGTAGCATGCTTACAATAAATCCTCACTTAATTATAGTACACAATTTCAGAGTATGTTTGTGTTATGTACTATCAATAATTGTCATATTTGTGCCTCTGGAAACATATTAATCTCGTTAACTGAGTTTCTTTGAATAAACAACTATTAGTTTATTTTATCAGTTTACATGGAATGTTAAATTAAACAAAGCCATAGTAGCTTTAAACATGTGCATTTTTCATTATTCATATACATTCTTGGAAAACACCACTTTGAAATCAATCTTTGTTTGTGTTAGATATGGATAATGACCTAGATGAAGCAATTCCCTTAATGACCTAGATGACGCATATCTATGCCCTCTTAATTCTGACGTCATGGAATCTAGCTATATCTGAGCTCAGATAAATTTATTAGTCGTACAAGAAGACTTCATTAATAAATCTAGGGACTTCAAGTTCTGATGTGTAGTGATTTCACATCTGCTTAATAGGGAACTATTTCAACAACTCTTTGAAGTTTACAGAGATTTGGTGTCTTTATCAATCAATAATACTTGATAGCCCAATTGGTTTTGATACATGTATGCTTTATGATTATTATTGCCAGGTCTGAAGGCTTAAGTTATGAAATCATTCATTTTAACTGTCATCCGAGTTGGAATCTAAACATGAGTGGAGAGGTTCACTGCCCTACTTAGATTTTGTGGCAATTCCTGTTACTTTATGCTCATCCTTCAATAGTACCTATTCTGCAGATGAGCTACTTTCACACATATATTATAGCTTTTATCAATCAAATTGTGCACCCTGTTTAAGTTAAGACAAGACAATTAGTTAATCACATTGAAGTTTGGAGATATTAGAAAATGTGATTTCTATAAAACACTCACAACAATAAATAGGATACCCTTCATGGGGTTCATATTAAAAATTTCATCCTGAAAATTTTACTTAGCATCTCCAGTCAAGTTAATAAATCATGTCAACCACATAAAAACAGGCTGGCCAGTAATCCCTTGATAATACGTGAAGGTCTAAAGGTTCTAAGTCCATCGGATTGTAATTACATTAAAGCATTTAGCCATTATCTATGTAAAGGCTAATGGGGTTGTGGTTCAGCGGTGAAGAATGTGGCATGCCAGACCACACACCAAGGTTCAACGGCAAAGACAACAACATGTCACAATGACTTTTTGGATGTGCTAACGTGAATCTTGATACTTTGAAGATTCAAGAACTATTGAGTCAAGAACTAATTGTTATTCTTGCGCAAAACCATTAAGTACCATGTGGATCAACTAAAATTGGAGTAAATGACGAGTTAATGGCAAATAAGGGCATTGGTTGCATCTCATTTTTTAGAATCACTAGAGGTAAGTACGTAATTGACTAGATGAGGGCTAGTTGCTAGCAGCAATGCCATAGGTAGTGTTCATCCACGGCCTTCTAGTAGCCAGCAAGCAGAATGCCAGTTATCGACAACATTGGTTGCCTTAGCCTCATTAGCTGCTAGAAGCAGAGTACTAATAGCCATCAAGGTGTGGGGGGATCTGTAAGAATGCTATTGACATTAAATAGAATCTCTTTATGATTTGAGTTCAATTTTGAGCTCATAAGCCAAGGGCTCAAATGTAGCTCCATTCTTATCAAGCACCGACATTCTCACCTTGGCTTTGGAGGTCAGTACTAGCCATTTATGAATTTTTCATCGCAGTTCACTCGCTCAAGCTTTTGCTCATAGTAGTCCTAAATGACCTGGGGTCATTCTCTAAATCAATTGACTTGGCAAAGACCATAATAGGAAACATTATTGGTGGATACGATTCCACTAGAGACATGTTGATTCATAATGAAAAGGAGTAGTGATGAATAAAACCCACGATAGCCTGACCTGATCCCTCTTATATCCCTTACTCCATACCGAAACCAGAGACCAATTACAAGCTCTCTGATGACTACATTAACGCCAGGTGATAACCTCCCACATGTAATAATGGCAGCATGGACTTCATTAGGGCTAAAACGTATCTCAGACCGAGGCCCTGCTCTGTGATATAGTACTTGTGTTTCCCTTGACATTGTCTGGATATCCACAACAATGTCCTCCATTACCATATCGTTCTCAGTCACAAAAAACCCTTCAATGGGGGCGAAAATACTGGTTATGCATAAGAGGATTTCCAAAAGTGGGTACATCCTGTAAATATTCTCTTAAGTTGGGAGTACCCTGAATCCTCTTCTGCGCATGACATTTGATGACAGCCCCTGCTGTTGATGGCTCCCTTACTTTTCTTTTGCATTGCAGATATCAGGAAAGAATGCAATGAAGACAGAAACAGAAGATTTTATAAAATTCAAAGATGATGATAATGATGAAAACTATTAAATCACTCACAGATGGTAAGGAATGAACACACTATATCATTCAGGCACGATAATAACAATAACAATGTAAGTTATATAAATGAAAAGAAACCAGAGAAGATGGTATTCTAACTGAAGTCACGCCTGTTGTTCGTTAAACTCGTTTCAGAAACCAGAATTAGCTGTTCCAGAAACTAGACTTTTTTTTCAACCACACTGGCTATAACTTCCATTAAAAAAGAAGATAAAGACGAAATTTACAGACAGACCCACTGAGTGCAACAACCAAAGTGTCCATTATTTTACAGTGAGAGGAATAATACACTCCACTGAAGCCCACGAGAGCAGAATCTGCCAGTGGCTTCCGCTGGCCTAAATCACACTTAAAACATAATATATGGATATCATCCATCCTGTAAAACCATTTATCAGACGACAATACACATGCGTTAACAGACCTCTCAGCCTTAAAGTTTAAGCCCCCTCTCCAATATGCTGGGCTAGGCTGGGCTATTTCTAGGAGCGAGTTTTGAAGGGAATGGCACAAATGATCATCTTGTGGTAGAGGGATTCAAAGTGCCAGCGCCCAAGAATGGACCGACCCAGAAAATCCAATGGTCATCCCAAACATGAGACTTGTTGTAGATGATGGCAGCTCCCAAGCTTCGGGCAGGGTTGATGCCAGTTCCAGTGATGGGAATTGTGGCAAGGTGAACCAGAAAAACTGCAAACCCTATTGGAAGTGGTGCTAGCAGAGGAACGTGAGAATCCCGGGCGCTTCGTTTGGCATCGGTAGCAGAGAAAACGGTGTAGACCAGAACGAAGGTTCCCACAATCTCAGCACCCAAGCCATCTCCCTTGGTGTAGCCATGAGCCACAGAGTTAGCACCTCCACCGTCCGCTTGGTACTCGCCTTCCATGAAGCCCTTCACAACACCAGCGCCACAGATGGCTCCCAAGCACTGACATATCATGTAGAACACAGCCCGGGGCAGAGACAACTTTCTGGCCAAGAACAGCCCAAAGGTCACTGCTGGGTTAATGTGACCACCTGAAATACCTGTTGTGCAATAGACGAGACAGAAGATCATTCCCCCAAAGGCCCATGCAATCCCCTGAATTCCTACAGATCCAGTGCAAACATTGTCGGCCCTCTTGACACCCATGACCGTGAGGATCGTGATGTAAAGAAACAAGAAAGTCGCCATGAACTCTGCAATACCCACCCTCTAGAAGGACCATGACGCCAACTCCCCGGGTTCGAACAGTGGCGCGGGATCCGGCTCCTTGTAATCCTTTTCCCTCGTCTGTGCCGCAGTCCCCAGCGGCTGCCTCTCGGAATACTTGTTCGCCCCGAGCTTAACGTCTTCTTCTTTTCCTTCCATTTCAACACAAAGAACCAGAGGATTCTGACACTGTCTGAACTCAGTCAAAACAAGGAGCTCCCAGGAACAATACACCGCCACTGCAATAGCTCGTCCCCAATCGGAGTAGTCTGTCAGGCCCCATTCCCTGCGATTTGAATCCGATTTTTTGTCAAGTCGTGGCAGGGAATGTCAGGATTGCGAGGGGAGGGTGGCGGAGAAACAGAGAAGGAGGGTGGCGGAGGGCGGGGACATTCCTGGTGGCCGGAGCCGGACGATTTTCCGGCCGGTGCCGGAAAACGGGCCATTCTACCGCCTAGGTAGACTACTCCATATTAATCCGTTAATCCGTTAACCCAATATATTGTACATCGTATCAAATTTAGAGTGGACTTAATATTCTTAGTGGATATTACAATAGGTTTTTGGTAAAAATTCTGTAGTATATATTACACATTAAAATATATAATTTTTTAAAAATAATTTAATTTATTTATATTTAAATTAAACATGTTATTGTCTTTTGCTTTTATTAATTAAATAAAAGTACATAAATCACATTAAAATGTAGGATAGATATTTATGACATAATTTATTTTGAAAAGTTTTAAAATTATTGTTAATAAGTGTAATCATTTTATATTCTTATTTATAAAAATGGCTGATGATTAATATAATCTATTAAAAAATATATTATTTAAAATTACATATATAATTGAAAATGATTATTTAAATTCATATATATAATTTAAAAAGATTTATTACTGGTATGTGAGAGATATATTTTTATTTTTGCATTATATTTTTAAAGGGTAGAAGTCACTTAAGTTTTTGTGGGAACTTAACCACATATGATAGATTTTACCCTATTAATGAATGAATGATACTCAAAATAATAAGATGTTTGTAATATAAATAAATATAAAATTTCTCATATTTACAAAGCAAAGTATAATAGAAATTTATGATAGGACCTCTATACTCAAGTCTAATAATAAGATTTTCATAAGACCTATCCACAAACTATAAAAAGCCAAATGTAAACTATTAATAATTATTTCTATGTTACAATACAAATAATGTTAATTTACAAAATTTAATATTGCATTAATTACAATTTAAAATTAATCTAATTATAACATTTTAAAATTTTAATCTTTGTATTTTTATTGCTTTCTATTTTAATTTAGCTATATTTAAATTAAGCGGCATGGACTAACTACTATGTAATATTTGTTAATTCACAAACCAAATCAAACTATCTAATTTTCAAACTTTTCCATAATACTATTAAATCTAATAACTATAATTTAATAATAAAGAAAAATAAAAAAATACAATTCTATAGAGCTTAAATATCCACTTTCCAATTTTTGTTCATAAGCAAAATTAAAAAGCTAAATATCGACCTTCTACAAAAAATTTATAAGCAAAATTAAAAAGCTATTCCAATATATCCGTCCACGCTTATAGGCAAATTAAAAACTAGGAAAAATAAAATAAAGGGTGAACCTGTGCATTGAGAAATTTAAAACAAAATATATAATAATGAAAATAGTTATATAAATTTTGAATTTTTTCGGGAGGTTTCTCTCTATGCTTTTTGAGTATAGGAATAAAATCTTAAATCAAATTAAATAATTTGTTTTTTAGGTCCCATAAACCAAAGTTTAGTCTCTAGACATTAACCACCACCATCATCATTATCAATAATGTAATTTTTAAAATTTATTTTTATTAATTGATTATTAAAATATTATAAAATTTAAGATTTTAATAAAAAAAATTAATTAATTAAATTTAATAATAATAATAAAATATTTATTTATTTTTTAAATAAAATAAATATATAATATACTATTTGATTAAATAAATAGTTAAAAATATATAAATTATGTTTATTAAAAAAAAAAAAAAAAATTCTCAATCTTTCAATATAATAAAATAAAATAATCTTAAAAAAAAAATTATACTATTCCAAAATAATGGAAACAACTTTATAAAATTTCTCCCTTATCTTCTCCATTTTCACTTTAAACTCAATATCAAAATAAAAATAAAGGCAAAAAAAATTATTAAAATCTTTATAGCGGCCTCATAGTTTCTGTTCCTTTATTTTAATTTATTTCTATATAGAATATAAATTTTAAATTAAGATATGAAAAATATTTTAAAAAATTATTATAATTAATTTTTAAATAGTAAAAATATGAATATTAAATAATTATTACTGTATTATTTTAAAAATAAAAAATAAGATCATCACTATTAAAAAATCCTATTACTGTATTATTTTAAAAATAAAAAATAAGATCATCACTATTAAAAATTCCTATATCAAATGAAATAATTTATTTAAATTTTATGTTATTTAATTATTACATTTTTAAATTTTTTCAATAATATTTTTATGTGAATTTTGTATTTAAACTTTTTAATCAGTCCAAATCTCATTTTGAATAATAAAAAATCACAAGTATATATATATATATATATATATATATATATATATATATATATATATCCCATAAAAATTAAAAAATATAGCGTAATCAAATTGGTGTATTTTGTAAAAATAATAAAAATTAGGATTATAATTTGTTTTTTGGGTTAAAATCCTTAAAAAAAAAAACATAGCAGAGTCAAATTGGTTTATTTTATAAAGAATAATAAAAAATTAAATTAAAATCCCAAAAAAGTTAATAAACATAGCATAGTCAAACTGGTTTATTTACTTTTACAAAGTATACTTTGTATTAATGGATTTTCTTATTTAGAAAAAAATCATAGCTATAAATAAATTAGAATTAGAATAAAATATTTAAATAAATTAGAATTAGAATAAAATATTTAAATGAAAGAATATCGAAATAAAGCTTTATCTTGTGTCGGTGGTCACCCTATCTCCCCTTACGGCACAGCATTGACCCTACTCTCAAAGAAACAAAACCATATATGGTAAAAAGAAAAGAAAAGAAAGCAGAGACTCTTTCTATGCTTCTCCTCCCGTGATGATGAAGAGAAGGTAATAATTGCTCTCTCTTTAATCAATCAATTTATCATTCTCCCAATGCCATGAACGTAAAAGTTACACATTTATTTATTAAATATTCTCTCACGCTTCGCGCTTTTCGTTCAACGATTCTTCCGGAAGGGACGGACGTTTCGCCAACCTTTAAAAATGAATAACTGTCTTTAGATATTTTCATGTTTGCCTGGAATTTGATGTCCCACGAGATGTGTTAGTGTTAACTACATTTTGGTTGAAATTAAAAGTTATAATAGAAGATATTTATTATTAGTAATGGTTCAAAGGGGTAAAGGTAAATTGAATACAAAGCAAAAAATAAACTCATAGTGTACTTCATATTTCAGTGGCAGTGCAAAAATATTGTTTAGACTCTTAGGGATATACATGCTGCCATTGCCTATGTGTAAGAATGGACAATGAAGTCTAGGAGAGTCGCACATCATTTGTCAAAGACGATGATGTTGCAGGCAAAGCAAGACAAATCAAGGATCTGTATGTTGATCCAAAACTATGAGCAACTTGCTCCGTTCTTCAATAGCATACAAGCTTCATATGCACGGTTGTATAAGAGTTTGGATGTCATGGTGAGAACACACAAGATCTTGTCAATCGGTTCCCTCACCGATGCTAAGGAGAAAAACCAAGTCTGGCTAGAGATCGATAGGTACATGGAGCAACTAAAGCGAGAGGCCACCAACGATGACTTGGATTTGAGCGCAGAAAACATGTAGAAGTACATTTGTGGTCTTGTTGTAGTCAAGACCATGTTGTGCATGCTTTGGGATGAGTTGGATAAGGTTTCCAAGACTATATACCCAGAAGTTATGGAGGTAAGATTCCGTTATCAGAAAGACATTATCAAGCAGTATGGGGACACCATAAAACATTACCAAGCTTGGTGTCAATATGTCACCGAAAGTCATCAAGTGGATGTTGCCAAGTTGGTATTTCCCCAAACTTTTGAGTCATAGTGTTTTGTCTTGTTAGGTTTTCTCTAGCCTATTTTGTCTCACATGGGTACATGTGGAAAATGTATACTATTTGTCAAATTAATTGAATGTGAACAATCTCTATGTAATGTAATGAGTTATTTGTAAAGAAGTTGAAGAGTCATGAGGGTAGTCAAAGAGTCACATGGGGAATCTCAAGGGTCACCCCACCCTTTGTTATAAATAGAACCTCATAACTTATAGAATTGGATTTTGGGAGTCAAAATTTTGGCTAGGATTAGGCTTAGAGAAGGGTTGGGAGTATTGTGATGAGCCTTGGATTCTCCACAACATAGAGCGAGTATACCTCTTTGGAGGAGCAGGTGTTCTTGATTGTAATCTGCTACTATTGGGACCAGTAGCTGTCAATGGTGTATGTATGGATGGAACTTTCACTTATAAGAATAATAACTGATCCAACACACTTTAATGCATATGTTTTTATTGTAGTTGGACTATTCTAGTTTCTTTAACAATTTATGTTGTTTAACTTATGATTTTTCTTATGGACTACTTTGTATGCAATTGTATGAATCTTATTGAAATGCGTGTTATTGGATTAACTTGTCACTTTCTATTGTGGACTATTCTGCATTTCGGTTTGCGATGTCATTCCGCTCGTGTGTTCCTTTCAGGTTGCGTACTATTACATGCTTCTAAGGGACACACTTCCTTTTCACCTTCGTGTGTTAGAACCCCCATGCATCTCACTCGACTCGTTGCAAGGTCACACACTTGCTTCTGACGAAAGTCATCATACTTATCTCTGCACACTACCACGGTCAAGGCACTACACTACCACCCACTGTTGGGACTCCTACTGCAAACGGTTCGAGGTCTAGTTGGGACTTCTTACCAGGGAGATCCCCTTGAATCTTGGTGGGTCCAACATCATCAACAAGAGGATAGAGAGATTCGATAGGAAGGACTTTGAGTTGGACTTTAGGGATTCAACTCAGCTTCAGTAGATAGGAAGTGTCAAAGCCTATATCACTAATTTTTAGAGATTGGTTGTAATGGTATTGATATCTTAATGGGCCAAACAATTATGTTATTCATAGAAGGTCTGTTAGAACCCTTGCATGGATGGGTAAGATTTTATAAGCCCAAAAACTTACAAGGTGAAATTAGGAGGGAAAAGGATATGTAGGATGCAGTACCAAAGACCAGGTCCACTCCCAAAACAACCTTTTCTCAAGAGGATGAAGATATTAGATAGTCGCAAAAGGAATGGTTAGGGAAGAACTATATGGATGATGAGACTAGGCGAGACATCAGAAGGAGGAGACTATGCTTCTCCTCTCAGGAACCTTGGGTGCCAAGGCATCAACATCCCAAAGGGAAATCCCACTGTATTGAAGTATTTTCTAATAGCGAGGATGAGGGAAAAGTACTAGAGGAGGATTAGGGAGAATCACAAGGAATGGGGGTAGAGCAGTTACCAAAGGAGACCCATGAAGGAGTTATTTCCTCACTTATAGGAGTTATTAGGTATCACACTCCTTGGATCAAGGGTATCATACATGGGAAAAAGGTGAATTCGTTAATTGATGGTGGGGCCTCCAATGATTTCATTGATGCAGAGTTTGAAGCTAGAAGGGGGTTGACAACTAATGGAGGATTTATAGCCTTGATTCTTGGAAAGAAGGAACAAAATCACATGTCGTGCACCAAAATAGTTCCCAACATGAGTCTAACAATGGGAAATTACATAGTTACTGATAACTTCCTTGTAGTAGATTTCCTAGATTCCCATGTGGTATTAGTGGTCCAATGGCTATATTCAATTGGGACACATATAACTAACTATCAGGAGATTGAATATGGATTTACAGGGCCATATGGTAAGAAGGTGATGCAAAGAGGGATCCATTAGTACTTGCCCAAGATTGTGACATTCAATAGGGTGGAGGTAGATCATTGACACGAGGATATCCCATGGACAATAGAATATTGAGTTATGTAGGGGAAGACAACATAACAACATCTTGACAACATGGCATTATTACAAATACACCAAAAGGTTTTCAGAGATATGCCACCGGATAGGGGATTTGAGCTAGAGGAAGGGGTCCAAGCACTCATCATGATCTATAGTTGGATGTACCTATGACATTTAGAGTAGTATTTCTATGCTAAAAGCTCCAAATGTGAGCATTTCTTGACATAGATGTTGTATCTAGGGCACATGATCGAAGGCTAGGGGGTCAAAGTGCATTAGGAGAAGATTGAGACCATCCTTAATTGGCCCACTCCTAGGAATGTAACAAAGTTGTGGGGCTCCTTGGGTATCTACACACATTATGTAAGGTTTGTCAAAGGGCATTTAGAGCTGATAGTCCCGCTTACCAACCCCACTAAGAAGGGAGCCTTTGTATGGTCAAAGGAAGCACAAGAGGCATTTGAGCAGCTTAAAAGAGTGGAGAGGAGTTTCAAAGTGGGAGATATAGTATATATCTGTCTGCAACCTTACTGACAACCCACTTTGAAGCAGAAGGGAGAGCATATATTGTAGCATCCAACACTTAAATTACTTGAGGGAAAGCAATTTTGGGTGGCGAGGAATATAATATCCCCAACCAACTAATTATTGGAATACGTCACCCTTACTAGCCCTTTGTTCCCTTAGGCTAGTGATAGGGAGAGTTTTGGAAAAAGGGGACCCTTGATTTATAATCAAAAAGGGAAAAATAATGGATTTTAATAAGTAATTAGGTAAGAAGTGGTATTTTCGTAACGTATTTTTTGATGGTGTTTGTTGGTGGTATTGGTCGATGGTATTATGGTCAATTGTAGAAATTTAGAAACAACCCAATTGAAATCTATAACAACGAAGGAGGAAGGACGAAGGGAAGGTATGTAATTTGGATTTTCTCTCTTGGCATTTGATTTGGAAGCTAGACGAGTTTTCTACAAGTGAGGGTTTTAGGTGAGATCCTCAGGCTAGCTTTGGTGGGATCCTATCTCACCCTAGTTGGAAACCCAACTTGAGTGGTACTAGATACCACCTTAGCTGGTTTGATTTCTCCCATCTTTTTGATTTCATCGAAGGGTTATGAGATTTGTCCATGTAAGTTGTAAAAGACAAGAAGATCTTATCTAGATCTTCTACAGAGATTAATTCCTTTCTTTTTATTTAAGAAACAAATACATTATTGTTATTGGGCCGTTAGTTAAAAGCATTGACACAAGGTGGCAAGGTTAATTGCAGAGAAGTTTGGCATGTTCGTTGTCACTGCAAAAAGATTGCATCTGCGAATTATCACGTTGACGAATTGCGTAAGGGTTGGGTCTATAATACGTTGAGGGATGCATAGCCATATATACATTGCATTAGTATTAGGGAGTGTTTTCCATACGTGCCTTGGAAGGCCACGAGCCCATCGCTGAGGAGTGGATCATGTTGCATAAGGTCTCCATTTACTGAGATTTTGACCACTCTAGTCATAGGAGGGTGGGGCCATCATGCTTTATTAACGGGCATTAACCCACTAAAGCATGTTTCTCTGTTGTGAGGGCCACATAGACACAACGTATGAATAAAGGGTCGCTCATAGACACAACATATGAATAAAGGGTCGTTCCATTCATAAATTTGGGTTGTAGAGGCTAAAAGGCCATCCATTGATTTGTGTAGTCGTGAAGCACCAGAAGACAGGGCCAAGAGGCCATTTAGCCAAAGGCTCTCCATCTGTTGTGGGAGGTAAGATGATGGCGCCCTTATTTATCAGATCTGCCACATTGCCCAGCAAAGGTTGATCCTTATTTGGAGTAAGTGGATTGAACGCATCACAAAACCTAGCCATTCAAATGTTCATATGATCTGGTGAAATTATTAGTGGTTAATGTTATATCATTTGTCCATTGTTGGATTGGCGTAGTGGGTTGCCATAGTCAAATAAATTTTGATGTCATTGCATCATAGTCCATTGTATGGTTATTTTGCTTATACACTTGAGCGGTTTATTAAACGCTTATCATAATTACAATCAAAATAAAATAAAATAAAAAGGTTTGGAGTTAAAGAGTTGAATATTTTCTTTCTATTCTACCATATTTTGTCTCAGGAATCTTACTGTAGGTAATCCCTCAAAACCATTTCATTAGATGAGGAATATGATGATTAGAGGGATAACTGATATTGGTAGAATGGGCAACCGAGTTAAACCCCTTTGTTTATATTCGGTAGGAGAGAGGAGGAGTAACAAAAACCATCACAAACATGTTGTACATTTCTTTTGATATCAATAAGGTAGCTAAACATAAATTTATGTTTTTAAACATTTTTAAAAACTATCAATTTTTTTAATGAAAAAAACAATAATCGTCCTAGATTGCTATGGTCACAGTTTCTTATTATATTTTTAAAAATAATAATAATAATGTCTCAACTTTATTTTATGTAATGAAAAAAGTTAAATGTAAAAAAATGATGTTATTGGAAAGTGTTGTGTTAATACCACTTAACACCACTGAAGAACCAAGTCTAGCTAGAGATCGACAGGTACATGGAGCAAATAAAGCGAGAGGCCACCAACAATGACTTGGATTTGAGCGCAGAAAACATGTAGAAGTACATTTGTGGTCTTACTGTAGTCAAGACTATGTTGTGCATGCTTCAGGATGAGTTGGATAAGGTTTCCAAGACTATATACCCAGAGGCTATGGAGGTAAGAGTTCGTTATCAGAAAGACATTATCAAGCAGTATGGGGACACCATAGCACATTACCAAGCTTGGTATCAATATGTCACCAAAATTCATCAAGTGGATGTTGCCAAGTTGGTATTTCCCCAAACTTTGAGTCATAGTGTTTTGTCTTGTTAGGTTTTATCTAGCCTATTTTGTCTCACATGGGTACGTGTGGAAAATGTATATTATTTCTAAATATGTTGTAAGTGAAATTCCAAGTGTCATTAATGGAATGTGAACAATCACTATGTAATGTAATGAGTTATTTGTAAAGAAGTTAAGAGTCATGAGGGTAGTCAAAGAGTCACACGGGGAATTTCAAGGGTCACCCCACCCTTTGTTATAAATAGAACCTCATAACTCATAGAATTGGATTTTGGGAGTCAAAATTTTGCCTAGGATTAGGCTTAGAGAAGGGTTGGGAGTACTGTGACGAGCCTTGGATTCTCCACAACATAGAGCGAGTATACCTCTTTGGAGGAGCAGGTGTTTTTGATTTTAATCTTCCACTATTGGGGCTAGTAGCTGTCAATGGTGTATGTATGGATGGAACTTTCACTTATAAGAATAATAACTGATCCAACACACTTTAATGCATATGTTTTTATTGTAGTTGGACTATTCTGGTTTCTTTAACAATGTATGTTGTTTAACTTAAGATTTTTCTTATGGACTACTTTGTATGAAATTGTATGAATCTTATTGAAATGTGTGTTATTGGATTAACCTGTCACTTTCTTTTGTGGACTATTCTACATTTCAGTTTGCGATGTCATTTCGCTCGTGTGTTCCTTTTAGGTTGCGTACTATTACAAGCTTCTAAGGGGCACACTTCCTCTTCACCTTCGTGTGTTAGAACCCCCATGCATCTCACTTGACTCGCTACAAGGTCACACACTTGCTTCTGACGAAAGTCATCATACTTATCTCTGCACACTACCACGGTCAAGGCACTACATTACCACCCACTACTAGGACTCCTACTGCAAATGGTCCAAGGTCTAGTTGGGACTTCTTACCGGGGAGATCCCCTTGAATGTTGGTGGGTCCAACACGATCAACAAGAGGTTAGAGAGATTCGATAGGAAGGACCTTGAGTTGGACTTTAGGAATTCAACTTAGCTTCGGCAGATAGGAAGTGTCAAAGCCTATATCACTAATTTTTAGAGATTGGTTTTAATGGTCATTGATATTTTAATGGGCCAAAAAATTATGTTATTCATAGAAGGTTTGTTAGAACCCTTGCATGGATGGGTAAGAGTTTATAAGCCCAAAAACTTACAAGGTGAAATTAGCAGGGCAAAAGATATGTAGGATGCAGTACCAAAGACCAGGTCCACTCCCAAAACAAACTTTTCTCAGAAGGATGAATATATTAGATAGTTGCAAAAGGAATGGTTAGGGAAGAACTAGATGGATGATGAGACTAGGAGAGACATCAGAAGGAGGAGACTATGCTTCTCCTCTCAGGAACCTTGGGTGCCAAGGCATCGATGTCTCAAAGGGAAATCCCACTATATTGAAGTATTTTCTAATAGCCAGGATGAGGGAGAAGTACCAGAGGAGGATTAGGGAGAATCACAAGGAATGGGGGTAGAGCAGTTACCAAAGGAGACCCATGAAGGAGTTATTTCCTCACATACAGGAGTTATGAGGTATCACACTCTTTGGATCAAGGGTATCATACATGGGAAAAAGGTGAATTTGTTAATTGATGGTGGGGCCTCCATTGATTTCATTGATGCATAGTTTGAAGCTAGAAGGGGGTTGACAATTGATGGAGGATTTACAGCCTTGATTCTTGGAAAGAAGGAAAAAAACCACATGTTGTGCACCAAAATAGTTCCCAACATGAGTCTAACAATGGGAAATTACATAGTTACTGGTAACTTCTTTGTAGTAGATTGCCTAGATTCCCATGTGGTATTAGGGGTCTAATGGCTATATCCAATTGGGACACATATAACTAACTATCAGGAGATTGAATATGGATTTACAGGGCCATATGGTAAGAAGGTGATGCAAAGAGGGATCCATTAGTACTTTCCCAAGATCGTGACATCCAACAGGGTGGAGGTAGATCATTGACATGGGGATATCCCATGGACAATAGAATATTGAATTATGTAGGGGAAGACAACATAACAACATATTGACAACATGGCATTATTACAGACACACCAAAAGGTTTTCAGAGATATGCCACTGGATACGGGATTTGAGCTAGAGGAAGGGGTCCAAGTTCTCATCATGATCTATAGTTGGATGAACCTATGACATTTAGAGTAGCAGTTCTATGCTAAAATCTCCAAATGTGAGCATTTCTTGACAGAGATGTTGTATCTAGGGCACGTGATCGAAGGCTAGGGGGTCAAAGTGCATTAGGAGAAGATTGAGGCCATCCTCAATTGACCCACTCCTAGGAATGTAACAAAGTTGTGGGGCTTCTTGGGTATCTACACACATTATAGAAGGTTTGTCAAAGGGCATTCAGAGCTGACAGTCCCGCTTACCGACCCCACTAAGAAGGGAGCCTTTGTATGGTCAAAGGAAGCACAAGAGGCATTTGAGTAGCTTAAAAGAGTGGAGAGGAGTTTCAAAGTGGGAGATATAGTATATATCTGTCTGCAGCCTTACTGACAACCCACTTTGAAGTAGAATGGATAGCATATATTGTAGCATCCAACACTTAAATTACTTGAGGGAAAGCAATTTTGGGTGGTGAGGAATATAATATCCCCAACCAACTGATTATTGGAATATGTCACCCTTACTAGCCCTTTGTTCCCTTAGGCTAGTGACAGGGAGAGTTTTGGAAAAAGGGGACCCTTGATTTATAATCAAAAAGGGAAAAATAATGGATTATAATAAATAATTAGGTAAGAAGTGATATTTTCGTAACGTATTTTTTGATGGTATTTGTCGGTGGTATTAGTCGATGGTATTATGGTTAGTTGTAGAAATTTGGAAACAACCCAATCGAAATATATAACAAGGAAGGAGGAAGGACGAAGGGAAGGTATGTAATTTGATTTTCTCTCTTGGCATTTGATTTGGAAGCTAGACGAGTTTTCTACAAGTGAGGGTTTTAGGTGAGATCCTTAGGCTAGCTCCGATGGGATCCTATCTCACCCTAGTTGGAAACCCAACTTGAGTGGTACTAGATACCACCTTAGCTGGTTCGATTTCTCCCATCTTTTTGATTTCATCGAAGGGTTATGAGATTTGTCCATGTAAGTTGTAAAGGACAAGAAGATCTTATCTAGATCTTTTGCAGATATTAATTCCTTTCTTTTTATTTAAGAAATAAATACATTATTATTATTGGGCCATTGGTTAAAAGCATCGACATAAGATGGCAAGGTTAATCGCAGAGAAGTTTGGCATGTTAGTTATCACCACAAAAAGATTGCATCTGCAAATTATCATGTTGACGAATTGTGTAAGGGTTGGGTCTAAGATCTAATACGTTGAGGGATGCAAAGCCATATATACATTGCACTAGTATTAGGGAGTATTAAGGAGTGGATCATGTTGCACAAGGTCGCCATTTACTGAGATTTTGACCACTCTGGTCATTGGAGGGTGGGGCCATCATGCTTTATTAACGGGCATTAACCCACTAAAGCATGTTTCTCTATTATGAGGGCCACATAGACACAACGTATGAATAAAGGGTCGTTCATAGACACAACGTATGAATAAAGGGTCGTTCATAGACACAACGCATGAATAAAGGGTCGTTCCATACATAAATTTGGGTTGTAGAGGCTAAAAGGCCATCCATTGATTTGTGTAGTCATGAAGCACCGGAAGCGAGGGCCAAGAGGCCATTTAGCCAAAGGTTCTCCATCTATTGTGACAGGTAAGATGATGGCGCCCTTATTTATCAGATCTGCCACATTGCCCAGCGAAGGTTGATCCTTATTTGGAGTAAGCAGATTGAACACATCACAGAATCTAGCCATTCGAATGTTCATATGTTCTGGTGAAATTATTAGTGGTTAATGTTATATCATTTGTCCATTGTTGGATTGGCGTAGTGGGTTGCCATAGTCAAATAAATTTTGATGCCGTTGCATTATAGTCCATTTTATGGTTATTTGGCTTATAGTGGTTTATTAAATGCTTATCATAATTACAATTAAAATAAAATAAAATAAAAAGGTTGGGTGTTAAAGAGTTGAATATTTTCTTTCTATTCTACCATATTTTGTCTCAGGAATCTTACTGTAGGTAATCCCTCAAAACCATTTCATTAGATGAGGAATATGATGATTAGAGGGATAACTGATATTGGTAGAATGGGCAACCGAGTTAAACCCCTTTGTTTATATTCGGTAGGAGAGAGGAGGAGTAACAAAAACCATCACAAACATGTTGTACATTTCTTTTGATATCAATAAGGTAGCTAAACATAAATGTATGTTTTTAAACACTTTGAAAAACTATCAATTTTTTATATGAAAAAAACAATAATCGTCCTAGATTGCTATGGTCACAATCTCTTATTATATTTTTAAAAATAATAATAATAATAATAATGTCTCAACTTTAGTTTATGTAATAAAAAAAAGTTAAATGTAAAAAAATGATGTTATTGGAAAGTGTTGTGTTAATACCACTTAACACTACTGAAGGTATAAGTGGCATTAATATCACAACTTTGACACACATTTTATAAGCCAGTGGTTCTAAAATATTATTTTAATATACAATTATTTAATTAAATTGATTGAAAATAAACTTTATTTATTTTGTAAATTGTATAAAACTTTTGTTATGTCATAAAATAAAATTAGTTGTAATACCATAATGTTACGCAAATGTAATACTTATACCATTGCTTTAACACCATATGGTACAAGAATACAAGGCCGCATAGATTTAGCTATTAATTTATTTTGTATTACTATGATGTAAATAGTTTTGGTTAAATGTAATTTGTCTAAAAATTGGTCAAAAGTATAGTTGTTGTCATATTGCTTCTTTTCCAAGATGCTATATAACATTTTCTCTTTTTCTTTTAATGTGTCATCTAAGGAGCCAATTGGTTCAAGAAATTTAGTGCTTTTCTTGGGTGGCATTGGGAAAAATACAATGTGAGTTTTTTTTTTTTTTTTTAGAACTTTTTGTATAGTAGTGTTTATGTATTTTTGTAAGCTCTATAGCAATATAGCAAGATAGTTCATAATTGCATTATCTTTGACAAGGTAGAGATACTAAGAATTCTATTTATGTATGGTTTTTTTTTTTTTTTTTTTTTTTTTAACTTTAATGCCATATTTGTTCATTTTAATTTATTATATGTATAAATTTGTATGGAAAATCTCTACTTTTTTCAACAAACCCCATCCATGGATGTGAATGGAAGATTATGCATGGAAGAAGAGGAACTTTTAAAACAATAACACTAGGCTATTGATGTTGAATAGTGATAACTAATTTAATTTTATGTCATGAATATTTAAATAACAAAAGGTTTCTTTTCTATGGTCATGCTATAAGTTGTAACACTTTTAAAGAACAATAAAAATATTTAAAAATATGTTTTAAAAGTAACATATTTTATTTTATTTGTTTGAATATTTTTTTATTCAAAGTGTAATCATGATTAAGTATTAATTAAGATGAAAATAAATAATATGAAAGACTACAGATATAAAAAGCAATTTATAAGTTGATATAAAAATATTGGATTTTTTACTAAATCATTGAGAAATAAAAGAAAGAATTACTTGCAATTTAAACACATTACTAAAAACTTCAAATAAGATTTTGACACGTGTCTCTAAAAAGATTCCAATAAGATTTTCAATAATTACAATATATTTTCTTCTTTTTCGTAAAAACAAAAATGCTTGGGTTTGTAAAAATAAAAATGCATTTATATTTAAAATTAAGTTGGTGAAGCAAAAGTATTGAAGTCTATTTTTCATTATTTTTCTTCTTAATCTTACTCTAAAACATTCCATTCCTTTCGAGTTCATAAAAAATAAATTATTATTTTTATAATTAGCCTTTCTCTTCATCCAATATTCTTCCAGTTTTAAAGCACAACTTGGCATCAACTCAATCAGATACAAAACACGGTCCAATAATAAAAATGTAAGCATTAATGTAATTTGGAAATTAAATCCCCAGCCCTCAAAATTCACCGAAAGTGTGTGACAACGTGTATGTTCGAGTATGTGGATATTACTAATATTCAAAGAACATGTGGAATTTTCACATTTTTAATTCACTTTAATATTAGACATTATATCTTGGAGGGTTGGAATTTTAAAACTAAATAACTTATTAGATTTAAGAGTATTATTATTTTTTATATTTATTTAATTAAATAATTGTTAATTTTGAAAAATGTTTAAATTTAAATATTATTAGATTTAAGAGTATTATTATTTTTGATATTTATGTAATTAAATAATTGTTAATTTTGGAAAATGTTTAAATTTAAATATTATTAAAATGAATAATTTGATTTTCAAATTTCATCTTTATACATAAGTAATATCAATTAAAAGCCTCTTCGCAAACCATTATATCATATATCTATGTAATTATAGATTCTATCATTTTGATATTGTTGATTTAATTAATAGTTTTATATAGTTATTAACTATAATAATTAATAAGTTTAAATAGATATCAATATTAATGGTTTCACAATTAAGTTGATTGAAGGTGTTATAATCTAATTTGTACCGTGAATGGTTTTTAAAGTTTCAACGAAGTAAGACTTTGGAGTGTTACTTTCTATTTTATATTTAAAATAAAATTTAATAATAAAATAACATAAATAATTTGATTTTCTATCTATTCATGTCCATTTTACCTGACATCCATAATACCTTGTCAAATCAATGGATTATTTCTATCTTTAATGATTTCCCCTCATTTTAACAGCATCTCACCATTCTCAGCTTAGGCTTCTTACAACAAGTTTGTAACAACAGGGGTAATCACACATGCCACGGAATAAATGGAAGTTGTAATCACACATGCCAAGGAATAAATGCAAGTTCATGCTCTATATCCATAAAAAACCCATTATTAGAAAATAACAATAAAACATAGTTAATCAATCATGATTTAAATAAATAAATTTAAAATATTTGAAAAAAATAAATTTCTTAATTTTATAAATAGTTGTTTGAGGTAAACAATGGATTAATACCATTTATTTAAAATATTTAAAACAAATAAATTTCTTATATTTATAGTTGATTTAATATCACTTAATGTTAAAGTGGTGATATTAATATTACTTTGTTAAAATGGTGGTAATTAATGTAACTTTGTTAGAGTAAGATATTAATATTAGTTATATTATATGGTGTTAAAATGATAATATCAATATTACATTTAAATAATATTATGGTTTTACAATTAATTTATTTTATTACATAACAAAAGCTTTATACAATTTACAAAATAAATAAGTTTTATTTTCACCAATTAAATGTTAATGAAAATAAATAAATGTATAATAATACCATATGTTAGCACACTTATCTCATATAATATTAACACCCACTATAATATTAACAACACCCCTATATCTTGTGGTGTTAAGCTATACCTTCAAATAACATTGTTGTCTTATGTTTAACCTTTTTTATTACGTAAAATAAAATTTATACATTGTATATAATATAATAACTTTTCTATTGTATAGGGTTAAAGCAATAGTATAAATCCCACATGTGTGTAACATTATGATATTACAACTAATTTTATTTTATTACTTAACAAAAGTTTTATATAATTTACAAAATAAATTAACTTTATTTTCAATAAATTTGATTATTATATAAAACACGAATAACGATTCTTTAAATTTTATATATTTTACCTAATAAAATAACTTTTTTCTTATTTATCCCTGCCGCAAGCAGAGGATAAATTTTATACATTTTACCTAATAAAATAACTTTTTTCTTATTTATCCCTGGGTATTAATCCATTGTTTACCTCAAACAACTATTTATAAAATTAACCTTATAAATATAAGAAATTTATTTTTTTCAAATATTTTAAATAAATGATATTAATCCATTGTTTACCTCAAACAACTATTTATAAAATTAAGAAATTTATTTTTTTCAAATATTTTAAATTTATTTATTTAAATCATGATTGATTAACTATGTTTTATTGTTATTTTCTAATAATGGGTTTTTTTTATGGATATAGAGCATGAACTTGCATTTATTCCTTGGCATGTGTGATTACAGCTTCCATTTATTCCGTGGCATGTGTGATTACCCCTGTTGTTACAAACTTGTTGTAAGAAGCCTAAGCTGAGAATGGTGAGATGCCGTTAAAATGAGGGGAAATCATTAAAGATCGAAATAATCCATTGATTTGACAAGGTATTATGGATGTCAGGTAAAATGGAAAATCAAATTATTTATGTTATTTTATTATTAAATTTTATTTTAAATAAAAAAATATAAAATAGAAAGTAATACTCCAAATTCTTCGCATCAACGTTGCAACTTTAATATCTATACAAAACTATTAATTATATCAACAATATCAAAATGATAGAATCTATAATTACATAGATATGTGATATAATGGTTTGCGAAGAGGATTTTAATTGATGTTACTTATGTATAAAAATGAAATTTGACAATTAAATTATTTATTTTAATAATATTTAAATTTAAATATTTTTCAAAATTAATAATTATTTAATTAAATAAATATCAAAAATAATAATACTATTAAATCTAATAAGTTATTTAGTTTTAAAATTCCAACCCTCTAGGATATAATGTCTAATATTAAAGTGAATAAAAAATGTGAAAATTCCACATGTTCTTTGAATATTAATAATATCCACATACTCGAACATACATGCTGTCACACACTTTCAGTGAATTTTGAGAGCTGTGGATTTAATTGCCAAATTACATTAATGCTTACATTTTTATTATTGGACCGTGTTTTGTATCTGATTGAGTTGATGCCAAGTTGTCCTTTAAAACTAGAAGAATATTGGATGAAGAGAAAGGCTATTTATAAAAATAATAATTTATTTTTTATTTTTTATGAACTCGAAAGAAATGGAATGTTTTAGAGTAAGATTAAGAAGAAAAATAATGAAAAATATAATAATTCTGAATATAGACTTCAATACTTTTGCTTCACCAACTTAATTTTAAATATAAATGCATTTTTAAATTTACAAACTCAAGCATTTTTGTTTTTACAAAAAAACAAGAAAATATATTGTAATTATTGAAAATCTTATTGGAATCTTTTTAGAGACACATGTCAAAATCTTATTTGAAGTTTTTAGTAATGTGTTTAAATTGCAAGTAATTCTTTCTTTTATTTCTCAATGATTTAGTAAAAAATCCAATATTTTTATATCAACTTATAAATTGCTTTTTATATCTGTAGTCTTTCATATTATTTATTTTCATCTTAATTAATATGTAATCATGATTACACTTTCAATAAATAAAATATTCAAACAAATAAAATAAAATATTTTACTTTTAAAACACATTTTTAAATATTTTTATTGTTCTTTAAAAGTGTTACAACTTACAACGACCATAGAAAAGAAATCTTTTGTTATTTAAATATTCATGACATAAAATTAAATTAGTTATCACTATTCAACATCAATAGCCTAGTGTTATTGTTTTAAAAGTTCCTCTTCATCCATGCATAATCTTCCATTCACATCCATGGATGGGGTTTGTTGAAAAAAGTAGAGATTTTCCATACAAATTTATACATATAATAAACTAAAATGAACAAATATGGCATTAAAGTTTATAAAAAAAGAAAAACCATACACAAATAGAATTCGTAGTATCTCTACCTTGTCAAAGATAATGCAATTATGAACTATCTTCCTTTAGAGCTTACAAAAATACATAAACATTACTATACAAAAAGTTGCAAAAAAAAAAAAAAAAACTCACATTGTATTTTTCCCAATGCCACCCAAGAAAAGCACTAAATTTCTTGAACCAATTGCATCCTTAGATGACACATTAAAATAAAAAGAGAAACTGTTATATAGCATCTTGGAAAAGAAGCAATATGACAACAACTATACTTTTAACCAATTTTTAGACGAATTACATTTAACCAAAACTAATTACATCATAGTAATACAAAATAAATTAATAGCTAAATCTATGCAGCCTTGTATTCTTGTATTATATGGTGTTAAAGCGATGGTATAAATATTACATTTGTGTAACATTATGGTATTACAACTAGTTTTATTTTATGACATAACAAAAGTTTTGTACAATTTACAAAATAAAAAGTTTATTTTCAATAAATTTAATTAAATAATTGTATATTAAAATAATATTTTAGCACCACTCGTTTATAAAATGTGTGTCAAAGTTGTGATATTAATGCCACTTATATCTTCAGTAGTGTTAAGTGGTATTTACACAACACTTTCCAATAACATCATTTTTCTACATTTAACTTTTTTTTATTACATAAAATAAAGTTGAGACATTAGTATTATTATTATTAAAAATATAATAAGGAACTGTGACCATAGCAATCTAGGACGATTATTGTTTTTTCATAAAAAAAATTGATAGTTTTTCAAATTGTTTAAAAACATAAATTTATGTTTAGCTACCTTATTGATATCAAAAGAAATGTACAACATGTTTGTGATGGTTTTTGTTACTCCTCTCTCCTACCGAATATAAACAAAGGGGTTTAACTCGGTTGCCCATTCTACCAATATCTCCACCTACTACACACAAACTAGCTCAGATCTGAATCAAGTCACAGGTTCAAATCTCCTCTGTTGTTTTGCCTGCCTCTACTGCACAATCCAAGTTTATAATAGGAATGATCCAAGCTCGTTTTCCCTTGGCTTGTACTGCGCAATCCTCATTGGCAATCTCCATCATTGATTGTGCAAATCTCATGCACAGCTATAGTCACAACTGATAGTAGACTCCACCTCTAACACCTGTCTCCACTGAACTGTCCATGCACTGAGTTAACTGATGTATTCTTTAGTTGATTTATGAGTTAATAATATGTGGCACATGCAACTGCTAGAAGGAAATACGCTTTTCTTATGGGTTAGTTGAGCTATTGCATGATGGACTTCAGTTAGAACTCAAGTGATTGAATTTGGTGGAGTTGATTGAGGAGTTGATGGAGTTGTGTTTAGTTTGACTTAGTTGAACTAGTTGTATTTAGTCTAACTGCCAAATACACTAGTTCAGTGGAGTTCATCCATGCATAATCTTCCATTCACCATCCATGGATGGGGTTTGTTGAAAAAGTAGAGATTTTCCATACAAATTTATACATATAATAAACTAAAATGAACAAATATGGCATTAAAGTTCATAAAAAAAAAAACCATACACAAATAGAATTCGTAGTATCTCTACCTTGTCAAAGATAATGCAATTATGAACTATCTTCCTTTAGAGCTTACAAAAATACATAAACATTACTATATAAAAAGTTGCAAAAAAATAAAAATAAAACTCACATTGTATTTTTCCCAATGCCACCCAAGAAAAGCACTAAGTTTCTTGAACCATTTGCATCCTTAGATGACACATTAAAATAAAAAGAGAAACTGTTATATAGCATCTTGGAAAAGAAGCAATATGACAACAACTATACTTTTGACCAATTTTTAGACGAATTACATTTAACCAAAACTAATTACATCATAGTAATACAAAATAAATTAATACATTTAACCAAAACTAATTACATCATAGTAACACAAAATAAATTAATAGCTAAATCTATGCGGCCTTGTATTCTTGTATTATATGGTGTTAAAGCGATGGTATAAATATTACATTTGTGTAACATTATGGTATTACAACTAGTTTAATTTTATGACATAACAAAAGTTTTGTACAATTTACAAAATAAATAAAGTTTATTTTCAATAAGTTTAATTAAATAATTGTATATTAAAATAATATTTTAGCACCACTCGTTTATAAAATGTGTGTCAAAGTTGTGATATTAATGCCACTTATATCTTCAGTAGTGTTAAGTGGTATTTACACAACACTTTCCAATAACATCATTTTTCTACATTTAACTTTTTTTATTACATAAAATAAAGTTGAGACATTAGTATTATTATTATTAAAAATATAATAAGAAACTGTGACCATAGCAATCTAGGACGATTATTGTTTTTTCATAAAAAAAATTGATAGTTTTTCAAATTGTTTAAAAACATAAATTTATGTTTAGCTACCTTATTGATATCAAAAGAAATGTACAACATGTTTGTGATGGTTTTTGTTACTCCTCTCTCCTACCGAATATAAACAAAGGAGTTTAACTCGGTTGCCCATTCTACCAATATCTCCACCTACTACACACAAACTAGCTCAGATCTGAATCAAGTCACAGGTTCAAATCTCCTCTGTTGTTTTGCCTGCCTCTACTGCGCAATCCAAGTTTATAATAGGAATGATCCAAGCTCGTTTTCCCTTGGCTTGTACTGCGGAATCCTCATTGGCAATCTCCATCATTGATTGTGCAAATCTCATGCACAACTATAGTCACAACTGATAGTAGACTCCACCTCTAACACCTGTCTCCATTGAACTGTCCATGCACTGAGTTAACTGATGTATGCTTTAGTTGATTTATGAGTTGCAGATACACTAGGGGTTGCAGATAATCCATATCTTGTTGAGAGGGAGTGTTGAAAATGCAACAAGATGATGGAGCTTAGTGAAAAGAAGTTGCCTTCACTAAGTGGGCTCACACGCTATTTTTGGCGCAAAGTCTATTTCTAGACTATGTCTATTTTTAGACATATGGATCATGGTCTATGAGTTGCAGGATGCTATTTGTGGATGATTGGTCATGTTGGTAAAAATAGATGGACTTCTATTTTTAGACATATGGGCAGAGTCTATTTTTAGACTGTCAGTCTAAAAATAGAACAGTCAAATATTATTAGCTCTTAATAATATTTGGACTATAAACATTATCTTATCCTCTTGCAGCACTTCAGTTTGAGCTATGGATGTGGCACATGCAACTGCCAGAAGGAAATACGCTTTTATTATGGGTTAGTTGAGCTATTGCATGATGGACTTCAGTTAGAACTCAAGTGATTGAGTTTGGTGGAGTTGATTGAGGAGTTGATGGAGTTGTGTTTAGTTTGACTTAGTTGAACTAGTTGTATTTAGTCTAACTGCCAAATACACTAGTGATGAGTGATGTGAATTAATTATTAATTAATTCACTAATTATTAACTCATAAATCGACTAAAGAATACATCAGTTTACTCAGTGCATGGACAGTTGAGTGGAGACAGGTGTTAGAGGTGGAGTCTACTATCAGTTGTGACTATAGCTGTGCATGAGATTTGCACAATCAATGATGGAGATTGCCAATGAGGATTGCGCAGTACAAGCCAAGGGAAAACGAGCTTGGATCATTCCTATTATAAACTTGGATTGCGCAGTAGAGGCAGGCAAAACAACGGAGGAGATTTGAACCTGTGACTTAATTCAGATCTGAGCTAGTTTGTGTGTAGTAGGTGGAGATAGTACTGAGTACTTGTGAGGAGTATTGTACTATGTATTGTTACATATTCTCTATCATTATAATATACAGATAGTTCGGGGTTTTCAGCTGTATGCTTTCCCCATTACATACTGTGTGTTCTCACCATGACATCCAAACTCTTATACAACCGTGCATATGAAGCTTGTATGCTATTGACGAACGGAGCGAGTTTCTCATAGTTTTGGATCAACATCCGGATCCTTGCTTTGTCTAGCTTTGCCTGCAACATCATCATCTTTGACAAGTGAAGTGCGGCTCTCTTGTACCTCATTGTCCATTCTTACACATGGGCGATGGCAACATGTATGTCGCTAAGAGTCTGGACAATATTTTTGCGCTGCCACTGGAATATGAGTTACAATATGAGTTTATTTTTTGCTTTATATTCAATTTACCTTTACCCCTTTGAACCATTACTAATAATAAATATCTTCTATTATAACTTTTAATTTCAACCAGAATGTAGTTAACACTAACACATCCCGTGGGACACCAAATTCCAGGCAAACATGAAAATATCTAAAGACATCTATTCGTTTTTAAAGGTTGGTGAAACGTCCGTCCCTTCCGGAAGAATCGTTGAATGAAAAGCGCAAAGTGTGAGAGAATATTTAATAAATAAATGTGTAACTTTTACGTTCGTGGCATTGGGAGAATGATAAATTGATTGATTAAAGAGAGTATGACATTGAGGATACTTGAAGGAGATGGCGGAGCCGAGTGGAGGAATGATGCGAAAGCAACCAACCAGCTCTGTTTTCTCACTACGCCATGTCGATAGTCGACCTATTGTCATCATACAGGGGCGCATCAATAGGTTGCGATATCTATAGAACCTATGCATGTCAGTTTTAACTATTTCTCGCCACGTTCCCCCTGTTACACTTACCGACAGTCGAATTTCCTGTCTAAACGTGGCGCCATATGCATGGCTGCCTCGTGACTCACTCATGCTCTTTTACACCTGTTATAGCTTGCCTGCATAGTTGTCATTTGTTTGAACACCTTATCAGAAGCTTTAATATTTTATAAATCCTCATCTCCAACAGTTTCGGAAGGTTTGGCTCGGCCTTTCCTACTCTGCGCACTTTTGAGCGGGGTTGGCTCTGCTCATCGGCTTGTTTTATCTCACTCTGTATCCCCCATGCTCAAAGAGTCATGTTTTCATTGTCCTGAGTTTTTTTGACGATTTATGTACCTGGTTCAAGCCTTCTGGTTTGGGTTTGCTAGTGTTCCTACGGCGCTCTTCCCTTGGCTCCTGCTTGGTAAAAGTTCAGTTTTCGAATATCTCGTTTTTATATATGGTAATGTTAGATACCTTGAAATACATAATCCAGAGTTATATTGCTATCAAGAATGATAGTGCAGTGCTTATAAAACGTTCCTTTAATTCCTTTCCTTGATTTTCTGTTGGCTTAATGTGCGAGGTATAGGCTATTCTTGGTTATTTTTACCTTGATGAATCTTGTTTAAATTTGTGAACGGGCTATCTGCTGTTTGTTTCATAAATCTTATTCGCCTCCCATGTTCTGGTCTATCTCTTCCGAATGGTTTTGGATTTCCATGAAAAATTTCAAGAAATATTTTGTTATTACCAGACCATGCGCAGATTTTCGTTTTAAGATAGGCCCTTGGTGGTGCATATACGAAATTTGACGTTGCTGTATTGTATGCCCGGGTACATCCTCATGAATTGTATACATCTCCTTTCAATGTTTCCTCTGGTTTTTCCGTTGCCGATGTAGTAATTCTGGCTCTTTTCCGGCAATTCCGTTGAGGTTGTTCCGTAGATTGTTTAAATCCCTTTCAGTGTCCTAATTTCCCTCCTCTCAAACTGGTTAGGAAGCTTCATTCAATGGGCAGTCGATTATCTTGGGCTCCATAGGTTGTTACTTCCTTTTCCTTCCAATATCCTCTGCTTTTCGTACTTTTAGTACTGCCGAACCTCATCTCTTCTTTGACTATTTATGGTCCTTTTTCTCAAACCTTACCTCTTTCTATTAATACCTGGAGATATCTTGTCCTAGTTTTTTTTTTCTCCTCGGTATTTGTCCTGCTCTCACGGGGATCTGAGTCGACCTTTTTCATTACTTTGATTGAAGACTATATCCCGAGGTGGCTATATGATCTGAAATTAGATATATCTGTCCTTTTGGCTCATGCCTCTTTTAATTCCTCTATCATGTCGCCCTTTGGGAAGTTGGGCTATTACTGTCTGCTGAGATGGAGATACTCCACGTGGAATCCGACACGTCGGATTTAGTAAAAGCTGCCATGGAGGCAGAAGTATTACATTTTGGCACTATTAAATCATCATGCTATGCAAACCATGAATGAAAGATTCAACAAACATATCAACGTGCATGTAGGTGAGGCAGTTCGTCGGTTCGGTGAATGTCCGTGAAAAACAGTTTCATGCATGTGATAGCAGTGAGATAGCAATGAAAACTAAAACAGAGCTAGGAAAAGCTAGTATATATGTAAACGACAACAAGCGTTCAAAAAAATCAAGCAAACAATACTCCCACAAGCGAAAACACAAAAAGCGACAGAAATGCAACACAAGGCATGGGAAGCGGTCTTACCCCAAAACCGCTGAGCTGAATGTGCCAACTGCTCCTAGATATGATGTAGGATGTTAGAGCTGCAAGGTTGATGTGAGGAATGAGCTCTGCAATGTCTGGTTGATGAGTTTTGATAACATCGAGGTTGTGACGCGCATGCCACAAATCTAGGGGAAGCGACACTTGGTGGGAGGTTTCAGAATTGCTCCTTGCATGTACCCTCCGTTTGCTAAACATATATCTCTGAAACAAGGGATGCCCTTGCATGCTGCCTTGGGAGAAGCAGACCATGCATGCAAGTTTGTTTTGCTCAGTCCTGGAGGGAACCGGTCAACGCAGATGCACATGTAAGAGATTTCTCGACTCCTGGAGAAAAATGCGCATTTCTAGATGGGAGATAGGCTGGCTGCCCAGGAGATTTGCACAATTTTTGGGTAGAGCAGCTCACTACTGCCCAGATTTGTGAAAATTATGGGTTGAGCAACGTTGTTGGGGAAATTTGCACAAATCCTGCTGAGAGTGTTGGCAGGAAGGATTGCGCAATCCTGGAGCCCAACAGGCTGCCAGAGAGGATTGCACAATTTCTGGAGGGAAGGCTGGTTTCCCTCCAGAAATGCACAATTTTCAAGGGGAAGCTGCTCAGCCTGCAGCTGGACCAAGTCCGGGTGAACAACTTGTGAGGGGAATGGATCAAGCTGTGACCGACAGGCTGCCTTTGTGCAAGAAAGACACTGAAGCTTGTGAACTTGATGAAGCAAGGAAAGCTGCTGTGAAGGTTGGAAGGGAGGCTCCAAAACGAGGCTAAGGAAAAATTTTGGAGGGTGGTTGTAGCTGCTACAACAGGGCACAAGTTTGTATGTGTGTTACAAAGAAACCTAAAGCTTATGTGGGAGAATTGGGGTGTTGATATCTTGGCATGTTTACATTGAGGTCATTTACTTATATATCTCAGTTTTCAGTATATATCACATTATGCTGAGTTTAAGCAAAATGGTTAAGTAGTAGCAATAGTAGAAGGGCCCTTGGCCTTCCTGTAGCCACTGATTCAATTATGCAGTCATAGTATAAATTTAGTTTTGAAAAATTGGGTTTTCTCTACTGGTTCAACAAAGCTAAGGTTTCTTCCATTGCACTATACTTGTCCAATTTCCATTAAGTTATCATAGAACCCTAACCCTACTAGTAAGATGTAGCCATTCCGAAAGTGAGGCCTTTAACAACCTGATTCATACTGGCATCTAGCTATGCCACTCTGAAGCAAGTTTAAAACATAATCCGCAAGTTTTTTCACTTTCTCTAGTCGCTGAAGTATGTAGGAATTGCATCAGCAAGTGTTATAATGCTAAGGACTCAAGAATCCAAGGCCACCACCACCAGAGAAGACAATTTTTCTAATATAAAGATGGTGTGCTTGGCTTCATGATAAAGAAAGATATATTCTAGGAAATTCTATGCATGTAATTAAATTTATTTAGTTATTTATAGTTTATAAATAAAAAATTATGATTATTTGTATTATTAAAAGTTTTTTTTTTCGAAATGTAGTTGATTTCAAATTTTAAAATTTAATTATGAGTTTATTTTTTGCTTTACTTTTCGGGAGATGATTTTCCCAAATCTTCTATTCCTTCGGTGTACCTTTACCTTTTTTAGACTATTACTAATAATAAAACACTTTTAATTTCGACAAAAAAAACACTTATAATTTCGAACCAAATGTAGAGAACACATCCAGTGGGAAATCAAATCCCAGGGAAACGTGAAAATATCGAAACACAGTTGGTGAAACGTCCCTTCCGGAAGAATTATTGAACGAAAAGCGCGAAGTGTGAGAGAATGTGCAACTTTTTACGTTGATAGCATTGCGAGAATGATAAATTCATTGATTAAAGAGAGACCAATTATTTATGGTTATCAATGTTTTGTTTCTTTAAGAGTAGGGTCAATGCTGTGCCGTAAGGGGAGATACGGTGACAACTATAAAGCTTTACTCCCATCTTATTTAATTTAAATATTTTAATTCTAATTTATTAACCGTTATGATTTTTTTAAATAAGAAAATTCATTAATACAAAGTATTTTGTAAGAGTAAATAAACGAGTTTGACTATGATATGTTTTTTAATTTTTTGGGATTTTAATACAGAAAATATAATTGTGATTTTTATTATTCTTTACAAAATAAACTAGTTTGACTATGCTATGTTATTTATTTATTTTTTGGTATTTTAACTCCAAAAAAATTATAATTGTGATTTTTATTATTTTTTACAAAATACACCAGTTTGACTATGCTATGTTTTTTAATTTTTATGGGATTTAAAAAGAAAAGGTATACTTTTAATTTTTTATTATTCAAAATGAAGTTTAAAAAGTTTAAACTTATTATTTCTAGAAATATAAAATTTACATAAAAATATTATTGAAAAAATTAAAAAGATGTAATAATAAAATAACATAAAAAATTAAATAAATTATTTCATTAGATATGGTTTTTTTTAATAGTGATGACTTTATATTTTCATTTTTAAATAATACACAGTAATAATTATTTAATATTTATCTCTTTACTATTTAAAATTAAATTATAATCATTTTTTTTTTTTAACTTATATTTTATGTAGAAATAAATTAAAATAAAGGAACAAAAGACAGTCTCAAGGTTGGGTGGAATTGACTAGCTGCAAAGCAGTGTGGATCAGATTCAGAAAATACTGAAAGGAAGAGCTCATACAGAAGAAAAAACACAGGCGCACAATCTTAACCAGATCCAAAAAAAAGAAAGTAGAAGTTTTCTTTTGTAGTTGTATGTTTTCTTGGTTAGAGAAGCAATGCTTGGTTTTAAGTGACAACTGCTGAGTAACTGTGCATTTTCTGTCTTTATTTAAAAGGGGACAAAAACTTAGATTTTTCGGGGGGTCCCTGTTGTTGATAATCTTTCCTTTTTCCTCTTATTTCATTTTATTTGTAAAAAAGAGAGATTTTCACAGTAGTAATGAATATTAAGATGACAACAGAAATAATAATAGTAGCAAAGAATACAATTCTAAAGAACTTGTAAGGGCCAGTTGAACGAGAAAGTGAGAGACTGTAGGAAGGAAAACGAGATAACGTACTGTCAGTTGCAAGAATTCCTGTAAAATAAGAAAAACAATATTCTGGGTACAGGCATTCTGTTGTTGAAAGGGGTCAACATTACCGGATAGTCGAGGAGATTATCCCTGAACCTAAGAGCCCCTATAGAGTTAACGCTTGTAGAAAAGGTCAGGACGGCTGTCGAAAGGCTCTAGTCCACGACTGGAAGCTACAGAAAAGTATGCGAATTCGGTGGACACATATCCAGAAAACCAGAACCCCGGCTCAGTTTGGTGATGAGACAAGTAAAGGGTATGGAGAGCTAAATCGTAGGTAGGGATGATGCTGTGCACGAGACCCGCAACCCGAAGACAAGGAGGGCTCGATAGTGGAATTCCCTATCTATAGAAATTGTTGAAGAAAGATTGAACGGTGGAAAATAATTCTACAGGACGAGGTTACCTCTACCTGAAAACCCGAAGACTAAAGATTGCGACTTAATAGGCAACTTAGTGAACTATAATGAACAGGGTCACAGTATTTGACTTCTACTCCCAAACTCTTCGTTTCAGGAAAACTGTAGATGGTTCATTATTACAGTACACAAGGAAAAGCAAATAATGAGTATAACAACGATTGCAAATGGTATAGATACGGTCTACGAAGTCCATAGCCGAAAACTGTAAACATATATAAGGTCAAAACAACATGACTGTAAACATATATAAGGTCAAAAGAGCAAGACTGTAAACTGTAAGCATATATAAACATTTCGACATATATATAATTAGATTTACACAGATAGGGTTTATACTGGAGGTCGGGGCCTCCTTACCCAGCGGCGAACCACAATCTATCGAGAACAAGAGTAGAACCCTTCAAACATAACGCCGAAACTACATACATTACAATACATGAAATAAAAGACTGAGACAATGAGCTCAGGTGCTTATAAATACATGCACCCGGGTGGAAACCCTCAACTTTAAACACACCCTGAATTCTATCAGACTATTAACAAAATTACAGAGAGTCGGCAACACCATTTAGGCATGAGCATACCCGACTAGGGTTTCAGAGCACTGTCAGTGTAAACACATACCCGCATCGAGTGAAGCAGTTGTGGTGAGTGAATGCCTCCAGACGACGTGAGCCTTGAACTGAGCAGCCTCCTGCGTATAAAATCATGAACATTAAATATGGTTAACGCATCTGTTCGCAAGAGTTCCTTAGCTGCCTTTGAACAAGAGATAATGCGTAAAAAAAAAAAAATTTGAACAGCCAGCATAAGAAATAAAAGGGGTTACCTGCAAAGTTTGAAAGGCCTCTGTCATGCAAAAAAAAAAAACTGAAGCTGGCCGGAACAAGGAGGCGAACCACGGAGTAACCTAGAGCATATCTACAAGGAGCGGCATAACCAAATGAGAGTTCTCTCGATGAAACCCGAGGATCATGAATTCGCATGTGAGAAGCCACCGTCGGATCGTTAGATGAAAGCTTCACTGTCGATCTGGCGGGGTTTCCGATTGACATTGTTGTATCCAGACAGTCCACCTCAGGCTTGTACTAAATAGCGCCGGTGAAATTTATTGTCATCCTGACCTGGCATGGCATGCCAAGTGGGAAGACGGAAAACATTAGATTGTAATAAATGAGCTGCTGAGTGGCCCGAAAACAGTTGTGCATTGCACCGAGAACCTGCCTTGTCCTCAGCACGTTTGGGGTAATGAGAAATAACTAGAACCGTATAACAAGAAATCTCTGACATACGATAGCCACCTCAGCAGTTTGCCATAACTTTTTATATGCGGTGAAAATAATTTTAGGAGGGGTAAATTTTTTCTTATGTGGGGAACATTACAAGTGGTATCAGAGTTATGTTATGAAACTGTGGCCTCTGGGCATTGGACTGTGAATCTGCAATTTAGTTCATCTTGAATGAGTTAAAGAAATAGCTAATGTAATAACCAATTGTTGTCGCATGTTGTGGTAAGCACAGGTAAACAGGGTATTGATAGAATGAGGAGAATAGACAGTGCGTCACACTGGTTCGTGGCAGGCCAGGGACCTGTAGCAGGACCTAGAGGCAGCCCTGAATTATGGGTCCAGCTGGGTGAGGAGGCGCGCAACACCAACTTGGCAATTTTGGAAACTTTTCAAGAGCTGAAGAATGAAATGGCCCGATTACGGGAAGATAACCCCAAGTTGGCCATGGAGCAGGAAAGGATCATAAAAATCCTATCTGACAGACAGAACCGGCAGCCACCGAACCCTAGCATTGAGCAACAAAGAATGTCTGGGGAACAAAATCACCCCACCAGTCCCGAAGAGTCAGCGGGAAGGGATGAGGAACGCTAGGATAATATCTCCAAACAGCAGACATCCAAAGACAACGGATTGAATTACAAGGGGAGTTCCATAAAATCAAGCCACCACACTTCGATGGAGAACATGAAGAAGCAGCTGAGGCATGGTTAATAAATATGAACAAATACTTTCAACTGTTTGAATACGATCATAACCTCAAGGCACGATTGGCCATTTTTCAGTTGCAGGGAAAGGCCACCCTGTGGTGGGAGGAAGTTAAGATGGTAAAAGGGGTAAGCAAACAGATTGTCACTTGGGAGAAATTTCAATGATACTTTAAGGAAAGGTACCTGACTGAGCGCTTCTATGACAAAAAAGCAAAGGAATTTCATGACCTGCGTTTGGGGCAGCAAACTATGGACGAATTTATTACCCGTTTCACTTCTCTACTCCGCTATGTGCCTTATATCCGGGAAGAGAAAGCTAAGGTACAGAGGTTCGTTAGCAGCCTACCTGCAAGTATGAGAGAACAAATTGAATTTGACAACCCAAAGACGATGGACGAGGCTATACGCAAGGCCTGAATTTGCTACCAACATAACAAGAAAAAAGGAGAACTTCAGGGTAAGAAATGGGGTGATAAGAGAAGCAGTAAACAAACTGGTGGTATTAAGAGCAACCGTAGCGGAAGTAATAGAGGATTCACTAAAGGGAAAACCAACAGAAACTCACAGAAGAGTTCACTCCAAGTAAAGTCCCCCAATGAGTCCAGAATTAATGGTCAATCTGGAAAAACAATCAACAAGGGGATAGCAAGAACCCAATGCAGTGTTGGGGCTGTGGAGGCCCTCATTATGTAAAAAACTGCCCTCAGCGAAAGGGAGCCGAGAAAGTTTTGCAAGCCTATGAAGCCTCAACCATTGGTGATGTAGGAAGGAGTCTACCAAAGATTAATGTCGCTCTGGAGGATCGTCAGGCAGAATACCAGCCTACCATGGTGGAATTCGAAGGTAAGCTCTCAGACCTTGCTGTGACTGTTTTAATTGATCCTGGTGCAACGTTAAGTTATATTAGTCCTAGGATTGTGGAGCACTGTAAGTTACAATCTGTTAAGTTCAAGGACCCCTGGCTAGTTCAGTTGGCCACAGGGGCAAAAAGGCGGGTAGTGGCTAAGGTCAAAAACTGCCCATCAAACATAGCAGGACAGTCAGTAACAACAGATTTAAATGTGCTTCCCCTTGGCTCGCATGACATATTGATTGGTATGGACTGGTTAGAAAAACATTGTTCCATAATCAATTGTAAAACCAAGACTATCAGTTATAAGGATGAGCTTGGAATAAAATAAGAGATGTAAGGTATTAAACGACCAGTACAGATTCGGCCCATAACTGCCTCACAGTTAGCCAAATGCATCAGAAAATGATGTCAGATTTATGCTATCCAAGTGGGGTATGCTGATTCAGAGAATAAAACAGTCACATTGGAGAATATTCCTGTGATACAAGAATTTGTTGATGTGTTTCCGGAAGAGATTCCTGGGCTGCCACCCAAAAGGGACATAGATTTCACCATTGAATTGGTGCCAGGTGCAGCCCCGGTCTCTCGCGCACCCTACAGAATGAGTGTACCAGAATTGACAGAGCTGAAGATGAAATTACAGGAGCTGTTGGATAAAAAGTATATTTGCCTCAGTGTGTCCCTTGGGGAGCTCCGGTATTATTCGTCAAGAAAAGAGATGGGACACTCCGCATGTGTATGGATTACCACCAGTTAAATAAGCTGACAATTAAAAATAAGTACCCCCTACCCCGTATTGATGAACTGTTTGACCAGGTAAGGGGGGCAACATTTTTCTCAAAGGTTGATTTGTGGTCAGGTTGCCACCAAATCCGGATTAGAGAGGAAGACATAGATAAGACAACTTTTAGAACTCGGTATGGCCACTATGAATTTGTGGTATTACCTTTCGGATTGACCAACGCCCCCGCCACTTTTATGTGCCTGACGAACAGTGTGTTTCATCGATATTTGGATAAATTCGTGCTGATTTTCATTGATGATATATTGATTTACTCTCGGACGATGGAGGAGCATCAAGAGCATCTCAGGTTAGTATTGCAGACCCTCCGAGAGCACCAGTTATACGCTAAGTTCAGTAAATGTGCCTTTTCAAGGAGCAGATACAGTACTTGGGCCATATCATCACTAAGGATGGGATCACCGTGGATCCTGAAAAGATAAGGACCATCATGGAATGGCCAATACCCAAAGACGTGGCGGATATCCAATCATTCATGGGGTTGGCAGACTATTATAGACAGTTTGTAAAGGGATTTTCAAAAGTGGCTTACCCAATCACATCCTTGTAGAAGAAGGGAAGAACCTTCAGATGGACCCCTGAATGTCAAAGGAGTTTTGAACAGCTCAAATATTTACTCACCTCAACACCCATTTTAAGTATAGTCGATCCCAGCAAGGATTATGTAGTATGTACTGATGCAAGTAAAGAAGGATTGGGAGGTGTGCTAACGCAAGAAGGAAAAGTGATAGCATACGAATCAAGGAAATTAAAAGAGCACGAGCAGAAGTATTCTGCTTACGATCTAGAACTGGCTGCTGTAATTCACACCCTAAAAATCTAGCGACATTATCTTGTGGGAAGGAAATTTATGTTATTAACAGACCACCATAGCCTAACTCATTATTTTAGCCAGCCGACACTAAATGCGAGGCAAGCACGGTGGGCGGATTTCTTAAGCGGTTATGATTTTGAGATCAAGCATCTAAAAGGGAAAGAAAATCGAGTGGCGGACGCCTTAAGTCAGAAATTGCAATGTTTGTACGAGATTTCTTGCAGTGAAAGGAAAAGCCCCTTCGGGGAAATGATCAAAAAGGCAGGCGAGCAAGATGCTGAGTATCAGCAAATACAATTACCAAACAACACAGAAAAATAGCCAGATTACGCTTTGGACGCAGCGGGAATATTTTATTATAAAGGGAGACTGTATGTACCCAACCAGAGCAGTATTAAAACTCTGATAATGGATGAGCATCATAGGAGTCATTATGCCGGACACCCCGGATATCAAAAGATGATCACCGCACTCTGGAAGGAATATTATTGGTTGGGCATGAAGAAAGATGTGGCTGGGTACTTGGCTCGATGTCTTGAATGTCAGCAAATTATGGCAGAACACCAGCATCCTGCGGGCTTGCTACAAACGTTACCCATTCCGAAGTGGAAGTGGGCAACCGTCACTATGGACTTCATAACAGGTTTGCCTAAGTCTAAGAAAAACAATGATTCCATCATGGTGGTTGTGGACAAGCTAAGCAAGTCAACACACTTTATACCAGTGCAATCTACTTACAGGGCGGTGTAGATCGCTCATGTGTTGATGCAAAACATATTTAAGCTGCATGGTTTACCAAAGGCAATAATTTCAGACCGGGATGTAAAATTTACATCGGCCTTTTGGAAAACACTATTTGAAGAATTAGGTACGCAACTGAACTTTAGTACGGCGTATCACCCTCAAACGGACGGGCAAACAGAGCGGGTGAATCAGGTGGTGGAAGATATGTTAAGGGCTTATGTGATGCAACAACCAACCAAGTGGGAGGACTATCTTCACTTGGTTGAGTTTGCATATAATAATGGCTATCACACGTCATTGCAGATGAGCCCTTTTGAAGTGTTGTATGGGCGGAAGTGCCGCACCCCCTCAAGCTAGAGTGGACCGGAAGACAGGTTGATGTTGGGTCCTAAAATGCTCCAGGAAATGGAGGAACTGGTTAAAAATGTGCGTTCTAATTTGAAGGCCACCCAAGATAGGCAGAAGAATTTTGTTGATAGGAAAAGAAGGTTTAAGGAATTTAAGGTCGGTGATCATGTATATGTGAGAATTCGACCACGGAAAAGCACTTTACAGTGGAGTGGGTGTGCTAAGTTAGCACCTCGATATTGTGGACCCTTCTAGATTTTAGCAAGGGTCGGGCTGGTGGCTTACTAGCTCGCTATGCCTAGTCACATACGAGTCCACAACATTTTTCATGTCTTTGTGTTAAAGAAATATGTGTATGACCTAAACATGTGATTAATTGGCAAGATATTCAGGTGAGAATTTTCTCCGGTAAAACAATTTACGTGTTTCATTTTAAAGGAAAAACTGACTTAAGAAAGTTGCTTGTTGCAGGTAGAACCGAAAGGAGAAATCCGAGTCGAACCGCTGAGCATCATAGATCGGAAAGAAGTCACGCTACGGAAGCGGGATATTATCCAAGTTAAAGTGCAGTGGCAGCACTTTGGGCCGGATGAGGCCACTTGGGAGTATGAAGAGCTCATGAAACAAGCTTATCGAGGTCTGTTTACAACTGAAAGACATCGGGATGATGTCTAAATTCAGGGGGGGAGATGTCATATCCCCATATTCTTGTAAATATTTTAATTTTACTGCAATCAAAAGAACATTATCTGTTGTATGAACTTATACTTTATTTAATTTATGGGAATTAACAAAATAGAAAATGATGATAATGATGAATTTCTAGATATAACTTCTGTAAAGGAAGTTAAGTCATGGGTAAATAAAGAAAAACAATTGCAAACCCTAACTGCTCCTTTCCCCCAACCGTGGAAATGTTTTCCAGGAGAAAGTGGGGGGTGCTGCGCTGTAGAGGACAGGCAGCAGGAGAAAGGAGGAAAAAATCATTCTACCATGTCTGGGGAGGACCAGTTGGTTTCGAGCGCAGAGCGCTGCAACTAGCAAAGACAGACGTCTTTGAGTAAGCTAGGGGGGAGACGGGTCTCGAAAGACAGTCTCAAGGTCGGGTGGAATTGACTAGCTGCAAAGCAGTGTGGATCAGATTCAGAAAATACTGAAAGGAAGAGCTCATACAGAAGAAAAAACACAAGTGCACAATCTTAACCAGATTGAGAAGGATAAAAAAAGTAGAAGTTTTCTTTTGTAGTTGTATGTTTTCTTGGTTAGAGAAGCGATTCTCGGTTTTAAGTGACAACTGCCGACTAACTGTGGATTTTCTATTTTTATTTAAAAGGGGACAAAAGCTTAGATTTTCCGGGGGGTCGGTCTCTGTTGTTGATAATCTTTTCTTTTTCCTCTTATTTCATTTTATTTGTAAAAAAGAGAGATTTTCACAGTAGTAACGAATATTAAGATGACAACAGAAATAATAATAGTAGCAAAGAATACAATTCTAAAGAACTTGTAAGGGCCAGTTGAACGAGAAAGTGAGAGACTGTAGGAAGGAAAATGAGATGACGTACTGTCAGTTACAAGAATTCCTGTAAAATAAGCAAAACAATATTCTGGGTACAGGCATTCTGTTGTTGAAATGGGTTAACATTACCGGATAGTCGAGGAGATTATCCCTGAACCTAAGAGCCCCTATAGAGTTAACGCCTGTAGAAAAGGTTAGGACAGTTGTCAAAAGGCTCTAGTCCACGACTGGAAGCTACAGAAAAGTATGCGAATTCGGTGGACACATTTCCAGAAAAATAGAACCCCTAGGAAAAACCATGGCTCAGTTTGGTGATGAGACGAGTAAAGGGTATGGAGAGCTAAATCGTAGGTAGGGATGATGCTGTGCGCGAGACCCGTAATCTGAAGACAAGGAGGGCTCGACAGTGGAATTCCCTGTCTACAGAAATTGTTGAAGAAAGATTGAACGGTGGAAAATAATTCTACGATACGAGGTTACCTCTACCTAAAAACCCGAAGACTAAAGATTGCGACTTAATAGGCAACTTAGTGAACTGTAATGAACAGGGTCACAGTATTTGACTTCTACTCCCAAACTCTTCGTTTCAGGAAAACTGTAGATGGTTCATTATTAAAGTACAAAAGGAAAAGCAAAGAATGAGTATAACAACGTTTGAAAATGGTATAGATACGGTCTACGGAGTCCATAGCCGAAAACTGTAAACATATATAAGGTCAAAACAACATGACTGTAAACTGTAAACATATATAAGGTCAAAAGAGCAAGACTGTAAACTGTAAGCATATATAAACATTTCGACAGATATATAATTAAATTTACACAGATAGGGTTTATACTGGAGGCCAGGGCCTCCTTACCCAGCGGCGAACCACAATCTATCGAGAACAAGAGTAGAACCCTTCAAACATAACGTCGAAACTACATACATTACAGTACAGGAAATAAAAGACTGAGACAATGAGCTCAGATGCTTATAAATATGTGCACCCGGGTGGAAAACCTCAACTTTAAACACACCCTGAATTCTATCATACTATTAACCAAATTACGAAGAGTCGGAAACACCATTTAGGCATGAGCATACCCCGACTAGGGTTTCAAAGCACTGTCAGTGTAGACGCATACGCGCATCGGGTGAAGCAGCTGTGGTGAGTGAATGCCTCCAGATGACGCGAGCCTTGAACTGAGCCGCCTCCTGCATATAAAATCATGAACATTAAATATGGTTAGCGCATCTGTTCGCAAGAGTTCCTTAGCTGCCTTTGAATGAGAGATAATGCGTAAACTAAAAAAAAAAACAAATTGAACAGACAACATAAGAAATAAAAGGGGTTACCTGCAAAGCTTGAAAGGCCTCTGTCATGCAAAAAAAAAGCTAAAGCTGGCCGGAACAGGGAGGCGAACCACAGAGTATCCTGGAGCAGATCTACAAGGAGCGGCATAACCAAATGAGAGTTCTCTTGACGAAACCTGAGGATCATGAATTCCCAAGTGAGAAGCCACCATCGGATCGTTAGATGAAAGCTTCACCATCGATCTGGCGGGGTTTCCGATTGACATTATTGTATCCGAATAGTCCACCTCAGGCTTGTACTGAATAGTGCCAGCGAAATTTATTGTCACCCTGACTTGGCATGGCATGCCAAGCGGGAAGACGAAAAACATTAGATTGTAATAAATGAGTTGTTGAGTGGCCCGAAAACAGTCAAGTGCATTGCACCGAGAACCTGCCTTGTCCTCAGCACGTTTGGGGTAATGAGAAATAACTAGAACCGTATAACAAGAAATCTCTTACATAAGAAAGTTGCTTGTTGCAGGTAGAACCGGAAGGAGAAATCCGAGTCGAACCACTGAGCATCATAGATCGGAGAGAAGTCACGCTACGGAAGCGGGATATTATCCAAGTTAAAGTGCAGTGGCAGCACTTTGGGTCGGATGAGGCCACTTGGGAGTATGAAGAGCTCATGAAACAAGCTTATCCAGGTCTGTTTACAACTGAAAGACATCGGGATGATGTCTAAATTCATGGGGGGGAGATGTCATATCCCTAGATTCTTGTAAATATTTTAATTTTACTGCAATCAAAAGAACATTATCTGTTGTATGAATTTATACTTTATTTAATTGATGGGAATTAACAAAATAGAAAATGATGATAATGATGAATTTCTAGATATAACTTCTGTGAAGGAAGTTAAGTCATGGGTAAATAAAGAAAAACAACTGCAAACCCTAACTGCTCCTTTCCCCCAACCGTGGAAATTTTTTCCAGGAGAAAGTGGGGGGTGCTGCGCTGTAGAGGACAGGCAGCAGGAGAAAGGAGGAAAAAATCATTCTACCATGTCTGGTGAGGACCAGTTGGTTTCGAGCGTAGAGCGCTGCAACTAGCAAAGACAGACGTCTTTGAGTAAGCTAGGGGGGAGACGTGTCTCGAAAGACAGTCTCAAGGTCGGGTGGAATTGACTAGCTACAAAGCAGTGTGGATCAGATTCAGAAAATACTGAAAGGAAGAGATCATACAGAAGAAAAAACACAGGTGCGCAATCTTAACCAGATCGAGAAGGAAAAAGAAGTAGAAGTTTTCTTTTCTAGTTGTATGTTTTCTTGGTTAGAGAAGCGATTCTCGGTTTTAAGTGACAACTGCCGAGTAACTGTGCATTTTCTGTTTTTATTTAAAAGGGGACAAAAGCTTAGATTTCCGGGGGGTCGGTCTCTGTTGTTGATAATCTTTTCTTTTTCCTCTTATTTCATTTTATTTGTAAAAAAGAGAGATTTTCACAGTAGTAACGAATATTAAGATGACAACAGAAATAATAATAGTAGAAAAGAATACAATTCTAAAGAACTTGTAAGGGCTAGTTGAACGAGAAAGTGAGAGACTGTAGGAAGGAAAACGAGATGACGTACTGTCAGTTGCAAGAATTCCTGTAAAATAAGCAAAACAATATTCTGGGTACAGGCATTCTGCTGTTGAAATGGGTTAACATTACCGGATAGTCGAGGAGATTATCCCTGAACCTAAGAGCCCCTATAGAGTTAACGCCTGTAGAAAAGGTTAGGACAGCTGTCAAAAGGCTGTAGTCCACGAGTGGAAGCTACAGAAAAGTATGCGAATTCGGTGGACACGTTTCCAGAAAACTAGAACCCCTAGGAAAAACCCCGGCTCAGTTTGGTGATGAGACGAGTAAAGGGTATGGAGAGCTAAATCGTAGGTAGGGATGATGTTGTGCGTGAGACCCGTAATTCGAAGACAAGGAGGGCTCGACAGTGGAATTCCCTGTCTACAAAAATTGTTGAAGAAAGATTGAACGGTGGAAAATAATTCTACGATACGAGGTTACCTCTACCTAAAAACCCGAAGACTAAAGATTGTGACTTAATAGGCAACTTAGTGAACTGTAATGAACAGGGTCACAGTGTTTGACTTCTACTCCCAAACTCTTCGTTCAGGAAAACTGTAGATGGTTCATTATTACAGTACACAAGGAAAAGCAAAGAATGAGTATAACAACGATTGAAAATGGTATAGATACGGTCTACGAAGTCCATAGCCGAAAACTGTAAACATATATAAGGTCAAAACAGTAAACTATAAACTATAAACATTTCGACAGATATATAATTAAATTTACACAGATAGGGTTTATACTAGAGGCCGGGGCCTCCTTACCCAGCGGCGAACCACAATCTATCGAGAACAAGAGTAGAACCCTTCAAACATAACGTCGAAACTACATACATTACAGTATAGGAAATAAAAGACTGAGACAATGTGCTCAGATGCTTATAAATACGTGCACCCGGGTGGAAACCCTCAACTTTAAACACACCCTGAATTCTATCATACTATTAACCAAATTACGAAGAGTCGGCAACACCATTTAGGCATGAGCATACCCGACTAGGGTTTCAAAGCACTGTCAGTGTAAACGCATACGCGCATCAGGTGAAGCAGTTGTGGTGAGTGAATGCCTCCAGACGACGCGAGCCTTGAATTGAGTCGCCTCCTACATATAAAATCATGAACATTAAATATGGTTAGCGCATCTGTTCGCAAGAGTTCCTTAGCTGCCTTTGAATGAGAGATAATGCGTAAACAAAAAAAAAACAAATTGAACAGACAGCATAAGAAATAAAATGGGTTACCTGCAAAGCTTGAAAGGCCTCTGTCATGCAAAAAAAAAAACTGAAGCTGGCCGGAACAGGGAGGCGAACCACGAAGTATCCTGGAGCAGATCTACGAGCGGCATAACCAAATGAGAGTTCTCTCGACGAAACCCGAGGATCATGAATTCCCAGGTGAGAAGCCACCGTCGATCTGGCGGGGTTTCCGATTGACATTGTTGTATCCGAACAGTCCACCTCAGGCTTGTACTGAATAGTGCCAGCGAAATTTATTGTCATCCTAACCTGGCATGGCATGCCAAGCGGGAAGACGGAAAACATTAGATTGTAATAAATGAGCTGTTGAGTGGCCCGAAAACAGTTGTGCATTGCACCGAGAACCTGCCTTGTCCTCAGCACGTTTGGGGTAATGAGAAATAACTAGAACCGTATAACAAGAAATCTCTGACATACGATAGCCACCTCAGCAGTTTGCCATAACTTTTTATATGCGGTGAAAATAATTTTAGTAGGGGTAAATTTTTTCTTATGTGGGGGACATTACAATAGGGGAGAAATTTTATAAAGTTGTTTCCAATATTTTGGAATGGTATAATTAATTTTTAAAGATTATTCTATTTTATTACATTGTACGATTGAGAAAAATATTATTTTTATTATTATTATTATTTTTTGGAAAAATTAAACATAATTTATATATTTTTAATTATTTATTAAATCAAATATTATATTATATATTTATTTTATTTTCAAAAAGAAAAGAAAAAATAAGTAAATATTTATTTTTTATTATTAGATTTAATTAATTGATTTTTTGTTATTAGATTTAATTAATTGATTTTTTGTTATTATTAAATCCTAAATTTTATTATATTTTAATAATCAATTAATAACAATAAATTCAAAAATTTTACATTATTATATGTTTTTAAATATTAAATAATTAATTGTGAATAAGAAATATTTTTAATTAGTTAAAAATAATATTAAATATTTTTCAAGAATAAAAATAAAAAATATTTTTATAATAAATTATACAAATTTTATTTTTTTATAATAATAAAGATTATTTTAAACATTATAACATTACTTAAAAAAAATAAAAATATAATATTAGTATTACACATTTTAATATTATATATAAAACTTTGTTAATATTTAAATAAGTTTTATGGTTAAATATGTGGGGATGTTAAAAGTTTAAATTCAAAAACAAATAGAATAGGTTTACTTTTACAAAAAATCATCGTGCAGAGGGTCCTACGAATAATTCTCACCCTAGCAAAGAAAAGAAAATTATTTAAAAGCCCTTTTTTTTTGTCTAAATTAAATAAGATTTGTCTTTATATAATAATAAAGTTGAACTGTGGTGCTTAGAAGACCTTAGGTAATATAATATAAGTAAGGCTCACTTGTCCAAGGACTTGGATTATATTCATTGCCCAAATTCTGCATTGAAGCGCTTTCCATACTGTCCCTTGGTATACAGTCTAAAAACAGGTTGCTAGTTGATGCAGACATTTAAAGAAGTAGAGGTGGACACTATTATGGCGGAACCTGTTGTGTTTCGTAGTGAGTGGGTTGTTCAAATTAAAGCGATGCTCCATGAGGACGATGATAAGAATTCTAAAGCAAATGGTAATGGGATTGGCTGAGCAAAGGCGGATGCGATCCTGCGAGTGCCCACGCCTCTGCTGAAGACGAAACTAGAGGCTTATATTCCGCAGTTTCTGTCGGTTGGGCCTTACCACCATTCCAGTCTGGAGAAAGATATTGAATCTTCATGTGCTGATCGTAAGATCTCAATGGCGGAGATGTACAAAGCCAAGTCCGTGGCCGGGCTGTCGCAGGAACTGCGCCAAGGTGCAGGTAAGGGTTTCAATTCTATAGTTGACATGATGGAAGAGATGCGGATAGAGATATAGCGTTTCTATCACTTGCCACCCAGTGAGAGTAGAGACGTGGAGAATTCCCAGAACTTCGCTCGGATGATGGCGATAGATTCATCCTTTCTCTTACATTTCTTAATCTTCCTCTCGACTAAGACTCGTGATGAGAAAAAGAAATCCTTCCGCTCTACACCTCCTGAAGAAAATGAAATGATCAAACCAGATTCGAGTCTCATGAGGCTCAGTGCAGACAATGGCATGATGATCAAATTAGGTCTGCTTCATGAGTGTATAAAGTGTGATATTCTGAAGCTGGAGAATCAAATTCCGTTGGCAATCCTCAAAGGAGTTTTCAAGAACATTGATGGAAGTGATTTCGATCAACTGTTGCAGAAGACGACGATGGAACTGTCTCCTTTCTCGGCACACGTTTGTAATGATGGTGACAAAGAAATTAATGAGGAAAAGCATTTACTGTGTTACATGCATGCATTCATTGCGCCAATTCTACAAATGCCAAGTGAGGATGAGAAGCAGAAGCCGCGAACTGCATTGCAAAGTTTACAGTTCATTCTGGATTTCCCTATTATAGCGCTCGCTTATTTTCTCCCCACTGCAACTTTTGAACGCAGGTATGAAATCGCACTGAACACAGAGAAGTTGGCGAATGGTAGGATTCAATTCAAACCCTTTCGCAAGTGGTCTGACAAGATTCGTTTCGACGAATACTCAGGTACGCTCTACCTTCCAGAGATAAATATATGGGAAACCCACATGGAAGTGTTGTTGAGGAACATGGTTGCCATGGAATTCAACGATCCCAGTCGTGGAAATGTCGTGATGCGTTAAGTGAGTTTGATGAACTGCCTCATCCAGACTCCTCACGATGTTCGTGTCCTCCGAGATTGTGGTTTCATTCGTACCAACACAGATGTTGGCGTCATAATGAACCACCGCGCTGTTCGTACCAACATGTTAATAGACGAATGCATAGCCAAGATGTCGAACGACTTGGGTCAGCCCTTCTTTACTGTGTTAGCACCTAAATCCACCTTAGGATGAAGGAAGGTAAAAATTTAGGGTAACCACAAACCACACTCAGTCTGGTAGCTAGCCCTACCAGAGCAGGAGAGGGCTCTCTCCGTGTCATGCTTAGTGAAATGATAGTCGAAATGGTTTGAGATGACTTACAATGCGATGTTTGCCTTAGGCTAGTAAGTGAAAAATGATTTTGGAAAAGATTTTCGAAGTGACCGAACTTCTGAGATGTATATGGGACTGGCGCTCACCAAAGAACAGAGAATCGAGAATGAAGGCACAGATTATTCCGTGAGGCAAGGTAGGCGGGAAGTGCAGCAATTTCAAATTAGGGTGACGCGGAATGGAAAGATTGCTGAAGATGGTGAAAAGGGCATGGTCGCATGAATCCTTTTCAACAGAAGAATAACACTGCACATGAAATTTTCCCACAGGCAGAGCAATATAAATTGAATTCTACCTAATCTCACTTAGAAAATTTCACTTAAATGAAACATGAAATGAATTATGAAACATAACAAGATACATATGTAACATAAGAACACATTTACTACACTCATAACCACAAGAATCTCATGAAATAGAGCCGCTGCCTTTCATTAACTCTCTGTCAAAAAATACACAGTGCAGAAACAGAGTTTCTTTCCCACAGTCTCTCAGAAGTTACAAGCTAGCCAACCCTTTGCAAATAACTTTCTTACAATATATAGAAAGTTTATATAAGAGATGGAATGCCCAGGGGTTGGGAAGTTACTCAAATCATTCCGAAATGGAGATGAACAGCCAACCATCAGCTACAGGCGCAACGCTCTCAAGCATGACATTTGGCTGGGGTGACCCTTTGCATTCTTTCGCCACTTGGATAGATGCCCACATGGAGAGAAAAGTCTTTAAAAGCCGCCTTTTGTGCCAAAAAACCAAAGAGTGGATGACTGGGCCCACTTGGAGAAGTCGCAACCCGAAATTTCGCGAAACGGGAGCAAACTGGGCAAAATTTCCTCTGTGCGCCGCGCGCTTTTCTCTGTGCATCGCGCTACTTTGGGGCCTATTTTGGGGCACTTGCAGGTGTCCAAAATGTGCCCAAGTGGGCTTGTTGGAAAGCTTGGCCTGTCTACTTTCCAACCCCACTAGAATTTCTGAATTTGGTGCTCATTTTCCCCTCAAAATATTCATTCTCCCAAGACTGCTTTCTGTGTGTCCAAAAAGTGGCAGAGAGGCCATTTTTGGGTGTTTTTTGACCTTTAGGAGACCCAAAACTTATCAAAATTTCTAGCCCGGACACCAGTAGATGTATTTTTCGATGCTGAATCCAAAAATGCAAGCCGTTCCTCGATCTGAGTTCTATAATTTTAGCGTCGCGCGGGGTGCGCGACGCACAGGGAGAAAAACCCTGTTTTTTTACCAAAAAATTTCTAAAAACCCAAAATTGCCCCAAATTTTTTGAAATTTGGACTGGGGGCTCTCTATGGAGTGCCATGCTGAGCCAAGGAAGCCTCCACCAATATTCTAAGCCTGTCTTGCTCTTTTTCCCGTTTTTCCCTTCTTGTAGCTTTCCTCAATTTTGGTTTCAAATTCCTTATTCGGGCTCTCAAACCCAAGTTTCATGCCCTGTAATGACGAGCCATGTGTCTCAGCAGTGTGTTGTCTTCGTCGGCCTTGTTCAACATGTTTTCCAGGTGCATGTTAACTCTCTCAAGCACAGACTCACGATCATCAATAACCTGTTGCTCCAATGAAGTGAATTCAATCCTCCTCTGCTGGGCAGTTAGGCGATCCTCACGGATGTTCTGCAGCTCCATGATCACATGCTGGTCTTCCAACTATTTGTTCCTCTGCTCCAAATACCTGATGTTCCATTTGGCCATCTCCAACTTGAGTGTCAAGGATTGAATCTCTGTCTCTTGCTCCTGGAAGATCTCTTTCCGCTGTGCACTTTGCGGACGTGTATCTGTATTATCATCATCACGAAGGAGAATGAATTCGGTCTCTTGTTCACCTGGTGGCACACCTGAAGGCCCCTCCTCATGCTTGGGCTTCTTTCCCTTGTTCTGTACCTGTATTGTTGATGTAGGAAGCGAGGCCCCTTCCACCCCGGGTGGAGATAACACTCACTTTACTGCTGCAAACAAAGGCCTGGTGCCTTTCGGATAGCCTCTCTGATATGTGATGGAAAATGGCACCAAAGTGGTCTCATGGCGCTCATGCTGATGGGAAGGACCACCTATCTCATGCTTTACCTTTGATACTACCTGTGGAGCTCTGAAGAAGTCACGGGAGATGAATTCCTCCCAAGCAATGCCCTGCAATCCCAACTGATGATCCACCAAAATCTGGATAAGGGTGAAGTGATATACACTGTTGAGCTGCTGCCGGGGGGTCTTGTGCTGCATGAACTTTTTCATTTTCTATATGTTCCCGCAGATGAAAAATGGGAGGTTCATCATACGCACCCTGGTAAAGTGAATGAGCAACCTGATGTGATAGGCATATAGGCAAGAAAACCTCCCCTCACAACTGAAGTATTTCATGATCAATTTCATGAGCGGAGCATACTCATCTCTCAGAAATCTGAATGGGAAAACTCTAGTGAGCCGACTCAAACAACTGGCCTTAATGTAAGGCTCATAAAGTTCCCTCTCCACCTTCATCTTCTTGTGCCACTGTTCTCCAACGTTTGGTATGCCTGTTGCCACTGATATGGTTTCGGGTGTCAATGTGAAAGTGACCCCTGCCAAGATAGACTGACCTCCATGTAGGTGAAGTGCAAAAAGATGGGCCAACTCATGATGAATCCTGACATTTGCCACCCTCTGACAAAATTCGAAACATGCTAAGTGCTGGAAACAAGACATAGTGAGTGGGCATGCCTGCAACTCAGTGAGGGTGTTTGGTTCATCCCTGACATGTCTGCCACTCCTAGGTCTCCGGGGAGCCTGTTCTCCTGAAGCTGTGTCACTGTGGGTCTCCCCCTCATATTCTGATGAATTTTCCAATGCCATCATTGCTGCTTGTACCCTGATTTTTAATGCTGCCCTTTGAATCCAAGGAGACCGATGAATGCTCTGAAAATCTATTACCAAGCAGACAATAAAACAGGGGAGTGTTAGGAGGGGAATGATTAAAGGGGGAATAGGGGTTTTAGAGGGGAAATTTATCAGGGATTTGGGAGTGTTTGGAGTGTGATTTTGATGGGGTAGGGTTAAGGACATTTGAGCCATATAAGTAAAGGGGTCTAAGGGGTATGATTGCAATGTAGCTAGGGTAACTATTAGGGAAAAATGCTCCAGGGGGATTAGCTGATAGAGGTAGGGTAGGAGCATATTTATTAATCAAGTTACTGTAGCAAAACCCTAGCTATTTTTGCCATTCTTTGTGCCATTTTGTGTTTGCTTGATAGAAGTTCTTCCTTTGATTTCATGGCCACCAAGATATATTTTTCCTTGAGTTAAGGATCAATGATGAAAATGTTTATGGGAAATTTTGCAATGTTGAGAGCCAATTTACAAAAATTTGAGAGATTTGGTGCCTTTTTAGGTTCATAGGCCTGTGCACTGCGCGCTTTGCCCAGTGTGCCGCGCGCCGGGTATGCGTCGCGCTAGTGCATTATTGACACTGTGGCCGCGACACATTGTGTGTGCGCCGCGCGCAGTCAAATGACACAATTTTCTTGGAAAAACAGGGGATGGGTCTTATTGGAGGTTTTTAAGGGGTTTTCTTAGGAGATATGGGGGATATGGAGGTGAAAACGATGAGGGGTGAGAGGAAAAGGAGAGGGGAAACAAAACCTTGGTGGATTCTTCAAATTTACAAACCCCCATTATCATTTTTGCTTTGAGGATGATTGGCATGGATGGCCAATATGTTTTGGATCTCACTTGACGTCTTAGAAACAGCTAAAAATTGACCAAATTGATGGAGGAGAGGTGTCATAAAGCCTACCTCGTGATTTGATAGCTTTCACAAAGATTTGAAATGGTTTGGCACTGTTTTGGGCCGCTGGACTGTGTGCGCCGCACGCAATTCCTAGTGCGCCGCGTGCCTTGTATGCGTCGCGCCCTTGCAAATTTTCCACTGCGGGCTGGCTTCCAGTGCGCTGCGCGCTGTGTGTGCACCACGCTCCCTGGTGTATGCGTCGCGCTCCTTGAAACCGGCTCTCACTCACTCAAATTCTCACAATATCAACTTCACACCTTTGCAAATGTATTTTCCAAGTCATGCAAGAGCTCAATGCCATTTGATTTGGGCAAAAACAAGTATATATAGGCTTGGAGGAGATGGATTTGATTTTTGTCTCTTTGAAAACCCCTTTTCTAATGTTGAGTTTTGCACCTTTTTATTTGACCTTTAAACACACTGATTTTCCCTTTTTTCTTTGAAATTTTGGCTCTCTTGATGAAATTTTCGGCGTTTCTTTGCGGGGACTGTGTGACTGGGCCTTTGGCTTTGAAATCCATGTCTGCATCTGAAAATGTCAACTGTCGCTTTTTTGGAAAATTTTGTCATAGTTGACCTTGTTTGACTTTTCTTCAAAACTGAGTTTTGAAGAAGAGTCGATGTCTCTTCAGGTGATGATGAAGCTTTCTGAACCGTAGCTGTATGAGGTCTCCCTCTGGCCTGCATGGCTTGTTTCTAGACATGTTTTTCAGAGACCAAACTGATGAATTTCTAGAACCAAGCCATAAAAAATGACTCTGTCCTGAAATAGGACCAGACCTTTACTATCATGAATTTCATTGATTACGGACCAATTCACGAACCAGCAGAGGCCAGACATGAGGGGAAATGAGTAGCATGACTTTCTCCGTCAGATCAGGGCATGTCCCTAGCGAAATGCAGCTTCGTGGATGGAGCGGGACACCTAAATTTGAAATGCACAAAGATCTTTGATCTCTGACGAAGGTCTGACCAGACCGACTCTAACATTGGCTCCAATGGGGGATGGTAGCTCCTTGGAGGTGCCAAGAATAGCAGATCTCTGGAGGAGCTAGACAGTGCCTCTTTTTCCATTGGGCTATGGAGTCATCATTTGATAAACAGCACAAGACTCTGACTTATTTACAAAACTGGAATAACCAAGAAATTGACTCAAACTTGACAATTGGAATAACTCAAAAATTGATTGTACATACTGAAACAAAACTGAACTAAAAATGGTATTTAAAATGACAGTGGAAGCAGTGTTAATATATCAACAATGATACCGCTTGAGCAGCCGACCATTGATCGGCCCTCCAGGACAGTCTTCCCCGTTCATTTCTTTCAGAAGAAAGGCATTTTGACCTCTAGATGTTGCGATTTTGAAAGGACCTTTCCACAAGTTTTTAAACTTTCCATGCTTGCCTTTCTCTTCATTCCTTGCATCCCACTTCAGCACCACATCATCCAACTGAAATTTTTCCACTTTAGCTTTTCTGTCGTAGATTTTCTTTATCTTCTCCTGCAACTTGGATGTGTTTTCGAAAACTTCTTCTCTAGTTTGCTGCAAGTGGATCATTTGATTTAGCCTTCTCTACATGGGATCTTCCTCACTGCCTGCCTCCTGAAGAAGTCTGACCACCAGGGCAGTAAGGGTGGCTGGGAATACTGTGTCTACTCCATAAACAAGCTCAAACGGTGACATACCAATAGACTTTTCCCGACTGATCCGATCTGCCCAAAGTGCATGGACCAGCCTTTTGTTCCAGCTCTTCTTATTTATTTCCAGCAGCTTCTTGATGATTTTGACCAAAGATTTATTCGAAGATTCAGCCAATCCATTGCCTTGCAGATGATAGGCAGTTGAATGACCCAAAGTGATGTGATATTTGTGACAAAATTCTACCATCCTTTTTGATTTGAAAGCTGTTGCATTATCAGTGATCAATTTGTTTGGAAAACCAAAGCGAGGCAAGATGTTATTTTCAAGAAATGAAACGATTACCGTGTCGGTCGCTTGTCTAGTAGGGGCTGCCTCAATCCATTTTGTGAAATAGTCTGTGGCTGTAAGGATCCACCTATGTTGTCCGGAAGTGGCTGGATGAATTTCCCCAATGAAATCCAACCCCCACTGCTGGAATGGAGCGCTCACTTCGATAGTATTAAGTGGCAAAGGCTGTAATTTATGTTTCCCTTCGAAAATTTGACACTTATGACAACGCTTTACCATCTTATGCACATCAGCAAACAAAGTAGGCCAGTAGTACCATGCTCTCAAAATTTTGTTAGCTGTTGATTCCAAAAAATATGACCACCACACTCTCCTCCGTGGAAATCTTCCATGGATTTCTTTGCCTCCTCTTCCACCAGACAGTTTAACAAAATTCCACCGGGATCTTTCCAATACATTGCAGAATTCAAAATACAAAACTTGGCAGCCTTCAATTTGAGTTTTCTCGCTTTGTTTCTAGTCATGCCAGGTGGTGGTGATAGATTTTTCAGCACATATATTATATCAGAATACCATGGGGACAAAGCAAACATTTCGGATACCTGAACTAATGTTCCTTCCTCATTCTCATCGGACAAGGCAACGATCAGATTTATGTCTAATGCATGCAAGTTTGATTCAGCCATTAGTTTCACCAACCCCTGTCCTTTGACCAGCTTTGTAGGCTTTATCTCCACGTCGTATTCTAGCAAAGCTGCGATCCATTTGCCTCTTCTCCCTTCCAGATCAGTCTGCACTAAAACATCTTTCACAGCAATATTAGGAACATAGGCCAGAATGTGAGAATGTAAGATATACACCCGGAAATATTTCAGTGCCTTCACCAATGCCAGGGCTTGCTTCTCAATAATTTTGTACTTCAAAGCTGCATCCCTTATAGCCCTGCTAAAGAATGCAATGGGTCTTTCATGATCGTCCCTTTTCTGAAATAGTACTGCCGCCATAATGTGCTCAGAAGCAAATGAAAACAATATGAAATCTTGAGTGTAATCCGGGCTGACTAGAATTGGAGCTGAAGAGAGGGCCAATTTGACCAAGTTGAAAGATTTTACAGCCTCATCCATCCATTTCACCTGGCTATCCTTCTTAAGCGTGTTGGTCATTTCTTTCAAGTGTTCTGCAAGATTAGGCACAAAGCGACGTAGAAAATTCATCTTACCGTTAAATGACTGTATCTCCTTTTTGTTCCTAGGCAGATCGATTTGTTGAATTGCTTGGATACGTGCTAGGTCTATGTGGATGCCATCTTTTGAAATGATATGCCCAAGTAATTTGCCTTCCTCCATGGCGAACAAGCTCTTCTTAGGATTCAGCGATAAACCATATTTCCTGCATTTTTGAAAGACAATTTTTAGATGATGCATGTGTTCTTCATCAGATTTTGAAAACACCGTCAAGTCATCCAAGTACACCACCAAAAACACATCCTTCTCATTTGCAAACACTTAGTCCATTGCACGCTGAAATGTGGCACCTGCATTCTTCAAACCGAATGGCATTTTGGCATAGTGAAATGTTCCCCATGGAGTTGTGAATGCTATCTTGTCTCTATCATCTTCATGGACATAAATTTGGTTATATCTGGAATAACCATCAAGCAGTGACATACGAGATGCCCCCACTAATCGCTGAAGTATATGGTCCATCTTGGGCAGCGGATAGTTGCCCTTCAATGAGACCTTGTTTAGATTTCTGAAATCGATGCATAGGCGGATCTCACCGGTCTTCTTTCGTACAGGCACTAAGTTAGATATCCAATCTGAAAATCTGATAGGCACAATGATACCTGACTTGTACAACCTATTTACCTCTTTTTCGATGGATGGCAGCAACTTTGGATTGATCCTTCTCAGCTTTTGTCTAAATTGTTTTTGATTGGGCTTGATAGGTATTGTATGCTGAATGATATTTGTATCATAGGTCTTTAAATTAGAATAATCCCAAGCAAATAGATCTGTAAATGAAGCCATCAAACTGATATATTTGTCCTTGATCTTTGGTGGTAGTGTCTTGGACAATTTTACCAATTTTGGATTTGTTGTTGTACCGATGTTGACTTCTTCTACACCTTTCTCCATGGGCTGCAAAGTTGGCTTACGGGCTACATCGTCCTGATTCGAAAAGTTCTTCTAGGGGTATCAAGCCTTTAGGAATGATGTTGTTCTTCAGCTGCAATATGTCCATTTGATTGATTTGTACTTCTTCTGTACCATTCCCTTTATTCTCATCGTTTTCCACATCGATTAAGGTTTCTTTGAACTTGCCTTGGTTGAGCAGAAAATCCTTAATCTCATCATCATCTTGGAACACTTGCCAATGTCACTGATTGTCTGGAATGGTTGGACGATGCTTGACATGGATTTCAAATTTGTTGTTGAAGTTCATGGGGATTTTCAAGCTGCTCGCTGCCTTGGCAAGAGCATCAGCAATACTGTTTTGTATTCGTGGCACACATGTCAAGGTGTATTCGGAAAATAGCTTCAAGATGTCCAAAACTATATTACGATAGGCCCGCATCCTAGGATGTTTTGCTTGGTACTCACCTCTGACCTGTTTTATCACCAACTCGGAGTTGCCATATACTGAAATCCTCTTTGCATTCAGCTTCCTAAGGATCTTCAGGCCAACAATCAAAGCTTCATATTCGGCTTCATTGTTGGAACATTCGAAGGCCATCTTGTAGGAGCAAACTCTCACGCTGCTGGGTACTTTATTTGGGGCGGAGAAAGGATTGCGTACCCAAATACCAATACCAGCTCCATCATTCCCTACCGCTCCATCAAAATCCATGGTCCATAAGCCTTCTTCTTCTTCTTGCAAGTGCTGAAAATCTTTTTGCTGTCCATTGTTTGTTTGTTGTCCATTGTTTGTTTATTGTCCATTGTTCGTTTGATGTCCATAGTTTGCAACTGATTGCCCAATCTTTTGTTGCTTTGCTTGTCTTTCTTTCTTCAAAATCTCTCTAAAATTTTATGTTATCTATGGAATGTTGTCTGCTTTTACCATCTGACTATCTATTTCATTTAAACTGTCTGAAAACAAAACAAAAGACTCTAAATCTGTAGGTACATATTTTACAGGATGATTGATAAGTTTCTCCTTGCTTGTGATCATATACTTCATCTTTTGTTCCCGATATAATTTCCTCATTTGTCCAAACACCGGGATTGTTGCATAGGAGAAATCCAGCTGTAGTGTTCCTTTCAATTTTGCCACCCAAGACCTAGAAAGAAGCATGCCAAACCTTGGAGGAACGTCTGCTACCACTACATCCATCAGAATGTTTTTCATAGGAAGCTAATCTAAACTCACAACTAAGTCTTTGATGAGCCCTATGCACCTTACTCTGCTAGAATCGAATGAATATAGATCATGATATTGCCGGGTGATGTCCAGACCGAGCTTATCCATGATAGACTTGGGCATGAGATTGTGAGAGGCTCCGGAATCGAACATGGCATTGTGTAGCGCAAAGTCATGCAAGCATAAACTGATATAAAAGGGAGGCACCTCGCTCTCAGGAGACTCACCGTTCGTCGTTGGCCCAAAAATCATTTTAGGTTGATCATCTTCCACGTTTACCATGTCGGACATTGGGTCCAAGTTCAACAATTTAGAAATCTGTCCTCTATAGCTGCTATTCTTCATGATTTCAGTCAAAGGGATGGATACCTTTAGCTTAGAAATCTCATTCTCTAGGCTGAAAGCGGGAGTTCTTTCTACCTCTTTAACTGGGATCTCTTTCCTTTCCTTGTCCTTTGAGGTGGTTGGTTGTTGTGATTGTTCTGCTGATTTTGATTTGCTGCTCTCCGGAACAACCGCCTCCTTTCCCTTTCTTTGTGTAGCTGATAGATCTTTCTTTGTTGTTTCATCCTCCTTCTTTTTCTGAATTTGTTTAGCCGGTACATCTCTGTTTCGAAGGGAATATCGTTGTTGTTGTGTAGACAATGCATTCATATACCCCCTTTGGTATTCTTCTGACTCTTCTTCCAACACGGTTTCGTTAGCTAGAATAAAATCAGTGTCTCGGTGTGTAGCTGAATTTACTGCACATTCTTCTTCTTCGGTGATGTAAGTAGGCAGCTCATCTGGAGTGAAGAGATGGTTTTCCTCACCTATTACATTCCCTTCCTCATCTGATTCCGGTCCATGTACAAAATTCTGCGGCAAAGGTGTTTGTACCGCTATTGTGCTGTCTGCTCTTGAGTCTGCTGATCTCTTTGTCTTATCCTATATTGTGGCTGCTGTTGACCACGAAAGTTAGGATTCCTAACTTGTGGCTCTGGCTTGTCAATTTTTACCCTTTCAAGCATCTATTCTACCTTCTTGAGCAGTTGATCCATGGAAGAAGATTCTTCTTTCACCATGGTTTTCTTCTCTGCTTTCGCTCTTGCCCTTTTCGACAGCAGATTTGCCTCAACGCTAACCGCAATCTTCTGCATGTCTTCCATTATAGCCGGTTCCCTCTCTCTTAATTGGTACGCCATGTCAGCATCAAAACCATCTGAAAACTTCATCATTGCTAGTCCCACAGGTGGCTTTAGATGGTCTGGGATGTCGTTGTAGACTGCATTAAATCTAACACAATAATCCTGGACCGACTCACCTGCATTCCTTTTGATTTGCTCATACTCGGCCAGAATTTGAAGGGAATTCTTTTTCACTTCCCACCTGTTCAAAAATTATCTTTGTAGCTCAGCTAAGGTAGTGATACTTGCAGCTGTCAAACCTCTGAACCATTTCCTCACATCACCTGCGAATGTTTGTACAAAGAGCCTCATTTCCACGTTCTCTGCATCGATCTCATGAAGTTCATAGAAATCTGCCATTTTATCCACATGTTGTTGAGCTGTAATACTGTTAGGAGTGCCATCAAAAAACGAGATTTTACTTTGATAATCATTTGGCATGTCATCTAGGACTTGGGGCAGAACAAGAGGAGAAAAACGGGCAGCCATCATTCTTGGTGGGGTTTGGCCTTGGAGGTGTTGGAGGAGTGTGCACAGTCTACAAGGGGCTTGCACTTGGAGTTTGGGGCTGTGTGGCAATGTAGTTGTCAATTAATCTATTAGCACTTTCCGTCTCAAGGTCTACAAGAAATTGCGGATTGGGGACGGTGTAATCAACAGCCTTTTCGGATTTAGATTCAAACAGTGATATCTCAAATCGTTCGTCAAACTCAAGCTCTTCAAGATACTCAAAAATATCAGGACATGAGGGGGATTTGAATATGGGAGTGAAGGTGCTTTCTTGACGAAGGAGTCTTGGGATCAAATTTGGATTTTCATAAATGTGAGGAGGGTCCGGGTCTGGATTCTCTCTGGTGTATTGTCTTGAAGCCAGCGTGCTATTGGGATGAATTATGGGACACAACCAACTTACTCAGCCTTTCCAATCCTAAGATCATCATCTGGAAGCCTAGAATTCTTGTGAAACAAGGGGATTTGATTTTCAACTTAGTCCCGGAGTCGCCACTATGTTAGCACCTAAATCCGCCATAGGCTGAAGGAAGGCAAAAATTTAGGGTAACCACAAACCACGCTCAGTCTGGTAGCTAGCCCTACTAGAGCAGGAGACGGCTCTCTCTGTGTCACGCTGAGTGAAATGATAGTCGAAATGGTCTGAGATGACTTACAATGCGATGTTTGCCTTAGGCTAGTAAGTGAAAAATGATTTTGGAAAAGATTTTCGAAGTGACCGAACTTCTGAGATGTATATGGGACTGGCGCTCAGCAAAGAACAGAGAATCGAGAATGAAGGTACAGATTATTCCGTGAGGCAAGGTAGGCGGGAAGCGCAACAATTTCAACTTAGGGTGACGCGGAATGGAAAGATTGCTGAAGATTTTGAAAAGGGCATGGTTGCATGAATCCTTTTCAACAGAAGAATAACACTGCACATGAAATTTTCCCACAGGCAGAGCAATATAAATTGAATTCTACCTAATATCACTTAGAAAATTTCACTGAAATGAAACATGAAATGAATTATGAAACATAACAAGATACATATGTAACATAAGAACACATTTTCTACACTCATAACCACAGGAATCTCATGAAACAGAGCCGCTGCCTTTCATTAACTCTCTGTCAAAAAATACACAGTGCAGAAACAAAGTTTCTTTCCCACAGTCTCTCAGAAGTTACAAGCTAGCCAACCCTTTGCAAATAACTTGCTTACAATATATAGAAATTGTATAGAAGATATGGAACACCCAGGGGTTGGGAATTTACTCAAATCATTCCGAAATGGAGATGAAGAGCCAACCATCAGCTACAGGCGCAGCGCTCTCAAGCATGACATTTGGCTGGGGTGACCCTTTGCATTCTTTCGCCACTTGGATAGATGCCCACATGGAAAGAAAACTCTTTAAAAGCCACCTTTGGTGCCAAAAAATTGAAGAGTGGATGACCGGGCCCACTTGGAGAAGTTGCGACCCGAAATTTCGCAAAACGGGAGCAAACTGGGCAAAATTTCCTCTGTGCACCGCGCGCTTTTCTCTGTGCATCGCGCTACTTTGGGGCATGTTTTAGGGCACTTACAGGTGTCCAAAATGTGCCCAAGTGGGCTTTTTGAAAAGCTTGGCCTGTCTACTTTCCAACCCCACTAGAATTTCTGAATTTGGTGCTCATTTGCCCCTCAAAATCTTCATTCTCCCAAGACTGCTTTCTGTGTGTCCAAAAAGTGGCAGATAGGCCATTTTTGAGTGTTTTTTGACCTTTAGGAGACCCAAAACTTATCAAAATTTCTAGCCCGGACACCAGTAGACGTATTTTTCAATGTTGAATCCAAAAATACAAGCCGTTCCTTGATCTGAGTTCTAGAATTGTAGCGTCGCGCGGGGTGCGCGATGCACAAGGAGAAAAACCTTGTTTTTTGACCAAAAAATTTCCAAAAACCCAAAATTGCCCCAATTTTTTTGAAATTTGGGCTGGGGGCTCTCTATGTAGTGCCATGCTGAGCCAAGGAAGCCTTCGCCAAGATTCTAATTCTGTCTTGCTCTTTTGCCCATTTTGCCCTTCTTGTGGCTTTCCTCAATTTTGCTTTCAAATTCCTTATTCTGGCTCTCAAACTCAAGTTTCATGCCCTGTAATGACGAGCCATGTGTCTCAGCAATGTGTTGTCTTCGTCGGCCTTGTTCAACATGTTGTCCAGGTGCATGTTAACTCTCTCAAGCACAGACTCACGATCATCAATAACCTGTTGCTCCAATGAAGTGAATTCGATCCTCCTCTGCTGGGCAGTTAGGCGATCCTCACGGATGTTCTGCAGCTCCATGATCACATGCTAGTCTTCCAGTTGTTTGTTCCTCTACTCCAAATACCTGATGTTCCATTTGGCCATCTCCAACTTGAGTGTCAAGGATTGAATCTCCGTCTCTTGCTCCTGGAAGATCTCTTTCAGCTGTTCACTTTGCGGACGTGTATCTGTATTATCATCATCACGAAGGAGAATGAATTCGGTCTCTCGTTCACCTGGTGGCACACTTGAAGGACCCTCCTCATGCTTGGGCTTCTTGCCCTTTTTCTGTACTTGTATTGTCGATGTAGGAAGCGAGGCCCCTTCCACCCCGGGTGGAGATAACACTCGCTTTGTTGTTGCAAACAAAGGCCTGGTGCCTTTCGGATAGCCTCTCTGATATGTGATGGAAAATGGCACCACAGTGGTCTCATGGCGCTCATGCTGATGGAAAGGATCACCTATCTCATGCTTTACCTCTGATACTACCTGTGGAGCGCTGAAGAAGTCAGGGGAGATGAAGTCCTCCCAAGCAATGCCCTGCAATCCCAACTGATGATCCACCAAAATCTGGATAAGGGCGAAGTGATATACACTGTTGAGCTGCTGCCGGGGGGTCTTGTGCTGCATGAACTTTTTCATTTTCTCTATGTTCCCGCAGATGAAAAATGGGAGGTTCATCATACGCACCCTGGTAAAGTGCATGAGCAACCTGATATGATAGGCATAGAGGCGAGAAAGCCTCCCCTCACAACTGAAGTATTTCATGATCAATTTCATGAGCGGAGCATACTCATCTCTCAGAAATCTGAATGGGAAAACTCTAGTGAGCTGACTCAAACAACTGGCCTTAATGTAAGGCTCATAAAGTTCCCTCTCCACCTTCATCTTCTTGTGCCACTGTTCTCCAACGTTTGGTATGCTTGTTGCCACTGATATGGTTTCCGGTGTCAATGTGAAAGTGACCCCTGCCAACATAGACTGACCTCCATGTAGGTGAAGTGCAAAAAGACGGGCCAACTCATGATGAATCCTGACATTTGCCACCCTCTGACAAAATTCGAAACATGCTAAGTGCTGGAAACAAGACATAGCGAGAGGGCATGCCTGCAACTCAGTGAGGGTGTTTGGTTCATCCCTAACATGTCTGCCACTCCTAGGTCTCCGGGGAGCCTGTTCTCCTGAATCTGTGTCACTGTGGGTCTCCCCCTCATATTCTGATGAATTTTCCGATGCCATCACTACTGCTTGTACCCTGATTTTTAATGCTGCCCTTTGAATCCAAGGAGACTGATGAATGCTCTGAAAATCTGTTACCAAGGGGACAACAAAACAGGGGAGTGTTAGGAGGGGAATGATGAAAAGGGGAATAGGGGTTTTAGAGGGGAAATTTATCAGGGATTTGGGAGTGTTTGGAGTGTGATTTTGATGGGGTAGGGTTAAGGACATTTGAGCCATATAAGTAAAGGGATCTAAGGGGTATGATTGCAATGTTGCTAGGGTAACTATTAGGGAAAAATGTTCCAGGGGGATTAGCTGATAGAGGTAGGGTAGGAGCATATTTATTAATCAAGTTACTGTAGAAAAACCCTAGCTATTTTTGCCATTCTTTGTGCCATTTTGTGTTTGCTTGATTGAAGTTTTTCCTTTGATTTCATGGCCACCAAGATATATTTTTCCTTGAGTTAAGGATCAATCATGAAAAGGTTTATGGGCAATTTTGCAATGTTGAGAGCCAATTTACAAAAATTTGAGAGATTTGGTGCCTTTTTAGGCTCACAGGCCTGTGCGCCGCACGCTTTGCCCAGTGCACCGCGTGCTTTGCCCAGTGCGCCGTGCGCCGGGTATGCGTCGTGCCGATGCATTATTGACACTGTGGCCGGGCTCCTAGTGCGCCGCACGCCCTGAGTGTGCCGCGCCACATTGTGTGTGCGCCGCGCGCGGTCAAATGACACAATTTGCTTGGAAAAACAGGGGATGGGTCTTAGTGGAGGTTTTTAAGGGGTTTTCTTAGGAGATATGGGGGATATGGAGGTGAAAACGATGAGGGGTGAGAGGAAAAGGAGAGAGGAAACAAAACTTGGTGGATTCTTCAAATTTACAAACCCCCATTATCATTTTTGCTTTGAGGATGATTGGCATGGATGGCCAATATGTTTTGGATCTCACTTGACGTCTTAGAAACAGCTAAACATTGACCAAATTGATGGAGGATAGGTGTCATAAAGCCTACCTTGTGATTTGATAGCTTTCACAAAGATTTGAAATGGTTTGGCACTGTTTTGGGCCGCTGGACTGTGTGCTCCATGCGCAATTCCCAATGCGCTGCGCCTTGTATGCATCGCGCCCTTGCAAATTTTCAAACTGCGGGCTGGCTGCCAGTGCGCCGCGCGCTGTGTGTGCGTCGTGCTCCCTGGTGTATGCGCCGCGCTCCTTGAAACCGGCTCTCACTCACTCAAATTCTCACAATATCAACTTCCCACCTTTGCAAATGTATTCTCCAAGTCATGCAAGAGCTCAATGCCATTTGATTTGGGCAAAAACAAGTATATATAGGCTTGGAGGAGATGGATTTTATTTTTGTCTCTTTGAAAACCCCTTTTCTAATGTTGAGTTTTTCACCTTTTTATTTGACCTTTAAACACACTGATTTTCCCTTTTTTCTTTGAAATTTTGGTTCTCTTGATGAAATTTTCGGCGTTTCTTTGCAGGGACTGTGTGACTGGGCCTTTGGCTTTGAAATCCATGTCTGCATCTGAAAATGTCAATTGTTGCTTTTTTGGAAAATTTTGTCATAGTTGACCTTGTTTGACTTTTCTTCAAAACTGAGTTTTGAAGAAGAGTCAATGTCTCTTCAGGTGATGATGAAGCTTTCTGAACCGTAGCTGTATGAGGTCTCCCTCTGGCCTGCATGGCTTGTTTCTGGACATGTTTTTCAGAGACCAAACTGATGAATTTCTAGACCCAAACGATAAAAAATGACTCTGTCCTGAAATAGGACCAGACCTTGACTATCATGAATTTCATTGATTACGGACCAAATCACGAACCAGCAGAGGCCAGACATGAGGGGAAATGAGTAGCATGACTTTCTTCGTCAGATCAGGGCATGTCCTTAGCGAAATGCAGCTTCGAGGATGGAGCGGGACACCTAAATTTGAAATGCACAAAGAGCTTTAATCTCTGACGAAGGGCTGACCTGACCGACTCTAACATACTGGTCACTTGGGACCTAAATCCGATGACCTCGGTAGAGGACTGTTTGCTGTGCTCGAAAAAAACGATGGAAAAACTAAAATCAAAAGAATGATTTGTGGACTTTTCGACTACTTATCGAGCTGGAACTTTCTACTTCCTACCGCTGGGTTCTTGATTTTCGCCATGACTGTCATACAGACCTACTATAACGTGTACCAAGTACAACATACTCCATATTCACCTCCTGCTCCTACTCCTCCTTAGTTTGTAATCACCCATTTCAGCTTTTAACTTGACCACTCTATTTGACATGCTAGATTGGCCACTCTGTGTATCTTTTCTATTATCCACCATATATATATATATATATATATATATATATATCATGTATGTTTTGTAATGCCCGAGGTCAAGGTTGAGCATCTTCATTTCCTTTACCTTTGTTGTAACACAGGTATATAGCTATTTCCATTATTACAGGGAAGCTTTCAATTTGTCAATTTGTCATAGATTTCTGTCTCACATATTATTATGTGATGCGAAGGTTTATATACTTATTTTCATTATTGTATATATTTTTTTAAATTTCTCGGTGCACAACTTCATCCTTTATTTTATTATTCATGCTTTTTAATTTGCCTATAAGCATTGACACCTATATTGGAATCGCTTTTAAATTTGCTTATAAATCCCAAAAACATATTGACCTTAGTGTATTGGAATCGCTCTTAATTTTGCTTATAAATCCCCAAAAAATATTGACCTTAGTGTTATAGGTAGAAAAAAGTAAAACAATTAGGAAAATTAACAGTTTGGATTTTTCATGGGCTGAAATTATACTAATTCACATAGAACTATAGCTTTTAGTCATATGTTTTTTATACCAGTTAAATATTTTGAAGGTTGATGTAGTTTATATAATCTTAATAGACAAAATAATATTTTCTTGGTCAATTTTATTTAAAATTGGGTAAATATTTTTAAAAAGGGTTAGTTTAATTTGCAAAAATTAAATGCTTCAAAGATTTTTCAGTGTGCTGAATCATTTATGCATTCAAAAGTATATTTTCAACAGCAAAAAATCACCATCTCATAACAAATTGTATTGTTTGATTCCTATCAAGAAAATCATTTCATCTATTTGTTTTTTTTTGTAAGCTTGGCCGGACTACATCTTCATCATGTCCAATATGTCATCCAGATCAAAGAATTGAAGTGACTTCATATCAAAGAGTGCCTTAACAGAGACCCTGTAAACCATTTCATCTATTTGTTAACCTACACCATTAAAATTATTTACGTAACTAAAAATACAATTTAAACAATAAAACATATAATCTCACACATAATTATATCATCAATTTTTATAATAAAAAATAATCAAAATATAAATCGCTTAAGCTAAAACATACAAAAATCATAAACCAAAATTAATTAAAATATGTATATATCTTATTTTACCCAATTAAATAATAATCAAAATATAAATCAATTCGGCTGGAACGTTACAAAAATCATAAACCAAAATTAATTAAAATATATATATCTTATTTTACCAAATTAAATAATTTGGCTGACACAGACCTTACCATATCTCAGCACATCCTTATTATATTTATATTTTCTTCAGTATCCATGTCATTGTTGCAACTTGCAGTGTATCATTTAAAAGGCGAACAAAGTCCGTTGATGGTGGAAGGCGGTTTCTGCGACACCGCGTCCCCGTTTGTGAACACAACGTAGCAATAGCCACTAAGCCTCCCCCGGCAAAAAAGTCGCCTCAGATTATTTTATCTCTCTAGATATTTCACTTTGGAGTAGTTTACCTAGGTGGAGGAATGGCCCAGTTTCCGTTGTCGCCCGGAAAATCGTCCGGCTTGGGCCATCGGCAATCCCTCCGCCCCTCGCCACCCTCCCCTAGCTCCGCCACCTTCCTTCTCCGCCACCTTCCCTGGCAATCTTGACAGAAGATAGGATTGGCGCTGGCGTTCCTGACATTCCCTGACAGATCGAACTGGGCCGCGGAGAGTTAATGCCATTTCCAATTCGAAATGAGGAATTGCAAAATCATGGGCTGCTCACTCACCTTCCTCCTCGACTCTGCGCCTCCCGCTCTGCAGCTCACCACCCAGGTACAATTCGAGGACACCTCTGACTCTGTTGACTGATTGAGACATGCAGCTTTTTAGCAATGGATTGAATGGGTTTTCTTTAGTAGCCGGCTAATTTGGGACTGCTCAGTAGATGTTTTGTGGATGGTGGAATGGAAGTTTGGAATCCACGGTTCGAAGTCTTTTCCTTAAGCTTACTGCACATGACTGTCAATTCTGTTGCTTGAGATGTCTATCATTTCATCTCGCTGTTGAGGATTTCATGTTTAGCTAGTGTGTTGTAAAAGGAATGCAGATTAAACACATGTTGAAGCCTTAATTTGGAAGTTTTATGGCCATGGCTGGAATTATTTAAGCTTGTTAACAGTTTACTAGTTTTATGGCCACATGGATTGAACTCAAATTCCTCTTCTTTATAGGCATAATAGGCAAAATTAAGTTGTGCCCCCACTGCTCTGGACCAATATGACGTGTTGTGCCAAAGATACACAACATATTCGACGAAATGAAATTTGAAACTTAACCTGTCATCTCATGAAGTCAACCTAAAAATAATTATGACCGCGCATTTTACCAACACATTTGGATTTTGAAATGGGCGTGATTGAATATTGAGCAATTTTTTTTTATCAGAGTCGTCATTTTACCTGTTTCTTTTAACAATAGAAAGGCGTTCGCTCAATTTATAATAATTCCTAATTTAAAGTCATATTTATTGATTTAAACAGTGTATCCTACCAGGCTTCCATGGATCTAAAGATTTAGATTAACATAGGTTCTAAACTTTGCAGGGCAGGCAAAAAGCCTAACTGAGGGGAAATAAATTATTATTAACATATTTTTTATATGCGACCTCTTGAATAGAATCCTTCCATTTATCGGAGGATAGAGCGGGCCGAGGGTGCTCAGAAAATTGAAACGTAGGTCGCAGGATCCCATCGCATGGTAAAAATGAGCCGAAAGAAGATCGTGGAGAAGGTTTCTAAGACGATCGAATGGGAGGGCATTGTTGGAAATTTCTGGTAATTTCAAACACAAATTAACTGAACATAGAGCAATGCTCTATTTTTCTGCCACAGGATCTTTTGCACAGGGAAGCTTAAAATATTTCTGAGAACAGAGATTTTTCACACCCATAAAACCTTTATATTCATTAATAAAAACCCTGATACATATTTCTTCCTCTTTCTCAGAGGGATTCACCAAGAACTTTCACAAAAAAGAAATTACTCTGCCTCTTTTACAAATAATTTTACACTGCTGTGTAAAATCTTCATTCACTGCTATGTGAAAAGTTTTTACATTGACTGCTGTAAAAATAAAAATTCCTTACATGGGTTTACTGCTAAAAAAAACTTTCACATTCACTTCTGAGTGAAATTTTTTTTCATTACATTCATGGGTTTTCACATTACATATTCAATAAAAAAAATTACATTCCATTCCCATTCGTTTCAACGAACAGCTACAAGCACCTGTAAGAAGAATCCCAAATTTCATTCACTGTCGGGAGTCTTTCTTCATTTCATCCCTGCTCTGGTTTCATTTTTTTTGCACTTCAGTGCTCTCTCCTTTCCTCTTCATTACACACTCAATTCACATACAAATGAGTGCACACACAAAGCATTACAAATACGAATGCATATCTTATGCACTGCTGTGCATCTCCCCTGATTTCTATTCGCTGCTACGAACCCAGTTTCTTTTCATTCCATGTGCAATAAACTCATATGCAAATGAGCACGCACAAGAAACATATACCAAAAGAATTGAAGATAGGGCGTTGACTTGCCCATACCATTCTTTAAATTCGCCATGCTTCCGTGCAAACAAGACTTAAAAACGTTTACCAACTTTTACCTGCAATTTACGAAACATCATGAATCACATTAATTTCTTCATGTGAACAGTTAGACAAAAGTTCAAGCAGGTTGACAAAGATCCATGTCCGTTGACTTGATCGGACGCATTTCGCAAGCTAAAGCCACACAACTTAATCGAAGTTTAATGTTCGGGGAATTGGTGGTTTCGGAGTTGTACAGCGGCGTGTCAATTGGTCAGGATGTTCGGAGGCCCTTCGGGAAATACCACTTATGGCAAAAGGCGGTGCGAGGAAGTCTTCGTGGTTTTCTTCAATGGTTTTGCAGTCGCCGTTTACAGGCAGCTTCCAGCAACGCTGCACGGCAGTTGGAATTAATATTCCAACAGGCATGTCGAAGCTCCTCATTTCAGACAATGCCCGCAGGGAGTTCTTCAGCCTCCCTCGACCTTATGAAGAGGTTAAGCGAACTCTCGATACCAAGTTCAGCCAGGAACCACAACCAATTGATTGGGAATACTATAGAAAGGGTGTAGGTTCTGGTATAGTTGACATGTACTGTTATGAAACCAGCTCAAGAAAAGATAGAAAAGAAAGATCAACGCCTTAGAATTCAGTCTCTTCGAGGGGGCAACCTCCTTTACATTACATAAATGAACAATTCTTGGATGATACAAATGACAAAACCTCCTTTCTATATATAGGAGTCTAAGGAGTCACAATATAATCCAGCCGACCTAACAATAATAATATAAAGCCACAAAAATAACAATAGAGGGATTCTAAGGGGCACAGAAATAACAATATGGGGGTAATAGGGGCACAACAATATAAATAAGGGGTATAACTACAATAGTAAGGGGCACAACAATATAAATAAGGGGTATAACTACAATAGTAATGGGGTAATCACTAGTATTATAGGGACCCAACATGCCCCTCTCCTTCAAAAAAGTGTTGTCCTCAACGCTTGAGCAGTTCTGGATACTTCTGCATAAAATTCTCATCCTCCCATGTGGAATCTTCAGCGGATAAGTTCTTCCACTTGATAAGATACTCTGAAATTGATCGATTTCGTAGCTGTCGAGTTCTTGTTTCTGTGACTGCTTCCGGTTCCAATATAATTTTTCCTTCCTCGTCAAGTTCTGACAATATTGTTTGAACTGGGAGCTTGTTGCCTATAACCTTCTTTAAACATGAAACATGGAAAACTGGGTGCAATCGAGAAGCTGCAGGAAGCTCCAATTTGTATGCCATAGTACCAATCTTTTCCAACACCTTGTACGGACCATAATACTTTGGTGATAATTTATTATCCTTCTTAGCTTGCTTTAGGGACATTTGCTTATATGGTTGTAGCCGTAGGAATACCCAATCACCTACATCAAAACTTCTTTCACTGCGATGTTGATCTGCCTGTTGTTTCATTCTATTTTGTGCCAACACGAGGTTATCCTTTAAGAGTTGGAGGACTTGTTGTTGATGTTCGATGTGATGTTCCACTGCCTGAACCTTAGAATTTTCTCTTAAATATGATGTGATTGATGGTGGTTGATACCCATAAAGTGCCATAAATGGGGTCATTTTTGTTGCTGTATGGAAGGAAGTGTTATACCACCATTCAGCCAGAGGCAACCATTTGACCCATTGTGTCTGTTTATCAGATACAAAGCAACGAAGATATCCTTCCAAACATTTGTTTACTATCTCAGTTTGCCCATCAGATTGAGGATGATAAGATGAGCTATGAGCTAACTGAGTACCAAGACAAGAAAATAATTCTGTCCAAAAATTTCCAGTGAAAATGGGATCTCTGTCACTTACAATAATCTTTGGGTTTCCATGTAGCTTTTGAATTGTTTCCATAAATGCAGTAGAAACTGTACTGGCTTTAAATGGATGTGATAATGCACAAAAGTGTGCATACTTGGTAAGTCTGTCAACTACCACCATGATGACACTCTTTCCCTCAGACTTGGGTAAACCTGTGATAAAATCCATTGAAACCTCCTCCCAACGTTGGCTTGGAATGGATAAAGGTTGTAATAGACCCGGTGTCTTAATTGTTTCAACTTTATTTTGTTGGCAAACCAAACATTCCGCCACAAACTTTTGAATATCTGATTTAAGGCCATCCCAAAAAAATTCCTTCTTAACCCTGTGGTAAGTTTTTAAAAATCCTGAGTGCCCTCCTAAGGGAGAAGTGTGCAATTCCATAAGAATCTTTTGTTTTAGCTGGGAATTCTTACAGAGGTATAAGCGATCTTTGTACCATAACGAATCATTTTTCCAGCTAAATGTATCAGAAGTACTGGAATCTTGTTGTAGCTTTCGAATAAGTGCCCACACTTCTTCGTCATTCTTCCATTCCTCCCTTGCTTCGTTTATCCAATCTGGTTGGATAATAGAAATGGCACACAACAATGCTTCCATATCCTCATCCTTTCTTGAGAGTGCATCTGCCACCACATTTTGCTTCCCTTTTTTGTAGATGATTTCAAAGTCATAACCCAACATCTTTGTGACCCACTTTTGTTGCTCTTCAGAGGATAATCTTTGTTCTAAAAAGTATTTAAGGCTATCATGATCCGTTTTTACCTTGAAGTGTCTTCCCATTAGGTAGGGTCGCCATTTCTTAAGTGCATGGAGTATTGCCAACATTTCCTTCTCATAAATAGCTTTGCTTAAAAACTTTCCCTTGATTGGACGACTTTCAAAAGCAATGGGTCTTTCATCTTGCATTAGAACAGCACCAATTCCATTTCCTGAAGCATCACATTCCACAATAAAGGTTTTTGTGAAGTCCGGTGTAGCTAAGACCGGTGCTTGGCACATTGCCTCTTTAAGATGTTTAAAGGCCTTTGTTGCTTCCGGAGTCCATGAAAATGAATCTTTCTTCAATAATGTTGTTAGAGGTGCTGCTATTCTCCCATAATTCTTAACAAACTTGCGATAATACCCTGTCAACCCAAGAAATCCTCGCAGATGCTTTATGGATGTGGGGATTTTCCATTCCTTAATGGCTTTAATTTTGCTAGGGTCTACCTTAACTCCTTCATGAGATACAATATGACCCAAATATTCCACCTCCTGGACTCCAAAGAAACATTTGGATCTTTTTGCATATAATTGTTTCTCCTCCAATAGTTGTAGCACCTTGTCAACATGTTCAACATGATCCTTCCAAGACTTGCTGTAGATTAGTATATCATCAAAAAATACTAACACAAATTTTCTAAGGAATGGTTTGAAAATTGAATTCATCAAACCTTGAAATGTTGAAGGTGCATTGGTAAGGCCAAAAGGCATGACCAAAAATTCATAATGACCCTCATGAGTTCTAAATGCCGTTTTCGGAATGTCTTCAATCTTCATTCTGATTTGATGATATCCCGAACGAAGATCCAACTTGGTGAAGTAAATTGATCCATGCAATTCATCCAGTAATTCATCAATGACAGGAATGGGGAACTTATCTTTAATAGTGAGCTTGTTGAGCTCCCTATAATCTGGACACATGCGCCATGATCCATCCTTCTTGTGCACCAATACTACTGGAGCTGAGAAAGAACTTTGACTCGGTTGAATTATACCAGCCTCTAGCATTTCTGCAACCATACGTTCAATTTCACTTTTTTGGACATATGGATATCTGTACGGCCTGATGTTTGGAGGAACACTTCCTGGAATCAGATGAATAGCATGATCATGATCACGCATAGGTGGGAGACCTTTGGGAGTCTCAAATACCTTGGAATGATTGTCCAGGACTTTTTGGAGATCTGGAGAAATAGATGATTCCAATGTGGAAACATCTAGCGAACATAATTGTGCAATTACACCTCTTTGCTCCTTTTTTAGAAGCTTTGTCATGCCATTAGAGCTGATTATCTTTCCTGGTTTCCCTGCAATACCCCTTAATTCAACTTCCTTTCCTTCCACAGAAAATTTCATGAAAAGTTCTTGAAAATTAAAAGCTATTGTACCCAAGGATTGTAGCCATTGGACTCCTAGTACAACATCAGCACCTCCCATTGGAATGGAAAGCATTGGGCTAGTCAATACATATTCTCCCATGGATAGCTTGATATTATGGCACTTTCCAGAACAATTTATTGTTCCTCCATTTGCAATCATCACTTGACACTCTGGTGCTGGATATAGGAAGCAATTCAATTCTTTTGCTACCCTACAATGAATAAAATTGTGGGTGCTTCCTGAATCAATCAACACTATTACCTTTTTCTTCTTGATTTGTCCTTCTATCTTGATGGTTTGAGGAGTGGTAATTCCCGCCAATGCATTACAAGATATGGTCGGATTTATTTGTTCTTCATCTAGGCTTTGTTCCTGGAATATATCCTCTTCTTTTGACCTTTCTTGCTCCTTTTCTTCTTCCTCTTCACAATCTATGTAGAATAATTTCTTCTCAGCACACTTATGACCTTTTGTGTATTTTCTATCACAATTGTAACAAAGCCCTTTTTCTCTTTTTTCTTCCAATTGTTGTGGTGTCAACCTTGTAGGTTGTGGAAGACTATGGGCAACAACACTTCCGTCTTTATAGTTGTGAATGGTATGCTTCCTAGTTGCCATAATTTTGCTTTCCATTTTTCTTGCTAACCTGAATGCCTTCTCTAATGAATCAGGTTCCCAAAGGTGCACATCATGTTGGATATTATCTTTTAAAGACCCTATGAACACATCAATCCTATGCTCCTCTGGAATATCTTTTACCCTTATGTTCAATTTTTGGAACTCCTCAATGTGCTCCATTATTGAACCCTTTTGTTTGAGACATCAATTGGCTAAAAAATGTGTTGCTTTTTGTATCCTCATAATGTGCTATCAATTCTTCCGTAAAAATTGCCCAAGTGATAAATTGTTTACGAGAGCAAAGCCATTGATACCATACAAACTGATTTGGTTCCAAATATAAAGTTGCCATACGTACCTTTTGTGTGTTTTGCACATTATTGAGATCGAAGAACTGCTCCATCTGTAATATCCATGTGGCGGGATCCTTGCCATCAAACTTCCTCATATCGATTTTTGGAATATGGTGGGTCTTCGATCCAACATTAGAGTCTATGGAATCATGATTAACATTTCTTTTGTTCACATCATGAGTTTCCTTTACAACCTTTTCACCATTAGTAAGTATTTCTTGTAGAAAATTTGTCAAATCTGTCTTCAAATCTGCCATGTCTGTCTTCAAATCTGTCCTCAAATCTGTCTTCAGATCATCCATCTTAGCTTCAATGCCCTTTATCTTAGATTCCACGCCATTTATCTTAGATTCCACGCCATTTATCTTAGCATCTGTTAGCTTTTGTGAGCGTGACATTTGTTGCACTTGTTCTTGTAATTTTGATATATCATGTAGCATTTCTTCCTCTTCTTCATGATTCATGCTAGAGCTTTCAGGTTCCTTACTAGGTGTTTGCATTTTCTTTCCTCGGGGCATCAGTTACCGATAATAATTCTTTACTATGCCCTTTGAATTCCTTCAAACCAAGCTTATGCAAAAATTTAAAAAAAACTACACACCTTTTTTTTACTTTGTAGAAGCCTGATATTGAATCTGATGTATCTCTATAATTTTGAATCATCTAGTTCTGAAACTGTGACTTGTAGTAGCCTTCTATGTCCTATTTCCAATGCCACTAGTCTGATCCAAATTGGATTCTCCAAGAAAGAGTTATGCACAGTGTCCCGCAGTGACCTGATTATAGACTAGTTCAGTAGAGCGAACTTGTATGAAGTGCCACGTGTCACTGTTCCAACCTTTGACTCTGAAAAATATATAAAAGAAAACTACAGTCCGTTCTCTTTTTGTACCTTCTGACGAAATTTCAATCCGATGCTCAGAAAGAAAGTTATGACGATTTTCCCTTGGTCACCTGTTTTGAATGTAATTCAGGAGTCTGCAAAAAGACCAACTTCCTCAGATCATATCTCCGAAAATATCGCGCGAAATGCTCTGAAATTCGGAACCAAGGTTCAGCGCGATGTCTTATCAAATGGGTTTTTTTTGCGACTTCTGAAACATCACAGAAAAAAGTTATAGTGAAAATTCCACGATGACCTGTTTGGAGCAGCGAAACCCTAGAATCCAAAGCTCTGATACCAAATGTTATGAAACCAGCTCAAGAAAAGATAGAAAAAAAAGATCAACGTCTTAGAATTCAGCCTCTTCGAGGGGGCAACCTCCTTTACATTACATAAATGAACAATTCTTGGATGATACAAATGACAAAACCTCCTTTCTATATATAGGAGTCTAAGGAGTCACAATATAATCCAGCCGACCTAACAATAATAATATAAAGCCACAAAAATAACAATAGAGGGATTCTAAGGGGCACAGAAATAACAATATGGGGGTAATAGGGGCACAACAATATAAATAAGGGGTATAACTACAATATTAAGGGGCACAACAATATAAATAAGCGGTATAACTACAATAGTAATGGGGTAATCACTAGTATTATAGGGACCCAACATGTACAAAGAAGCATACGAAAGTGTTCAAATCCCAAAATATGTGGACAAATCATTTTCCTCTAAAATTCAATGGTTCCGTGATAATAATAATAACTTGACACAAGAAGTTTACTAGATTTCATTTTCCAGTGAATGCCCTTGTCAAGCTCTATATATACCGTGCAAGATTCTATTCATTTGTTTTGGAGCACTTGGGTAGCCATTGGTTCACATTAGGTGTGATTGTTTCTTTGGATCAGGTGAATTATGCATTATCATATTACTGTATCAGGACTTGAGAAGGCAGTATAGTGGCCTGATTTATGTGCAGTACCGATTGGAAAAGGGAGCCCAAGAATTAATATAATATAGGCAAGGTCTTTGTATAGCTGGTTGAGAGTTTACCTTGACTGGCATTGACAGACTGAATGTTATGTACACAGAGGAACGGATGCTTAGCTTAGAAGTTTTGCCTGTTCAAAAACAGTGAGCAGAGAGATCTGTGGACATGTAAATAAAAATTCTTTCTTGGGTCTGGGTACATGTTGTCTTCTTGCATTTAGGATGTAGCTTATGATTATCGTTATGAAGCAGTACAACATGGACTTTAAGAGAGTACTGATATTTAAAGACTTCTAAGCCTGGGCATACTATGTTTACAACCACTGGAACAACTTTCTCTAGACAATCACCATCCTCGCCTGTGATAATCCAGCCATCATATAAATATTATTCTATTGTGAATGGCGACAAAGGTCCTCTTCCATCTATCTTCTTCATTCACCACACAGCATTGACAAAGTTAGTTCATACTACCAGTGATAAAGTTATACTAGTACATTCATGCTTTTCTTCACTGCAAGAATCCACAGCTGGAGGCTTAGGCGAAAAGGGTAAGTAAATTCTACAGCATTATCTGCTTCGTATTCTTCACTGCAAGGATCCACTGTTAGAGACACTAGGTGATATGAGTGAGAATTCGAAAGCATCACATGGAAGATCCAATGCTAGAGGTGTTGAGCCTCAAACCTGCACCTTCCTATACACCCTCTCAGCCTTCTTTTTCCACTTACTTCATCCACCAAGCTGTTAAATCATTGCAATATAGTCTAAAAAGAGCTTCTGACATGGTTTTCTAACTATGCTTATGACTATTGTTTGGTTTAGATTTTTGTTCAGGCAGCTGCGGAAACTTGTCAGTTTCCGCAGCCAGCATAGGTTTCCGCAGCCAGCACATGTTTCCGCAGCCATTTTGTGAAAGGCTATGCTACAGGTGTCCTATGAAGAAACGAGCCATATGGGCAAGCTACAGGTGACGGGTACATGGAACGTGTCCCTTCAGATCAGCCAAATCATCCATAAAAGGTCACGGTCAACAAGGGTCAAAGGCAAAGCCAACCAAGGAATTTAGCGGTGGCACGTCTCTGCTTTGAGCACGTGAAAGTTTACGTGGCACAGTCCTCAGCTCACGGAGATATCGGCACACCTGAAGATCAACCCCGTAACCTGAATCCAACAGCTACCACTCCGAAGATTTAATGGACATGATGACCGTTACGCTAGATCTCGGGCTGAGGAGATCTACGTGTCTCTTGCAACGCAGTTAACAACATAGGATTTAGTTAGTTAGTTACAACACTTTTTCATTATAAATAACGCGTTGATAAACGCTGTGTAGAGGCTTTTGGAAGATGTAATTTTTGAACTGTTGTTATTATCACCCCACTACACTCTGTTTTACATATTTTGCTGCTACTTTAATACATGAGAAGACTACTTTCCTGAGCTCGTTTTTGTGACTGTTCGTTGACTGGCTGAGGTGGCAGAGGGCCCCTGCTCACTAAAGCCCTGTATAGTTTTCATTTGATTTTATTATGTTTCTGCTTTCATAATCATTAGCTTGTATATAACATGCTGTTTTGATGTTTTTAATTCACTGATGTTTACATTTTCATTTATGTTTTCTTATAGCTGTCAGTTGATCAATGCTTTTCTACAGGTTTTCTTAGGCAGCCCGGGAAAATTTTCATCTTTTTGACAACTACTGACATATGAGATCATCTTGTCCTTCCTACTAATTTTCATTTTCTGAAGTTAAATTCCAGCACTGTCATTTTTTAAATTGTGTTTTGCTTATTTATTTTTCTACTACTTAGACATCATACTACTCATTTGTTTATGGTTTCTTTCTATAGTCAAGTGACTCTATTAGTAAGGAATCAGAATATTACTTATTGTAGTGTGATTTAGTTTACTTTCTTGCAATTTAGATATCATATTGCTTAACTTGTTCATGATTGCTTCCCATAAGGTAGATTGAGCTGAAGGGTAAAGGATCAGAAGAGTTGAAGTAGTGTGATTAGTTTCCTTTATGCAGTTTAATTTCCTGCAATTTAGATATCATATTGCCTAATTTGTTCATGATTGCTTCCCATAAGGTAGATTGAGCTGAAGGGTAAAGGATCAGAAGAGTTGAAGTAGTGTGATTAGTTTCCTTTATGCAATTTAATTTCCTGCAATTTAGATATCATATTGCTTAACTTGTTCATGATTGCTTCCCATAAGGTAGATTGAGCTGAAGGGTAAAGGATCAGAAGAGTTGAAGTAGTGTGAATTAGTTACTTTGCTTTTAGTTTTTGAGTTGCCTTAAGTTCAATTTTTACTTTCTTTTTCATGCAGCAGCAAGGATACTGGGCCATTGTCATTAGTTCATTGTTTGATATATTTACTTCCTCTTAAGAATTGATTTCATTACAGTTATTTTAAAGCTTTCTTTTTGAACACTTTAAAGTTTGGAAAATCACTGTAGAAATCACCATTACCATCCATACTTAACTTTCATTTTCGCCATCACACATTAGGGAAAGATAAATCCAAAAACAAACTCAAAAACGACAAAAGACTAAGGAAATGGTTATCTTGTACATATAGTACACTTCACTTCGTCAGTTTACGAATCCCGGATTGACATTCTAATCAGCAATTTAGAACACACTAAATTGACCAAACATTTTGGTGCCGTTGCTGGGGAAGTGAAATTAGGTAGCCAATTTCTTTATAAAAAAAAATAAGAAAATTTCAAGGAAGGAAAATTGATAACCTCTCAAAGTATGCTCTCCTCTTGCACTTAGTGTGATCTGGAGGATCAGAAAAGAGAAAGTTATTGGTTTAATAGTTTCTTGAGTATGCTCTCTTCTTGCACCTAGAGTGACCTGGAAGATCAGAAAGAGAATTATTAGCCCGACTTGAAGAAAAATAAAAAAAATGACATGCATAGAGCAAGAGATTCTAGGGGAAGGTTTTTAGCTAAAGCCAAGAGTTCGATTTTTACAACTCCTTCTACCTCAAGGAATAGACAAGAGACACCTCCATCATCTCCAACCTACACTCCTAGCCCTAGGATTCCTGGAATTCAAGAGACAGTAGTTGAGTTAGGAGACTCTTCCTCACCATCCATCGAATCTGAATTAGGAAAAGATCCTTTCCTTTCTTCTACAGGGAGACACATTATAATTGAAGAAGTAGAATCATCTGAGGAAGAAGAGGGAGAAATTCCTCCTCGTTCGCCATTAGTAGAGGAACCAGAGGACTCTGAAATCTCTGAGAAAACTACCATGACAGAAGAGGGAGTTAACAGATTTGGTAGAGGTAGAGGTAGAGGAGGGGGAGGAGGAAATAATGGAGGAGGTAGAGGTAACAATGGGGGAAATAGGGATGGAGATAACTCATTTGGATTTCCTATAGTCGATGAGGATTCTCGAGCAACAATGAAAAATATTTCACCATCTGTCCTCCCAAACTTTCATGGGTTAAGAAATGAAGATCCTAAAACATTTCTATTTGAGTTTGAGGTCTTGTGTAACCTATGATTATCTGGAAGACTCTCAAAAACTCAAACTGTTTCCTTCAACATTGAAATGAGCTACTTTGAAATGGTTCATGGGATTACTCACTCAATCCATTAGGACTTGGAATGATATGAAACAAACATTTCTGGATAGATACATGGATTATTGTATGCCTACCAACCAAAAGTATGAAGTATTTAAAATGGTACAAAGAGAAGATGAAAACTTGGAGGATTTACTTGAAAGATTCCAATACAATCTGAAAAGAGCAAAAATGAGTAACTTAGATGAGGAGACCTTGAAAGCCCTTCTATTAAAAGCCATTAGAGATGAATGGATCGATATTTTGAACATGATGGGAAAAGGAGACATATCTCAACTTCAACTTCATGACATAGCAGAACTGTGTGTCCATCTCTCAAGAGGAAAATCTAAAACTGGAAAAGGGCCTAGAGATCCTTCTCTCATCAGAGCAAACAAATCTGCAACTGGATCAGTAAGTAGGGCTGAGATTGGCAATATGCTTGATGAATTCAAAACTGATATCTTAGGGAGTCTTAGTGAGCAACTAGACACTCTTAAGATCCACAATAAGAAGAAAGCAGAAGCTGAAGCTTTAGCCATCTTTTGCCCAAAATGTAGAAAAAAACATGCTCTCAGAGAATGTCCCTTGGATGCAAAAGTTGTAGAAACATGTGCGATTTGTTCAGAGAATCATGAGACCAAGGATTGTCCTTCAATTCCTGGGCTCAAAGCTGTCTTTGAAGAAGATCCAAATACAATTGAGTCTCTCTGTTTTGTTGCAAGGAGACCTTGGCAGGGGCAACAAAATCAAGGGTTTAACAACTCTATGAACTTTCAACCCCCACCAAATTGGAATCCTTGGCAACAACCTTGGTCCCAACCTCAAAATCCTTTTCAATCATGGGTACAAGGTATGCAAAATCCTTATGGGAGATTTGCTCAATTTTATCAATGTCCTCCATCTTTTCAAAACCAACAAGCTCCACAACTTCCAAATCAAAACCCTCAACTATCATTGCCATTTCAACAACAACAACCCTCTCAACAAAACCCAAATTCTCAACTCTTGCTTCCATTCCAACAGAAGTCAAATCAACTTCCTTCTCAACCATTGCCAAAACCCAATAATAAAAACCCTCAAAATACTTCCATGGTAGACGGTCAACAATTTCCTGCCTATATGATTGTTCCTCTCAATGATGTACAACTCGGATCTGGTATAGTTCTAGATAAACCTTCTATAGATGCCCAAAATCAAAGCATTTCTGAGGAAGAATCTCTTGAAGCCAATAAGGGTTCTGAAGCATCTCTTCAAAACCCAAACACTCAGAAAGAAAAAGAAAAAGAGCTAACCCCCACAACTCCTATAGTTGAGCAACCTGCATCTTCATCCACACCTCCTTTTCCTGAAAGATTACAAATTGACAAAGGGGTGGAAAAACAAATCTTGTTGCCTGACTATGATTTCTAGATGAATTAAAGAATGTCTGTATCAAGATTCCCTTGTTACAAGCCATTAGAGAGATTCCTATTCTAGCAAAAACAATAAAGGAGTTGAGTCTTAAAAGACCAGGAAGGAAACCTAGAGATACAAGAAGAATCCACCTAGTAGGGAAAATTGCAGACATCATGATGGGAAAAATTACTATGCAGAAGTATGTAGATCCCGGTAGTCCAATTGTCAAAACACATATAAATGGGGTTGAAATTCCAAATACTTTGATTGATTTAGGGGCTGCTATCAATATTATAAGTAGACAGACTATGGAACAACTGAAACTTCCTAATCTTCTCTTTACACCTACTTTACTGCAACTTGCAGATCAATCAATTATTAAACCAGATGGTGTATTAGAAGACATTTCAGTCTCCTTAGACTCTTGGGAATATCCAGTAGATTTTATGATTTTAACCCCCAAGATTAATTTAGGAGGACACCCTCTCACCTTAGGAAGACCTTGGCTAGCCACAGTCGATGCTTTCATCAGTTGTAGGTCTGGGGATATGTATATTTCTGATGGTAATTCGACAAAGAAATTCAATCTGTATCCTCCAGCAAAAGCAATTACAGAAATAGGAGATAATGAGTGGATTGATGATGAAGATACTATACAACCTGTCTTTACCATTTCTGAAGTTAGTGAAGATAGTCAAATTCTGAACACATTAGAAAATTTTGAAACATCTTCAGAATATGACCACACACAATTTCAGTTAGATTCCGACATTGAGTATTTATCATCTAGACAAATGTCTCTTTTCTCTATGGAAGAGTTTGGTAGTTCCGCCATTGATATCTTTCCAGGAAAAGCATTGAATATCAACAAAAATTTGGAAAGATCACAACAGGAAGAACTAACCAAAATCTTGCAAAAACATTCCACTGCATTTGCATGGGAATATACTGATATGAAAGGTATTGACCCTAAGACTTGCATTCATCACATCTATATTGAGGAAAACAGTAGACCAATCAGACAACCTCAGAGAAGGATGAATCCAAACCTTAGGGAGATAGTGAAAGAAGAGCTCCAAAAGTTACTTAATGTAAACTTCATTTATCCAATTTCAGATAGCCGATGGGTTTCCCCTTTGGTTATAGTACCTAAAAAGAATGGTAAATGGAGGGTATTCATTGATTACAGGGAATTGAACAAAGCAACTTTGAAGGATCACTTTCCTTTACCCTTTATCGATAAGGTATTAGATACTTTAGCAGGCAAAAATTATTTTTCATTTTTGGATGGTTTTAGTGGTTACAATCAGATTCAGGTAGCACCTGAAGATCAGGACAAGACCACATTTACCTGTCCATGGGGAACTTTTGCTTACCGAGTACTTCCTTTTGGATTATGTAATGCACCCGCAACATTTCAAAGGGCAGTACTAGGAATCTTTTCCGATCTAATCCATGATTGTGTAGAGGTTTATATGGATGATTTTACAGTTTATGGTAATTCGTTTGAAGAGGTATTAGAGACTTTGGAAAAAGTCCTTATAAGATGTAAAGAAGCAAACCTATCATTAAGTCATGAAAAATGCTTTATGATGTTTACTGAAGGGATTGTTTTAGGACATCATATTTCAGGAGATGGGATTAAAGTTGATAGATCCAAAGTTGAAGTCATCTCCAAGTTGCCTATTCCAAATTGTCAAAAAGATGTTAGAATTTTTCTTGGATTTATTGGATACTATAGAAGATTTATTGAAAACTTCACCAAAATAGCATCTCCACTCTTCAAATTACTTACAAAAGATTGTGAATTCAAATGGGATCCTGATTGTCAATCTGCATTTGAAACTTTGAAAACAAGAATATCTGAAGCACCCATTTTGAGAGGGCCGAATTGGAAACTTCATTTCCATATTTCCACAGATGCTTCAGATACAGCTCTAGGAGCTGTGTTGGGACAAAAGGATTTAGTTCCTTATGCCATTTACTACACCAGTAAAAATTTGACTCCCACTGAGTTAAACTATACTGTGACTGAGAAAGAGTTCTTAGCTGTTGTTCATGCAATCAATAAGTTTAGACACTATATAACTGGCTATGAAACTTTTGTCCATACTGATCATTCTGCAATTAGATATCTCATGAATAAACCTGTTACTAATGGCAGAGTTACAAGATGGCTCTTACTTTTACAAGAATTCAATATTACTGTGTTGGATAGACCAGGGAAACAAAATACAGTAGCTGATTTCTTGTCTAGAATCCAAAATACTAATGAAGATTCTCCTGTAGAGGATAAGTTTCCAGATGAATATTTGTTTGCAGTAACTACTAAGACTTCTTGGTATGCAGATATTGCTAACTATTTGGTTACAGGGAAGCTACCTCCACATCTATTTCCTGGTGAAAAAAGAAAAATTATTCAGGAGAGTTCAAGTTATTCATGGATTTCTAATGAATTGTTTAAAACAGGGCTAGATTGTGTGATCAGAAGATGTGTTCGGGAAGATGAAATGCCTGAAATCCTCAAGGCATGTCATGATGAACCATGCGGTGGACACTTTGCTGACAAAAGGACGGCCTATAAAATCATTTCTTTAGGATATTATTGGCCTTCCCTTTTCAAAGATGCAAAACAATATGTCAGAAGGTGTGACAGCTACCAAAGAGTTGGGAGACCGACTCTTTCAAATGAAATGCCATTACAACCACAGGTACTCATCGAACCCTTTGAAAAATGGGCTTTAGATTTCATTAGACCCATTAATCCACCATCTATACAAAGAAGTATATATTGGTATGCACTGATTATGTCACTAAATGGGTAGAAGCCAAAGCATTGCCTTCTGCCACTGAAAATTTAGTTGTTCAATTTCTTTTTGAGGATATTTTTACTCGTTTTGGTGTCCCAAGAGAAATTGTGACAGATCAGGGAAGTCAATTTACATCTAACTTGATGGAGAAGCTGATGGAAGAATACAAAATCAAGCATAGAAAATTTACTCCTTACCATCTGCAAGCAAATAGCCAAGTGGAGTCTACAAACAAAGTTCTTGAAAGCATCATCACCAAAATTGTTCATCTACACATAAAATATTGGGCAGAAAGGCTTCCTGAAGCCTTATGGGCCTACAGAACTACATGGAGGAACACAACAGGACATTCTCCCTATGAACTTGTTTATGGGAAATAAGTCCTGCTCCCCATTGAGTTTCAAGTCAAGACTTTCAAGATGGCAGTCCAGTTGGGGATGAATCTATCAGAAGCCCAAAAGCACAGAATGGAGCAGCTGAATGAGCTAGATGAGATCAGACAAGATGCAATTTTAAGGACTGATCTAGTTCAACATCAAAGAGCTAAGTGGCATGACAGATACATCAAAGAGAGAAAGTTTCAAGAGGGAGATTGGGCGTTACTGTTTGATTCCAAGTTTAAAGACTTCAAAGGAAAATTTCAGATTCATTGGCTTGGGCCATATGAGATTGACAAAGTCTTTAACAATGGAGCGGCAAGAATCAAGACCATTGATGAATTTCGAACTCCTCTCATTGTGAATGGCCACCGATTGAAAATTTATCATAAGCCACTCTCAAAACAGGAATTTGTCAAAATGTTCCAAGAGAATTCTGCAATAAGGCTGGTGGAGAAGAATCCTTCTCCCCCACCAGCCTAGCCTTTTATTCTTTCAGTTAAAAAAAAAAATATATATATATATATATATAAAATTTAAAAAATTAAAATTGTATAAGCCTGAAAACCAATCATAGATTGGCAGTCTTATACAGAAAATATGGAGTGAAAATCAAGGACACTTGACACTCTATATTTTCTAAAAAAAAATCCCCTCTCCTTCTCTTTCCATCTTCACTTCATCTCATTTTCCATTTCACTTCACCTCCACCCCATTCTCATTTCCATTTCACTTCACTTCACTTCATTTTCATTTCATTCCACTCATTCCATTTCATTTCATCAATAGAAGTCCCTTTCAGGACTATTTCCATTCAGTTAGTTCTTCTCTAACTATCTTTGTTCAGTTGAGTGGGTGTTATCTCAGTTTCCGCAGCTAGAAACTGTTTCCGCAGCCAGAAGCAGTTTCCGCAGCCAGAAACGATTTCCGCAGCCAGAAACGATTTTCGCAGCCAGCATCACTCTGTTTTCAAATTTACAGTCAACTGTTAGTGCAATAATCATGAAATGCAGGTGTAATTGAGCTAAAGACATGGGGCATCTCCAAGACATCAAGGAAGAGCAATTGGTTAGAAGCCTTGAGCAAGAAATGACAAAGTTTCCAAAGGTATGATCAAATTTTTTTATCAAATAACAATTCAAGTCATAATTACGCATAGTTATCAAACCATAACAAGTTCTACTATGTGCAATGATTTGATACGATAGCTCTATTACCACTCCTATTCCACGATATCACTCCACACACCTTGCATTCATTTCTCCAATGGTCTCATGATTATTCCAAGTTTAAACTCAAGACTGACTGCACTTTCATTTATTACCAGTACTCTTGAGACGTGACCTATTTTGTTACGGTTCTTCTTAGCCGTATTTTCCGCAGCCGTCCATTGAGACGTGTAAAAATTTCATACACAATCATCCGATTCAAAAGAATCCTGACGTTACTCCATTTGTTTACCACTCCATTAATACCATACTCCTCACATGCACCCGCATTTTATTTTATGAACTTGTTTACTGCTGCTCACCCTCTGTTCCTCCGGTAATTCAGGTACTTCCATTCCCTGTTCTCCATTTTCGATTGCAGCCACTACAGTTATCCTAAACCCCGATTGCAGCCACTACAGTTTATTCCAAACCCCGATTGCAGCCACTACAGTCTATCCTAAACCCTGTAACCGAGCCATTTCTTTCTCTGAACCCTCACACGCAGAAGAGCTCTCAGTTGAAATTTAAAACAGAGGATGGGAAAATTACTGAGAGCAGAGCCAGAAGGACCGAAATACTTGGAAGGTTATCCTCAAACTAAATAATTGCCGAAGAAAGCCAGATGGTTACGATTTATCCAAAAGTTTAAAGGCCATAACAAGGAGGTGACCAAAGCTTTTGCACGGTCTTTCGATGGTCAAACAGTGGAGATTGGAGACTTGAAGTTCACGGTGACTGAGGCCACAGTAGCAGCTGCCACGGACCTACCTCAGGAAGGTGAAAGGTGGTTTAAAAATAGAAGTGTGGACGATCAGATATGGAGAATCATGCTACAAAACCAAGGTATGGATACCACCGTATTTACAAGAGGCATCCCTGTTCATGCATTAAAAGAGGAATGGTCTAGTCTGCTGTTAGTTATCCAGAAATTTATCATGTGTGAAGGACGTTTTGGTTCTATATATATGTATCATGCTAGACTAATGATGAATTTTCTGGAGGGTCACACTCTTAATTTGCCTCATTTTCTGCTGTTGAGTTTTAAAAAGATGAGTATTACAGTTCAAAAACACATAGGCAACATTGAACCTCATCTCTACCATCATGGGCTCATAAAAATTCTTATTGAGGACCAGCTGAAGAAAATTAAAGATACTTGGAAGCAATTCTTGATAAGAAACTACTTCCAAGAGCCATCTGAGGCCTCTGGAAGTAGTCCACCAAAGATTCCAAGGAAAAGTAGGAGGAGAGAAAAGAACACTACAGTCCAAGACTCCCCTACTATAGAAACTCAAGAAACTGACCAAAAAGAAGAAGAAGAAGATAAAGCTGAAGGCAAGAAATCGAAGAAAGAAAAGGCAAAAGAACCATCTAAGAAGTCTATCCATCCCCTGAGAAATCCATAGAGGAGGATTATCAACTACTGTCAGAAAGATTAGTACATCTTCAGGCTGCTGCTATAACAAAGAAAAAGCAAAAAGGAAAACAGAGTACACAAGAAAAGAGTATTAGTCCATACTTAAGGAGGAGCACTAGGCTAAGAGGAAAGGCGAGTAAAACCCAAGAAAAACAGCCTCACTTTATTGATTTAGGTGAAGAGACACTTGAGAAATCTCCAGCTCAGCCAAGTATTGAACCAAGTCCTCTACATGATGAAAGCCCTTTTCGGCCGGAAAGAGCGCAGTCCTCCTCCTCCACCAGATTTTGAGCTTAGTCCGAGAAAGACACCTAAGGTAGATCCTAATCAGCAAGAGGTATATAACTACCTGGAATTCTTAGAACAATCAGTTGCAGGATCGAGTACCACTTTGCCACTAGATGCACAAGTTCAGTCTTTGAAATAGGAGGTATTTGAATTAGAAGTCCTAAATAGGCATATCAAACAGGAAAATGAAGCACTCAAAGAGCAGAGCAAGGTAGATAAGATTGTCCATGATAACACTATGCTCCATTTAGGACTATGGCAAAATAAAAATAGGAAACTGAAGAAAAAGTGCAAAAAGTTAAGCAGAGCATTGATTAATCTCAAGTTCAAATGTCTATTCAGGAAACCCAGGATGATGTTAGCACCAAAGAAGAAGAAAATAAGGCTAGATGTCCTAGCAGAAGCCTCAGAACATATGGATTAGAGGGAAATGACTAAATTTTGGTTGCATGAGGACATGCAACACCTTCACAGTGGGGGTATGTTGAGCCTCAAACTTGCACCTTCCTATACACCCTCTCACCCTTCTTTTTCCACTTACTTCATCCACCAAGCTGTTAAATCATTGCATTATAGTCTAAAAAGAGCTTCTGACATGGTTTTCTAACTATGCTTATGACTGTTGTTTGGTTTAGATTTTTGTTCAGGCAGCTGCGGAAACTGACATGGTTTTCTTACTATGCTTATGATTGTTGTTTGGTTTAGATTTTTTTTCAGGCAGCTGCGGAAACTTGTCAGTTTCCGCAGCCAGCACAGGTTTCCGCAGCCAGCACATGTTTCTGCAACCATTTTGTGAAAGGCTATGCTACAAGTGTCCTATGAAGAAACGAGCCACATGGGCAAGCTACAGGTGACGGGTACATGGAACGTGTCCCTTCAGATCAGCCAAATCATCCATAAAAGGTCACGGTCAACAAGGGTCAAAGGCAAAGCCAACCAAGGAATTTAGCGGTGGCACGTCTCTGTTTTGAGCACGTGAAAGTTTACGTGGCACAGTCCTCAGCTCACGGAGATATCGGCACACCTGAAGATCAACCGCGTAACCTGAATCCAATAGCTACCACTCCGAAGATTTAATGGACATGATGACCGTTACGCTAGATCTCGGGCTGAGGAGATCTACGTGTCTCTGGCAACGTAGTTAACAGCATAGGATTTATTTAGTTAGTTACAACACTTTTTCATTATAAATAACACGTTGATAAACGTTGTGTAGAGGCTTTTGGGAGATGTAATTTTTGAACTGTTGTTATTATCACCCCACTGCACTCTGTTTTACATATTTTGCTGCTGCTTTAATACATGAGAAGACTACTTTCCTGAGCTCATTTTTGTGACTATTCGTTGACTGGCTGAGGTGGCAGAAGGCCCCTGCGCACTAAAGCCCTGTATAATTTTCATTTGATTTTATTATGTTTCTACTTTCATAATCATTAGCTTGTATATAACATGTTGTTTTGATGTTTTTAATTCACTACTGTTTACATTTTCATTTATGTTTTCTTATAGCTGTCAGCTGATCAATGCTTTTCTACAGGTTTTCTTAGGCAGCCCGGGCAAATTTTCATCTTTTTGACAACTACTAACATATGAGATCATCTTGTTCTTCCTGCTAATTTTCATTTTCTGAAGTTAAATTCCAGCACTGTCATTTTTTAAATTGTGTTTTGCTTATTTATTTTTCTGCTACTTAGACATCATACTACTCATTTGTTTATGGTTTCTTTCTATAGTCAAGTGACTCTATTAGTAAGGAATCAGAATATTACTTATTGTAGTGTGATTTAGTTTACTTTCTTGCAATTTAGATATCATATTGCTTAACTTGTTCATGATTGCTTCCCATAAGGTAGATTGCGCTGAAGGGTAAAGGATCAGAAGAGTTGAAGTAGTGTGATTAGTTTCCTTTATGCAATTTAATTTCCTGCAATTTAGATATCATATTGCCTAACTTGTTCATGATTGCTTCCCATAAGGTAGATTAAGCTGAAGGATAAAGGATCAGAAGAGTTGAAGTAGTGTGATTAGTTTCCTTTATGCAATTTAATTTCCTGCAATTTAAATATCATATTTCTTAACTTGTTCATGATTGCTTCCCATAAGGTAGATTGAGCTGAAGGGTAAATGATCAGAAGAGTTGAACTAGTGTGAATTAGTTACTTTGCTTTTAGTTTTTGAGTTGCCTTAAGTTCAGTTTTTACTTTCTTTTTCATGCAGCAGCAAGGATACTGGGCCATTGTCATTAGTTCATTGTTTAATACATTTACTTCCTCTTAAGAATTGATTTCATTACAGTTATTTTAAAGCTTTCTTTTTTAACACTTTTAAGTTTGGAAAATCACTGTAGAAATCACCATTACCATCCATACTTAACTTTCATTTTCGCCATCACACATTAGGGAAAGATAAATCCAAAAACAAACTAAAAAACTCAAAAACGACAAAAGACTAAGGAAATGGTTATCTTGTACATATAGTACACTTCACTTCGTCAGTTTACGAATCCCGGATTGACATTTTAATCAGCAATTTAGAACACACTAAATTGACCAAACAAGAGGCACTAAGTGAAATGAGTGAGCACACCAAAGCATCTCACATGGATATTTATAATACTTGCTCGGCATGGGTTTATGGCTTCAACCTAGATTTTTAGTAATTCTTGCTCAAAATTAGGTCATGGTTTCAAACTGCTTGTTAGATTGATTACAATATCTGCCAGTTAATGGTTTCACTAGTTTACCATGTTACCATCTCGATTCCACTGGTGCAAAATAGAAAAAAATTGAGGGCACACAAGAAGAGGAAACCTCCATATAATTTCTGGTTCTGGGTGATGAAAGGCACATCATGACCCGGAAACGCACCATCATTCATGTGACTCACAAAATTCGAAAAACCACCCATGATGGTACTCTGAGCGAAAAAGTACAACCTAGAAAAAAAACCAGCCATCTAACCTTTTGGCTTTTTATGTCAAAATGAAATTAATCCCATAAAGTAGAATAAAATTAATAATCAATAATCCCATATAAAGTAGAATAAAATGAATAATCATTTCAGGCATTTTTATATTTGATATTATCAATGGTCTGGCAACCATATTACCATCTTGATTCCAATGGTGCAAAATAAAAATAATTGAGGCCACACCAGAAGAAGAAACCTCCATATAACTTCTGGGTAATGAAAGGCACATCATGACCCAAAAACCACCCATGATGGTACTCTGAGCAAAAAAGTACAAGCTAGAAAAACCAGCCATTATGGTGTTTTGACTAGAAAGCACAAAGCCATTGTTTCAATCTATTGTTGATGAACTACAACAGCTACTCCAAACCATTGGTTCCAATTTATTGTTCATTAACTACAGCCACTGGTTACTACAGTACTGAAAACCAGTAGTTTCAATTACTACTACAGATTACTACAGCTAATCCACAGCCAATGGTTACCACAGTACTCAAACTCCTACTACATTGGTTTCATAGCACTTCGAACCAATGAATCATGGAGGCAAAAATCTCAGAAATCAAACCAGCAGTTTCATTTACTACTAACCAATTTATTGTTATAGCACTCCGAACCGAGGCAAAAATCTCAGTACTCAAACCAGCAGTTTCATTTACTACTACATTGGTTTCAATTTATTGTTACAACACTCTGAACCAATGAATCATGCAAAAATCTCAAGCATTCACGTCGTAAAAACAAAACACATTAATCTCCTTTCTTGCTAAGGTGACTATTTTTACAGCAATCACGACAGAATCAGATTTATCATTTATACAGACTCAGATCATGCCCATTCATCATTGATTGTTATCTCCTTGAAAGTTTAACATATAACCCCTTGGATGGTTCTTCCTCATCTTCTTCTCCTTTTGTTTCCTGCAACAGAAGTATAATATTTATGTTTGTATGTGCCAAGCAAGAACCAAGACTTGTGCAATTGCTATAGTTACAATTTATTAATTAATTTGTACCTGGCCTTCTTCAAACAATTGTCTGTGTGTCCTTAATTGGAAGAACAAATATGCAGCATAAGCTATCAGCATGATGATGTTGCTGACTCTAGACAGTTGTAATGTTGATACAGCTGCTTCACTATATGCCATAGATTGTTGAAGGGCCAAGGGTAGCATGAGACACAATGAAGCCATCATGAGAAGACTGGAGTCGATTCCAGAAATAACCTACATCATATAGCAATACAACACCCATGGTTAGGCCCCATTGAATGAATATCATGAGCAGGTCGGACTTGTTTTGGTGGCCTAGGTTGTTAAAGAAAAACTAAAAATATATCACATGCCTTGTCAAACCGTTGTTCTTTTTTCATGTTGGCAATTCCTCCACAAAAGAGAGATGTGCCAAGCACAAAAAGTAATTTGGAAAGCACAGAGCCTAGTAGAGAATACTTGACCACCTTGGTCTTGCCATGGTAAAGTGCAAACACTGCAATGAGCATCTCTGTTGCATTTCCACATGTGGCCTTGAGCAGCTCGCTAACTATAGGAGAATTAATTAACAATATATTTGCATCAGTTACTTCGAAATGTCAAACACTTTCTCATATATATCAATTAGCTCATATCTTGTATCCACAAATATGAGTACATAGTCCATATACATATAAGAATCTCATTTGTTGGTCTAGTGTAGAATGCAATTTCTCTGCAACAATTTACAACAAAACATCAAATTGTAGAACCAACAAACATAATATTTTATGAAGTCACTGCACTGTAGTGACCATTCCAAGTGTATAAACAATTGTAGTACAAGGTATAGATTATACATAACCTATGTACATATACCATGCAATTTTTCACTTACTCAGTGACAAAGCCTATACGTTCAGCAAGAGGTGCAAGGCCAAGAAAACTTATGATGAACTCCCAAACCTGCAAACAAAAGAATGCGGAAAATGATGCTAGAAAAACTTACAGAAAATGTCAGAAATGATAAACTTTCAAGTAGCATGAACCCTCCGTCCTTTCTATTGATAAACTTACAGAAATGATGCTACTTTCAATAAAGAGCTTGAAAGACAACTTGTTATTGTTAGATTGCTTACAATGGATGGGCTAGAGCTTCCATTTCGGGTTGCTCTGTTTCTTCCACTCAAAGAGGATGAGTTCATTTCCATCACGTATTCCTCCAACATGGCCATCTGCAGCTTTCGCATCCATATTCAAATTAATGTTGTTCACGGGCCTCAAACATTGATACGCATTTCCAACATCTGCACTTAAGGTCCACAGAACAAACTGCTATGCCTTGTCATGATTCTAATCTGCCAAGTATATCTGTTCAACAACATTCAACAAAAACTATGGATTAGGGGACCACCGTTGTAAATGACTCTGTTGCAGCCCATAATGCCCAAGACCCTGGCATTCTGAAACCCTGAGTTAAGGTGGTTTATAGCATTCCAGTGAATAAGACTTCTCTACATATCCAGAGGAGAGGCTATATTAAACAATGAAACTAAAAGGAAAAGTGAAATAGAAAGTTTTACCTGGTCCCATTCTTTATCCCCGTGTTTCAGAGCATGTCTGGTGGCCTTGTTCACCAAGGCAAACGCTGGGAAGCCAACTTCATCCTTGACTCGATGGCCCCATGAATCTACTTTGATCCATTGCTGACAAAAGGTTCCATCAAATAGGGGAACAAGGATAGTGATCAATCATCAATTATTAGATGAACAAATGCTTTCAGCGAGCTTCAAATAAAGTAGCTCAAACCGATGAACATACCTGATGAGGATCATGTGGGTTTTCCAGCGCAAGCACTGCAACATCACCACGAGCAACCAAGAAAAACTCTAGGTTGGCTTCACAATGGATCCTAAGCGTATGTCCTTGTGGCTCGACATTAGCCTGTGGTGGATAGAATGAACTATGCTCACCTCGTGGTGGATGGACTCCTTGTGAAGCACCCACTGTTCAATTTACCAACAAATATTAAAAATCGGCACTCACAAATTCAAAAGCCATTTTAGAACTGTCATGGCTTCAGTTATCAAGAATCCCAAATTGTGCACAGCACCACATAACAAGTGTGCATCCATGCATCCATACATGCTACTTGCTAGACACCACCCATAATATAACTCCTTCCCAACATTTCTTTTTAATCCTTGACAGTTTCCCAAATCAGATAAAATAATATAGTAATAGTTTTGTCAGCATATTAGTATGGATCATTAAACTTACATATTAGGCTGATCTTCCACTTCTGACTCTCCTTCTTGTTCCACTTACACAGAACAATCTCTGCTCCCTCATGCAGGGCTACATGATGCTTATCATCTCCAGTGCTAGCATCTAGATTAAGATGGGTGTTGTGGACAGGTTGGATACACTGGTAACGCTTACCCACATTGGCACTTTGGGTGAAAAGCACAGCCTCATTCAAATCATCTAGGTGGTAAGGACCCAAGGTGACCTGTAGATCAAAAGCATATGCATAAAAACCCTATTGATCACCCAATCCCTTCATAAGGTAACATATTCTGCTAGATCCTTAAATCCCTTCATAAGCCCCTCATAGTAGACCTATAGAAAGGACTGATCTCTATATCACTAAGCCCTGCAGAAGCCCCCTCGTAGAGAGCACTATTCTCTATATCATAAATCCATGCCTAGGCCCTTTTCAACAATCCCATTGAAATCACTATTATCTATGTCAGAATAGACTTGCATAAACTCGTGATAGTAACCCTTATGACAAAACTGACCTTATCCTTCTCTGCACGTCCATGCCTCAATGCCTGGCCTGTAGCTTTGTTTACAAGGGCAAATGCATGAAATCCTTCATCGTCCTTGGCCTTCACACTCCATGAAGTATCCATGATCCATTGTTGTGGATCAAAAACATATAATCGACCAATCATTTCACATATGCACAACAAATACTAATCTCTGTCACAAACCTTGTTTGTGTTTGGGTTGTTTACAAAAACAGAGAGCAAAATTTAATCTCTACCATCAACCAGATTTGGGTCTGGTTCAAACATACATACATATAAAAATATAATCTCTCTCACCAAACTAATTTGGGTCTTGTTCAAAAAGAGAAAAAGTGATGTCACCAACCTGGCTTGGGTCTGATTCATTTGCCGGAGCCATGACAACATTGCCATTTCTAGTCTAAGGTTATGTGGTTTTTGGTGTATGGACAGTCGGTAAGGATAAATATTTTTAGAGTTTGCATATGGCATTCAAAAACTAGAGAAGCCTAATTCAGTGTCATCTATTTTAAAACTCATAGATGTATTTGGGTCCTATAATGAGCATTTCATCTATATAAAGTGGTGATTGCTAAATGTGTTTTTTGTAGAATAGTTGCCAGTATTGAAAGTGTTGCAGTGTAAATGAACACAAATTATCTGCTTTTTTTAATTATATATGATTGAAAAACATGTTGAGTATTAGGAAATAGATAATTGTCTACTTGTTTAACATGAATTTATTGTTATTTATTTTTCAGGTTTTTGAAGTTTAAAAAATGGTGCAAAAGTGGCGTTTATGCATTGAAGTGTCCCGCTTTCCAAATCCAGGTCAAGCAATTATTAAATTCGTCTTTTACAATATGGCAACAAATCATTTATTTCATGGAAAGAGAGAAGTGCCTGGATTGACGACAAACAATGAGGCATATTACATTGCCCTTATTGAAGGGTTAAAAGTGGCAAAACAACATGATGTCAATGATATTGAAGTCTTCACCAACTCGGAGTTGATATGTAGTCAGATGAAAGGCATCTATCGGGTTCGAAAGGACAATTTAAAACCTCTTCATAAGGAAGAAATAAATTGGAGTTGTCAATTTCAACATTTTACCATCAATCACTCTGCAGATATTGAAAAGATGTCCACTGATATAATGTCCAGAGCATTTTTAAGCACATATGTAGATGCCAAATATGACATAGGATCACCATCCACTGCAACAGAAATCATTGATCACCATCAATATAAATCCCCATTGTGCGAATGGGTTGTTGTTATCATTTTTCTGGGGTCTATCATAGCATGGCTATTTCTATCATAGCATGGTTCTTTCACTAAAGAAGAATCTATTAATGTTTTATTTTTCCCCAACATGTAATGATTACGGTTTTTTGTATGGGAGACAAATTTATGGACAAATGTAATATATTCCACATACATGGACAAATGTATTTTGAGAAAAGTAATTGGTTCATGGTTTTGTGATTATCATCAATACATTATGATGTTGTCTAATCCTTCCAAACACCTTCTCAGATATTTGTTTCTGGAGATATATTGGTATGCTATGTGATTTGTTTGTTGGTTGTTGATTAGTGATGAAAGGTTTCTTTACTATGTTTATAAGAAATCTATTCTTAATAACACTTATTTCTCAATCACCCAGTCACTCTTCCCGTCTCCACCTTGGATTTCATCTCAATATTTTTCCCAGATCACAACTCTATTTTGGCTTGACTTCTCTGTATTTCAGATCTTGTGCTTGTGGATTTATCATGATAGTAAGGACCTAGTCTTTTTAAATCAAAGAAAATCTTGCTCATGCTCAGTGTGTCATAAGTAAGGAAATGCCAATATTTCTCCAAGAAATCAGATCCATCATGATGTCTACTATGCTAAATCTCCCATGTGACCACTCCACTTCCTCCAAATCTTGCACTAGTTTTTCCTGTACAAAGGGATTCTTAGATAAAAACTAGAATTACTTGAAAGAGAGGTTGGTGTTCTAGCTGTTCTTGTAAGAGAGCTAAGAGGATTACTTGCAGTTAGCAAAACCTCTGCAATTCCTCTAATAGTCAACCATTTAATATTGGGTTCATCTTTAGCTAAATGCAAGGACAATTTATTTCTGTTTTGCTATCATTGTGTTGCAGTAGAAGTGACAAACTTGTAAATAGTTTGTTGAGATTGCCATCATTAATGCCTTCTCTGTATAATCTTCTCACATTTGGTACTCCTAAAGCAAAAAAGAAAGCTCATTCTCTTCTTAGAATCCTTCACAGTTGGGACTCTTCAAGAACTGCTCAAACAATTCTCTTGCCCAAGACTGGCAATTCAGTGACTTCAGCACACTAGTGAAGCAGCTACCAGTTTTCCACCAATTCATGCAGGGGCCTAGCTTTTACTTGTCCATATATTCTTTAGCAGACAAGAATCAAAATAAATGTAAATATCTCTGTTATTCGACAGGATTTTGTTTTGTATAGTATTTAATCAGTGATAAAGGATATGGACGACATAGAAATTTCGGGTGTCCAACTCACCTCTGTAATTTACCCTTCTAGGAGATGCCTAATCGCTCCCACATGGTCATTGTAGCTTGATGTACCTTTGGGTCCCATTGACCTGATTTGATCGTTTGTGTAATTGATATAAAATTTCTATCTTATCAAACATATATATTTGAGTTGGACTAGCTTAATTGATATGTGCCCACTTTTGCTAAACAGTACATATTTTATCTCTGGACTCTATATTAGGTATTCTCACACACAACCATCATACCATTGTCAGCAAGGTCATGACTTTTGTTGTTTAGGTTTTACTCCTTATCAGTAAAACTATGTTTAGGTTTTACCCTCCACTTTTTTTAGTGAATAGATTGAGAAATGTGATTGCACAATCTTGCTAGAATATTTCTTTGAACATGTATGTTAACCCAACTAAAAGGTTACAATTCATAAGAGTTAAAATATTCCATGCATAGTATGGAAATTTATTAATATAAATGTTTTTTCATTTAGGTAATTTTGGCCTAATTAAATTATCTCATACAATATTTTGGAATGGGAAATTTCCCACCAATGTTTTTAAATCTTTTTTGTTCAGTCAATGGTTGTGAAGGAGGATTTTGTTTCTAAATCTTTTTTGGTTAACAATGTGAACATATGTAATATGTAATGTTTTGTTAACCTTAAAAAAATAAATGTAACAATTGGAATAGTTGAGGTGGGTGTTATTACTTTCATGGTTCACTCTGGTATGTAAAGTTTCTTGACCAACAATTTTCTTTTTTTTCAAAAACATTCTCAAATGTGGTTTAGAAGAAATCTTTAGATTTTGGAGACTTATACGATGAAAGTTTTAAGAGATGTTTACATGACTACTGAATATGAGTGTTTTGAATGGTTGTTGATGTGCTTGGTTCTTGGCCATCTACTACATACCTTCTTGTTTCAGGTTTGTGGTTGTGTGTGCACTTGCCTTTTCTTTATAAATATATTTGTTCGTAAAAATTCTTTTCACGTTTTTTCCATAATCAACCTGTTTCTTTTAGAGTAGTCATGATTTTTGTCAAAATCCGGCAGAAATTTTGGGAAAGCTAGGTTATAGCTGTCAAACTTTAGGATTTTGGGTATCCAGGTGGTTTTTGATGGTTCTGAATCCATTTCCACCATAAAAAAAACCATTCAAACACCTATATGATCAGTTTTTCTGAAAAAAATAATCGCCAAATTCTTACCCAAAAAATTCTGACGCCGTTTCTTTTTGGTTGAGAGATTTCCTGTGTTACCCTTACATAATGCTAATACCATGAAAGGAAAAAAGTGACCGCATCCAGGGTGCAATCTTTAAGATAAGGTAATGTCAACTTTTCATAAATTTAAAAGAATAAAACCTCTCAAAGTTGTTTGATGTAAGGTAATGAATCTATCCATAATGCCAATCCCATAGCTTCAAAAATAATAAATCCACCTATATGCTTCATAAATGCATGGTTAAAATCCATATGCTTTATAAATGCATGGTGAAAATCGATCATTGAAAATTAATAATTCCCTCTATATGCTTCTTAGTGCATAGTATAAGGCTTCCTAGCTAATAATTCCCTGAAGTCTGAGAGGCCTAGTGCAGAGTATAAGGCTTCTTCAACTGGATGAGTGAACTGGAGAAGAACGGATGGACCTAATTGTTATATGATTATATGATTCAAATATTGTACCTAATTATAGTTATTAAATACCATTATTTAACAGTATTTAATCAAATTGTTATATGATTATATGATTCAAATTATTATACTAATCTTTAGTTCACACACAAAGAAGTCTCATTCACTCGTGAATTTAGTGTCTAGATCATCATTATTTCATCAGCTACCCAAAGCCAGAACAAAACTTGATCTTTCGAATTTCTTTGAACGTTAGTGCGGGTAATCCATCAACTTTGAGATAATGGACAAATTAATGGACAAAAAGTCCTGAAAAGATTAAATCAGCAATAATTGGGAAATAATTAGGGAAAATTGACCAATCTTGGCACACACCTGTACTGTTCCACAAAATAATCAAGATGATTTCAAAATAATTGTTTCGTTAACTGTATCAAGATTAGATGAAGATCTTCATCTATGATAGAAACCCTATTGTGCCCTGTGGCATTCATGCTTAAAGCAGCGCTCCATTGGAGGCATTGTTGTTGACTTAGCAATAGTGTTGCTTATGGACTTAGTCCATGTTTTATTGTTAGCCTCTCTCACCTCAGTATATATAAAGGGAGGAGATTGTCTTTGTTATCACTTGTATTGCATCTTAGAGATGTGATGGTGTGATGCTGGCTATTGGAGGATCTCAGAAGAACAATTAAGCTACTCATGTAATAGAGAAGTTCCTGTGAGAGGCATGCACTGGAGATCCTGGGCTTGTGTGCCGCAAGTGAAGAGTAAAGCTTGTGAGATGCAAGTGCGGATCTAAGCTAAGGGTTGGACAGTTCATGTGATGCTAGCTCGTTGTTGAGGTTATGGAAAGGTCAGTATAGCTTGGTGGGATGCCTTGGTAAGCATTGTTGCTCGTTAGAGTTTGCAGAGAGTGTGATTGCTCTGGGTAGTGCTTGGGAAGCTTTGGAGAAGTTCTTGCTTGAGATAAAGCAGGAAGACTTGGTGCACCATCTTTTGCAATGCTACCGTATTGTACACTATCTTCATATTGTGATAAAAAGGACTTGCGTCATTACTGTCCTAAATTCTGTTATTATGATCTGATTTTCAGACCTTGCTTTCAAGTGTTTTGAGCAAGTTTCATGGATGTTTTGATATGCTGATTTGCACAAGTGAGCTATTGCAACCCTCTACTTGACAATGTGGGCTCTGAGAGGCCTAGTGCAGAGTATAAGGCTTCATGAACTGGGATGTTTTCACACCACGGTCTCAACCTACACCTGTGTAAGCATCTTGGAAGCCTTCAATTTCTCTTTTTAGAAAGTGTTGTTGGAATAGTTTATGCTTCCTTCTGCCTTATCTCTCTTATTATTGTTGATTTCTAGATTGCAGAGGTATTTGTCCAAGGATTTGATATGCATTTGACAATATGTTTGTTTAATGGTTTATTTGGTTGATTGGTCGGTTCTTTGAGGTCTATTGAGACCCCCCTGGTCTATAGGACCTCTTCTCTTAGAATCAAAGTTGAAAAACTAATTTAGACGAAGACTTGATCAATAAGGATGTTTAAGGTCCCCTGCATGTAGAATGCACAGTTTCAATCATTAAGGATTTGGTGCAGAAACTCTCTGATTTTTTCTTCACATGATTCCTCTCTGTAGTTTTAGGGTCCAACATAAATTTCATTGGATGTGGAAGCTTTAATACTGCTAAAGCATTCTCACCAAAATCATTTACCCTCCAATGAGGATTCTGGTTCTGAATCTTCTAATGTCTCAGGTACTACCTCCTACTTCTGAAAAAGAAAAAACTCATCAGCCAGATAAAATAAGTTCCATCTCTATCGGTGAGTTTCTGACAGGGAGAGACTGATTCTGTGTGTGAGAGAAACAGAGAGTAATATATTGTGATCAGAGCATGCCACCCACATTGTTGTAAGAATGCTATTCTTGCCCACCTTTCCCAAACAGTTATCAATACCTTTCATCCCCATTGCATGAGAATGTAGGGAACTAGAGTCTGGGACACATCATTTTCCTTTTCACCTTGGGAGCCTCTCTTTATATTCTCCATTTCAAATTAATTCTCAATTCACCCTTTCAAATTTGATTTATATTTGGCACTCAATAACTACATTCTGAGTTATTTAAAATCTAAAACGAGGCAAACCCCATTACCCAAACCCTGGGTCATAGATTGATCAAAACTGGTATGTTCTAGCTGCAAAACCACGGGATCTGGAGACCCGGATCGAGATATAGGAGGTTCAGAGCTGCACAATTGATAACAAGAGACTACTAGTAAATAGGCTGGAGGGTTAATCCCTAGCAGATCTGCGTTAAAGGATGCAGACAGTTGGTTTGGTTCCCTCGGAGATAGCAATTCCTCATTCAACTATTGGTGAATCCTGGAAAGTGTCTAATGCCAATTTTCAAAATTTGAGAAATAAACAGATTGGGTATAGAAGGGTGAAAATTACAGATAACTTTAGAGGAACTGTGCGTTGCACTTCATTGGCAAGTGCAAAAGTACCAAGTTCCATTTTTTCCAGTACTAAAATGGCGAATGCTAATTCTTCTGAGTTTATGATGATGTTTAATGATGGGATTAAACATAATGGAGATTTTTACAGAGAAGTAGGTATGAAAGCTGGAGGAGGGAAAGGCCCCATGGATCCACAATATGTCGTGCATGATCTGCCTTCAAGCCAGTCCTCCAATCCAGGTATTGACTATTTATGATTAGAAGTGATTTTGTTCTCCATGGATCAAGATGTCAATTCTTGCCTAGTTTTATCAGTTGCATCTGTAAAGCAGACCTCAATGTCAACAGCATTAGTACTCTGGGGCAGTAGCTGTGACCTCGATGATTTTCGAGGTCACTTTTGTTACAGCCTTCAACTCCTCTGCTTTTCATCGCAGCTATAATATCATGTGATATCAGCACAGAATTCCCATGCTATGGGTGCAGGTGTATTGCTGTTGTTTATCCCTTTGCATATCTTGAATATAATGATAATCCGAACGTGGGTTGAAGGACAGAAACACGTGTGCACGAAGTAGGTTTTAGAGACTTGCCAATGCAGCAGGGAGCTATTCTTTGCCCCAATTGCACAGGGGATTTGTTAGGAAATACCCTTGTGTTGCAAATTTGGTGTCTAAGTGCCACTTCTCACTGACAGATGATATCAAATCCAACTGTATCTTGACTGTAAACACACAACTTTTCATGCTTACATTGAAGTTGTGGTGTTCCAGGTATTGCAAAAGATGTTAATCTAAATAAATACAGTGATGTTTAAAGGGAATACCATGATCCTAGTTGTCAATGAATGTGTAGTGTTTGCATCACCTAGTTTGTTTCATGATTTTTTTCTCCCGCTGTCCTGAAAAGATATGTATTTCTTCAAATTTGAAGTTTAAACCCAACAAAGTTCTCAGTCTCTTTATTTAAAAGCTCATAATGGACTAATCTCCACTCTGGCCTCAGGGAAAGGAAATGTTTACAAAATAATATAGTATTTACATATAAAATTGTTATAACAGTATGAAGGAACCGAGAGACTTAGGATAATTAAATTTTACAGTGCAAGTATTGCCCTTTTTAATTCCTGTATAACTGCCTCTTGTGGATCATCTTTGGGTTTCATGTGATGGCATCTTCCTTAGTTCTGATACTAACATTGCAAGCAGTTTCTGTGTAATGCCTTGTAGAGCATCTTTGAAATTGGCTCTGGCTTTGGCTTTTGCATTGCAAGCAATTACTGTTGTAATGCCTTATAAAGCATCTTTGAAATTGGCTTTGGCTTTTGGTTGTCATCTATGTGATGTTGCAAGCTATTTTCAAACTCATGTAAATTTTGATGTTGCAGTGCATGCTGATGGCAATGTCGTGAAAATGCTTGTGGGGAATAAGTCTAATTTAGCTCATATAAGGGAAGTTCCTGTGGAAGATGGGAAGAAGCTTGCCGAATCAGAGGGGTTGTTCTTCATTGAGACCTTGGCTCTGGATAATACAAATGTATTGTCTACATTCCAAATTGTGGTCAAGGAGATTTACACTAATGTGAGCAAGAAAATGCTGAATTCGGATTCCTATAAGTCTCAATTGTCCGAGATTTGAGGTGGCTATGAATGTTGTGTGTGCAGGTCTAAGAGAATGCATAACCCATTTGGACACCACCACCCTGAGCCCCAGCAGCCATATTAGGCTCCTCATGGGAGTCAGTATCCACAACCTATTCAAGGAGAGATTGTGAAGATATACTGTGAAGCCAATCCTGATTTCTTCTTGGCTGGTAGAAATGGCAGTGTTGTCATGGCTCCGGCAAATGAATCAGACCCAAGCCAGGTTGGTGACATCACTTTTTCTCTCTTTGAACAAGACCCAAATCAGTTTGGTGAGAGAGATTAGGTTTTTACATGTATGTATGTGTGAACCAGACCCAAATCTGGTTGATGGTAGAGATTAAATTTTGCTCTCTGTTTTTGTAAACAACCCAAACACAAACAAGGTTTGTGACAAAGATTAGTATTTGTTATGGGTATGTGAAATGATTGGTCAATTATATGTTTTTGATCCGCAGCAATGGATCATGGATACTTCATGGAGTGTGAAGGCCAAGGACGATGAAGGATTTCCTGCATTTGCCCTTGTAAACAAAGCTACAGGCGAGGCATGGACGTGCAGAGAAGGATAAGGTCAGTTTTGGAAAGGTGTGTTAGTCCAGTGTAACAGTTGAATTCTGTTAACCTAATTGGTATGAAATATTTTCACACTGCACAATCGTATGATGCAGCTCACCTTTATTGTACGAGGAAGCTCCATCTGCAAAGAATAGAACAAGGGAAGCAGAAGATAGCAATACTGCAAGGCAGAGAACAAGCAACTGTCTTAATTTAGATCTTCTCTTCTTCTATCCTGATCGTAGAATGAGCTCCATCTTTGGTCATATACCTGCTTATACGGAGGTATCTTATTGAATAGTCCTCAAGATATATAATGCCCTTCTTGGGTTTCTAGGCTAACAAAAATTCTCCAATAAAATCCCAACGTTATCAATGGCAGATGCCCCCTTTAACTCTTTGGATCACCAGTTTCCCTTACCTTCACAATCATAGTACTACAATACTGTTATCTGTCTGGGAGATTCAAATATAATTGCCTTCATCTCTAGAACTTTTTCTTCTCTATGAACAATTAGGGCCTCAGTTAGGCTTTTTGCCTGCCCTGCAAAGTTTAGAACCTATGTTAATCTAAATCTTTAGATCCATGGAAGCCTGGTAGGATACCCTGTTTAAATCAATAAATCTGACTTTAAATTTGGAATTATTATAAATTGATCCAACTCCTTTCTAATGTTAAAAGAAACAAGTAAAATGACGACTCTGATAAAAAAAAAATTGCTCAATATTCAATCACGCCCATTTCCTTAAATGTCTGTTTCCTTTTTATATTATTTTCCCTTTATCCTGATAGATTTCTTACAGCTGTAGACTCTGCTCATTTTTGTGCAATCCAAATGTGTTGGTAAAATGCGCGGTCCTAATTATTTTCAGGTTGACTTCATGAGATGACAGGGTAAGTTTCAAATTTCATTTCGCTGAATATGTTGTGTATCTTTGGCACAACACGTCATATTGGTCCAGAGCAGTGGGGGCACAACTTAATTCTGCCTATTATGCCTACAAAGAGGAATTTGATTTCACTCCATGTGGCCATAAAACTAGTAAACTGTTAACAAGCTTAAATAGTTCCAGCGATGGCCATAAAACTTCCAAATTAAGGCTTCAAACATGAAATCCTCTACAGCGAGATGAAATGATAGACATCTCAAGCGACGGAATTGACAGTCATGTGCAGTGAGCTTAAGGAAAAGACTTCGAACCGTGGATTCCAAACTTCCATTCCACCATCCACAAAACATCTACTGAGCAGTCCCAAATTAGCCGGCTACTAAAGAAAACCCTTTCAAGCCATTGCTAAAAAGCTGCATATCTCAATCAGTCAACAGAGTCGGAGGTGTCCCCGAATTGTACCTGGGTGGCGAGCTGCAGAGCCGGAGGCGCTGAGTCGAGGAGGAAGCTGAGCGAGCATCCTGCGATTTTGAATTGGAAATGGCATTAACTCTCCGCGGCCTAGTCCGATCTGTCAGGGAATGTCAGGAATGCCAGCACCGATCCTATCCTCTGTCAGGATTGCCGGGTAGGAAATGTCAGGATTGCCAGGGGAGGGTGAGGGAGAAAGAAAGTAGCGGAGCTAGGGGAGGGTGGCGGAAGAATTGCCGAAGGCCCCAGCTGTATGATTTTCTCTCGACAGCAACGGAAACTGGGCCATTCCTCCGCTAGGTAAAATACTCCTTACTAATTCTCTCTCTGTACGGATATGAGCTGGCTAAATAATAATAGATTTATTATTGCAACGGAAGAAGCACAGTCATCGCTGACGGGAAGTTGAGTCACCGTTGGTGTCGCGATCACTGATAATAATTCATATAAAAATCTGATCCTTCGGCTTTTCAAAAGATATGAAGGATTCTCTTTTCCGTTCCTCAATTCCAGAAAACACAACGGGATTCGATCACACCCCATCTTTTATTTTTAAGTGCAACGAAATATCAATCAATCGATCTCAATCTCAATCGTGCGGTGATTATTTTTGTTATCATTGCCGACAGCTGCGTGGTGCGGCGATCGAATCCCACTAGCTGCTGCTACCTGGGAACTCGGGAGGAGATTGGAGGTCATTTCTGAGGTGATTTCTGGGAATGTGGTGCCGTGCTGCCCGAAGTGTTTGTACCGCATCCCGCGTGCTCACGGGATCTTCGTGGGTCCCGGAAGAGGACGGGAATATGGTGTGAATAATGAATGGATGGACTCTCCATGTGGACAAATGGGTGTACAGGTACCACAAAACCGGCTCGCCGGAAACATTTTTCAGATATTTGTATCCAGATTTTTTCGGCAGGGAACTTTGCATTGTCAAGTTATTACGTAGGGAGTCTATCACTTCTTCACAGTACAATGTTTTGAACCCTAATTTTTTTTTTAAATTTTTGTAATTTTTTAGCATTTGAATATGTATTATGTACAAATAAAAAACGTCGCTGGATAAGTGTATGTAATAAGACATCCACACGGAGAATAATTCAATTTATAATTTCTAAATTTTTTATATATTAAAAAAAATATCATAATTTAGTTGTTAAATTAGTTACTAGAAATTCATATTATTGACTACTATTTTTATTTGCAGTATTATGGGTTGATGTTATTGAAAAATTGTCAATGTTATTGAAAGAAAGCTATGCCCACTTATGGGGATGGGCTTTCACCCCTGCCAAATGCCTCTAGGTCTTGGGCCATTAACCTATTTCCTTAAATCCCAAGAAAACAACTTTTAAATGAAACAAATGTAATTTTAAAGCATACTTTCAACCCTAAATTGATGCAACTTATAAAATATAAAATCCATCATCCTAGATCTATCTTAACTCTCGATCTACCAAGGGCCGAGAGGGATCAAATCTCTTTTCACTCTAAAAGAGGTTTGCATCTCAAAATATTTGATCCCTCTAGGCTTTGTAGAGTCAAAGTTAAGATAGATTTAGGTTGGCTTAATTATTAATTATAAATATAACTATTAACTTTATGTTTTTTTTATTTTAGTTTAATTTAATTTAATTTTTCATTAATTTTTATGTAATTTGACACAATCTAAATGTTAAATAGACATGACATTATAACATCTCTACCATACTAGACTCTAGAGTGTAGCAATAAGATATTCAATTTTTCTAGATATTTAAAAGTGTCACAACAAGATATTTGATCTTTCTCTCTAGATATTTGATCCCTGTCAATACTTATAAATTCCAAATTAAAATAAATATTATTTATTTTATTTTACTTTTAACTAATTTTTATATAATTTAATCAAATTAAATATTAAACAAAACATTACATTATATTACAACATCACCACCATTAAATTAAGGAAATTGAGTAAGGATTTGTATTATTAACAGATGTTTTTGCTGTATTCAGTTGATGTAACACACAAAGAGACGTGTCTCTCGAATCTTCGCAAAAGCTACCTTTTTGAAAAAGCAAGGGCTGCAATTTACATTCACCTTTATTAAAAAAATATGAGCTGTGGGCCCTCCTCGTACAGAAAGGTTTTGGTATTTTTTTGTGTTTTAGTTTATCATAGGAGTGGTGATAGAGGCTCCAACAGTTTGTACATTATCATATTTGCATGTTTTGCGGGTGGGATAAATGAAATTATAAATAAATAATGCATGTACAATATGTATGTTATAATTTGCTTATTTAATTTTTTAATGTTGCAACGTCAATGAAAATATATAATATATATTTTTATTGGATAAATTATATATTTATAAGAATGTATAATATTAATTTTTTGAAAAATAATTTGATATTTTATATGAATAAGAATACGTATGTTTTGATTCTTGTGGTATCGTTTAAATTCAATAATAAGGTTTAATTTTACTATAATAAAGTATTTTTTAAATTTAAATTTAGAAAAATAATTATTATTTTTTCAACTATTTTTAATATATCTAATTAAAAGCAAATATAATATGTGGAATTGTTATTTGTATTTAAGTTTTATGTAAAAATTAATTAATTATATATATTAAAAATTAATATTTTTAATAAGAATTTAGTTATATTGTATTCTCACTAATTCATTTCCTTACTAAGATTGAGATAATATATTAAACATGTTAAAAATGTAATCCTATCAAACTTACTCAAAAAAACGTCAATTTATTTTAGAATCACAAATTATAATACTTTATATCATATACGGTTAAGTTGATATAATATCATTTAATGTTAAAGTGGTGATATTAATATTACTTTGTTAAAATAGTGGTATTAATATTACTTTGTTAAAATAGGGTATTAATATTAGTTGTATTATGTGGTGTTAAAGTGATTGTATAAATATTACATTTGGTTAAGTTGATTTAATATCACTTAATGTTAAAGTGGTGATATTAATATTACTTTGTTAAAATGGTGGTATTAGTGTTACTTTGTTAGAGTAAGATATTAATATTAGTTATATTATGTGGTGTTAAAATGATAATATAAATATTACATTTGAATAATATTATGGTTTTACAATTAATTTATTTTATTACATAACAAAAGCTTTATACAATTTACAAAATAAATAAGTTTTATTTTCACTAATTAAATGTTAATGAAAATAAATAAATGTATAATAATACCATATGTTAGCACACTTATCTCATATAGTATTAACACCCACTATAATATTAACACCCCTATATCTTGTGGTGTTAAGCTATACCTTCAAATAACATTATTGTCTTACATTTAACCTTTTTTATTACCTAAAATAAAGTTTATACATTGTATATAATACAATAACTTTTCTATTATATGGGGTTAAAGCAATAGTATAAATACCACATGTGTGTAACATTATGGTATTACAACTAATTTTATTTTATTACATAACAAAAGTTTTATATAATTTACAAAATAAATTAAATTTATTTTCAATAAATTTGATTATTATATAAAACACGAGTAGCGATTCTTTAAATTTTATACATTTTACATAATAAAATAACTTTTTCCTTATTTATCGCTTCCGCCCATGGCCGCACCCCCATCGGGCGGCGGGCGAGCTGCTGGACAATTCCAGCAATACATTTTACATAATAAAATAACTTTTTTCCTTATTTATCGCTGTCGCCCACGGCCGCGCCCCCATCGGGCGGCGGGCGGGCTGCTGGTCGATTCCAGCAATCGCCCGGCCGCCGCCCGATGGGGGTTGGTTAAATTTAAAAAATAAATAAATTTAATAATTTTTTTAAATAAAAAAACATAAAAATTTATTTAGGAAAAAAATAAAATAATATATATATATATATATATATATATATATAAAATAATAATAATAATAAATAAATAAATTTTTAATGTTTTATTCGTTTGTTTTTAAATTAACAATGAAATTTTTATTAAAAACAATTTTTTTATTTTTAATTTTTATTTTATTTTATTTTATTTTTATTTTTTTTTGTTCTGAATTTAGACTAATTTTATTAAGCAAAAAATATTGTACAAGAGGATACATTCAAGAGAGACAGGAAACCGGCAACCGGAAATGATAGGACTATCAACCTCGGTTCCGGAGGATGAGTTAAACAAACAAGGAGCTACAACAAGTCGTTGGGAGCCTAAAGAAGCATTGATTCCTACCCTGAAAGGGTAGAGGCCTCAACACGAAGCTTTTTCCCTTTCCTTTTTTGACTTCAACCCAACCATTTTGGGGTGGATGAGCGATAACAACTTGAAGATTGGGGTCCTCCACAGGGGAGCCCTCCTTTTCTGACTCAGAGGAGGAGGACAAATGGACGCGTTTCTGAGCCGTGGCTGAATCAGAGGAAGGCGCCAGACCATCGGTGGAAGGGACCACGAAATGAGGAGCCTGATTCAATTCTTCATCGCTATCTTCATCTTCAGAGCTGGAGGAATCAGAATCCACGACTGGAGGAGGAGAGCAAGGAGCCCATCGTTTGGACTTGGGCTTGGAGACGTTGGCCTTATTCTTTTTTGCCGGGCGAGATGGGCATGTATTCTGCAAATGCCCAGATTGGTGGCAATGGCGGCACCGAAAAGTAGTATTCTCATAATCCAGTGTCTGGGTCCAGACAAATTCGTTTATCTTGAGATTGATTTGTTCTGGAAGTCCTTTGCTCAGATCTAACTCCACACATACTCTTGCATATGAGTAGAGACCTTTGGATTCCCGCCATAAATCTCCCCTATTGAAGCTGCCCAAGGTGTCGCCTATAGCTCTAAAGACACGAGTACTCCATAGGTGGGCAGGTAAGTTTGGAAGCCGGATGCATACAAATGTCTTGGTAATGACTGCAGTAGCTAGATCAAAATCTGGGAACCAAGGAGCAAGAAGAGCCCTGCAGTTCCCATGAACCAAGGGCCCTCTGCTAAGGCCTTTTCATAATGCTTACTGTTATCAAATAGAACAATGAAGTAACCTTTTGAATAAAAAAAGATCTTACAATGATGTGTCCAGTTTGCATGGATCCATGCATAGAGATCCTGAGATCGCGGCCACAGTCCATTAAATCTGCAAATGATGGCTCTTTCTGCAAATTCTTGAAGTTGGGTTGCCAGATCTTCATGGGTGAGTTCAGCAGAGGGAACTTCTTCAATCTTGTCAACCAAGAAGGCCTTAGATTTAAGGGCTTCCGGGGGTTTGGGGTTCTCAGAGTGAACTGCGTCTTTGTATGAGAAGGGCCGAGTAGAGGATGACTGTCCCGCAGCACCTCCTCTCAAACGAAGGGTTACCACCACAGAGTTGTTCCTGGAAATGCTGTAAGCAGAGAGGGGAAGAGGGTCTTCAAGTTGTTTACCTTGAAAGAGAAGTCGCTGAAGGCTTGATGGGATCCCCATCCTGCGTTCTAGATTCAGTTTGAGTTCCTGCACCAGATCTGAAGGACTAACCCATTGCATGATGGTTCTGCCTGTAGGCTGAGAAATTTGGATCTGAAAGGAGTCAGAGAAGGGCCTTGACCCCATGCCAGGGCTTCTTGTGCTTCCTAGAGCAGATCTGCCGTGGCTATTTCCCATCCGGGGGATCGGACCTGCAAGATCTTGGCCGATCTGTTTGATGAGAGCCCGATCTGATTGATCAGCGGCGGATCTGGGGATTTTATACCTTCTTATGCTTGAAGTGAACGTCCCGGCTCCTTGCATCGTTCTCCCAGGGGCGGAGGTAGCAGATCCGTGAAGTGGGTTGCGAGTCCTTCGCTGACGGCGATGCGAACCCCGATTCTCTGAGATTGTTTGAACTTCATCTGGTAGGGGCGGCAAAATAATTTGGGATTTCCAGGCTCCAGGCAGCACTGTCCATATTTTCCATGCAGATCCTTCTCTGCGATTTGAGACTGCGGTTCGGAATAGGACAGAGCCAAGATGTATACAGATCTCTGGATCTGGCCAGAGCATGGGCTTTTCTGCCTTCTGGGTGACCGGATCTGTCAGATCTTTGTCAGATCTGAAGATAAGACTGCGTTTCGGAGAGCGAGTGTTTGCCCCAGATCCAAACAAAGACCATGCGAATGCTGAGATCTCATGCACTGGTTCATGGCAAAAGCGCACGGGTAACTGTCCGGCCGAGACCACAATGGCGAATGCAGATCTGCTGTGAAGGCAAAAGGATCCCGAGCTGTGCTTGCTGAGGTTGCCCAGAATGCTGGACTGGAAAGTTGCGTGAAAGATGACTGCAGAAACCTTCTCCGCTGCCATTGTCCCAGAGCCCTCCCAGTCATCTTTTTGTTTTTAATTTAAAAAGGCATATATTTTTAAAATTTTCATATTTTTTTAGTTTTTTTTTCTAGTAATTTCAGTTTTTTTTTTTTTTTTTTTCTACTATTATTTTTGCTAGTTTTTAATTTTTTTTGGGTTAATTATCTATTTTTTTTAATCTAGTTTGTTTTTAAATTTATTTATTTATTTTTCCTAGTTTTTTTAAATGTTTTTTTGTTTTTTTTTTCCAAATTATTTTATGGTTTATGAGATTTTTTTTTTTAACTTTTTTTTTTTTTTTTTCGTTTGTCTTATATATATATATGTGTGTGTGTGTGTGTGTGTGTGTGTGTGTGTGTGTGTGTGTGTGTTTTTAACTAATCAACATTTAAAAAAAGAAAAATAAAACAACTTGAAAATTCGTTAAGTAATCATAATTTAAAAAAAAAAAATTGGAGATAATAAATTTTGAAGCGTGAAAAATAAGTCCTCTTAAAAAAGGTATGCTGCATCAACACGTTGCATCTACACATTTCAAAATCAGCATGAAAATCACTAATATTTAAAAACAAATATTTATATTTGATACATAAGAAAATTGAAAATGTCAAAAATATGCTCCCAACAAAAAGAAGTGTATTCTGTTTAACCACTTTTGAAAATCTTTTGAAAATCGAGTCACGTTTTTACTACCCCTACGAAACGAGTAATCGTATCGGTTATTTAAAGTGCCAAAAACTATGCTCTAAAAAAAATATGTGTTCTGCATTGCCCCTTTTCAAAATCGGGTCAATTTTTTGCTATCTCTACGAAACGGGTAACAGTATCAGTTCCCGTTTCAAAGTTTACATTGTTCTACATAGCAATATGTTATTTTCCCCCCATCAATTCTAACTTCTATAAGAAGAAGAATCTAGATAAAACTAACCCTTACAATGGTTTATAGAATGATATTTCTAGCCTAAGGAATGACTGTAATATCCTTTTAATAGGTGACTTTAATGCTCGAACTTCAAACAACTAAGCTATTATTCTAAGCAATCATTCCAACCCTAATCCTCTTTGGTTAGACGATGACCCTACTCTGGCTAGTAGGTACAAAAGGAGCTCTTAAAACCTCGGCAAAAATTTGTATGGGTTGGAGCTAGTCAAGCTCTGTAGTGCTCAGGATCTCATAATTTGCAACGGTCTAAAGAAGTGGCCCAATTCCAGCAAGATGACCTGCATCCATGGACTTGGTAGCAGCGTGGTAGACTACGTTATTTCTGATCTCCCATTATACAACGAAATAATAAATTTTGATATCTTAAACGACCACGAACCTAACTCTGATCATAGGCCTTTACTTATAACTCTCAATTTTGTCATGCATAGAGTTCCCACATAAAATAATACTTACAGCCAAAAGAAATTAATATTTGATAGAAATAAAAATGATCTCTTTCTAAATGAATTAAAAACTAATTTGCTTCCTTTATCTAGTATAGACAACATAGAAGACCTCTATCATAATTTCAGTACAACCCTCTCATATTCTATTAACAAGTTTTCAATTGAAGTTTCAAATAATAAAAGAAATAGCAAAACCAATCCATGGTATGACAAAGTTTGTAAAAGTGCGAGGAGATAAATTAAGGAAGCTGTTGATGAATCTCTTAAAATGGACAAGATAAAAATATACAAAGCCCTAACTAAAAGGAAAAAGAAGCAGAACATTCGTCAAAGACAGGAGAATCTCTTACACCTCTCTAAGGTAGCTCCTAAGAAATTTTGGAGGCAGATTCTGACTAGGAAGACTAAAGATAATAATAAAATTGCTCTCCACGATTGGAATTCCTATCTTAAAAAGCTTTATGAATCTCCAAATGTCATGGATAATTTGGAAACCCTGCTCACAACGAAAGAAGTTTTCTCTTTAGAAGACATTAAGTTTGGGGTTAATTGCCTCGCTAATAGGAAAGCTAAGGACATTGAAGGTTACTAGGCGGAAATCTTAAAAATTGGAGGTCCTGTCCTCATCCCCCACATCCACAAGCTTTTCAATCAAGCAGTCAAGCAAGGGTTCCCTAAACCTTGGACTGAGAGCCTCATTATCCCTATTTTTAAAAGTGGGGATATAAATAACCCCTCTAATTATCGGACAATTATGATCAGCCCTCTCTTAGCCAAGTTATATGGTAGTATTTTAGAAAAGAAGTTAAGCATATAGCTTGAAGGTGAAGGTAAGCAGGTTTCAGAAGGCATCACTCAACAACGGACCACCTCATTACGCTTAGGATCATTGCGAAGGAATGTCACAATGATAAATCCAATTTATTTTGTTGCTTTGTGGACTTTAGAAATGCTTTTGATACGGTTCCTAGATACAACCTTTGGAATAGATTAGAAGAGCTAAAGGTTCCTCTCGAGTTGAGAGCTACTGCTATAAGGTTATACGAGAATGTAATTGCCAAAATAAAGAGCAATGAGGGGTGGTCGAAAGATATTAAGTGTAACATCGAAGTTAAACAAGGTTGCCCCTCTCCCCTACCCTATATGGCATTTACATCGATAAGCTCAAAGGCTATTTAGAGGAAGCAGGATGTGATGGCACGATCTTAGCTGGGATAGTCGTCATCCTTCTTCTCTATGCTGACGATATTGTTCTTTTCGCAAGGTGCCCATCTGATCTTGATAAGCAACTCAAGCTTCTTAAGGATTTTTGCTCTACCATGGGTATGACTGTTAACACTGATAAAACAAAAGTTATGATTATCAAATCCAAGAAGGACACTTACTCTAATTTTATGTATGGCAATAATAACTTGGAGGAAGTGTATTCTTACAAGTACCTAGGAATTGATATTCATCACAAGCTCAACTGGAACCATAGCATTAGAAAAGGATTAATGGGAGGTGGAAAGCTTATTTTGGTCTTGAAAATAATTGTAAAACAATGAACCTCATAACGTGGGATAAAAAGAAGTTCCTCTTTGAAACTTTAGTCACTCCTATTATCTTATATGGTTGTGAGGTTTGGGGTTGCAGCATCTCCAGAGAATCATGGAGAAAGATTGAGAAAATCCAGAAGCGTTTTATAACTTATAACCTGAAAATTAAAAGTAATACACCCTATCCTATTCTCCTTATAGAAGCAGGTCTTTCCCCTATTAAGAGCCTAGCTATGATTAGGTTTCTGCTGTACAAGCACAAACTCAATAACATAGATGATCATAGAATTCCTAAGCTAGCTTTAAATTCCAGCCAAAACCACCTAAGGCTCAATCGGGGGTGGCATAAAGACACAAGGGCCTGGTTAAACTATTGGGAGATCAACAAGAATAATGCATTGCAAAACATAAATAACATTAAAGATGTTGTTACTTCTAAGTTCAAAGAAAAAATGTGGTGTGAGAAAAATGTAGCGGTTAAAAGAAAATTAAGTTATTATAAGAAGGTCATCAACCCCACCCTAGAAGATCAAAAGTATCTCTCTATTTTAACTAACTCAAAGAAGAAAACTAATATAGCAAAGATTAGAACGAATTCTTATGAGCTCCATAGTGAAACAGGTCGTTGGGCAGTTCCTAAAACGCCATGGATGGAAATGATCTACCATATATGTGAGAATAGGAACATTGAGGATGAAAACCACTTCCTCTTAGAGTGCCCCGCGTACAACCACATTAGATCTCAGTTTCACAATCTTTGTTACAATACTGACCTTCCTGGCCTTTTACAATGTCAAAATTATAGTGAGCTCGGAAGGCATGGGAATAAAATCTTAAATCAAAATAAATCATTTATTTCTTTAGGTCCGATAGACCAATGTTTAATCTCACATTAACCATCATCATTATCATATAATTTTTTTTTACAAATTTATTTTAGTCTATTTTAGCAAAAACCATTACAATATCCACTACAAATAATAAATCGATTCGAGATTTGATACGGTGCACAATATATTGGGTTCACGGGTTAATATAGCAAGTCGGGTGCAAATTTCCAAACAAAATTATAAATTTTCATTTACCCGTGCGAACCATTTATCCTTCAGAAACTCTTCCGTATTCAGGGAATGGCATAAGGTTACCGCTCATAAATGATAACATTGGTCGATTTTTTATGCAATAAAAATCTGTAAAACAAATTCGTTAGCAAGGTTTTAATGAAATTTGTAAAATCTATGACTTTTGGTGTATTCAATAATATGGAATAGGTTATATAGTAGATATTGGAATAGGTTATATAGTAGATGTTGGTAAAATAAAGTAATTTTTAATTTTTAGTTTTTTACTCTTATTATATTTAGATAAGAAAGTGTAGTCGAAAATTTTTCAAGTATAAACTTATAAATTAAATTTTATTTTAAGCAAGTATAAATTTATAAATTTTGACCTAGGTTATTATATAAAATAATAGATGTGGTTTATATCTCTTATAAACTATAGGTTATTATATAGAATAATAGATGTGGTTTATATATCTTATAAAGTAGAGTTTGGTTTTTTTGTTCATGAGTAATTAGAAATTTGTATAATATATGAATTTATTCCAAATATCAAATATTGTTAATGTGGAATTTATATGGTCTATAGTAATGTCCAATTTATATAGAAATTCAATTTATATTGAATATCATATAATTTATGGTGTAGTTGGGTATATGGATGAATACAAAAATTGCCACAATCTTCTATTCTAAATGTAAAACTACATGCTTTGGTGCAATATAATTGTATTTGTAACATTTATAATTAAAAACAATTTTAAAAGAGTTTTTGGAGTTTTCAATGTTATTTTTTCCAAGGAAAAATTCAAACTTTCTATTAAGGCAATAAAAAGTTACATTTGTAGACGCATTTAAGGATTCAGAATACTTTATGTGCACAAAATAAACATAGAGTAAGTCATCTTTGGGTGGTAACATAGAACTGTGTACTACTCAAACAAAAAAAGAAAACCAGAAAAACGAGCCAAGTCCAGTTCCCGGACCTCCCCTTTATTGAGGAAAACGACCCAAACAAGAACATACTAATTGTGCATAAATACAAAAATTTAATGTTTCAAATTATAAGATGTTCTTGTCCCCTATAAAAACAAATAGTATCAAAAAAGAGACCATAGCTTCTATAGAGAAGAAAAAAACATTTTGAAATAGGCATTCCCCTCTCGATAAGGAGGTGAAAGGTTGTTGATCCGACACACGGATCTAATCCTTATCAGCTTTTGTTATGCACCAGTTTCCCATAGATAGTTGTAGACCCTCCTTAGAAAGGAGGCCTGCGGCTGAGTTCCACTCCCTGTAGATATGACAAACAGTTATAAAGTCAAAATTTTGTTTTAGATGTAAGACTTCTTCTAGTAACGGAATCAAAATATAATTGACATATTTGTTCTCCATTGAACCATTTAACAACATTCTGTGAGTCTCCAAAAATATGGACCAATCCCACCCTCATGTGAGTAAGCCAGCATAGTAAAAGTTTTAAGGATTGAAGTTTTGCATAATTGTTTGTTCTCGTGCCAAGGCCCACCGAAGCTTTTAAACTTTTTTGGTTGTTGATATGAATGACAAGGCCCACACCACAGATGTCATGTGGATCAAATGCACCATCAAAATAGGCCCATGGTGTATCACCCCTAATTTGTTCTTCTCTTGGTCGCCTAGAGATTTTTACAGGATTTAGTAAGGGGATAAGAGCATAGATTGAGGCACTTTCTACAACAATACGAACGTAAGCAGGGACCAAATCCTTAAAGATGCTCCTATTTCGAGCCAGCCAAATGCCCCATGAAATTATTGAAGGGAGATTTTTCATATTTTCCTCCTGAATCTCATCCCACCATCTTTGTTAGGCATCACACATGTTTTCCACATTCCAAGTCTGATTCTTCTCCAGTAATCTCAAAGTTTCAACTTTCTTCCCATGTTCTAATACTAAAAGGGCACTTTAAAAAAAGGTGTTGTACTGGTTCCTCCTTACTTTTGTAGAGGGTGCACCAACCTGGACCTTCTTTGTTTCTTTTTAATAGGTTATCCCATGTAGGGATTTTGTTCCTTAAGATACAACAAAAAATAAATAAATAAATAAAATTAAATAAATAAATATAAATTAAATTAAATTAAAAAATAAATAATAATAATAATAAAAATAAAAATAAAAATAAAAATAAAAATAAAAATAAAAATAAATAAATAAATGAATAAATAAATAATAAAAAAAATAAAAAATAAAAATAAAAAAGGTCTTAATTTTGCGAGATTTTTTAATTTCCAGAGAGGTTTAAACCACCATTTCAATGCTCCCCGTGCCCTTCTTACCATTAGGTAAGAGTAGCCAGACTTTGGAGAATATTTTCCTGTGGGAGCATGGACCCATCTCAGCACATCTAGATGATCCTGAGATGAAAATTTGTTCTCTGGAGCTCTTTAATAAAATTTAGTCATTCCTCTTTCCATTGAGGTTCCAAATGCACTTCTTTTGCTGCTTTCCATGCTTGTTGCCATATTGTCGTCTGACCTTCCCTTGCAATCCGATTCAAGTAAACTAGGCCCTATGTATGTAAACATGTCATGACCTCTCTTGATAGGGTATATCCCTCGTTGCATCCTACTCACGGGTCTATTCCTAATCTAAGACTCTCTCCATTTCCAATGTGTTAGCCCAATCCATCTTCAATGATCCTAAAGGATTCCAAAGTTTCCTTCCATACTACTGAAGCATGTGGAGACTTCTTTTCAGGGTTCCTCAACCATTCATCCATGGGGGTCGGATCTATATATTTCCTTTTGATGACTGTCATCCACAGATTGTCCATTGATATAAGTCTCCACCCCATTTTTGTTGCTAGTGAAGATGCAAAGGTTGGTAGGTCTTTAATGTGCCATCCACCCCATTCCTTTGGTCTAGCTACTTTTCCCTAGGCCACCAATGGCAGCACTGAATCCCCCTTTTTTGCAGCCACATGAACCTACTACATATTTTCCTTATCCTTGAGAGTATTCATTTTGAGATCCATGTCAATGCTGTCCAGTACACAGGGATGGCCACAAGAACCGATTTATTCAAAACCAACCTCCCCACTCTCGACAACCATTTATAACTCCAATGTTTAATTCAGTTTTCAATTTTAGCCACAAGCCAGTACAAATCTTGTTTCGTGTAAGAGTCTAGTTTTAGATGAAATCCAAGGTACTTACAGCTTTCCTTCATCAACTTAGCCTCAAAAGGGAGGGTCGATGCAATCCTCATGATTTTAGTGCCTTAAAAACCTTCAAGAATAAAAGATGATTTTTGAGCATTGATACACATACCTATAACTACTAAGAATATATCAATGTTATAATCATCCATGTCATTGTTTGAAAATATTGGAAAAATAATATATTTGAATAACTGTAAAAAGTATACTTCCTAATTTTTTCAATATTAAATTTTAAATGACAAAATTTTCAAATTAAACTTGAATTCTAATTTGGTAACTATGCATTAACCGCCCTTTATATCCAGTGGTCTTCCCATGTTTATAGTTTAAAATTAGAAACAAACCCTAATCCTGAATGTTTTCATTATGATATTTAATTTAATATATTCAATTTTAATATCGTTCTTTCCTCCTCACAAACTGTCCCCTTCAATCATTCTACCTCCTCCCTTTTAATCGTTCTCCCTCAACTTCTTTAATTGTTTCAATTACTTTGGCTTGCGGGATCTTACAACCCCACTTCTTTGCCTCCCAAATACGGGGTGTACTTATGGCGTGTACATATATTACGAAAGAGGAGATGCTAAGAACTCTTACACAATTAGAACCATGGTATCGGAATAGTGTATATAATAAATTAAATCTTATCTAACAATTCTTTGTGATTTCAGCTTTAGGTTTCGATGTAAACTATGGCTTTTAAATTAAGCAACTAGATGCCCACTGAAAATGTTCTCAATCATTGGCATGGATTGACAACATTGTCATTGTGATGGATTGATTCTTTCTTTAGCCACTATATACATTCTGATTGAAATACTCATGTGCTTCAAATTGAAACTCCATGGAGGAATGTAACTGCAATCCTTGTCACAATGTGACGTTGGACCATGGTTGATTTTCATATCAACACAATCCTTGTGACAATGCGACATTCGACCATGGTTGACCAAGATTGACCATGGATGAGCATGTTTGATTTTATAAAACATGGTTAACCATGGTTGACCAAGGTTGACCATGATTGACCATGGTTTAGCATGGTTGACAATGATTATCATATTGAAACAATCTTTGTCACAATAGATGTTGGACCATGGTTGAGACAATGATTGAATTTATAAAACATGGTTGACCATGTTTGACCATGATTGATATTACAAACCCAAGGGAAAATAAACCCTATGGATTAATGCTAAAAACCCAAGGGACTATAAATCTAAGTGAATAATATTAAACCTTAGGAATATGAACCCTTAGATTAATAAACCCAATTAATTGATATTGTAAATCTAAGGGAATAATAAACCCACGGGATAAAAATTATAAACCCAATTTATATAAACCTTAAAATAAATATTTCACACCCTAAAATAAATATTGTTGACCATGGTTGATTTCCATATTGAGACAATCCTTGTCAAAATGCAATGTTGAACCATGGTTGGCCATGATTGATTTTCATATTGAGACAATATTTGTCACAATGTGATGTTGGACCATGGTTGATCATCGTTAACCATGATTGATCATGGTTGATTTTCATATCGAGACAATCTTTGTCACAATGCGACATTCGACCATGGTTGATCATGGTTCACCATGTTTGATTCTATAAAACATGGTTCACCATGGTCAAGACCATCATAGTTGATCATGATGAAAGAGATTTTAATCAAGGTTGATCATGGTTGATGAAATTCAACCATGGTTAATCACCGTTGACTATCGTTGACAATTGTTGACCATTGTTGACTATGGTTGACTATAAAGACATTAACCATAGTCGACCATATTCAAGCATGATTAACCATCGTTGATCATGGTTCACTGCAGAGATATTGATTAACCACTATGACCATGGTTGATGATGGTGGAGCATGCTTGATTGTAGAAGATCATCATTGAACACGTTGATCATGATAAACGACGGTTGACATTGATTAACCATGGTTGAACATGGTTGAGCATATTTGACCAGATTCAACTACAGTTAACCATATTAAATTTTATTCATAAATTAATAAATTTTATTAATTGTATATTTATTTAGAGTCATTTATTTATAATAATTAATATTAATACTAATAGAAATATTTATATATATATAATAAATTATTTTAATTACAAATTTATAAAATTAATATTTTATGTGTTTATATTTATATTAAAAATTTTAGTGAATTAAATAAAATTTAAATTTTCATTTTTAAAATAAACCTTAATAGATTTATTCAAAATATTTAACTCTTTAAACATATATTTCATATTAACAAATTTATTAAAAAAATTAAATTAAATTTAGACTACCAATTTTACAAATTAATTTTAACTAAATTAATACTAAACCAGTGTTTACAAATAAGGATGGTTATACAATTCAATTTAAGAACCTTAAAACTTTTTATTGCAGTAAAATTATACAATTTTTATAAACATTAATAATTATAATTACAATAAATAAAATTTAAAATTTTCCAAGTATCTATTTCATTGGAAAACATTATTCAAATTATTAAATTCATAATTTAACCTTTTATATTTTTTTACAATTAAACCAAGTTTCAACAAATTCAAAATTCTTACCCTGCCTTACCCTCCCATATATATCTCAAATGGAAATGTATATTTATCGCATTTCCAACATTTTATTTGTCTTTATTTGTCATTATGTTACTCGATAAAAGAGGCATTGAAATTTTATGGAGTTGTCTTTAGTGCGATTTTTTGGACTTTCCGTGATGGAATCTGGCAGAAAAATTTGAGGTTAAATCTTGATTTGTGTTATTTAAACTAGTTTTTTAACTGCATATTTGGATTAAGCACTGTCAAAAACCCCTAGGACACTTTGATTGTGAAGGGATTACCTATCAAGATTGTGATTTCAATAAATTGCTGCCGGATTTTAGAGAAATTTGACCGGAAAAACCCACAAAAAAAGCTTCCAAAAAAACCACTAAAGACAACTCCAAATTTTATTCGCCGAAAACTCACCACTGGGGATGTATGCACGTGGTTCTGAAAACCCACTGCACCTGGTTCTAAAAACCCACGACCAACAATCGGGTTTCTCTGTCATGTCTATGCTTTCATTCGCCTTACCTGCCAGACTTGCAAGGAGGGTTTTCAAGTTCTGTTTCAAAAGGCATCGCTTCGTGGTTTCAACCCCGAGTCCATGTATAGGTTTTTTTTTGTAACTTAAATCTTGCATCCATTTCTATAATTTGTACTCGTAATTATATTAAAGAGTTTGTGGGTTTTGCTAGGTTCTGCGAAAGGCTTCAACCGCATGCAAATGGGTGTTCGAGGGTGAGGCTCCCTTCCGGAAACCGACTCCAAGGCTGAACACCAAACCTTCTTCTGGCCTTCGGGTAATGTGGATACTGTGTTTGAAATTACTTCTGGTACCTGGGTCTGTGACATCTAGTTGTATTGAGCTATGAGAGTTAAGGAATTTCTATCGAAATTCGTTACTAATGTTGAATAGAATTTTTGGATCGAATTTCTTTGGTCATAGGCTTTCCTTGCCAGTTCTTTCAATTTTTGGATGTATAATTGTTAAACTGGATTTTTGTACAATGTTATACATAGATTATTATCCTTGTTGAGTTTATGAACTGTTATGAGGGTTTTTACCTCGGATTTGAAGTACTTGACTGTACGAACATTTTTCTTATTTCTAAATATTAGAAACTTTGTCTTAATGTTCTTTGTCGAAAATGGTCGATGCCTTTCTGGGTTTTTCCCTGAGAACGATGGTATTATGCTCAGTACAGTTTGATGACTATTATGCATGTTTATTCATGAAGTATAAGTAGTTTTCTCCCTGACATTTTCGTTTGAAATTCGAGTTTCAACTCCTCCTTGCTCAGTTGGTCTATAGTGTGCCAAATCCTCTTTGGTTTACTGGTCACAAGGATGAAATTCGACCTTTACCCCGCAAGCTCGAAATGTTTCTTTACAATGACGATTTGCGTGCAGGGTTTAGGAATTCTGGTTTGATTTCTTCCCAAATTTGGCTGTCACTTGTTTTAATTTGAGACTGATACATATTCAACGTATTCTTTAAATTTCTTTCTGGTTTATTTATTTTAGCGGACGAGGTCGGCCTCCGAGTCCTGTATGTTTCCAAGGCTTGTTTATCTAACAGCAAGGGTCCAGCATGGAGTACCTTAATTAGTTCATTCGTCAATGAATGTTAATAATTTGCATTGAGTAGTAATTTTCTTTGAGCCGAGGAGTCCTTCGACCGTTGGCGAAATAATTCCTATAGTTATTTGTTTTCCTTGTTTCTTGAGGGTTTACTCACAGCAACCCTAGTGGAAGAATTCCTCTCGAGAAACTTTGTTTCCTCTACTGAGAAGAATGTATAAATTAACTTCCAGGTTATAAAATTCTTGGGTGAGATTTTGGATTTATTTTACTGGTTTATTTAATTCTTTCTTTCAGCATGCCATTTCGGGTTCAGTTTACATTTGTTCTATAGTTAAATACTTATGTTTCAAGCATACACTTAGACTTGTCTCCTTCTAAAGTTCAACTAATTAATAGTATGATTACTTCTCTTTCATTTATATTTGTTTACCAGCATACATATTCTATTCCTATATACCTTCAATCATTAACTTAAACATTTTTGTTTCAAGCATGCAATCATTCGTAAACATGCATATTCTATTCAAAAATACCTTTAATCAATAGCATTAATAATTTTGTTTTTTCAAGGATGCATTTAACCTTCGGGAAGAGATATATACTCATCTGACTTTGGAAGTTAATCACTGTCGACTTATTTGGACTAGAACAATGATATGTTACCAAATTTTCCTCCCAACCTTGAGATTTGCTTCCAAGCCTGAGACTACCCCGAATTGTTGCTCTCATGCAGTAGGACTAGTAGTCCTATCACAACTATGTGGTCTTGACTCTTAACCAGACATAGCTTATCAATTCTCTCTGACATCTCAGCACATAAATCTTTTTCCTCTTTCTTTATCTCTCTTTCTTCTCTTTTCTTATCTCAGGTACCTCCACCCTCTTGATCTTTTTGAAAATAAATTGCCTAGGGGGTAGTTAGGGATAGGTAACTGCATACCCTAACTACCTAGCATGTGAGAGTTTCATGTTTGTCATAAAAACATGTTTTTACTTCATGCACAATTAATCAAAATAATAAATATTTAAGTGAATGAATCAAAATAATAAATATTTAAACTTAAATAGTAATATCTAATTTGTTTTACTGCAGTAATTAAATATTCTCAATTGCTAGGGTCATCACACATTGAACTTTTATTCGCCGAAAATTCACCATTGGGGGATGTCTCGACATCGTTCTGAAAACCCATGACCGAAAATCGGCCACGAGAAGCCACAATTGACCACATGGGGAAAACGCAGAGACATGGAAAGAAAGGGATGAAAGATGCATTGTCTTTTTGCTCGCAGTAGATAATGCTTCAGACGAAGCATTTTCGTAGAATATCAAATCCCTGCCATTGAATAAAAGTCAAAGTGGGTTCATCCTCCGGCGAATGAGTGTTTGTGATTGCATTGTGAGACAACTAAGTAATTGACAGCTTGGTTGGTGTTCATGATTAAAAATTTACACTTAATTAAATTGTTGTAACTCTTTTTATATATATTTATTTATTAATGGATTTAGTTGTGTTAATAAAATAAAACCATTTTCTTTAATCTAAAAACCTACCTAACTATTTTTATCCTCTACCTTCCTCTATATTTCATATTAATAGATATCTTCTATTATGACTTTTAATTTCAACCAAAATGTCTAGAGCACATCCCCTGGGACATCAAATTCCAGGCGAAGCCGAAAACATCTAAACAGAGTTATTTGTTTTTAATGGTGTATGAAATTTAGAGAGCTTTATTTTCTAAATTATATCAAATTTTCTTTTATATAATAATAAAGCTGAACTATTTCAGCAACTGTGGTGTTCAGAATACATGATATAATATAATATAAGTAAGGCTCACTTGTCCAGGGACTTGGATTATATTCATTGCGCAAATTCTGCATTGAAGCAATTGCCACCTCGTTGCTTGTTCTATCCCACACGATACACAATCTGGAAACAAGTTGGTAGTTGATGCAAACATTTAAAAAAGTAGAGGTGGAGATTGTGATGGCGGAAGCAGTTGTGTTTCATAGTGAGTGGGTTGTTCAGATTAAAGCGATGCTCCATGACGATGATGATGAGAATTGTGAAGCAAATGGTATGGGATTGGCCGACCAAATATCCAAATCCAATCCTCCACCTTCCGCTCCTGCTTAGTACATCACTCATTTCAGACTTTAAATCGACCACTCTATTTGTTGTGCTAGATTGGCCACTTTGTGTATCTTTTCTATTATGCACCATATATATTTCATGTATGTTTTGTCAAGGTTGAGCATCACTTTTTCTTTCACCTTTGTTGTAACACTGGTATTAGTGATTGTGTCCATGTACAATTCAGTCTCCATCAAAGTGATTTCAGAGGTAATTGTGATTGTGATGGATTGATCCTTTCTTTAGCCACCATAGTACACAATAGTTATGATTGAAGTGCTCATGTGCTTCACATCGAAACTCCGTGGAGAAATGTAACTGCATCCATGTCTCAATGTGCAATCCTATCGGGAAAGACATTTAATTACAGATTCGTTGTTGACAGAATATGTTTAACATATATTATTTTGAATAATTGCATGTGAACACAGTCATTTTGTGTTAGGATTCTGTGAGAAGACACTGAGCTAATGTTAATTATGTATGCAACCTAGGACATATTTTATTAACACGATCTGCATGTGTAGCGAGAAGGAAATGTGGCAGATTAAATAAACAATGCGGCAAGAAAATTAAGATCGTGAGATCAGATAGAGGTGGAGAATATTATGGTAGATACACAGAAGATGGACAAGCACCTGGGCCATTTGCTAAATTTCTTCAAGAGCATGGGATTGTTGCCCAATACACCATGCCTGGTTCACCCGACCAGAATGGTGTAGCAAAAAGAAGAAATCGAACATTATTGGACATGGTGCGGAGTATGCTTAGCAGCTCCAATCTTCCTGAATCCTTGTGGACTGAAGCACTTAAGACGACAATGTATATATTAAACCGAGTTCCAACCAAGGCGGTTCCTAAAACGCCATTTGAATTATGGAAAGGTTGGAAACCGAGTTTGCGACATATGCGCGTTTGGGGATGCCCGTCTGAAGTGAGAATTTATAATCCACAAGAGAAGAAGCTGGACCCAAGGACCATTAGTGGGTATTTCATTGGATATGCTGAAAGGTCTAAAGGTTACAGATTTTATTGTCCATCTCACAGCACTAGGATTGTGGAATCGAGAAATGCAAAGTTTCTTGAAAATGGCTTGATCAGTGGGAGCGATCAAACCAGAAACATAGTTTCTAAGAAGGATCATTCAGAATCTCAACCTTCCACTTCAAGTGATAGATTGGTTATTGTTCATATCACCCCTCAAGTACAAACTGGTGTTCAACAACTAATTGTTGAAGTTCCACAAGCTGCTGACGATATTCCAGTAGATCAAGGAGTTCAAGAGTTGCCAAAAACTTTTGAACAGCAAGTTGAACCACATACTTCTCAGGAAGATGATGGTACAACATTAAGAAGATCTACTAGACCTAAGAGATCAGCAATTCCTAATGATTATATTGTGTATCTACAAGAATCTGACTACAACATTGGAGCCGAAAATGATCCCGAGTCCTTTTCACAAGCCATGAGTTGCAAAGAATCAGAACTATGGTACAATGCCATGAAGGAAGAGATGAATTCCATAAAGAGTAACGAAGTCTGGGATCTTGTTGAGTTGCCTAATGGTGCAAAAGCCATTGGATGTAAATGGGTCTTTAAGACAAAGAAAGACTCATTGGGCAACATTGAGAGATACAAGGCAAGACTTGTTGCTAAGGGATTCACTCAGAAAGAAGGAATCGACTACACGGAGACTTTTTCTCCTGTATCTAAGAAAGATTCCTTGCGCGTTGTTATGGCATTAGTAGCCCATTTTGACTTAGAGTTGCATCAAATGGATGTGAAAACGGCTTTTCTTAATGGAGATCTAGAGGAGGAGGTTTACATGAAACAACCTGAAGGATTCCCCTCTAGTGATGGTGAGCAATTGGTTTGCAAGCTCAAGAAGTCATTATATGGTTTAAAACAAGCATCCCGCCAATGGTATTTGAAATTCCATAATGTAATTTCTTCTTTTGGTTTTGTAGAAAACATTATGGATCAATGTATATACCGGAAAGTTAGTGGGAGTAAAATTTGTTTTCTTGTTTTATATGTGGATGACCTTTTGCTAGCAACCAATGATAAGGGTTTGCTACATGAAGTGAAACAATTCCTCTCTAAAAATTTTGATATGAAGGATATGGGTGAGGCATCTTATGTCATTGGCATTAAGATCCATAGAGATAGATTTCGAGGCATCTTGGGTTTGTCACAGGAAACCTATATTAATAAAATTTTAGAGAGATTTCGGATGAAGGATTGTTCACCAAGTGTAGCTCCCATTGTGAAGGGTGATAGGTTCAATTTGAACCAATGCCCGAAGAACGAGTTTGAAAGGGAACAAATGAAGAACATTCCATATGCTTCTGCTGTCGGAAGCCTAATGTACATGCTCAAGTCTGCACAAGACCTAACAATGCATTTGTTGTGGGAATGTTGGGACGATATCAGAGTGATCCAGGTTTATACCACTGGAGAGCTGCAAAGAAAGTAATGAGGTACCTCCAAGGAACCAAAGACTACATGCTTATGTATAGACGAATGGACAACTTGGAAGTAATTGGCTACTCAGATTCTGACTTTGCTGGATGTGTTGATTCATGTAAATCAACATCAGGTTACATTTTTATGATGGCCGGTGGAGCTGTATCATGGAGGAGTGCCAAGCAGACCTTGATAGCCACTTCCACTATGGAAGCCAAGTTCGTCTCCTATTTTGAGGCTACTTTACATGGTGTATGGCTTAGGAGTTTCATTTCTGGGCTTAGAATTATGGATTCTATCTCTAAGCCATTGAGAATATATTGTGATAATTCAGCTGCTGTTTTTATGGCTAAAAACAATAAAAGTGGGAGTCGAAATAAACACATCGACATTAAGTATTTAGCTATAAGGGAACGTGTTAAAGAAAAGAAAGTGGTCATTGAGCACGTCAGCACTGAGTTGATGATCGTTGATCCTTTGACTAAGGGCATGCCACCGTTTAAATTCAAGGATCATGTATTGAATATGGGACTTGGTTCCATTATGTAGTTTCTCATTGTATGGACAATGTTATTTTAATGAAATTCTTAAGTTTTGTGATGTTTTTTCTCATATTAATGTGCACTTTAAGTTGATTTGAGAAAATTCATTTAAGAAGGACCAAGAATAAACATAAGGTTTATTCATTAAGAAATTGTTGCCACATAAATTATAATAAGAATAAATACATAGTAATACATGGAAGATAATACTCGTCATTAGAGGACTTATCGCCATGATTCATGTATCTATTACTTAATACAGATTATCAATGGTTTTTAAGTTGAGACATTAAGTTTGGAAGTATGGACCAAGTGGGAGAATGTTAAGCTCCATTAGTTTATGTACAATTGTTGCCTACAATTATGGAATTTAAACTGCAGTCTTTCCTTAACTTATGGAAACCAACTGCAGTAGTTTCCTTAAGTTAAGGAAATCAACTGCAGTTAATAAATTTATTATTGGGAGCTACTGAAGTGGTCCATTACTCCCATCTGGAGTTCTCTGCCTTGATCTGTGGGACATCTGACACATAGCTATCAGAAGCTTGATGGAAGCTTAGCTATAAATTCATCTGTTTGGTCCCCAAGCTTGCATCTCAATCCCCTTCAGTTTTTCACACCATCTAGCTAAGATAGCAGAGCTTGGAAGTGCCTTCAGAATTTCTGCATTATTTTCTTTTTGCTTGGATAGCTGGAGCGTGGTTTTCAGAAAGAAGTTGCATCAAGAGTTTCACCAATGGCTGGAGGTAATTCGTATCTCTGGGCATTAAGTTTCAACGAGTCATTGAATTTTTCCGCATGTAGAATCGTTGTTATAATATCTAACATAGCATTGACCTACCTGTGTGTTGCATGCAGCAGCAACCCACCTATGCCCAGTCCAAGTCCTGCATTCAACTTGTGCCAACTGCACCCAACCTGCAACCCACATGTATAATGACTTTCTCACCGTTCGACCTGTCTGCACTACATCTTGTAAGGAACCCCAAATATCAGCCAACAAAATTTTTACAGCCCTACGGCTCACTTGAACAAGCCCTACTCTACCTGTGGTTCACCTGCGCCCTTGTTGCAGTTCCTTCTTGCTCATCCTTTGCTTGGTTAGCTCTAAACTTGCTCGCGTTGGATGGTTGAATGAATTACCATCTTCGTTTTATTTATACGGCCTCCTGCCCATTGAATATCCAAGGGTCGTGTCTCTTCATGTGGTCCGACCCATGAGCCAACCTACCCACTTCCTGCACACCCAGTCAGCGTGTAGACACCCCTTTGTCCACACACTCCTTGGTCGCTCGCCCACGTCGCACGCCTCGTTTGCATGCTCGTCTACGTGACCCATCACACTCTTGGTTGAACCCATTTGGGCACCCCACCATAGTGCGAGCGCACACCCTCTAACTCACCCTCCACTTGTGCATTTGGTTAAACGTGCCCAACATCTAACTCGCCCGTTGGTCCAAATTTCAGTTTTTTGACTCTCCCAACCATGTGGCCAGTCCCGAGCACTTGTTGGCCGCAATGCCAAGTCGAGGCCCTAAGACTTTGCCTTCAAATTATTATGGAAGTCTTCGTGAATAAGATTTGTATAGAAATGTATTGTTGTCTTATAATTTGAACCTCTTGAATTATGGAATCGTGGCTTCAAGTTTGTATAGAAATATATGGTTATTCATAATTTTTTTATTTTTTTATTTATATAAATTATATATGGTTGGTAAATATTAATTGACATCAATTCATGTTGTTAAAAATTAATATATATATATATATATATATATATATATATGAAATTATATATATATTTAAATATGGTTTATTACAATAACATGGGCCAAAATCATGATTTATCAATACTATCTCGCCAAAAAACTATAATATAATCATTTCATATGACACTTGTTCATATGACATCAATCAATTTAATTATGTTTGTGTCTAATATTAAGAATATTTTGTGACGATTAAATTCCAACCATCTACCTAAGTAGCTCAACCCTACAAATTAAATGGCTTGTAAATTTGACATTAGAATACTTACGTAGATATACATCTCACATTATAGAGATTTTCAAAAAATCAAAAAAATAATATATATATATATATATATATATATATATATATATGGAGATTTACCTTCATTTCTTCATGGAAATCTTTAATCTATAAATAGGCTTTGTTACAATACCATGACCTACTAATACCACGTGCCCAAAAAACCACATATAAAATATATTTGTATGACATTTTTTTTAATTCAATTAAAAAGACCAAAGAAAAAAAAAAAACATAACGACTTCAAAATAAACACACTTATCTAAATAATAATTTGATAATTAAAAATTATAATTCAAAGTAAAATAATATAAATTAAAAAATTAAAAATCAATATTTTTTTATCTCTTATTAACGAAATTTAACACATTTTTTTCTTTCTTCTTTCCAAAACTTTATATTTCCTATTTAATAATATTTACATATTTTTAAATCATTAAAAATTAAACAAGTTGGTAGATTATAACATTGAACCATTATATTTTTTTTCAAAAACTGAATTAGATAAATTTGTGTTATGTAAGACACATCCAACACTTTTAAATTGTTCTAAAGTTCATATAAAAAAACAAAACTTTATAATAGTCTTAAATGTTGATATGAAATATGAAGCAAGTGAAATAGAGATCAAGAAACTCATGAGGGGGTAAATTATTAAATTATATGATTCTCCTATGTTATATCTAGTGTCCAAGTGGCCCTTTATATAGAAATAGGTAACCATGATCACTTATTTAGTTTAATGAAGTCCATAACTATCCCCAGCAATATCTCCTACATATTTCATGAATTTCATAACCAAATGTTTATCCCTAACTTCCCTCATTTTTTATACTTCTATAACAAGTATATAACAGTAACACATTACAAATTCATCATAGTTTATTGAACATCTCAAATAGGAGTTATTCCTTCATATTCTCCTTTAATAAGCACTTGTGATCTCAATATGCATTCTTTATCTCTCTTTGCAACCATCCCTTTTTCATCTTCATGCTATATACTCTTTTTCTTCACTATTCTTTGTATTCATATTAAGTGTTATGAAATATTTGGTCATTTTCCATTCTTCACCACCTCAATTGGATTATGCATATAACAAATAATACATCACATTAAGGTATTTTTATTTACCGCAAACATTAGTGGTTTCAAATGATTATGAACTATGAATATGGCTCTAAACTTCTATGTTCTTTGGTACTCTTTGTACAACTAGAACTTTGTTTTAAGAAGGTGACAACATGATCTCAGGATCTTTATCTTTCTTTCTATAATATTTTCTAGCTCTTTCTTAAATTCTTGAAATTTTGTGAAAACTTCATCCTTTGTCTTAAGTAGATAAACCCAAGTTTTTCTTGAATGATCATCGATGAATGTAACATAGTATAGATGACCTCTAAGAGATTTGGACATAGGTCCACATACATCAGAGTGAATGAGATCCATAATCTCTTAGGCTCTAGACGCGCTGTTAGCAAATGGTTTCTTTGTACTCTTTCCCAGGGCATAGCCTTTGCAGACTCCTTCATGTTCTTCTTTCATATTTGGAATTCCATTTACAATGGAATTTAGGTTTGTAGAATTTTGTAATAAATATGGCCCAATTTTCTATGCCATAATTCACATGGGCTTATCTCAATGTGGACAAGTGATTGATTTTGAGGAGATGAGAGTTTGCATAGTCTGCCTTCTCTAACTCCACTGACTCTAGCTTTTTCAATGCTTAAATATTTGGCACAAACTACTAATTTACCATCAATAAAAGACACTCTATCCCCCTTTTCTTCTAGAGATGAAACTGAATTTAGATTTTTGTACAAACTTGGAACATATAATATGTTGTTGAGATGAATTTTACCTCCACCTTCCAACGCAATTGATTTTACCTCCACCTTCCAATGCAATTAATGTTGATCCAATTCCTTTGACGGGATAACTTTTGTTGTCAGCTAGCTCCACTGAGTATGAAGATTTTCCTTTAGACAAGGTCTTGATTTTCTTGTGATATCTGGTCATATGTCTTGAAGCTCCATTGTCTATTACCCATATGTTTTCATCTTGGAATGTTCCGGATAGAGCTGAAAACAATCCTTCATTTCTTGAATCTTTTGAATCTTGGGAAGAGAATAATTTACTTCATATTGTTTTGAAGTATTGCTTGATTAGTCTAGCTAAAGATGAGAACTTCTTTACTAGATTTTCCATTATATAGTTGATCTCCTTCCTGCTTTCTTTTCATTAGACGATTATAGATGTTATCAACATCTTTCATGCATAAAAATAAATCCACATCTCGAGTTGTGGCATCCATGTCAACATATTTTTTAACATGCATTTTACAAATCGAGTCAATTAGCACTTACAAGAAGAAACAACTCTCTACATAGGAAACCATGCCCCTTGATAACTTTGGTTGATGTAGGACCTAACATCACCCAAAGTGTCATGCTAACTGTGACAAGGCCATCCTTAGCTATATTCATGTTCATACATGTTACATGTTATTATTGTTATGTTGGGGATTTGAACCATAACTTTTACATTGAAATGGCATTGATAGCCCCTCATTTTCGCAAATGAGGATCTTCGTTTCATTTCATTTTCTCCTCCTTTGTCCTTGGGGCCACATGAACAAGCATAGGTCCATAAAAATGTTTGAAACGTTAATCCATATGAAAAATGATAAAGCATTGTTGATACCAACATCTAGAAGCAATGCATCTCTAAAAAACTTACACTTCATATCACATGGAAGCAGTAGGCCTTGAGCTTGGGCATTTATTTTGAACCCTGATGAAATAACATGGAGTTTATGGGTTCATTTCCTCTCCTATAATGGAGCTTATGGGTTCATTTCCTCTCCTATAACAACACTAGTTACATAGTATGCTTATACTTCTGAGATTTCAGTATAGAGGATTATAAGTAGTACTTGGACTATTTAGAGACTGTGACATATCATTACCATAGTAGTATAACATAACAATATTCCGAGTTGTGTTAAGACAGTACCATGATGGTGATCCAAACTATACTCCTAATTTAGATTAATAAGGTTTAGTTATGTGCCATGATTAGATTCCAAATTGTGCTATTATAAGGTTCTGAACTACCTGCAATGAACCATAGAAATCACCAAAAGGGTATCACAGGGATGACTGAGCTTGAGTGTCATGATAATCCTCTAAGAGATCCAAACTTATCTTGTCAATGCAAGACATATCATTGTAGTGTATGGAATTACAAACTTTGCATCTTCTAATAATTTCTTTTTACATTCACACAGGTTGGCCATACCATATAATATGCTACACATAAAGAACTGTCCTTGAAGGGTTCTTAAAGGATTTCTTTATAACTGCATACAATTTGTATATCATTGACACAATCGTCTAATGTATTTTCATTTTTCAAGTATTTGAAACAAACCTTTGGTATATGAGAATATTATGATGCAATTCTTCATACTTATGACATAGCTTCTCTTATGATGATAAGAGATCATCTAAGAATACTTCAAACAAGATTGTAGTGATGATGCATATCTCTCATTCGAATGATTCGAGAAGTCATCGATATTTAAACTTAATTCTCACATTATAGTATGTTATGCATGGAAACCTTTATCAAGCTAGGAACCAAACAATATGTCAAGTTGAAAGCTCTTCAATTTTTTCACCTCTTTATTTCAAATGCCACTTAAGGTTTATGAAAGAGGGTCTTAACCAGTCTTATTTGAGCAACCTGATTTCAAAAGACATATGCTTGAATCATAGAATTTCAATTATGCTTTATTCCCTTTTGACATATATAGTCTTCAAGGGCGTTTAAACAAATATTACTATTAGCATATACATACTTTATATTTCTGTAATTAGACATATTTACGAGGAATGCCCACCATAATTTATGGAATTATTTGCATTCTCTAGGTAGGAGTACAAATTAAATATGTTTTACATAAAGATTGTAACAACCCCAAAAATTTAACACTATGTCGATGCCTTTCTCTACCAAAGCTCTGATACCATGTTAATTTTTATGGTATGTTCCATGCTTGCAACAACTACTTCGATGTCTTATCATCATTGACATTAATTGTAGATAGAACATCAACAATATGTACAAGAAGATATGAGATGATTTGATTACAACTGAGGGTCCCAATTATATACCTTGGTAGATACCCATTCACAAATGGTCATGTCCTTGGAGACATGACTCTTCAAGGCTAATTATTAGTTAATTTTTCATTATTTATGATTGTTATTATTTATAGTGTTTTATATTATTTTTATATATTTTTTATTCATAGCAGGCTTCTAGGAAGGGGAATTAGCCCCTAGTTGCACAGTTTAACAAATCTCTATTTATTTCCATGAATTAGATGGATTCTTGTACTAGAAGTGTTCTTACGGGCAATGGAATCTCAAGTTTCATATGGAATAAATTCGGTAGAACTCCGTATGGAATAAATTCAATAGAACTTCGGGAATAAAATTGGGTTTCTAAAAGTTCCGATCTCTATATTTATTACGTGAGGGGTATACTATGAATAGCATTGTTTACATTCCCCACAGACGAATATTCAAACGTGTCTAGGGCAAAAAAAACTTGCAAAAATTGCAACAACGCAAACAACAAAGAGCGATGCAAATTACTGTTGCACTTCATTTTGGGTGACGCTGACCTTTGCTCATCTGGTTACAAGCGTGTCGGGTTACAATTTCTCTAAAATTAGACTTTGTCTCTGGGTGCAAGAGATTTCAGAAATGTACAGGTGACTCGAGAACTAGGATTTCAGAATAGAGAACGCTGCAAGCTGAATCAGACTCATCATGAATTTAGATGGGGGTGGTAGGAAAAATGTCCTATTAAATGGAGCCTGCAAATGGTAATCGAGATGAAGACAGAGAAGGGTATTCGAGACAGAGACGAAAAAGGTGGGAAGATGGAGACAGAGAGGGATAGGGCCCACGGCGAGTCGACAGGGGTCGGTCAGAGTAGTCTCGTCGTCAACAAGTCGACGCAAAACCCAAAGGGTAAATCGTCGACTCATTAGACAACTCCAATATTGACAAGTAATGTTGGTGTGATGACAACGATGGCCAAATATCTTTTACATGGGAATTCAGGGTTTCATTGAAAACAAAAGAGTAGGAATTAATGGAGTCCTGTCAGTTTTCTGACAATGGTTGTGAAAGTTGATATTGTTAAACGAATATTGACTTAGGTTTTTTCCAGCCAATGGCAAACATTATAAAATTGCAAATCAGTTTGGAATTTCACTTTTATGGAAATTAAATTTGTGAACTATTTTTTATTTTTTTATTTTATGGTTAGTTTTTTAATATTATAATATTAATAATATAAATTTAAAATTATTGTTAAGTATTTTGTTTGCAAGAAGTATTTTTTGACTTATGATAAATTAGTGTATGAGTTTTTTTTTAAATGAAAAAACAAACAAACTTACTAAATTAAAATTAAAAAAAAAAATCAATAAAAAATTTATAAATTTCTCTATTCAATTAATATATTTACTAATTATTTTAAGAAATAAAATATTATTATTACATTGTAGGAGTGGTCTATATTGGAATTGGGTTTGAGGAATTTTGTTTTTTATATAAATAGGTGAACAAGATTTGAAAAGTAATTGAAGGTTTTTCAGTTTCAAATTAAAAATAACATATTTAATTTAAAAATCATTTATTTCATCTTGTTAATTTAAAAATCATTTATTTCATGTTCTTGTATATTTAATCTCACACCATGTGTACACCTAGGCTTATGCTGAGATACAGTCACATGGGCTCAAGCTGTTATGCTTTATCTCACATCATGCATGTACACCCGGGCTTACATGGGCTCACGCTAAGATACGGTCACATGGGCTCAAGTTGTTTTGCTTCCCACCAATCAGAGTTTAGTCTACGTGAGAAACGGTCACATGGGTTCACGTTGTTTTGCTTCCCACCAATAAGAATTTAGTCTGTTTCACATGGAGCATTAGAGAAAGGGTTTTTGGAGGTCGTGCATGTGACCATGTGGGCTAGCGTGTTATGCCCATCGTATATGCCACCTACTTTGCTAGAAGCCTATAGCCATTAACCTACAGTGGTATTTTATTTTTAATTGTTGCAAGAAAGCGTTGTTGGTCGTTAGGGAAAATATTTTGGTCTGAAATTTTACACATTGTTTTTATTTTAATTCTGAACTATAATATCAAAAATAGACTTGTTCCAAAGTGTTGTTTACTTTGTGTATGAAAATGGATCGTTATAGTCGTTATAGTCATATCTTGATTGAAGGTGTTTTAGATTATATATGGCATAGTCTAATTTACAGATGAAATGATTTTTTAATGATATTTTTTCTAGTTAGTTTGAACTAAAATCTAGTATAAATTTTTAAAAACTTGAGTTTAAGTTGTAAAATCTGTATAATTCATGTGTCTTAGGGGTTTTTCAGGGTTTTGAATCCATTTATACATTCAAAAATGTACTTTAGACAACAAAAGATTTTGTTTTTCCTAAAATTGTTTTGTTGAATCCTCATAACACTATGCATTATATATTAGTGTTTGTAGTTGTAGTGTGAGACAACTAAGTAATTGGTAGCTTGGTTTGTGCTTAAAGTTGGATAAAAAATTGAGACTTAAGTTTCATACATTAAAAATTTGAAAATATATATATATATATATATATATATATATATATATATATATAGTTACCGAGGCTACTAATTCACCCATAAAATAGTGGAAATTCTGGTATGATTTTTGCTAAAATCTAACCGAAATTTTCAGAAATCTAGATTACAACTGTCAAACTTCAGCATTTTGGTGCCTGGGAGATTTTTTATGGTTCTAAATCTATTTCCAACATAAAAAACAATTCAAACACTCCTATTCCATTTCCACCATAAAAAACAATTCAAACGCTCTTATAATCAAATTAAAAAAAAAAAATATTCGCTAAATTCCAACAACAACAAAAAATTCCGGACAAATTTATAACCTCAATAAACAAAACTTATATATATGAATTAACCATATTAATTTATTAATGTAATAGTACTAATAAAATAAAAACAATTTACTTTAATCTAAAAACTATAATAATCCAAACTACCTAATCATTTTAACAACATTACCCTACGCTTTGATCCTCTACCTTCCTCAATATTTCATATTAATAGATATCTTCGATTATGACTTTTAATTTCAACAAAAATATCTAAAACACAACTTGTGGGACATCAAATTCCAGGCAAAGACGAAAAAATCTAAAAAAATTAGTTATTTGTTTTTAACGGTTGGCGAGACGTCTGTCCTCCTCTATTTGCTTCTTTGAAAGACCCTGATCCGCTGGATTTCCGATTTGTAGGATTATCGATCTTGCGTGAAGTCCAACATGCGGGGCCTCCAACCGCTGATAAGCCGATAGACTGTGCCCGGGACCCTCTAATTTGCGATGTGTGATATCGGTGATCGGCCGATCACAGATTTCATTGTTTTCCCCTGCCGTTGCTTCAGAAAAGCCCCGATTGTGATTTGCAACCCTTAGCCATTTTTTCTTTGTTTTCTAGCTTTCCCAGGGTATCTTCAATATTCACTAACTTCTGATCCAATAGTCCACTTTTGGACTTCCACCTATCGTTGGAAAGCTTATTCTGAGCACTATCCATTAGAGAGAGTATGATTTAGCTTTGAGAGCATATGTGGCTTGGAATATGGCTACAAACTTCTCTGTTCTTTGGTACTCTTTTTACAACTAGAACTTTGTTTTCAGAAGGTGACAACATGATCTTAGGATCTTTATCTTTCTTTCAGTAAGATTTTCTACCTCTTTCTTAAATTCTTGAAATTTTGTGAAAACTTCATCATTTGTCTTCAGTAGATAAACCCAAGTTTTTCTTGAATGATCATTGATTAATGTAACATAGTTTAGATCACCTCCAAGAGATTTGGACATAGGCCCACATACATCAGAGTGAATGAGATCCAGAATCTCTTGGGCTCTATATGTGCTGTTAGCAAATGGTTTCTTTGTACTCTTTCCCAGGGCACAACCTTTGCAGACTCCTTCATGTTCTTCTTTCATATTTGGAATTCCATTTACAATGGAATTTAGGGTTTGTAGACTTTTTTAATAAAGATGGCCCAATATTCTATGCCATAATTCACATGGGCTTATCTCAATGTGGACAAGTGATTGATTTTGAGGAGATGCGAGTCTGTATAGTCTGCCTTCTCTAACTCCACTGACTCTAGATTTTTCAATGCTTAAATATTTGGCCCAAACTACTGCTTTACCATCAATAAAAGCAACTCTACCCCCCTTTTCTTTTAGAGATGAAACTGAAATTAGATTTTTGTACAAACCTGGAACATATAATATGTTGTTGAGATGAATGTTACCTCCACCTTCCAACATAATTGATGTTGATCCAATTCCTTTCACGAGAAAGCTTCTGTTGTCACCTAGCTCCACTGAGTATGAAGATTTTCGTTTAGACAAGGTCTTGAGGTTCTTGTGATATCCGGTCATATGTCTTGAAGCTCCACTGTCTATTACCCATATGTTTTCATCTTGGAATGTTTCAGATAGAGCTTAAAACAATCCTTCTTTTCTTGAATCTTTTGGATCTTGGGAAGAGAATAATTTACTCCATACTGTTTTGAAGTATTGCTTGATTAGTCTAGCTAAATATGAGCACTTCTTTACCAACTTTTCCATGATATAGTTGATCTCCTTCCTGCCCTCTTTGAACCATAGCTCTGATACCATGTTGAAGAATCTAGGGAAAATTATGACTTAGATATTTGTCTTTAACTTATTGATAACGTTTGTATTGTCTTTCTTATTTAATATGCTTATCTTCGTTATGTTAGTGCTTTCATCAAATAGTTATCAAAACAAAAGATCAATAGTAGAACAAGTGCATAGTATGTTGGATCCAAGCCAGGGCAAAACCTCTCCTCTTGAGAGTAAAACCATTGAATCTCTTCTTATAGATGTTTAGTAGATGAATACCAAGACCCTTGACAAAACTTTTGACTAAGGATTATCTTCAATACGCTTGTCACTATCCCTTGCACTATACAGTCTTTGTTTCACAGTCTTTTTGTCTTCATGACATTGTACTCTTTTTTATTTCGGCCTCCTTATACATTCACATTTTTATCACCATCCACTACTTCTTAGCTAGATCATCTGAACTTTACTAAAAGGCAGACATTATCATGAGACAGACTTGTATCTGGATTTCACCAAGTCATTGTAGTTCTGTGCAGACTTCTCGGGAGAGAATATGTATGCCTCACCAAGAGATTGTGGATGCCTAACCGAGAGACTTTAGTTCTGTGTAGACTTCATCGAGAGAATATATATATCTCACCGATAAACTTTGGATGCCTAACTGAGGGACTATATTTTTGTATAGACTTCACCGAGAGACAGTGAATTCTTCTTCACCAAGAGACTGGGGTTCTGTGTATACTTCACCAAGAAACAGTCTATGCTTCTTCACCAAGAGATTGTGGTTCTGTGTACTTCACCTTCGCTTTTCCTCTTCCAAAATCATCCGAAATGCTATTCTTGAAATGTCACTCCATGCGTTATTGTAACATACCTCGATAACCACACATGTAAAAGCAGGGAGTTAGAATTTTTATACAAATTACCACAAGTAATTATCCAATTCACAACTCCACATTCCTTGTTAACCATTAGATATAATGTTCATTAGTACATAAGGTGAATTGCAATAGAGAACAGTAAGTTTCATAACCATTGACAACCACTACTGTAGTGTAATAACATAAACTGTCTCATGAACCTTGCATCCATTTCATGATTTCCTTAACTATATTAATTAATTATTTACATAGACATTATGATTATCACATCAAATAAAGAATCATCATCATCAAGGATTCAACATCATCAAACTAACACAATAAGCAATCACATCATTGAACACGGATATACCCTGGAAACCCCGTAGGGTGAAAACCAACAAACGTTTAATCTTATTATTAAACGCTCGTGAGGGTTTTCACCCCTCACTCAATGGCTTATAAGGGATTCCATCCCTTAACCATTGTTATAAAATGTTACAATGAATTATCATTAAGTTGTCACATAACTAGCTAAAAGCTAATACATTTTCAAATGAAACCTTTTACTTATATACCGCCACTTGCAACATTCCTTGTGGCATGATTGTTCTAGCAATGTACGATCCCGCAACTCGTACCCATCTGCATGGACCATTAATCCTTTTCCTGCCACAACGTTAAATATAATCTATGCCTTGCGCAAGTAATCCAACTTTACCTGCCCATGTTATCATTATCAACATTGACATCATGATTACATTTATAAATAATCATATTAACTAGTGTTTCCCTTTGCATAATCACATATTCTTAGAGGACGAAACACTAAGGCATTCCTTTGAAGGGACCAGCTAAAACATCAGTTAAAAACTTCTTACAAGAAAATTTACATAAACTTTATCAAAAGATCTAATCATTTAGCTATTACTTTTGATGCATGCAAATATATAAAACAATCTCACACAACCTGTAGTCTTTTCCCGCATGTGAATATAATCCTTTCTAATGAAAGCTAACATAAATCTCGTGTGCATACCCATCTCATTCAACAAGAAACTAAGATAATAGTTATGTTAGCATAAAAGTAATCACATATCGTTTCTTGAAGAAAATGACTCAATAGTTCTTCAATCCATACAAAGAATATATCTCTATAACACATTGACTATACTTTGTGCATCCAATAGCTTATCATAATAGCCCCTCTACTCCCTTCTCTGGAATTCTACCATCATTTCATGTACAGTTACATACTTCTTCATTAAAGGAGGTCATTATAACCCCATTTCTCTATCTTCCTATTTCTCATGCTTCCCTTTCAAGAAATTATTATAGATACCTATCTTTATGCTTAAAAATCGAGAAACCATGTCCAACTTATCTAGCAAGACAATCTTTTCTAGGGATTATTATTCCCAAGAAAGTTAACATAATCGCTTCCTTTACGTACACTGAAAATCATATTTCCAAGGTCACAAAGGCTGCCCTTTTTATATGCAACATGTGTTTTTCCTAACACAATTATTTTTACTTCATTGCACATACTCTTTTCAGGAAACAAGTGTGGATTCTAGTTCTTGTATGAACACTATTCATATGTGTCTTTTTAGGGAAAGAATCTTTATTTTTGGTTTTCAAGAGAGCTCTCAAAAAAGTTTTGATTTTCATACATGAAGTATGCATACTTTTCCTAAAAAGAATCTACATTTACGTGTTTATAAAACATATGCTTTCTTCAAGAAAGTTGGTAATGATTATCTATGTGCCTTGAAGCACATCATTAGCAATTTCTATCATGCATGCAGTGCGTAATTATTTTCAAGAAACTTCGAAACTAGCTAGTATCCCAAAGCATTTAGCATATATCCCTTTTCAAGAAAATAGCATATATCCCTTTTCAAGAAGCTTCTATTAAATAAAAATACATATTTTAATTCAAGAAAACTTGGCCACTTTTCACACTATTTCCTTAGGATGTTTATATGCCTCACCATCTTTTCTCAAGAAGATATGTTGGCTATATTTTGGCTATTTAGCAAGGATTTTATTCCAAGAAAATGACAAGTGACCCAACATTTCACACACAAGACTCATATGTAGTCTTTCTAAGAGGAACTACATATTTTCTTTATAAGAAAAACTACATATTTTCTTAGCTTTTAAGTCCACTCATTTTTCACATTCCTTTTTGCATACTATTATGCATATATTATCTATATTTGGTAAGAAATCCTTCAAGAAGATACCCAAATAAAACATACATATATTTTTCTTCAAGAAAGTGAGCAAGTTACTTATCTTTTCCATGGCAGCACCTTCAACATGGAGAAAGAACTTTCCTTCAATAATATTGTGTGAAAAGTTCGATCCTTGCACTGCAAAACACTTCCGATGATACTAGATCTCATCAAGGACAACAGAGTTTCACTGCCTTTGGACATATAAGATGCCAACAAGAATAGCAGGTATCCTTAGACGGCCATCAAGAACAAAATCCCAAAGGCAGTAGCAGTGCAGTGCATAAATCCATAAACCTCCTCGCAAGAACTGCTCTGTCTTAAGATCAAATCCTGCTCCCGACCAATTCTCTGCACTGGGCTTCATAATAAATCCGGAAGAAGGAACGACACCGTTAGCCCCACCTGACTCCGGGTTCACCCTGCGGCCGATATCTGTCAGAAATCTCCCTTGTCCGGCACTGAGAACGCACCAGGGACATTGCAGACAGAGGGAGAATGACCACTGGCGGAAGAATAATCAAAATTCTCTCCCCCCGCCTTCCTTTCTTGATTTCATCCTTATTCAGAATTAGCGGGAATCAAGAATCAGTTTTTGAACTGATTCGTAACTCTTTTTAAAAATTACTATTTACTCAACTATTTAATTTACGTTGAGTTATTTAGGGATGTTACATACTCCCCCCCTTAACAGGAACACCATCCTCGGTGTTCATTTCTTGTTGAAACTTTAGATTTTACTCATGGTATAACCATCTAAACCACACAAAAAGTGATCCTTCCTCTTTAAAATCAGAGATTTCATTCCAAGAAATAAAAATAAACAAAAATTGTAATGTCATAACATAAGAAAAATCAATAGTCATAAGCATTTATAACTGCAAAAATATGCAAGTTCTAATTTCCTTCACTTGGCCCTTATTCAAATTCATAATATACAAAGACAAATCTTTATATCAACTTACGATTACTTACCAATTACTCTTGAAAATCATGAGCACTTTCAAGTAAGCATTTTAATAGTGGTTGGACAATCCATCAACCCTCCATGGTAAGTAATCTTGTAATGTATGACTAACAAATTCAATCGCATTACTCACAATACTTTGAGTCAAATGAAATACTTTTAACTATCAATCATTGTGCAATGTCAGATGATATTTATATCACAATACTTTTACAAGTACTTAAAGAGCACTAACACTAATCATCAACATGATAAATCACTGCTTCACATGCATACTGAATTAATTCCCTAAAGACATTCACAGAGTACTTCTAAAAGTACCAAAAGAGCACCTAGCTCTCTAATCATCAAAACAGTCAATCACTGCACCAAGTAAAAATTGTCTTAGCCCCTACTAAGACTTTCACAAGATTAGTAATACAATAAAGGAATTAAAATTTCCAATAACTCCTTATCGAGCACTAAGCTCATTTCCTGTTAAATGTGCATAACATATTTTACACAACTATATATAGAATTCATTTTTAACATAACATATAGTTGATTAGTTAATTACTTTAGCTATGAGAACCACAATAGGTTAAAGAATTCCCAACCCATGGGAACTGGTTTCCACAACTAGATTGAGTCATTTTCACATCTAGATAGTTTATTTGATAGAGACCTTACCAGGTCTAACATGGAATTCCACTGGCCAACAAGGTCAAGAATTCCAATGACCACATAGGGTCCAATATAGGATTCCTCTTGGCAGCGTCCTGCCTATTCCTCTGACAACGTCCCGTCTAAGAGGAATTTTGGGCCTCCTCCAACAGGCTTCAAATCAACAAAGTTGCCTCAGGCTTTTTACCCTCTTCACCATCTTGGCAAACTCTTTTCTCTTATTGAGATAATTGATCTCTAGGGAGAGGAAATCCGGGCAAACAAGTACCATCAACCCCTCTGGGCAGGTAACTGCCATCAACCCAAGGCATTTAATCCGGGAAGACAAGTACCATCAACCCCTCCGGGCAGGTAACTGCCATCAACCCAAGGCATTAAATCCGGGCAGACAAATACCATCAACCCCTCTGGGCAGGTAACTGCCATCAACCCAAGGCATTAAATCTAGGCAGACAAGTACCATCAACCCCTCCGGGCAGGTAACTGCCATCAACCCAAGGCATTCTAGCCTTTCCCAACTATCTGCAACTCTTTGGCATGTTAAATTTCTCTTTTATTACTCTTTCCCAAAGTAATTTACATAATGAACCATATGAACATTATCATTAACAAAATAAACATGCATGTACACCATGCATTTACACTTAACCATCATCATGGGTTCACAACATCTAGATTGATGGGAAACATATCTATCATACATATTATATGCATTCTGATTTTCCAAATAACATAATCATGCATATCATATAACATTATAATTTCTCATTTATGATTGCAATTCACATTGCAGCAATTTATGTGACAAGTTTTCTTGTTGCCATTAAGCTACCACTACTTAATCCCATCAGCAACGTTAGTTATAAATATGCATCAGTTAACAAGTATTCAATTTCCAAAAAATTTCATGCATACAATATTGTCATGTATAAAAGCATATGCAAATATTCATTAATGTATAAATGTCAACAATAGTTGAGTTAACAATCTAAACATTTCCAATTTCCCATAGTTTATTGTCTTAATCCACACCGTCATTAATGGAGTATTATCTTATGTTTACAATGGCCAGCATTGGCCATGCATCATTAATATAATTAAGCATAATCAAGGTGTTCTGACCAACCCTTGGTTCAACATGCATAACTAACTAATTAAACTACCCTTATCGGAAGCAATTCCTCTACTTATGCAATTAGAAGCATGATACCCTAAGTGTCACACAAGCACCAAAATTACCATTTGAAGTTAGATGCAACAACTATCTTAACACTACTATGTGACCATTTCAGAATAATGACTTCAAGGAGACATTACGAAAATCATTAACATCAACACACTTTAGTTATCATTTTCCAACTCCTTAAGCATGGTCAAAGGAATACTCACATGCACATCAAGCACTATCTGGTTATAACCAGACTTAGCGTCTTCTGCAAGATTCTGGCACTCAAAGCCTGCGCTATTCTGGTCATCACCAAACTTAGCGATTCTTTTTCCCTTTCTGTCTATCCCTACAACACGGTTTCTTCCTTCTCCTTGCTTCATTTCCCTTTGGACGAATCTACAGTTGGGCAAGGTAGTTAGGGTTTACTGACAATTACATTAACATAGGTAGTCTATTTATGAATGATTGTCACATGTAATTCTACCATGAATGGGTCTTAGAAATGTTACCCACTGCACACGCTTCTACAAGTAACTTCACACTGGAATGCAACATGCATAAGAAATCCGTCATTCCCATAGTAGAGATAAATTCAACCATCATTAAATAGAGGCTCAAATGATTTTTATCTCACAACAAGTATGATTAACATAAACACATACCATGCTAATGAATTTCAAAGAATTAGGGGGAAACATCATTAAGTCTATTAAGACATAAGCATATACTATTCATCAAGCATTCTCATGGTGAATAAAATTAAGAACTCTTCTCGTAAACAACTGGAACTATAGCACAGAGAGAGTAAGAATCATCATACACACATTCCACGCATGTGACACCAATCAAACCATCACTTGTTTATGAATTGTAATAATCTTAAACCCAATGCAATTAATGCATATAAATTCTATTGGTTAGTCATACAACACTAACCAATCTCAACTACCGGTCATCTTCATGCATCCATGACAAGACTTAATCAAAAATTAGTTATTATAGTCAAGTCCCATTACTCGACTCCTTGTTTATTTTCAAGTTTAAAGGGGTTTTTACAATGTCTTTTTAAAACACTATATCGTCAAATCCAAGGACATCCCCGTATTTTACATTCATGCATTCACTCATTAAAATTAGTTCATTGTAACTTCAATCATGTTCATTAAATGCATCAATATTATTGTCATATTTGCAAAGCAAGAGTTGGTAGTTGATTATCACTTTCCTTAATGAGTGTTCAATATTGTTCTTAAGTGTAATGAGTGTTCAATATTGTTCATAAGTGTGACATGAGTTTTATTGTCTTTTATCCTCATTAAGAATCCAATGTCGTGAACATAGTTATGCAACAAATTTTATTACTTACTACACAAAGCAGTTATAAACATGAATCACACATATCATGCCGAAAGTAGTGTACCACATAATTCAATATGTGAATAGTTAAACTTGTACCTGAGTTAATGCCCACTGGTAGCATACCTCACTTTCTTTTCCGCTTATCAATTCCCAAAGGTGCTAGTGCTGCAACCTTTAGCTCTGATACCACTTGTAACATACCTCGGTAACCACACATGTAAAAGCAGGGAGTTAGAATTTTTATACAAATTACCACAAGTAATTATCCAATTCACAACTCCACGTTCCTTGTTAACCATTAGATATAATGTTCATTAGTACATAAGGTGAATTGCAATAGAGAACAATAAGTTTCATAACCATTGACAACCACTACTGTAGTGTAATAACATAAACTGTCTCATGAACCTTGCATCCATTTCATGATTTCCTTAACCATATTAATTAATCATTTACATGGACATTATGATTATCACATCAAATAAAGAATCATCATCATCAAGGATTCAACATCATCAAACTAACACAATAAGCAATCACATCATCGAACACGGATATACCCTGGAAACCCTGTAGGGTGAAAACCAGCAAACGTTTAATCTTATTATTAAACGCTCGTGAGGGTTTTCACCCCTCACTCAATGGCTTATAAGGGATTCCATCCCTTAACCATTGTTATAAAATGTTACAATGAATTATTATTAAGTTGTCACATAACTAGCTAAAAGCTAATACATTTTCAAATGAAACCTTTTACCTACATACCGCCACATGCAACATTCCTTGTGGCAAGATTGTTCTAGCAATGTACGATCCCACAACTCGTACCCATCTGCATGGACCATTAATCATTTTCCTACCACAACATTAAATATAATCTATGCCTTGCGCAAGTGATCCAACTTTACCTGCCCATGTTATCATTATCAACATTGACATCATGATTAAATTTATAAATAATCATATTAACTAGTGTTTCCCTTCGCATAAGCACATATTCTTAGAGGACAAAACACTAAGGCATTCCTTTGAAGGGACTAACTAAAACATCAGTTAAAATCTTCTTACAAGAAAATTTACATAAACTTTATCAAAAGATCTAATCCTTTAGCTATTACTTTTGATGCATGCAAATATATAAAACAATCTCACACAACCTGTAGTCTTTTCCCGCATGTGAACATATATCCTTTCTAATGAAAGCTAACATAAATATCGTGTGCATACCCATCTCATTTAACAAGAAACTAAGATAATAGTTATGTTAGCATAAAAGCAATCACATATCATTTCTTGAAGAAAATGACACAATAGTTATTCAATCCATACAAAGAATATATCTCTATAACACATTGACTATACTTTGTGCATCCAATAGCTTATCATAATAGCCCCTCTATTCGCTTCTCTGGAATTCTACCATCATTTCATGTAAACAGTTACATACTTCTTCATTAAATGAGGTCATTATAACCCCATTTCTCTATCTTCCTATTTCTCATGCTTCCCTTTCAAGAAATTATTATAGATACCTATCTTTATGCTTAAAAATCGAGAAACCATATCCAACTTATCTAGCAAGACAATCTTTTCTAGAGATTATTATTCCCAAGCAAGTTAACATAATTGCTTCCTTTACGTACACTGAAAATCATATTTCCAAGGTTACAAAGGCTACCCTTTGTATATGCAACATGTGTTTTTCCTAACACAATTATTTTTACTTCATTGCACATACTCTTTTCAGGGAACAAGTGTGGATTCTGGTTCTTGTATGAACACTATTCATATGTGTCTTTTTAAGGAAAGAATCTTTATTTTTGGTTTTCAAGAGAGCTCTCAAAAAAGTTTTCATTTTCATACATGAAGTATGCATACTTTTCCTAAAAAGAATCTACATTTACGTGTTTATAAAACATATGCTTTCTTCAAGAAAGTTGGTAATGATTATCTATGTGCCTTGAAGCACATCATTAGCAATTTCTATCATGCATGCAGTGCATAATTATTTTCAAGAAACTTCGAAACTAGCTAGTATCCCAAAGCATTTAGCATATATCCCTTTTCAAGAAAATAGCATATATCCCTTTTCAAGAAGCTTTTATTAAATAAAAATACATATTTTAATTCAAGAAAACTTGGCCATTTTTCACACTATGTCCTTAGGATGTTTATATGCCTCACCATCTTTTCTCAAGAAGATATGTTGGCTATATTTTGGCTATTTAGCAAGGATTTTATTCCAAGAAAATGACAAGTGACCCAGCATTTCACACATAAGACTCACATGTAGTCTTTCTAAGAGGAACTACATATTTTCTTTATAAGAAAAACTACATATTTGCTTAGCTTTTAAGTCCACTCATTTTTCACATTCCTTTTTGCATACTATTATGCATATATTATCTATATTTGGTAAGAAATCCTTCAAGAAGATACCCAAATAAAACATACATATATTTTTCTTCAAGAAAGTGAGCAAGTTACTTATCTTTTCCATGGCAGCACCTTCAACATGGAGAAAGAACTTTCCTTCAATAATATTGTGTGAAAAGTTCGATCCTTGCACTGCAAAACACTTCCGATGATACTAGATCTCATCAAGGACAACAGAGTTTCACTGCCTTTGGACATATAAGATGCCAACAAGAATAGCAGGTATCCTTAGACGACCATCAAGAACAAAATCCCAAAGGCAGTAGCAGTGCAGTGCATAAATCCATAAACCTCCTCGCAAGAACTGCTCTGTCTTAAGATCAAATCCTGCTCCCGGCCAATTCTCTGCACTGGGCTTCATAATAAATCCGGAAGAAGGAACGACACCGTTAGCCCCACCTGACTCCGGGTTCGCCCTGCGGCCGATATCCGTCAGAAATCTCCCTTGTCCGGCACTGAGAACGCACCAGGGACATTGCAGCCAAAGGGAGAATGACCACCGGCGGAAGAATAATCAAAATTCTCTCCCCCCACCTTCCTTTCTTGATTTCATCCTTATTCCGAATTAGCGGGAATCAAGAATCAGTTTTTGAACTGATTCGTAACTCTTTTTAAAAATTACTATTTACTCAACTGTTTAATTTACGCTGAGTTATTTATGGATGTTACGGTTATACATATAGGTCATTGCTGACATCCATTAGGCTGACATGAGATCCATAAGTCAGGCCGACTGATCAAGGAGATCATTGTGTTTTTCATTTAGTCGACTTGCAAGGGATAGTGACACTAGGTATATTGAAGCGTAAATGCTTTGACATGACTGTAATAATACTTATGTTTAAGACACAAAATCCTAAAGACATCAAGAAGATGTGTTTGTTCTATGGTAAATACATCTTTCTCATGAAACCCATGATGCAAGGAACAATAAATGTCTCTTGTCATAATATTATATTTTACATGTCATAATGAAAATCGAACCTAGTTACGTTTTCTTCAACACAGTCCTCACTTTAACGGTTATCCAAATGATTATTATTATTATGGCACAATTACTTTAATATGTAATCTATCAATCCCTACAATGAAATTGATTATATTTCATATATATACCATATGTTGATGGAAGCCCTCGAAACCCTAGGGCCTCAGGCACAAAACCATATGACATTACCAGCACGTAAGAATTTTATTTATTCTATACAACTAGGGGAAAATACTATTTCCTTTATAACTCTAGTTCATTTGAACGTATTTAAACATGTCTATTAAATGTTGAATTTCATTATATCTCACAATTTTGATGTTAAAAAAAAAGGAGGGGGATTTCGTTTCATTCCAATATTACAACATACCTACCAAGTCGTTCCTTTTACGAGTCCTATGATGTATTATATGATTCTACCACCCATGTAATTGGCACCCCACTTTGTTTCTCATTAAACACCATGAGTTTGTACAGCTGATACTATCACATTCAAAAAAATATGAAGTCAATTTTAGCTCATTAATCATTATCAATTACTACAAATCAAATTATTGTACTAGATCAATCATTCTTAATACACTCACCCCATATTTATTTGTGTTGGATGTTGAATCCATGGCTATTAATATATCATTCGATAGCTTGAAAATGGTCTCCAACATCCACTTCATTTGAATTCCAACTATAAAAGGGATCTCTCCACCATTGTGCTTTTGATAAAAGAAAAAATAATCGTGGGTTTTTTTATACCAAAGGTTCACACTCATTTCATCCTTCTTATGAAACTAAGACTTTCTTTTCATTAGATGATTATAGATGTTAACAACATCTTTCATGCATAAAAATAAATTTATATTTCGAGTTGTGGCATCCATGTCAACATATTTTTTAACATGCATTTTACAAACCGAGTCAATCAACACTTCCAAAAAGAAACAATTCTCTACATAGGAAACCATGTCCCTTGATAACTTTGGTTGATGTAGGGACCTAACATCACCCGAAGTATAACGCTAACCATGAAAAGGCCATCCTTAGCTATATTCATGTTCATACATGTTATATGTTATTATTGTTATTTCAGGGATTTGAACCATAACTTTTACATTGAAATGGCATTGACAACCCCTCATTTTCGCAAATGAGGATCTTCGTTTCATTTCATTTTCTCCTCCTTTGTCCTTTGGGCCATATGAACAAGCATAGGTACATAAAAATGTTTGAAAGGTTAATCCATATGAAAAATGATAAAGCATGGTTGATACCAACATCTAGAAGCAATGCATCTCTAAAACACTTACACTTCATATCACATGGAAGCAGTAGGCCTTGATCCTGGGCATTTATTTTGAACCTGGATGAAATAACATGGAGCTTCTGGGTTGATTTCCACTCCTATAATAAAGTCAAGAATTATATGTGAAGGGATTTTTGCAATCCAATCAATTCCCATGTTGTTTCCATGTATTTCAGACCAGTATAAATCCTTTCTAGAAAATATTATCTTTTCTTTAGGGTCTTGCACCAGAAGGGCAATGATAGTTTCCCATTTTCCTTGCTTTACTATTTTGTGACCCACAGAGTTGCTGTAATGGTGAGCCAACAAGTTGTTGCAACGGGGACCTAGAAATTTGTTGCAATAGTGACCCAACAAGTTCCCATAATAGTGACAACATGAGTTGTCACAATGGTGAACCAACGAGTTTCCACAACATTAATCAGCAAGTTGCTGCAACGTTGAACCAATGAGTTGCTACAAAGGTGAACCAATGAGTTGTTGCAAAGGTGAACCATCAAGTTGGTGCAACAGTGAGACAATGAGTTGACACAACTATGAACTAGCTAGTTGCTACAACGATGAAATAATTTGTTGCTGCAATAGTGAACCAACTGATTTTTGGAAATTACGTTTGGTGCTCTCCTAACCCTTTACAAGGAAAAACCAGTTGTGTGTTTGATAATAGAGCACTAAGTCAAGTATTTCATAATAGTAGAGAAGTTCCTCATAGAAATAAAAATAATGAGGGCTAATTGATATGCAATCTAAGGCAATTTAATGTCCAGCAGAATCTAAAACCTATTCATAGAGAAACACCTTTAGTCAAATATTCAAAGGAATCACCATAAGCAGTCACTCTATCCAACCATCAATATCATCATAGGCATTTATTTCATCCGACCTTGCTAAAATAACTTATCTACATTTGCAACTTTAAGTCTGATATCCAAAAACTGAGGGAATGCAAACATATATTAAAGAAGATGGCCTAAAGATGGCATAAAAAATTAATTTTATTAAAAATTTGGGTTCCTTTATTAGTGAATCCCAATGCTTGAAAACAAAATATTTTGTAAGGATCTCGTCTTTCTACTAGGTCAAAAAATACTCATGAGGATTGATTTATTTTCATAAAATGAACGATCATATGGAAATAGGGTGCACCATTGAACTAGAGTTTAAGATCTTGTTATTTTTTATGGTATTTCTATGCTTGCAACAATTACTTCAATGCCTTATCATCATTGACAGTGATTGTAGATAAAACATCAAAAATACATACAAGAAGATATGAGATGATTTGATTACAATTGAGGCTCCCAATTATATACCTAGGTAGGTAACCATTCACGAATGGTCATGTCCTTAGAGACATGACTCTTCAACACTCATTATTAGTTAATTATTCATTATTTATGAGTTTTATTATTTATAGTTGTTTATATATATATATATATATATATATATATCATAACTGGCTTCTAGGAAGGGGAATTAGCCCCTAGACGCACTCTTTAACACTCCCTCTCAACTAGGGAGGAATTCCACCTATACACATTCATCCATGGCGATGTTATCGTGCCCATTGCGTGCCATCTCTGCAACTTGTATCATCTTTGTTGAAAGATTGATATCATAGTCCAATAAGAAAGGATTGAAAGAGGGTGGGTCAAAAGACCCTGCCATCCTCGCCAAAATGACAAAGGAAAGTCCTCATGTCCAGTGATAGAACCCCTACCAGGCTTGATCCTTAAATGATCAAGCTGTTGAACATCATGCATCCTAGTCATAGGGAATACAATAGTACCCTAGGTGTTTGTACGTAGTACAAATTAACCCTAATCACTTTTCCCAACTCATTGACTAGATGAGAGGTACTTCCCAAGAGTCCCAGACTGCAAGGGTAGGATGTATGTTGGGGTATCGACAGGGGAAGGTGAATCACTCACCCTATTCTCATATAATGTACTGAATAGGGGAAGGTGAACCACTCACCCTATGTTCACATATTGGGACATGTACTCCACAGGTGAAAGTGAACTGCTCACCCTAAGCTAATATAACTCCAAGAAGAACCCTAGACCCCCAGAATCTCCTAAAGCTTAATGTTTAACCCAATCAAGATCCCTCCATATAGGGAATGCTGCTCTCTAAAGGCTAATAATTTTTCCTTCCCAAAGGCTTTGTGAGGATATCATCAACCTAGCCATCCATCCCTGGGAGCCCCATTGCTCCTCCCAGCGGCATATAGATGATGGCACACAACTCACTAAAGAGATTATTCAAAACACATTGTCTTACAGCTACCCATTCTAGTAGTAGTGATTTTAGCAATCCTTTGTTTCCTATACATCCAGTGTACCAAATCAAAAATCATGTTAAAGAAAATATTTAAATAACCTTACTCCCTCTCACTCAGAGAGACCACAAGCCTAATATTTTCTAATTCATGAAGGTGCCCTAGTGCCTATTTTGCATAATTTTATTTCGTACAACTAGACTCTCTCTGGTTTAAGGTGCATGTTGTAATACAAAGGATCCACCTGGCTACCTGCTCATCTTAGGATCCAATAACTTGAAGAATTACCAATCAACATGTGATGCTTCTGACAGTTCATTTCCATAGGGAAGTCCTTTGTTATAATTACCAGGAGGGTTCAACAGAGAACTCCCTCTCAGACAGATAAGATACAACATTCTTCAATTTGTAACCATGATTCCTACTCATATTCTTCAAGACTCGAAGGTAGCTTCACGACCCGATGGAAGTGATTTATGGCATCAACGCTTCAATCAATTTTTGCAGCAGATGAGGACAGAGCTTTCTCCTTTCTCGCCACACGTTTGTAATGATGGTAACAAATTATCTGTTACTGTTAATGATGAAAAGCATTTACTGGGTTGCATGCACGCATTCATTGCGCCAATCCTACAAATGCCAAGTGAGGTGGAGGAGCAGAAGACGTCGACTGAATTGCAAAGTTTACAGTTCATTCTGGATTTCCTTGTTATAGCGCTCAGTTTTTTTCTCCCCATTGCAACCTTTGAACGCAGGTATGAAATCGCATTGAACGCGGAGAAGTTGGCGAAGGGTAGGATTCAATTCAAACCCTTTTGCAAGTGGTCGCGCTATTCATACGAACATGTTAATAGACGAATGCATAGCCAAGATGTGGAACGACTTGGGTCAGCCCTTCTTTACTGGTCACTTGGGACCTAATTCCGACGACCTCGGTAGAGGATTGTTTGTTGTTCTTAGGAAAAATGATCGCAAAACCAAAATCAAAAGAATGGTTTGTGGACTTTTCGACTACTTATCGAGCTGGAAGTTTCTACTTCCTACCGCTGGGTACTTGGATTTTGCCATGACTGTCATACAGACAGACCTACTGTTCCTAGAAACAAATATCCAATACTCCACCTTCACCTCCTGCTCCTTCGGCTTAGTTTGTAATCACTCATTTAAGCTTTTAAATTGACCACTCTATTTGACTTGCTAGATTGGCCACTCCATGTATCTTTTTTATTTGACATGCTAGATTGGCCATTTCGTGTATCTTTTCTATTAATTACATGTTAACGAAAATAAATAAATATATAATAATACCATATATTAGCAATATTTATCTCATATAGTGTTAACACTGTGATATTAACATGCCCTATATCTTGTGTTGTTAAGCTATAACTTCAACTAACATTATTGTTTTACATTTAACTTTTTTATTACCTAGAATGGAGTTTATACATTGTATATAATACAATAACTTTTCTCTTGTATTATATGGCGTTAAAGCAATAGTATAAATACCATATGTGTGTAACATTATGGTATTACAACTAATTTTATTTTATTAAGTAACAAAAGTTTTATACAATTTACAAAATAAATGAATTTTATTTTCAATAAATTTGATTATTATATAAAACACCTGTGGGGATTCTTTAAATTTTATACATTTTACATAATAAAATAACTTTTCTCTTATTTATCCATGCGGTAGGTAGAGGATAACGCATTGGATTCATGGTCAAACTAAATATTAATCCATTGTTTACATTAAACAACTATTTATAAAGTTAACCTTATAAATATAATAAATTTATTTATTTTTAAATATTTTAAATTTATTTAAATCATGATGGTTTAACTGCGTTTTATTCTTAAATCGAAAATCAAATTATTTATGTTATTTTGTTATTAAATTTTATTTTAAATAAAAAATACAAAAATAGAGAGTAACACTCCAAATTCCTATTTAGCATCAACGTGAAAACTATATGCTATTACGATGAAACTTTAAAATGGGCATGAATACATCGAAAATCAAGTTATTTATGTTATTTTATTATTAAATTTTATTTTAAATAAAAAATATAAAAATAGAAAGTAACACTCCAAATTCCTACCTGGCATCAACGTGAGAACTATATGCTATTACGATGAAACTTTAAAAGTCATTCACGATACAAATTAGATTATAACATCTTCAACAGAGTAATTTGTGAAACCATTAACTAACCATTAATATCAATATCTATTTAAACTTATTAATTATTATAGTTAATATTTATACAAAATTATTAATTATGTCAACATTATCAAAATGATAAAATCTATAATTACATAGATATGTGAGGAGTCTTTTAAATGAGTATTACATTAAATACATATAATGGTTTCTGAAGAGTCTTTTAATTGATGTTACTTATGTATAAAGATGAAATTTGACAATCAAATTATTTATTTTAATAATATTTAAATTTAAACATTTTTCAAAATTAACAACTATTTAATTAGATAAATATAAAAAATAATAAAACTATTAAATCTAATAAGTTATTTAGTTTAAAAAATCCAACCCTTCCGGCTATAATGTCTCATATTAAAGTGAATTAAAAATGTGAAAATTCCACATGTTCTTTAAATACTAATAATATCCACACATTCCAACATACACACTCTCACGAACTTTCGGTGAATTTTGAGTGCTTTCGGTGACTTTTGAGTGCTCTAGATTTAATTGCCAAATTACATTAATGCTTACATTTTTATTATTGGATCGTGTTTTGTATTTGATTGAGTTGATGCCAAGTTGTGCGCTAGTAGCAATAAGATCCATACTTTCTGTAAACACTTTAAAACTGGAAGAATATTGGATGAAGAGAAAGGCTGACTATAAAAACAATAATAATATTTTTTATTTTTTATAGTTTTATGAACTAGAAAGGAATGGAATGTTTTAGGGTAAGATTAAGAAGAAAAATAATGAACAATATAATAATTCTGAATACAGACTTCATACTTTTGCTTCACCAACTTAATTTTAAATATAAACGCATTTTTATTTTTACAAACTCAAGCATTTTTGTTTTACAAGAAAGAAGAAAATATATTGTAATTGTTGAAAATCTTATTGGAAGTTTTTTAGTGACACGTGTCAAAATCTTATTTGAAGTTTTTAGTAATGTGTTTAAATTGCAAGTAACCCTTTCTTTTATTTGACAATGATTTAGTAAAAAAGCCAATATTTTTATATCAACTTATAAATTGTTGTTTATATCTATAGTCTTTCATATTATTTATTTTCATCTTAATTAAACTTAATCATGATTACACTTTGAATAAAAAATATTTAAACAAATAAAATAAAATATGTTACTTTTAAAACATATTTTTAAATATTTTTATTGTTCTTTAAAAGTGTTACAACTTACAGCATGACCATAGAAAAGAAATCCTTTGTTATTTAAATATTCATGGCATAAAATTAAATTAGTTATCACCATTCAACATCAATAGCCTAGTGTTATTGTTTTTAAAGTTCTTCTTCATCCATGCATAATCTTCCATTCACATCCATGGATGGGGTTTGTTGAAAAAATTAGAGATTTTTCATACATATAATAAACTAAAATGAACAAATATGGCATTAAAGTTTATAAAAAGAAACATACACAAATAGAATTCTTAGTATCTCTTCCTTGTCAAAGATAATGCAATTATGAACTATCTTACATGAACACTACTATACAAAAAGTTCTAAAAAGATAAAAAGCTCACATTGTATTTTTCCCAATGCCACCCAAGAAAAGCACTAATTTTCTTGGCTCCTTAGATGGCATATTAAAGAAAAAGAGAAACTGTTATATAGCATCTTGGAAAAGAAGCAATATGACAACCAATTTCTAGACAAATTACATTTAACCAAAACTAATTACATCATAGTAATACAAAATAAATTAGTAGTTAAATCTATGCCACCTTGTATTCTTGTATTATATGTCGTTAAAGCGATGGTATAAATATTACATTTGTGTTACATTATGGTATGACAACTAATTTTATTTTATGACATAACAAAAGTTTTATACAATTTACAAAATAAATAAAGTTTATTTTCAATAAATTTGATTAAATAATTGTATATTAAAATAATATTTTATCACCATTGGCTTATATAATGTGTGTCAAAGTTGTGATATTAACGCCACTGAAGATCAAATTTATTGAAAATAATATTTTAGCACCACTGGCTTATATAATGTGTGTCAAACTTGTGATTGAAAATAATATTTTAGCACCACTAGCTTATATAATGTGTGTCAAAGTTGTGATATTAACGCCACTTATATCTTCATTAGTGTTAAGTGGTATTAACACAACACTTTCCAATAACATTAGTTTTTTACATTTAAGTTTTTTTATTACATAAAATAAAGTTGAGACATTATTATTATTATTATTTCTAAAAATATAATAAGAAACTGTGATCATAGCAATTTAGGACGATTATTGTTTTTTCATAAAAAAAAATTGATAGTTTTTCAAAGTGTTTAAAAGCATGAATTTATGTATAGCTATCTTATTGATATCGAAATAAATAAATATATATATATATATATATATATATATATATATATATATATATATATATATATATATATATTATTATTAATTATTAGTCAACTAGGTCGACATTAAAAAAGACATCAAATAATTTTCAAATAACTATTAATAGCTCCATAATTTCACGCTCTCTCTTCTCAAAATACAAATCACATTGCCCTGATGATGGACTCACTAAGCTAGTTTGAAACGTTGGTTTCAAAAACTGTTCACAGGTCTTTCCACAAACATAAAAATCAAAAGAAATGTACGATGTGTTTGTGAAGGTTTTTGTTACTCCTCTCTCCTACCAAATATAAACAAAGGGGTTTAACTCGGTTGCCCATTCTACCAATATCATTTATCCCTCTAATCATCATATTCCTCATCTAATGAAATGGTTTTGAGGGATTACCTACAGTAAGATTCCTGAGACAAAATATGGTAGAATAGAAAGAAAATATTCAACTCATTAACACCCAACCTTTTTATTTTATCTTATTTTAATTTAATCGTAATTATGATAAGCGTTTAATGAACCGCTCAAGTATATAAGCCAAATAACCATACAATGGACTATAATGCAATGGCATCAAAATTTATTTGACTATGGCAACCCACTATGCCAATCCAACAATGGACAAATGATATTTAACATTAACCACTAATAATTTCACCAGATCATATGAACATTCGAATGGCTAGGTTTTGTGATGTGTTCAGTCCGCATACTCCAAATAAGGATCAACCTTTGTTGGGCAATGTGACAGATCTGATAAATAAGGGCGCCATCATCTTACCTCCCACAACAGATGGAGAACCTTTGGCTAAATGGCCTCTCGGCCCTCGCTTTTGGTGTTTCACGACTGCACAAATCAATGGATGGCCTTTTAGCCTCTACAACCCAAATTTATGTATGGAATGACCCTTTATTATATGTTGTGGCTATGTGGCCCTCACAACAGAGAAACATGCTTTAGTCAGTTAATGCCCGTTAATAAAGCATGATGGCCCCACCCATTAATGACCAGAGTGGTCAAAATCTCAATAAATGGCGACCTTCTGCAACATGATCCACTCTTTAGCGATGGGCTCATGGCCTTCCAAGCATGTATGGAAAACCCTCCCTAATACTAGTGCAATGTATGTATGGCTCTGCATCCCTCAACGTATTAGATCTTAGACCCAACCCTTACACAATTTGTCAACGTGATAATTCACTAATGCAATCTTTTTGCAGTGACAATGAACATGCCAAACTTCTCTGTGATTAACCTTGCCACCTTATCTCAATGCTTTTAACCAATGGCCCAATAATAATAATGTAGTTGTTGCTCAAATAAAAATAAAGGACTTAATCTCTGCAGAAGATCTAGATAAGATCTTCTTGTCCTTTACAACTTACATGGAAAAATCTCATAACCCTTCGATGAAATCGAAAAGATGGGAGAAATCGAACCAGCTAAGGTGGTATCTAGTACCACTCAAGTAGGGTTTCCAACTTGGGTGAGACTGGATCCCACCGAAGCTAGCCTGAGGATCTCACCTAAAACCCTCACTTGTAGAAAACTCATCTAGCTTCCAAATCAAATGCCAAGAGAGAAAATCCAAATTACATACCTTCCCTTCATCCTTCCTCCTTCCTTGTTATAGATTTCAATTGGGTTGTTTCCAAATTTCTACAATTGACCATAATACCATCGACGAATACCACCGACAAATACCATCAACAAATACGTTAGGAAAATACCACTTCTTACCTAATTATTTATTAAAATCCATTATTTTTCCATTTGTGATTATATATCAAGGGTCCCCTTTTTCCAAAAATATCCATGTCACTAGCCTAAGGAAACAAAGGGCTAGTAAGGGTGACATCTTCTGATAATCAGTAGGTTGGGGATATTATATTCCTCGCCACCCAAAATTTCTTTCCCTCAAGTAATTTAAGTGTTGGATGCTACAATATATGCTCTCCCTTCTACTTCAAAGTGGGTTGTCAGTAAGGCTGCAGATAAATATATAATATATCTCCCACTTTGAAACTCCTCTCCACTCTTTTACGCTGCTCAAATGCCTCTTGTGCTTCCTTTGACCATACAAAGGTTCCCTTCTTAGTGGGGTCAGTAAGCGGGACTATCAGCTCTGAATGCCCTTTGACAAACCTTTTATAATGTGTGTAGATACCCAAGGAGCCCCACAACTTTGTTACATTCCTAGGAGTGGGCCAATTAAGGATGGCCTCAATCTTCTCCTAATGCACTTTGACCCCCTAGCCTTCGATCATGTGCCCTAGATACAACTTCTATGTCAAGAAATGCTCACATTTGGAGCTTTTAGCATAGCACTATTACTCTAAATGTCATAGGTACATCCAACTATAGATCATGATGAGAGCTTAGACCCCTTCCTCTAGCTCAAATCCCCTATCTAGTGGCATATCTCTAAAAAGCTTTTGGTGCGTCTATAATAATGTCATGTTGTCAAGATGTTGTTATGTTGTCTTCCCTCCATAACTCAATATTCTATTGTCCATAAGATATCCCCATGTCAATTATCTACCTCCATTCTGTTGGATGTCACGATCTTGGGCAAGTACTAATGGATCCCTCTTTACATCACCTTCTTACCATATGGCCCTGTAAATCCATATTCCATCTCCTGATAGTTAGTTATATGTGTCCCAATTGAATATAGCCATTGGACCCCTAATACCACCTGGGAATCTAGGCAATCTACTACAAAGAAGTTATTAGTAACTATGTAATTTCCCATTGTTAGACTCATGTTGGGAACTATTTTGGTGCACGACATGTGGTTTTGTTCCTTCTTTCTAGGAATCAAGACTGTAAATCCTCCATCAGTTGTCAACCCCCTTCTGGCTTCAAACTCTGCATCAATGAAATCGTTGGAGGCCCCACCATCAATAAATACAGTCCCTTTTTCCCATGTATGATACCCTTGATCCAAAGAGTGTGATACCTCATAACTCCTATAAGTGAGGAAATAAGTCCTTCATGGGTCTCCTTTGGTAACTGCTCTACCCCCATTCCTTGTGATTCTCCCTAATCCTCCTCTAGTACTTCCCCCTCATCCTTGCTATTAGAAAATACTTCAATATAGTGGGCTTTCCCTTCGAGACATCAATGCCTTGGCACCCAAGGTTCCTGAGAGGAGAAGCATAATCTCCTCCTTCTGATGTCTCGCCTGGTCTCATCATCCATCTAGTTCTTCCCTAACCATTCCTTTTGCAACTATATAATCTCTTCATCCTTCTGAGAAAAGGTTGGTTTTGGGGTGGACCTGGTCTTTTGGTACTGCGTCCTACATATCCTTTGCCTTGCTAATTTCACCTTGTAAGTTTTTTGGCTTATAGGCTCTTACCCATCCATGCAAGGGTTCTGACAGACCTTCTATGAATAACATAATTGTCTGGCCCATTAAAATATCAATGACCATTACAACCAATCTCTAAAAATTAGTGATATAGGCTTTGACACTTCCTATCTGCCGAAGCTGAGTTAAATCCCTAAATTCCAACTCAAGGTCCTTCCTATCAAATCTCTCTATCCTCCTGTTGACGGTGTTGGACCCGCCAAGATTCAAGGGGATCTCCCCGGTAAGAAGTCCCAACTAGACCTCAGACCGTTTGGAGTAGGAGTCCAGCAGTGGGTGGTAATGTAGTGCCTTGACTGTGGTAGTGCACAGAGATAAGTATGATGACTTTCATCAGATGCAAGTGTGTGACCTTGCAGTGATTCAAGTGAGATGCATGGGGGTTCTAACACATGGAGGTGAAAAGGAAGTGTGCCCCTTAGAAGCTTGTAATAGTATGCAACCTGAAAGGAACACACGAGCAGAATGACATCACAAACTGAAATGAAAAACAGTCCACAAAAAAAAGTGATGGGTTAATCCAATAACACACATTTCAATAAGATTCATACAATTGCATACAAAGTAGTTCATAAGAAAATTCGTAAGTTAAATAACATACATTGCTAAAGAAACCAAAATAGTCCAAATACAATAAAAACATATGCATTAAAGTGTGTTGGATTAGTTATTATTCTTACAAGTGAAAGTTCCATCCATACATACACCATTGATAGCTACTAGCCCCAATAGTGGAAGATTACAAACCTGCTCCTCCAAAGAAGTATACTCGCTCTATGTTGTGGAGAAGCCAAGGTTCGTCACAATACTCCCAAGCCTTCTCTAAGCCTAATCCTAGCCAAAATCTTGACTCCCAAAAGCCAATTCTATGAGTTATGAGATTCTATTTATAACAAAGGGTGGGGTGACCCTTGACATTCCCCTTGTGACTCTTTGACTACCCTCATGACTCTTCAACTTCTTTACAAATAACTTATTACATTACATAGTGATTGTTCACATTCCATTAATGACACTTGGAATTTCACTTACAACATATTTACAAATAATATACATTTTCCACATATAACCATGTGAGACAAAATAGGTTAGAGACAACCTAACAAGACAAAACACTATGACTCAAAAGTTTGAGGAACGACCAACTCGGCAACATCCACTTGATGACTTTCGGTGACATATTGATACCAAGCTTGGTAATGTGCTATGGTGTCCCCATATTGCTTGATAATGTCTTTCTGATAACGAACTCTTACCTCCATAGCTTCTGGGTATATGGTCTTGGAAACCTTATCCAACTCATCCTGAAGCACGCACAACATGGTCTTGACTATAGCAAGACCACGAATGTACTTCTGCATGTTTTCTGCACTCAGCTCCAAGTCATCGTTAGTGGCCTCTCGCTTTAGATGCTCCATGTACCTGTTGATCTCTAGGCAAACTTGGTTCTTCTCCTTAGCTTCGGTGAGGGAACCGATTGACGGGATCTTGTGTGTTCTCACCATGGCATTCAAACTCTTATACAACCGTGCATATGAAGCTTGTATGCTATTAACGAACGAGGCGAGCTGCTCATAGTTTTGGATCAACATCTGGATCCTTGCTTTGTCTAGCTTTGCCTGCAACATCATCATCTTTGACAAGTGAAGTGCGGCTCTCTTGTACCTCATTGTCCATTCTTGCACATGGGCGATGGCAACATGTATGTCCCTGAGAGTCTGGACAATATTTTTGCGTTGCCGCTGAAAACCATATAGATGGACAAGTGCCTTATGCATAGTGACAAATCCATCATAGATTTTCCACATGGTGGCCTCAAGAGTTGATACTTCAACATCGCTTTCCTCATCTATGCCATTGCGGATCCTGCATATTGTTATGCCTTCTACCTGGCCCCTTGCAAGTTCTTTTCCATCTATTCATTCTCTACTAATAGGAACTTGACATTTGAGCTTGTGGATCCTGCATAAGCTATAGTGGCATCGACCATGGCGACTGGATTCTTTCTGACATATGACACTATCACCCTTTCCTTCATAAATGCAGGTGACGCTTGATCATCCGGGAAATGATTTCTCTAAGGCCTCTACAATCATCAGCTGCAACTCGTCAAATGATAGATTATACACATCCACCATCGGATCATCATCAAGGAGAACAACCTCTCCTTGCTCGCTCGGGATTGGTTCTAATACTCGAGGTGGTGGAGACTGAGGGGCAACCTCGGGTACTCTCAGCATGAGGTCAGTATCTTGGTCTTGTGGCTCCTATCCCAACTCCATGTCTATTACTTCAACCATTTGCTCAATCTGTTGAGAAAGCTGTCGGTCCTGCATCTACTCACCCTCTTCTTCATCTACTGGTTGTTCTGACTCCTCAACCTGTATGAGAATAGTTTTCTCTGTCATTGTGCCTTTCCCTTCTTCTTGTTCCTGTTTCTTCTTCTCTTCCCTCTCTCTCCTTCTTAGCTCTTGTTCTTCCTTCAACTTCTTCTTTGTTTCCTGCAACTTCCTTTTTGCTTCCTCCAGCCTTTGTTTTTCTCTCTTCCTCTGCTCTACTCTCTTTATGTGGTGTTGCCTCTTTGCCTCCACTGCCAAAGTTTCTTTCTCAATGAGAGGATCTTCTTTGAACTTGTAGGTTTTCTCAGCCTCTGGGTTATCATCAATCTTCCTCTTACCCTTATCCTACACTGGTTTTCTTCTTATTGTTGCTATTGTTTTTGCTTCCTGTGGTGCTATTGCCTGCAGAGTAGTTTTCCATGTTATGGCTATACCAACTAGTTCATTGAGCTTGGATTAGTTGTAACAATACCTCCAAGTGTCATCCTTTGCCCAATGACTTGCCCCATGGATCCATGGATTGTACACCTTCGCACAATGGTCCTTGCAAATGTCGTGGGGATCATACAGATTGAAGTCTTTGGTGTCAAACTCAAACTTCGCTATCCCATTAGCTTCGACATCCACATATTTTAACCTCTTAATCTCGTAGAATCATATCAACAAAGGAAGAGTGGGCCATGGTGCCTTCTTCCTCCTATGTAGCTTTTTGATACCCCTGTGGAGATGTGATATGTGACCTCTTACATGACCAACTTGTTCATGGCATACCTTGGTAGAACATGCAAAGGCTTCTCTCCGCCAAACATCTTGATGAAGGTGCCACTGAGTGAGGCATACCAATCTGCAATGTTGAGTATTGTCTTCATCGCTTCTTGGGACATGCAAGGTGGATCCTGCTCAAAGATCAAATGGGATAATGAAATGGTTAGCTAGCCTCGCCATAACTCCTTGGTAGCTACATTCAAAAAGAAACTTGCAATAAATGTTGACAGCATTCTCTTGGGGTTTCAATGTCCAACCCATGCTAGGAAACTGATGTTGGGCATAGATTGCATTAAGTAAATACGTGGACATGTAGAATCTCACTTGCTCATCCTTGGGAGGATTTTGGGCATTAGTCACATGGAATTTCAACTGAAGAGCCAAAAGATCCGACCAGTTGAATGGCCTTCTGTCATTCACCAACTGGTCCAACAGAACCACCCAATTCTCCGGAAAGGTCTTCGTGCTCTATTGACCGTATAATCAGCATGCAAAGATAATCAAGAACTAGTAGCCCTTTCCGAGTGATTTTGTCTTATAAACATGAGTGGGTGTTACTTTGAATTTCGATGGCTCTTTCACCCATCGCTTTATAATTTCTCTGGTGTTTACAAAGTTGTGGGTGTCATAGAAAAGTGTATCCATGTGGTTCACTAGCTGAGGTAAGTGATACATCTGATGATAGTTCTCTGTCTTGAAGGTGAAAGTTGTGTCCCACTGGCATTGCTCAATTTCATGGTCTTGGTATCTATGTGTAAGGCAATCAAGTGGATGATGTTCGCACAAGGGAAGGTGGGGTACCTGTATGCAACCTTATGTAAATCTGACTGGTGGATGATTAGGGAATTTTGAGGTCTAAAATGGGCCTCCTAAGGAAATTATAAAATAATAGTGGAAATAATAAAATAATATTAAATTACATCATCAAATTCTAGAGGGAAAAAGGAAAAAACTACTTTTTCAACTTGTAGTTTCAACTTATCTCCTTATGGGTTTACTCAAATTTCGAGCGGAAACACTCGTTGGATGCAGAATTTGATTCCTCATCCAAGGAGTACCCATTTTGCATACTTTTTATGAACCTTGCTACATGAAAAATGAGAAATACATGAAAAACATTATTGCAATCATGTTTTTCCATGTATTTCTCATTTTTCGTGTAGCAGGGTCCATCGAAAGTATGCATGTAACCTCCAATCTAGGGGGAGCGACACTTAGTGGGAGGTTTCAGAATTTCTCCTTGCATTTAACCTCCAACTATTAAACATAGATCCCTGAAACAAGGGATGTCTTTCCATGCTACCTTGGGAGAAGCAGCCCATGCATGCAAGTTTGTTTTTCTCAGTCTCGGAGGGAACCAGTCAATGCAGATGCACATGCAAGAGATTGATTGACTCATGGACAAAAATGTGCATTTCTAGCTGGGAGCTAGGCTGGCTGCCTAGGAGATTTGCACAATTTTTGGGCAGAGCAGTTGACTGCTGCCCAGATTTGCGCAAATTTTGCGCTGAGAAGCCTTGCTGGGGAAATTTGTGCAATCCCGCTAGGAGTGTTGGCTGGAAGGATTGCGCAATCCTGAAGCCCAACAGGCTGCTAGAGAGGATTGCGCAATTTCTGGAGGGAAGGCTGGTTGCCCTCCAAAAATGTGCAATTTTCAAGGAGAAGCTGCTCAGCCTTGAACTGTTGTGTTTGAGATGTGAGTGAGAAAAATGGGGCATAATCAATCAACTACAACTAACAAGACTTTAGAGGAATTAATGACACAAACTAGAATAGTTTTTCCAGCAATTGGAATAATATTGTGTGGTCTATTTTATCTCACCAACAATATCAACAGTCATGCAAAATAACACAAAAACCATAGTAATAGTTATTCGCCCATCTTTCACAAACAAAACATGAATTATAATCATAAATATAGCATTGATGAGTCACAAACATGGTTTCTCAAAATGACAATGCTATGGAAATGTCTATTTATTGTAAATGTCTTTAGGCAATGTGATGGTGGCTTTTCCAATGCTTCAAATATAATGCCAATGGCCTTGATACACATCTCTTAAGTCCTTTCCGTTACTAGCGCACCAATGTTAAAAATATGTATTCACATTATGTAAAATGTTAGCATGTAAAATTGTGAAAATCTTGATTATTCTTTTGAAATTCTATATTTAAAATTAAACAAGACATAATATTTAGAGTTTTTTTTATTACAAATTTTGTGTGTTTGTAAAATTTTAGTAAAAATGAATATTTTAAGAAAATGGGAGGGGCTAGTTCCCAGAAGAAGCGAGATGGGGCCCTCTTTTTTATACATTATACATATCAGACTAGCTAACCTCCATCACATCGGAGCTGTCACATCTGGAATACATTCACAATACATTCACAATAGAACTGTAAAGGCTGCAGCGTAGCGACATCATGGGGGATCGAACGCGGGTGGGGTGCGAAGCAACCGACTGCCCCAACCGCTGTACCATGCACTTCCTATCTAGGTGTAGGATGAATATTTATGATACAATTTGTTTTGAGAAAATGATAAAATTATTGCTAATAAATATTCATTTTTATATTCATCCTACACCTAGATAGGTATTAATAGAAATAATAGACACATTAATAAAAAAAGCAAAATCTAATAATATATTCAATTTAATAACCAATCCAATTAAATATAAATAAATTAAATTATTTTTAAAAAATTATATATTACCATATATAATGTTATATCATTAATTTTTTTACAAATTTGTTTTAGTGAAATCTAAACTAATAATATGTATTTAACCAAAAACCATTACAATATCCACTAAAAATAATAAATCGATTCGAGATTTAATACGGTGCACAACAAAATTGAAAATTTTCATTTACCCGTGCGAACCATTTATTCTTCGGAAACTCTTCCGTATTCAGGAAATGGCATAAGATTACTGCTCAAAGTTGATTTTTTATGCGATAAAAATCTGTAAAACAAATTCGTTAGCAAGGTTTTAATGAAATTTGTAAAATCTATGACTTTTGGTGTATTCAATAATATGGAATAGGTAATATAGTAGATAGTGGTAAAATAAAGTAATTTTTAATTTTTACTTTTATTATATTTAAATAAAAAATTGCAGTCAAAAATTTTTCAAGTATAAATTTATAAATTAAATTTTATTTTAAGCAAGTATAAATTTATAAATTTTGACCTACGTTATTATATAGAATAATAGATGTGGTTTATATCTCTTATAATTTATTTATTTATTTTTTAAAAGAAAGAAAAGCAATATATTATATTGAGGTAATATATACATCATGTTCTGTGGATAACAAAAAGAAGATCTCATGACATTGGTGACCACAGCTGAGAACATATATGACATATAGCTGAGAGACATATAAAATGAGAACATTGAGCATCATATAGAATCATATGATGAAACATATATCAACAATTTGCCATAATGTGCTACTGATATGGATAGATGACAAAATGAAACCAAAAAGAACAAAAGGAGAGGAACCCATAGCCTCCGGCTGGAACAACCACCTGGAACTGACAGAGAAGGATCCTGGATACCCACAAAAACGAAGCTCTTTGCGCCAGACTTAACTCCAGCCTTTGACCTATCTTCAGATGGATTGATAGAAAGCGAAGAACCTAAACATAACAGACTTGAAGGAGATGTTTGAATCTTCAAAATTTTTTGAATTCCTCCACTTCCAAACACACCATAATGTGATGGGAAGGATTGGACGCTTAGATGCTTCTTGTCTTCCCCACCAAGCAAAAGCTGCATTGGCATAAATGAAATTGAGGTGAGGAAAAGAAAAGGAAGAAGCCAATTCATACCAGATTTGTTGGGAGGCCGTGCATTTGAAGAACATGTGATAGTTTGTCTCCTCCTCTGCATTGCATAACACACATCTGCTGGGACCGTGCCAAGACCTCTTCCTCAAGTTTTCCCATGTTAAATTCTTGTTGTAAAAAACTAACCATGAGAAGATAATCACTTTGAGAGGACAGCCAAGTTTCCACCAATATACCAGAAAAACCTGTCTAGCATGCATAATTTTTTTGGAGACGAGATCGGAGTAGATGTCTTTAACTGTCGCAATAGAATGAGAGTGAGATAAGGACCACACCACGTGATCGTCTGTCTCGGCACGTTTCATGCCTCCTTCAACAAGTGCGTTCTTCAAGTTATCCCAAAGTAAAAGCAAGGCCTGTGGAAGGCCAATGTTAGCTGCATCCTTCAATGAAGGTGAATGACCCCTCCACTCCTCGATAATCCTGTCCCAAGTAAAAATACCCATTCTGTGTAGGAAGAAGAGAAGAGGAGATGGAACCTGAAGATTACCCCTATAGCCAGCAATTGGGTCGAGGCCAATGAAGATTTTCCTTCCAGAGAATATCCTCCATTTTAGATTGTTAAAGAAATATTTCTCAATTCTCCTGAAGCTGAGCCAAATTGCAGACCCCTGTTTAATTCCAATGGAGCCGAACCTAAACCAGAACTCCAAGCATCTTCCTTTTTGATACTTTTGGTGAATGATTGCACTCCAAGGATTTGTGCCAAAGATTCCTCTCCATAAGGATTTGCACACCAGGGCTTTTCCGAAAATCCTTACATCCATCAGACCCCAGCCCCCAAACTTTTTTGGCAACGTTAAGTGATTCAATTTAGATAGATGGATTTTACCTCTTTCTGCTTTGGCCCCCCAAATAAATTTGGCGGAGATCCTATTCATGGCCTGGATAATATTGGCCAGGAGCAGATAAAGGTGGGCCCAGTAAACCGACATTTGCATCAAGACTGTTTGAGTAAGGACGACTCTGCCTCCCAACGATAAAGATCGGTATTCCTTATCCAGGAAATTATAGGTTATTATATAGAATAATAGATGTGGTTTACTAGAGTTTGGTTTTTTTTATTGAAAATGAAATTAACTCAAACAGATTACAGAAAAACACACATAAAACCCAGACACAAAATGCTTCAGCCTCAGGTATTCTCTCTCATTCTCATTAATTAAAATAATTGAATATAGTGTTACAAATAAATAGATGAGAGATAGTGTTCTCAAGATAGTGCGTGCTATCTTAGACACTTTTGGTTGAGATAATTTCTCCTTTGGTTGAGATAATTTCTCACCAGACACACACCAATATAGGAGTTACCTAAACTAACTCCTATCTTAGAGGAACAACCCAAGAGTTAGGCACAAATTCCTAACTTGGAATATTTAATTAATTTATTTATTTTTGGATTTATTATTGTTTTATGAGAGAGGCTAACATTCCCCCCTTCAATGATAAATCCAAAATAAGAACGAGGAACCATCTTCCAAGTTCTCATGTTGATCCTCAAAAACATTGTCTGAAAAAACCGCCAAATCTGGATGCTGAAGAAACTGCAATATGAAGAGAGTGAGTCAGCTGCATGACTGATTCATCTCAAAAGGACACTTGACAACTCCATCATGTGCCAAGCCGCAAAAGGATCCAACTGTCCTTTGCTTGAAAACAGCATCCGGTGTCCACTGACACAATTTGATGAATGCCCACTGGCGTATTTGCTGATGATGATCACCCATTGGCTGAAGATGTCGAAAAACAACTCAATGTTGCTTTTGCTATGATGAAAGCTGCTCACTGTTGCTTTCACTATCGATCGCCCACTGGCGAATTTGCTGATGCTTACTGCTAATGACAAATGCCCACTGGCTGATGAAGATGCCCACTGGCTGCTTCGCTGATGTTGTCGAGACTTTCAATCTGACAACCACTTGTCAATTTCATTGACATTTTCCCCCCTTTGTCAGCTGAAAGGAGAGACAATCTTCTCCAAAATATATTTGAACTCCCCCCCTTTCAGGTGTAGGAGAGTTTCACTGTTGTACTCCATCGTTCAACTGCATGAGAGTACCATCATCAGTTCACTGCTGGTTGCACTATGTGTGATTGTAGTCGGTTGTAGAACTGAGACAATCTTTTGACTGTGGATGACCATTCCCAAGGATCGATCCATTCATAATGTATCTTCAATCTGGCTGATTTTTGTTGGTTGCTACATTTTTCTGAGGAATGATTGGGCTTGCCACAATGGCAACAAGGATGGAGATCAAAACACTGATCTTCCATATGACCGGTTCTTTGACAATGAGAACATTTCGGTTGGACATTAACTTCAGGTTGCGTGCAATTCTGTTTGTCTGCAATTTTCTCAGAACCTTCTGAGGTGTGTTGTGCAAGAAATCCTGCACTGATGAACTTAATTGGCTTGGAATAATCTGGGATATGTAAGTTGGTGTCATCAGTGACATATCCTAAGCCTCGTCGATTCTTGTTATTTTGAATTTCTTCCCAGGGCTTGATGATGGGTTTGGAAGAAATTTGAATTTGATCATGAACAACGTCGACACTTGAAGTTGTTTGGATGAGTGATTTGGAATCAACATCTTTATCTTCATCTGTATGGTTGAATGACCTGGAAGAAGCACTCTTTTGTTGCAGCTCATCTCTTTGTAGTTGCGACTCTAGTTGAAGAAACTCAATGGTTTCATGTGTTTGTTGTAGATGCCGTGAAAGATCAGCAAGAGTTTCTTTGCTGATGTGCACCATGTCTTCATCACTGGAGATGATCAAACTATGAAGAATGTTTAACCATTGAATATGTTGCGCCATCTGAACTTGCTCACTTGAAGTCAGGCTCTCTTGTCATAGATGTCGTGCTTTGAACTGTTTCACTTGATTTTGTTACTTGAATGACAGGCTCGCTTGCTATGGGACTTGAATGGCATGCTCGCTTGATTTGTTGCTTATTGCACTTACTGGGAACACTTGCTAGAGTTGTAGAACTTTCTTGCTTAAATTTTGGAATTCACGCTCGCTTGATGACGATCGCGTTTGTGTGAATGCTCAGTTGCCTTATTTGATGACTTCACGCTCACTTGAAGGAATAGCCACGCTCGCTTGATGTCAATTTCAACTTGCTTGATTGGTGTTAGAGTTGAACTTGTTTGGTTGCTTTGATGATCTTCACTATGGCTCGCTTGAAAGTTTGAACTTTGTACTGTTTTGACGCAAATTGCTTGAATGAATACTCACACTCACTTGCAGGAGATGTGAACTTGTTGTTTGTTTCATTTGGAGTTAAAACTCATGGACTCACTTGATTTTGCTTTAAAGGAAGGGTGTCAAACACTGTCGAAAATGCACCCAAAAAATCTTACAATGATTTCAAAGACTCATTACAATGAATTCAATTTGACTCAATTGAAGACTTGGGTGTCGGTTTCAACCGAGAATGCACCCTTACAATTCAATGTAATTTGAGTTTGATTACAAGTTCAATAATGTTGATGTAGACTGTGCGCTGAAACGTTGAAGTTTACAGATTCATTAACTTGATTTTAGTGATGTAGACATTGCTTTGAAATGCTAGAGTCTGCAGATTCATGAACTTGATTGTATTGAGTGAATTTGAAGTAGAATGTCGATGTTGAAAACTTTGATTATTTTTTGTAGTGACGCAAATGCATGTGTTGAGATTAATTATCCTTCCTTGCAGCTATTTCGTTACAGGTGTTGTGCTTGCTTGCATTGAACTTTATGTGTGTTAAATGAGATCATTTATGTGTCAAAACTAGACACAAATCATAAGCAACAACATGAAGCCATAAAAACACTCGCCATCACAAATACACATGGTGTACCTAAGATCCCCTTATTCAATTTCGGGCAGATCGTGGACACAATCACCACAAATAATATGTCTTTATTGAGTATTGAGATCATCAACCTTTCATCTTTTACAACATTGCCATGGAAGCTTTTTCAAACAATGAGAATTTGACACTCACAAATTTTGGAAAATAATGCGTTCAAAGACCTAACTCAACCTCCTATATCAATGAGCTTTGCTTTGAAAATCTATCACTTCAAAGATTTCGAAAATTAAAACAGCCTTTCTCATCTCTCATCATATTCACCATTAATTCTCTCTTCGTCCCAAATATTATTCTCCACTAACTCTAACCCATTAAAGTTCATGAAACATTAAGTGTTAAACTTCATTCTCACCCCACTCATTCTCTCACATTCCACTCACTTATCACTCAAAATAAAAACACACCTTATCACTCCAATAATTTCTTTTAAATTCCCATTGAATAGAATTTTATGAAATTCTTTTAAAAAGGTGAATTAAAATGTGAATGGAGTCACTTTAAAAATGAGCGTATCTCCTTTAAAAATTTCAAATCAAACTTTTTCTTAAAAAAAAAACAATGTATTTTGAGAAGTCACGTAAGACAGCGTATGCTGTAGTCCAGCTTGCATCGTACCTTGCAGAGAGAGATCGAGCTACATGCCACGCACAGTTTGCCAGCAAATTTTTTTTTGAACGTTCCACAGCTTCATTGCTTCATCTTGTTCGTCATAGTTCCACGGTGCAATAACATTACTGCATAACATTCCCACGCAGGTGACTCCAGACAGGTTGATATACGATCAAACTTCACATATTGGGAGCAGGTATAAAAAAAAATCCTCTCTTTTACATGCTTCTTCGATCACTCTCAATAATTATTTACTTTCCACAATTTCCTAAGCTCCGGGAGGATTTCTATTCGAATGGTGGTCTGTTTTTTGGGATATATTTATTGGGAGGACAAATGAAAAACATTCGGAAGTCGTAACTTCATACATAGAGACGCAACAAATGAAAGCAAGGGAACAACAGCACCAACAACGACAGTTGCAACAAAATCAATTACTGCAACAGAGACATGTTCAACAGCAAAGAAGGGATGTCAATCATGGTTCTATTAATGGAGTATCTAATAGCATAAATTCTGAAAACATGCTAGGACAGGCGACAGCAAATGCCATGGCAACCAAAATCTATGAGAAGCGTCTGAAACATCCACACCAAAGAGATGGGGATTCCCCTGCACAGCTTCTTGATGCAAACAGAACTACTCTGATTTCAGATTTCGTACTACCTTTTGCTCGGCGCATTTTATCTACTGAAGGTCTCGCTCCTTCCTGGGCTTGATTTACACCATTCAGATGGGCGTGCCATCCTTGGCCCTTCTATTCATTCCACACACTCCAGTTTGGGGAAATGACCCACGATCAGCAATGGGAACTGCTTTAGCTGATAATGAACTCGGCCAGCTTCAAGAATTAATAAATTCGGCTTTATACAATCTGTGATGGCTCATTCATTGGAGAAGAAATGCGGCCCACGTCCTATACTCTTCGGCTCTTGCACCAGTCTGCACGGTCGTGTGATGCTAGTTCCCATTCAATGTTCATAGAAATAGGACCTTTGCTCCAGCGCTTTACCACAACGCTCCACAATATTGACAAGGGCTCACTCAACAAAATCGAACACCCGACCTAATCTTACCGCAGCTCTGATACCACATATTGAAAATGAAATTAACTCAAACAGATTACAGAAAAACACACATAAAACCCAGACACAAAATGCTTCAGCCTCAGGTATTCTCTCTCATTCTCATTAATTAAAATAATTGAATATAGTGTTACAAATAAATAGATGAGAGATAGTGTTCTCAAGATAGTGCGTGCTATCTTAGACACTTTTGGTTGAGATAATTTCTCCTTTGGTTGAGATAATTTCTCACCAGACACACACCAATATAGGAGTTACCTAAACTAACTCCTATCTTAGAGGAACAACCCAAGAGTTAGGCACAAATTCCTAACTTGGAATATTTAATTAATTTATTTATTTTTGGATTTATTATTGTTTTATGAGAGAGGCTAACATTTTTTTGTTCACGAGTAATTAGAAATTTGTATAATATATGAATTTATTTCAAATATCAAATATTGTTAATGTGGAATTTATATGGTCCATAGTAATATCCAATTTATATAGAAATTCAGTTTATATTGAATATCATATAATTTATGGTGTAGTTGGGTATATGGATGAATAAAAAAATTGCCACAATCTTCTATTCTAAATGTAAAACTACATGCTTTGGTCCAATGTAACATTTATAATTAAAAACAATTTTAAAAGAGTTTTTGGAGTTTTCAATGTTATTTTTTCCAAGGAAAAATTCAAACTTTCTATTAAGGCAATAAAAAGTTACATTTGTAGACGCATTTAAGGATTCAGAATACTTTATGTACACAAAATAAACATAGAGTAAGTCATCTTTGGGTGGTAACGTAGAACTGTGTACTACTCAAACCCAAAGAGAAAACCAGAAAAACGAGCCAAGTCCAGTTCCCAGACCTCCTCTTTGTTGAGGAAAATGACCCAAACAAGAACATAGTAATTGTGCATAAATACAAAAATTTAATGTTTCAAAATATAACATGTTCTTGTCCCTTGTAAAAACAAACAGTATCAAAAAAGAGACCATAGCTTCTACAGAGAAGAACAAACATTTTGAAATAAGCCTTCCCCTCTCGATAAGGAGGCGAAAGGTTGTTGATCCGACACACGGATCCAATCCTTATTAGCTTTTGTTATGCACCAGTTTCCCATAGACAGTTGTAGACCCTCCTTAGAAAGGAGGCCTGCGGCTGAGTTCCACTCCCTATAAATATGACAAACAGTTATAAAGTCAAAATTTTGTTTTAGATGTAAGACTTCTTCTAGTAACGGAATCAAAATATAATTGACATATTTGTTCTCCATTGAACCATTTAACAACATTCTGTGAGTCTCTAAAAATCTAGACCGATCCCATCCTCATGTGAGTAAGCCAACATAGTAAAAGTTTTAAGGATTGAAGTTTTGCATAATTATTTGTTCTCGTGCCAAGGCCCACCGAAGCTTTTAAACTTTTTTGGTTGTTGATGTGAACGACAAGGCCCACACCACAGATGTCATGTAGATCAGATGCACCATCAAAATATGCCCATGGTGTATCACCCCTAATTTGTTCTTCTCTTGGTCGCCTGGAGATTTTTACAGGATTTAGTAAGGGGATAAGAGCATAGATTGAGGCACTTTCTACAACAATATGAACGTGAGCAGGGACCAAATCCTTAAAGATGCTCCTATTTTGAGCCAGTCAAATGCCCCATGAAATTATTAAAGGGAGATTTTTCATATTTTCCTCCTGAACCTCATCCCACCATCTTTGTCAGGCATCACACATGTTTTCCACATTCCAAGTCTGACTCTTCCCCAGTAATCTCAGAGTTTCTTCCCATGTTCTAATATTGAAAGGGCACTTTAAAAAATGTGTTGTACTGATTCCTCCTTACTTTTGTAGAGGGTGCACCAACCTGGACCTTCTTTGTTTCTTTTCCGTAGGTTATCCCATGTAGGGATTTTCTTCCTTAAGATACAACAGAAAAAAAAAAAAAGGTCTTAATTTTGCAAGACTTTTTAATTTCCAGAGAGGTTTAAACCACCATTTCAATGCTCCCCGTGCCCTTCTTACCATTAGGTAAGAGTAGCCAGACTTTGGAGAATATTTTCTTGTGGGAGCATGGACCCATCTCAGCACATCCAGATGATCCTTGAGATGAACATTCCTCTTTCCATTGAGGTTCCAAATTCACTTCTTTTGCTGCTTTCCATGCTTGTTGCCATATTGTCGTCTGACCTTCCCTTGTAATCTGATTCAAGTAAACTAGGCCCTGTGTATGTAAACATGTCATGACCTCTCTTGATAGGGTATATCCCTCGTTGCATCCTACTCACGGGTCTATTCCTAATCTAAGACTCTCTCCATTTCCAATGTGTTATCCCAATCCCTCTTCAATGATCCTAAAAGATTCCAAAGTTTCCTTCCATACTACTGAAGTATGTGGAGACTTGTTTTCAGGGTTCCTCAACCATTCATCCATGGGGGTCGGACTATATATTTCCTTTGGATGACTGTCATCCACAGATTGTCCATTGATATAAGTCTCCACCCCATTTTTGCTGCTAGTGAACATGCAAAGGTTGGTAGGTCTTTAATGCACCATCCACCCCATTCCTTTGGTCTAGCTACTTTTCCCCAGGCCACCAATGGCAGCACTGAATCCTCCTTTGTTCCAGCCACATGAACCTACTACATATTTTCCTTATTCTTGAGAGTATTACTTTTGAGATCCATGTCAATGCAGTCCAATACACTGGGATGGCCATAAGAACCAATTTATTCAAAACCAACCTCCCCGCTCTCGACAACCATTTATAACTCCAGTGTTTAATCCGGTTTTCAATTTTAGCCCCAAGCCAGTACCAATCTTGTTTCGTGTAAGAGTCCAGTTTTAGATGAAATCCCAGGTACTTAAAGCTTTCCTTCATCGACTTAGCCTCAAAAGGGAGGGTCGATGCAATCCTCATGATTTTAGTGCCTTATAAACCTTCAAGAATCAAGGATGATTTTTAAGCATTGATACACATACCTATAACTACTAAGAACAATTCAATGTTATAATCATCCATGTGATTGTTTCAAAATATTGGAAAAATAATATATTTGAATAACTGTAAAAAGTATACTTCCTTATTTTTTTCAATATTAAATTTTAAATGACGGATGTTTCGAATTAAACTCGAATTCTAATTTGGTAACTATGCATTAACCGCCCTTGATATCCAGTGGTGTTCCCATGTTTATAGTTTAAAATTAAAAACAAACCCTAATCCTGAATGTTTTCATTGTGATATTTAATTTAATAAATTCAATTTTAATATCGTTCTTTCTTCCTCACAAACCGTCCCCTTCAACCATTCTACCTCCTCCCTTTTAATCATTCTCCCTCAGCTTATTTAATTGTTTCAATTACTTTGGCTTGCGGCATCGTACAACCCCACTTCTTTGCCTCCCAAATACGGGGTGTACTTATGGCGTGTACATATATTACGAAAGAGGAAATGCTAAGAACTCTTACATAGTTAGAACCATGGTATTAGAATAGTGTATATAATAAATTAAATCTTATCTAACAATTCTTTGTGATTTCAGCTTTAGGTTTTGATCTAAAATATGGCTTTTAAATTAAGCAACTAGATGCCCACTGAAAATGTTGTCAATCATTGGCATGGATTGGCAACATTGTGATTGTCATGGATTGATCCTTTCTTTAGCCACCATATACGTTCTGATTGAAATGCTCATGTGCTTCAAATTGAAACTCCGTGGAGCAATGTAAGTGCATCCATGTATGAGTGTGCAATCTACTGGGAAAGACATTTATCTTTTGATAGAATATGTTTAACATATATTCTTTTCAATAATTGCATCTGAACATGGTTTTCTTGCGTTGGTATTATGTGAGAAGACACTTACCTAATGTTAAATATGTATGCAGTCTATGAAATATTTAATTAACACAATTTGAATGTGCAGTGAGACAGAAATGAGGCAGGGTAAATAATAAAGGATTATATCAATCATAAATGACCATGAGAACCTGGAGATTAGAAGGTAAATGTTTATCTGAGAAAGCTTAATCCACTCATGGGATCAACAGCCACAACCATTTCCATGCCCAAATTTGACAGAAGACGCGAACTAGTGTCTACCCTGGTATTCCCCACGATTGGATAAGCAATGGCACAAGGACATTAACAAGGTTTAAACAATAAAAATTTAATAATATTTAGTAATAAAAAAAAGTTGTTTTAATAATAATAAATTATTAATAAAATTTATTAATAATCTAAATCTTTATACGATGAATCACACTAGATGGTTTGAAATGCATTGACAACAAATTTCTCATGTGATTTTCACCAAAATATAGCTTAACAATTATAATATGGATCATAGAAACTTAAATTCAGAAATAATAATATTATTAATAGTTAACTATATTAGCAATTGGGCTTAAGGAAATTTAAGTTTTTAAATTATCAATAGCCAAGATCTGATAATATGTGAATATTTTTCGCTAATACATGATCCAATAGATAGTATACATGATTATGAACCCAAGGGAATAATATTAAACCCAAGGGACTAACATTATTATCCCAAGATATATAAACCCTGAGATAAATATTATAAACACTAAAATAAACATGGTTCATCATGGTTGATTTTCATATTGAGACAATCCTTGTCACAATATGACGTTGGACCATGGTTGACCATGATTACCATGGTTGATTTTCATATCAACACAATCTTTGTGACAATGCGACGTTCGACCATGGTTGACCAAGATTGACCATGGATGAGCATGTTTGGTTTTATAAAACATGGTTAACCATCGTTGACTAAGGTTGACCATGATTGACCATGGTTTAGCAACGGTGATTATCATATTGAGACAATCTTTGTCATAATACGACATTGGACCATGGTTGAGACAATGATTGAATTTATAAAACATGGTTGACCATGTTTGACCATGTTTAACCATGATTGATATTACAAACCCAAGGGAAATAAACCCTATGGATTAATGCTAAAAACTCAAGGGACTATAAATCTAAGTGAATAATATTAAACCTTAGGAATATGAACCCTTAAATTAATCAACCCAAGTAACTGATATTATAAACCTAAGGGAATAATAAACTAAAAATTATAAACCCAATTTATATAAAACTTAAAATAAATATTTCAAACCCTAAAATAAATATTGTTGACCATGGTTGCTTTCCATATTGAGACAATCCTTGGCAAAATGCAATGTTGGACCATGGTTGGCCATGATTGATTTTGATATTGAGACAATATTTGTCACAATGCGATGTTGGACCATGGTTGACCATCCTTAACCATGATTGATCATGGTTGATTTTCGTATCGAGACATTCTTTGTCACAATGTGACATTCGACCATGGTTGATCATGGTTGACCATGTTAGATTTTATAAAACATGGTTGACTATGGTTGATCATGGTTGACCATGTTTGATTTTATAAAACATGGTTGACCATGGTCAAGAGCATCATAGTTGATCATGATGAAAGAGATTTTAGTCAAGGTTGATCATGGTTGATGAAATTCAACCATGGTTAATCATCGTTGACCATCGTTGACAATTGTTGACTATGGTTGACTATAAAGACATTGACCATAGTCAACCATATTCAAGCATTATTAACCATCGTTGATCATGGTTCACCGCAGTGACATTGATTAACCACTATGACCATGGTTGATGATAGTGGAGCATGCTTGACTACCAATTTTACAAATTAATTTTAACTAAATTAATACTAAACTAGTGTTTACAAATTAGATGTGCTCTCTGCAATATGGAGGAGGAGACAAACTACCACCTCTTCTTCAAATGCTCTGTCTCTCAACAAATCTGGTATGACCTTGCTCAGTTTTTATCTTTTCAACATCTTAACTTCATCTCTGTGGATGCAGCGTTTCCTGGTGGGGGCGCCAAAAGACTCTCCGGCCCATTCTTCCCATCACCATATGGTCACTTTGGAGGTGGCGGAATCAAAAAAATTTTGAGGACTCTTCTTTATCTGCCAAATCTGTTCTATCTTCCATCATTGCTCTTTATCTTCCAATCAGCTGAATGGTGCAATGGATTTTGTTTCTTTCTGAAAATGTTGTGAACATGTTCATATTACATGATGGTAATCTGCTCAACTAGGATTGAGATGCTGTATATCGGTAGTATATAGGAGTTCATCAAACTCTTTCAGAACTATCTGAACATTTTGTTTATATATTCTCAATATAATATCATGATTTTCTTTCTAGAAAAAGAATGGTTATACAATTCAATTTAAAAACCTTCAAACTTTTTATTGCTATAAAATTATACAATTTTAAAAGTTAATAATTATAATTACAATAAATAAAATTTAAAATTTTCCAAGTATATATTTCATTGGAAAAAAATATTCAAATTATTAAATTCATAATTTAACCTGTCATATTTTTTTACAATTAAACTAAGTTTCAACAAATTCAAAATTTAGATATCATTTTTGGGATTCAACTGCGTTAATGATATCTAATATAATGCACTGCGTAAATCCCCCATACTTAAATTCAAAATTCTTACCCTGCCTTACCCTCCCATATATATCTCTAATGGAAATGTATATTTACCGAATTTCCAGTGTTTTATTTGTCATTATGTTACTAGACAAAAGAGGCGTTGAAATTTTATTGGCCGAAAACTCACGAGTGAGGATGTATGCACGTCGTTCTGAAAACCCACGACCGACAATCGGGTCACGTTTACTTGAAAAAAGCATTGTGTCATATCTCTTGAACAAAATGAATTACCTCGATACAAAAAATTACGCATGCAGTTTTAAATCATGGATACTTTTTATTTATTACTTATTTGTGTGTTGATACACTTGTCGCGCCTACATGGAGGACCATACATCGAATCTTATATTAACATACGAAATTTTGGTTAGCACATTAATATATGTCATTAAAGTACAAAGGATAATGAGATCCTAATTAATGGCCCTGGCTACCCATGAGTTGGCGGGAACAGGACTTGAATTTGACGTCGTGTAAGACGTATTTTGCATTCCCAGACGTATTTGACGGTCATTGAAAAATTTTCCACATCATGTTTGACGTGGTCTATACCGCTGCAACCTGTGATTTTGACGTGTAATTTCAAAGTTAAACCGTCAAAAACTATAATGCCTATATTGGGAGTAGGGGCTTGGTATGAGTACACAAGAGAGTTCGAATTTAATGTTATTTAAATGCTCCATGCTCCAGCATCTGATTGCCTCCTAGCATGGTATGTAATAGTAGTAACTCTCTCATCTACCATATGCTAGTACCTAATAGGAGTAACTCTCTCAGCACCACCATCTAGCTTTGCCCAAATGAATGATATGTGTAAATTTAATCTAGCACTACCATTACCATTTGCTACTGGTTACGTTCATGTGTCATCACTGAGGTAATACACTTTCATCCTTGCCTTGGCCATTACTCGAAGGCTTATTTTTGCAAGTTGTTGTCATAATCTCAAATAAGCGAAATCCTTGTATTCTGATTAGCTTGGATGTTTCTTTTTGGACATGCGGCTCTGGTGCTCCCTGGCAGATTGAAGATCTTAGGTTGTAATTTGATAGTAGGCATGGATGCTCAATAGGTTAATTTATTGGCCAGTAACCCAACTCGCCATTTCAACTAGCTTTATCAAAAACAATTTGATAAGTTTCTCAAGTCAGATGATAATACTAAATTGTTTTCTGAGTAGAGTTTAATTCGAGTGTTTGATTATTGCGTAAAGAACTTTATAATGATGTATAAATTTTATTACCTCACCAGAATCTTGCCTGATCAGAAATATATAACATAGACTTGCAATCACATCTCTACAACAACCTAGAACCTGGGAACATGCTTCAGCACTGTGAGACAATTTAATACTTTCAGGTAGAGCTGAGTGAAAGGTTTATGTATCGATCCTTAACCCTCAGTAAATCTTCAACGAAATCACACCCATTTTCTATGAATAGCAGGGATGTACAAGAATACCACTTAAAACATTTGGGTGATTTTGAGAGAATAGGTTTCTCTCATCCAATGTTTCGCAAGCCTCGTTTATAAAACCATGGGTGATTTTTTTAAGTCTAGAGTTTCTTAAAAGGTCCACTTGATTTATTATTTTATTCTCAACTCATTGAAAGGATCCCTATAATATAGCTGCATGCCACAAAGTGATCCACAACTCTTTAAGTCGCAGTAATTGTATTTAGCATGGTTTTATCTTTGATTGTAATGTAATGTTCTGAGCAAAAAAATCAATACATAAATTAGAGAGACTTGTGTTGAGCAAATAAATGTAAACCGTGTAATTTTTTTATTACAATCACATGAGTGGATTCTACCTGGTTTTCTTGATATTGTACAGAGTAAAAGTAAAATGAATAATAGTTTGTATTTATATTTAGATTTGTTGTAGCCTTTTTGAGAAAGTATCTTAAGCGTAAGAACAACCTGCAACGTGAACTCTTTTGACTGAATTGCAATTATTATTCGGCTTTGTTAATTGACGAATGAAGAGTTTCACGAAACCAGTTGTTTCTTTTAATCTACATATTTCAAAAATGGAAAATGTATGTACAATTTTTCATTATAATTGATTATGGAGAAAATTATCATCACCTCTCCAAGTTACGAAAACTCTACCAACTCTTTCATCGTAAAGGATTATAATTGGTTTTCTTGATAAAGTTGTAGATCTTCTCAATAACAACAACGATTAAATACAGAGGTTAGCTACTTGAGCAAGGACCGAGTTTCAACAAACCAGTTTTTGTTTTCCATTCAACTACATATATTTTTCAAAAATAAAAAACCTTTGTACAATCGTTGAATATAAACTTTGACTCGGAGGGAAGTTGTCATCAGTTTTCCAGCTGAAGAAAATTCTGCCAACCTTTCCAAATCATTATTATACTCCAGTAAATGTATAACAGCCAATGGAATGGATGGCAATGAAAATATCGTTAATGACTTGCTTGGTAGACTGTCATGGTTGACTTTACCTGAATCTCAATGAACATAATGATTCCAATGCTAAATTTCTAACCTAATGGATGCTTGTCTTATTAGAGAAATAGTGGGTTTAAAATCCTTAAATATGGGAAAGCTTTGAAACGAATAGAGTCTAAGAATACTATATATTCATAGTTTAAATATTAGATTGTAGTGATAATAATATATTTCAATGAAAAAAAATTGTGATATTGCTTAATTGCAGTTTGGAAAATAAATAAATAAAAAGTTAATTCATTTTTAAATTATTAATCACTTAAATTTTATTAAAAAATTATAATAAATATAAAAGAAATTTCAAATATTTATTTTGTTTTGTTTAATTTAATGAGATTGATTTCATCTTTTTAATTAATAATATAATTTTTCACAAAAATACATTTTCAAATCAGCCAGAGAGCAGTGTATTGGGAGTCCCATAGAATATGGTTATTTCCACATTCATTTCGAGCAGTGAACTACTATGGTGATTGTAGTTGTGGATAGAAATCCTGCCTTTTTGGATACGATACAAAAATTGTGCCGTAAAAAAGGGTTATTTTCACATTCAGCTCTTCATCCATTCGAGCAATGAAATATGGTGATTGTAGGTGTGGATAGCAATAATTGTGTTGAGAAAATGTGAGAAAGTGTACATAAAAATATTATAAAGAGATAAGTTATCATCTCCATTAGGGTGTGAATGTTTTCATGTAGCATGAGATAGATTAGTGTTTTATTCATACGTTGTTATATTTCTTTTTGTAAAAGAGGAGTTTTTATTCTAAGTATCTCAATTTCATGGAGTGATGGTTGTTGACCTTTAATTCATTCCACTTTAATTCTTGCACCCATCCCTTAGATTTTTCTCCTCATATATTGTACTTTTCAATTGTGAACAAACAAAATACACATTTTCAATTTTGAACAATCAAATACATATTTTCCCAGTTATTGATATCTAGCATGTAGAATTTGGCAAGGCCTTTGTTTAAATAAGAGTCTTCTTGTGTCACACAGATGGAATTTTAAGATGGAGTCTGACAACCGTCATTTCCTAAAGAGGCTACAAAAGTGTACTAAGGTATACATGGTGGATAGGGATTAGCTTTCTATCCTTCATCGAATTATTATGCATCAACAAATATAATCCTTTCTTTTTGAGTAAAATATAAATCCAATATTAAGATATGAATAATATCTCGAAACCCATGTTAATTTAGGAAAAAAATAAAGCACCATTTTTGGAGGGAGATTAATGAAACTAGAGATGCAAAAGTAGTAGAAAAAGAGTTTGTAGATAAGGGGAGGTTGACACTCACAATTTTGAATAGAACGTAAAATGAAGGGCATGAAAAATGTAAAAACGTCATAAAATTTTCATTTGACAGGCAAAGAATATTTGAAATTCCAGGCCTGGGCAGGAGTAGGGCTCTGGATCCTTCACTGTGCCTTCCAGCTATTAGCTCTGCCTCGAACGCAACACTCCCTCATCGACGGTATACTATTGCAGAGCCTTATCCAAAGGCGACGGGGGTTTCTTTATGCTTTTGGTTTGCTTGAGAGTTGTTTTTCCGTCATTTTTTATATCTCTGGTATTGTTCCCCGACTCCAAACTTCGACTCTTGTGCACAGGTAACTTCGCTCGTCAGCTTCCCGTTTCTTTGCACCATTACTCAGGTATCTCTGTCATGTTTATGCTTTCATTCGCCTTACTTGTCAGACTTGCAAGGAGGGTTTCCAAAGGCACCACTTCATGGTTTCAACCCCCAGTCCATGTATACGGTTTTTTTCGTAACTTTAATCTTGCATCCATTTCTATAATTTGTACTTGTGATTATATTAATGATTTTGTGGGTTTTGCTAGGTTTCGTGAAAGGCTTCAACCCGCATGCAAATGGGTGTTCGAGGGTGAGGCTCCCTTATGGAAACTGACTCCAAGGTTGCACACCAGACCTTCTTCCGGCTTTCGGGTAACATGGACACCGTGTTCGAAATTACTTCTGATACCTGGGTCTATGGCATCTAGTTGTATTGAGCTAAGAGAGTTAAGGAATTTCTATCGAAATTAGTTACCCTTGTTGAATAGAATTTTTGAATCGAATTTTTCTGGTCATAGGCCTTCCTCGCCGGTTCTTTCGATTTTTGGATGTATAATTGTTAAAATGGATTTTTGTACAATGTTATACACATATTATTATCCTTGTTGATTTTATGAATTGTTATGAGGGTTATTACCTCGGATTTGAAGTACTTGACTGTACGAACGTTTTTCTTATTTTTAAATATTAGAAACTCTGCCTTAAGGTTCTTTGTTGGAAATGGTCGATGTTTTTCTAGGCTTTTCCCTCAGAACGATGGTATTATGCTTAGTACAGTTTGATGACTATTATGCATGTTTATTCAGGAAGTATAAGTAGTTTCCTCCCTATCATTTTCGTTTGAAATGCGAGTTTCGACTCCTTCTTGCTCAATCGGTCTGTAGTGTGCCAAATCCTCTTTGGTTTACTGGTCACAAGGAGGAAATTTGACCTTTACCCCGCAAGCTCGAAATGTTTCTTTACAGCGACGATTTGCATGCAAAGTTTAGGAATTCTGGTTTGATTTCTTCCCAAATTTATTCATCGTATTCTTTAAATTCCTTTCTGGTTTATTTAGTTTAGCGGACGAGGTCGGCCTCTGAGTCCTGTATGTTTCCAAGGCTTGTTTATTTAATAGCAAGGGTCCGGCATGGAGTACCCTAATTAGTTCATTCATCAATGAATGTTAATAATTTGCATCGAGTACTCCTTCGAGTATTAATTTTACCATTGGTGAAATAATTCCTATAGTTATTTGTTTTCCTTGTTTCTTGAGGGTTATCTCACAACAACCCTAGTGGAATAATTCCTCTCAGCAAACTTTGTTTTCTCTATTGAGAAGAATGTATAAATTAATTTCCAGGTTATAAAATTCTTGGGCGAGATTTTGGATTCTAATTTACTAGTTTATTTAATTCTTTCTTTCAGCATGCCATTTCGAGTTCAGTTTACACTTGTTCTATAGTTAAATACTTATGTTTCAAGCATATGCTTAGTCTTTTCTCGTTCTAAAGTTCAACTAATTAATAGCATGATTACTTATGTTTCATTTATATTTGTTTACCAACATACATATTCTATTCCTGTATACCTACAATCATTAACTTAAACATTTTTGTTTCAAGCATACAATCGTTCGTCAACATGCATATTCTATTCAAGAATAACTTTAATCAATAACATAAATACTTCTATTTTTCAAGGATGCATTTAACCTTCGGGAAGAGATATATACTTATCTCACTTTGGAAGTTAATCGTTGTCGACTTATTTGGACTAGAACAATTATATGTTACCGAATTTTCCTCCCAACCTTAAGACTCACTTCCAAGCCCGAGTCTCCTTCGATTTGTTGCTCACATGTAGTAGGACTAGCAATCCTTATCACAGCTATCTGGTCTTAGTCAGACATAGCTTATCAATTTCGTCTGACATCTTAGCACATAAATCTTTTTCCTCTTTCTTTATCTCTCTCTCTTCTCTTTTCTTATCTCAGGTACCTCCACCCTCTTGATCTTTTTGAAAATAAATCGCCTAGGGGGTAGTTAGGGATAGGTAACTGCCTACCCTAACTACCTACCATGTGAGAGTTTCATGTTTGTCGTAAAAACATTTACTTCTCACACAAATAATCAAAATAATAAATATTTAAGCTTAAATAGTAATAACCAGTTTGTTTTACTGTAGTAATTAAACATTTACAATTTCTAGAATCACACATTGAACTTTTATTCGCCTAAAACTCACCATTGGGTGATGTCTCGTCATGGTTCCGAAAACCCATGACCAACGATCGGCCACGAGAAGCCACAATTGACCGCATGGGGAAAATGCAGAGATATGGAAACAAAGGGACGAAAGATGCGTTGTCTTTTTGCTCGCAGTAGATAATGCTTCAGACGAAGCATATTCGTAGAATATCAAATCCTCACCATTGAATAAAAGTCAAAGTGGGTTCATCCTCTGACGAATGAGTGTTTGTGGTTGCATTGCGGGACAACTAAGTAATTGGCAGCTTGATTGGTGTTCATGATAAAAATTTTACACTTAATTAAATTTCATATATTAAATTTTTTGAATAATTAAATTGTTGTAACTCTTTTTATATATATTTATTTATTAATGGATTTAGTTGTGTTAATAAAATAAAACCATTTTCTTTAATCTAAAAACCTACCTAACCATTTTTATCCTCTACCTTCCTCTATATTTCATATTAATAGATATCTTCTATTATGACTTTTAAGTTCAGCCAAAATGTCTAGAACACATCCCCTGGGACATCAAATTCCAGGCGAAGCCAAAAACATCTAAACAGAGTTATTCGTTTTTAATGGTGGGTGAAATTTAGAAAGTTTTATTTTCTAAATTATATCAAAATTTCTTTTATATAATAATAAAGTTGAACTATTTCAGCAACTGTGGTGTTCAAATTACATGATGTAATATAATATAAGGTTGGCTCACTTGTCCAGGGACTTCAATTATATTCATTGGGCAAATTCTGCAGTGAAGCGCTTGCCACCTCGTCGCTAGTTCTATCCCACGCGATACACAATTTGAAAACTTATGTCCTAACTAGGTTTAAGTTTCATATGAAGATTTAAACAATAATCGTTTAATAAATTTGATTTCTAATAGTAAGACATGATGATAATAATAATAATATTTAAACAATATATTTTTATAATATTTAATAATAATAATAATAATATAATACAGCTTGAGTGGGCCTAATGGTTAAGAGCATGTGTTTCCTCCTAAGAGGTCACAGGTTCAAAACTAGAGGGGGGTAGAGTATGTATGCCTTCGTAGATCAAGTGGATTTCCAATGAATGCTTGGTCCTCTCCGTTGTTGGATGATGGGCTAACATATGGTGTGTCTTGCTAAATATAAACAATGGGTGCATCCATGGATGAATACACACATGCGAAATCATGGATGGAAGGTTCACCAACGATGTTAGGAAAGAACGGAGGGGGCTCGAATGGAAGGGAGTCATCCTTCGCCGAATGTTGATGCTCAAGCTCCCACTCATACTCTTCATGAATGACAGTGCATGTTGGTTATGCAACACCAACTCCGTCAGTGAGTTGTTCCTCATTCACAACAAGTGAAGAGTCCGGAATGGACGAACACAAGACAACATCATTCGAAGGAACACCCGGGTGTGAAGACAGAGGTTGTAGAAAAGAATGCATATGAGAACTTGAAGGACTCACAACCAAATCTGCGTGAAAATTGAGTGAAGTGATGTTGGGAGGGTGTGAAGGATGAACAAGTGTGTGAACATGATCCTCAATATCATTGGGCAGTGGTGGAGATGTTGAATAAGAGGAAGGTGGACAATCAAGTGAGACAATGCCCACTTCCACATGAGATTTAGCAGCTCCATCAACAAAGAATGTTGAGTGAGGCTTGATCTCAAACTTTCTCTTGGGACGGGCATATTTCTTAAGGCAGTACTTGAACCAGTCCCAAAGATAATAAAATTTCATCTGGTTCCTTGGAGCTTGAAACTGCAAGTCGCAGAAGTGCTACCAAAAATCAATAATGGATTCATGCGAAGCCCTCCGTTGCTGTAACAGTTTCCGGTCAAGATAGTCTGGATCAAATTGATAGAACATGTCTTCAATAAGATCACAGAAGTGCTCAAATGAGTGCACGGTGTTAGCCGATAAGCTGAGCACCCAACGAAATGGAGATTCATGAAGTGTGTATGCAAGCAGAAAACCAGCCTGTTCGTTAGAAAACTCATCTTCCTCATGAATCATGGAAATAAAGTTATGTAAGTGCTCAGACCAGGCCACTTCGCCTTCACCATCATACTTGTGAGTGGACATGAGATCGAAAAGCTTCCCCAAGATGGAGACATCTTCACGATTCAGAAAACACCTCAGGGGAAGAAGAGCGCAAGAATCCATGAAAGATATGTAAAGGTTCAAAACTGGATGAGAGGACATAGCTTGTCATCAGGCCCTCCGTCTAGTGCCAGAAATGTTGACGGTGCTCGACCCACCAACATGTCAAGGGGATCTCCCCGGTAAGAAGTCGCAATTAGCCCTCAGATCGTTTGGTTTAGGAGTCCCAACAATGGGTCGTCACGTAATGCCTTGACCGCGATGTCACACAGAGGCAAGTAAGATAACTCTGTAAGTAGCAAGGGTGTGATTGATGCAGTGAGTCAAAGAAGGTGTATGAGAGGTTCTAACACATAAAGGGGAGATGAGGGTGAAGGTGAGTTCCAGGTTGAAAGAGATCAGTCCCAACTCGGCTAGGAACACACAACAAAAAAGAACATGCACAGCTTTCGGCGAAGAAGTCCACTCGGATGCGGCAGTCACAACATACAAGGTAAGATAACACGTACAACACTCACGAATCAGTACAAGACGAGTGCAATGGTTGCTACAACAAGGTTCACGTGAAAGATCTGTTTGGTGTCCAGCAGAGCAATCAACACAGACGAGACAGCATTAACAACATATACAACACATTAACAACAAGATTCATATAATTGCATGCAAATCAGTTCATACATAAATACGTAAGTTAAACAACATATAACATTAAGGCAACCGGAGTTGTCCAACTACAATAACAACATATGCATGAAAATGTGTTGGCTCTTATTATATAAAGAAGTGTAAGTCACAATCATACAATACATCCATGTAAACCTGCTAGCCCCAACAGTGGAACATTACAACCACATCTACCTGCTCCTCCAAAGAGATGAACTAGCTCCGTGCAGTGGAGAAGCCAAGGCACATTACAATACTGTCCAAGTTTTATCCAAGATAGTTTTATCAGAAGCTTAGCTGACCAAAAGCCTATACAATGAGTTATGAGGGACTATTTATAGCAAAGGGTGGGGTGACCCTTGGCATTCCTCTTTGTGACAGTTCAACTACCCTCATGACTTTTCGCCTACTCTATGATTGTTACATCCAACTATCGACACTTGACTTACACTTGACATGACTCGACGTTACACCGCACATGTATTCATTTGAGACAACATGGCTTGAACAAGCCAAGCAAGACATCACTGACACTCGGTTCGCTGTGGTGAGACCAGCTCTTTGACATGCTTGTGATGATGAAGGTGGTAAGTTGATGCCAAGCTTGGTTGTCCGTGATGGTGTGCATGCACCTCATGGTGAGGTCTTGCTGAAGAGAACTCTTGCCTCTGTTGCAACTGGTGCACTGGTTCGACCCCTTCATCCAACTCATCTACTAACATGCACATGGTCTTCTTGGGTACGGTTGAACCGGAAACACACTGATGCATAGTGTCCGTGTTGATCTTCAAGTGTGTGCTAGTGGTCACGCGCATCAGCTTGCCTAAATACATGTTCAGCCCCAGTTGGACTTGCTTCTTGTCTTCGCCTTGGTGAGTGTGTTGAATGGGTTGGATTACATGCATGCACTCAAAGAAATGCATGATGTTGAATCCCTTGCATATGATCAACAAAACTGCTCACCATGTCTGCTCTATGTCAGCTGTTGGGATAGATCCTTAACTTGTATGGGTGCAGTTTCATTCGTGAGTGCATGTTGCGCCCACTATTTTTCCTGTTCCTGTTGTAACTCTTTCGTTTGTCTGTGCAGCGTCATGTTCTTCTTGAGTTGGTGCTTCAGCATATGCAACTTCTTCTTTGTTCCATCTTCTACCTTCGCGCAATCTTCATGTCGCGTTGTCACTTCATAGCCAGAGTCTCCAAAGTTGCATTCCGCCTCTGTGTTGTCAACAACCCTCCTCTTGCATTCGTTGCATTTGGTATGATGTCTTCAACTGCTGTTCATGATGTTGCTCGTTGTGATGCTGCTGTTGTCATATCTTGATATCCTTGTCTATGAACAACTTGATGTCTTCGTGGGTAGGCAAGTCCACGAAGACTTGATCGATTGCATCCCCAAGTGTGCTCTGAATGGTGTCTTCGTCTCTGATCTCCTGGAAACCATTGTACGTATACTGCTAAGAGGCAGATGAACACATGGGATACCTAGAGACATGGAAACACTCATGGCAAGCAAACTGCCAGTCAAAAACCAAAATGAACATGAGAACTGACTTGCAACATACCTGGGTGCATGATCATGAAGGTTGTGCAATTTCGGTCGGCAGGTCAGGAGACCGACTACCAAGGCTGCACAAGGAATAGTTTGGGCTGTTGGGAGACTGGCTGACTGTTGGAACTACGTAATGCATAGTCCAATCTTGTTGCTGACTAATGGGATTGCACAATGCGCAATTCCAGTTGGGAAGGACTCTTGGCCTAGGGACAGATTGTTAGGGTCCCACCCTAACCCCCTTATTTATGTAATGGGATCGAGTAATAGTCAAGAGTCAATAAAGCCCATATTAATAATTGTAAGTGGTTAACCCGCAATTAATGACGGGACCACAGTTAGTTACAAATGGGTCGTAGTATTAGATAGATGGTATTAATAAAACCCATGGTATTGATCCTTGGTATTGCATGTATGAGTCATATATAAAGGATAGAGACTCCCTGCAAGGAGCATCGTGTCTTATTTTTGTATCAAGCTCTGCTCTATTGGAGGTTGCCCCCTCGAAGAGGCCAGTGAACATTGCTTTCTGAATAATAAAATATTTGTTGTTGTCTCTCGCTATTCTATGTTCTGGGTATCTTTCTTCGCATATTCTGTATTTGGGTATCTTTTTGCAGGTTAAGAGCATAACAAGTGGTAGCAGAGCACTTTCCAGGGCCAGTGGGATCTCCATTTCTTCGCAAATTTTTTTTTGGCTAGAGACGTGTTTCGATGTCTTTAAACCACGAGATCTGTCGTTGAGCGCATAAACCTGTGGATTTGGGGAGGCATGCACGCAGGAAATACAAGAGGTGGTCACGCTTGTTGGACTCCCTTGTAACCCCTGTGGGTACCCCTTCGAGTAGTAGCGCATTAGATAGAACCGCGTACGGACTGTCTTCCAAGTATCTTCTGGGTATATCGGAAGCCCCTTAGCTCCTCTGCAACCTCGCCATAGATAAACCGTCGGCCGTCTTGCTGCTACAGTACACCGAGAACAGCACTCGGAGAGATTACTCGCCTGTACGATAAGGTAGTCGAGTTGTACGGCTAAGGGTACGGTTGATCCTCCTTAGTTAGAGCCCTGAAACATTGGGTCGAGTACTACTGTCAGACCCTTATGTATATTGCGATCTGTAGCACCTGACACTCCTCGAGACCATAGTTCCCTTTTCTATCTGGGGATCACGCATCATCTCTGCCAGATCAGCGCGCAAAGAGGTGCAGCAGCAGCAGACATCAATCCCGCAGTTCCGAGTTAGCAGACCAGCCATTCCAATCTATTAGATCCATCAGATCGCAGCAGTAGTCTGTTCCACCGCCCATAGCTATCCGATCCGCCATTCAGATCTCTCAGATCCACCAGATCTGAGTATTTGTGTGGGGTTCCTATACCGGGGTATAATTTTTGTAGGACTTTTGGCAGCATTGACATTTTGAGGATTTGGCGACTACAGTATTCATAAGGAAGGAGTAAAACTCCGTTAGGAGTCTGAGATCTCCCGGGGCGCTTATTGGTGATCTAGCCCATCAGAATCAGGACGACGAGCTGAGCACGGTGGTACCATTCAATTCTTAGTGAAAAAAAAATAGGCGGTCCCAATTTTCAAGAACATCAGGTCGGTGCATGGTAGAAACTAGAGCTCAAGCTATGGCCAATGAAAGGATGGACAAACTTGAAGAATCCTTGCAATCCCTCCAAATTCAGCTTGATCGACTAAATAGCATGATCCCGAGCATAATCCCGACGGGCAAGGAGGAAGCCCATGAGGAGGCGTATATTGGCAATGGACACAGTGAGGGTGAGTCTAGCCACTCTCCTCACCTCGGGGGCCCCCACCAACAATCCCATCCGCGACCTCCCAAGTTGGATATGCATAAATTTGATGGTTCTCACCCGGCAGCATGGATAGCACAAATGGAGTAGTATTTCAATCTAAATAACATCTTAGATAATGAGACTGAGCTTATGGTGGGGAGCATGTACTTGGACAATGAAAGGTGGCAATGGTGGGAATGGCATCAACGTTGCAATGGACCTTTTAGGACTTGGAACTCCTTCAAAAAATCTCTTACAGAACGCTTTGACCAAGAATCTTCTTTTTTGGGTCGTCTTACTAAGCTCTGACAGACTAGCACAGTGGATGAATATATTACAACCTTTGAATCCTTAGCCTTCCGCACTAGGGGTCTCTCAGATGTGTTCTACACGAAATGTTTTATCAGCGGTCTTAAAGAAGCCATAAAAGCCCACGTCTTACTGCACCACCCTCCCACATGGACGGAGGCTTGTAAGGTAGCTCGTAACGTGGAACGTGCGTTAGCAGCCCAGTACAGTCGCCCAAATTTCACCGCTAAGGGTCGCCCCCCACAGGCTCACAGCACGACTCAAACACTTAAGGTTCAAAAGGTGTCACCTGCAGAAATGGCCAAAAGAAGAAAGCAAGGATTATGTTACTACTGTGATGAAAAATACTCCCCAGGTCATAAATACAAGGAGCCCAAATTTTTTCAAATTGATGCCACTGATTACAACTCATTGGAGGAAGATCCACCACTGGAGGAACATGAGGCGGTAGAAGAGGACAACCAAAAGGATAATGTCCCTGACGAACCAGTTATTTCACTGCATGCTTTGGCAGGGATTTCTTCACCTCAAACTCTCAAAATCAGAGGTTTTATTAAACATCGCCCAGTAGTAGTCTTGATTGATAGTGGAAGTACACATAATTTCATCCATCAAAAAGTCGCGGAAGCAGTGCATTGTACGAGCAGTTTCTAACTTCCAAGTCCAAATTGCGGATGGGGGCACAATGAAATGTGAAGGCCGCTGTGAAAATGTCAAACTTCAAATGGGGGATTATCAGTTGAAGACCCACATGTTTGCCATACACATGGGAGGGTGCGACATTGTCCTCGATGCTGAATGGCTTCGCACTCTTGGGCCAATCACAATGGATTTCCAGGAGTTATATATGAGTTTTAAGCAGAACAACTCCACACATACCCTCCGTGGACTCCAGGCGGGAGCTCCCTCTATCATCAGCTCGAATAGGATGGAAAAATTGCTAAAAAAGGGCCATCATGGAGTTATAGCTCAATTTAATGCCATCCAGGCAGTCGAAACCAAGTCTTTGCCGATTCATCCTGAGATGCAACAGATTTTAAATAACCATCTGCCGGTCTTTGACAAGCCTCATGAGCTTCCACCCTCGAGAGGGGAACATGATCATAGCATCACCTTGGTCCAGGGGCCCAACCCCCAAATGTGCGCCCATACAAATATCCGTTCACCCAAAAGAATGAAATAGAAAAAATAATCAAGGAACTTTTGGAAGCAGGTGTCATTCGTCCCAACATTATTCCTTATTCATCACTGGTGGTCATGGTGCTCAAGAAAGATGGGGAGTGGCGGATGTGTCCAAACTTCAGGGCCCTCAATAAATTGACAGTCAAAGATAAATTTCCCATCCCGGTGGTTGACGATTTGCTCGATGAACTCAATGGGGCTCAATTCTTCACTAAGCTGGATCTTCGCTCGGGCTACCACCAAATTCGCATGAAGGAAGTCGACATTCCAAAGATTGCTTTCAGAACTCATGAAGGCCATTATGAGTTCCTGGTCATGCCATTCAGTCTTTGTAATGCCCCCTCTACTTTTCAGAGCCTTATGAACCACCTTCTCAAACCATATCTCAGGAAATTTGTCCTTGTCTTCTTCGATGACATCCTCATCTATAGTTGCACTTGGGCCGCACATCTTCAGCATGTAGATCTACTCTTGCAACTGCTCCGCAGGCATAAATTATTTGTCAAGATGTCCAAGTGTTCGTTTGGCATGGAAGAAGTTGAGTATTTGGGCCACATTGTGGGGCGTGAAGGTGTCAAGGTGGACCCCAAAAAGATCCAGGGAATGCAAGATTGGCCTCAACCTAAGACCTTGAAAAGCTTGAGAGGATTTTTGGGTCTCACAGGCTATTATCGTAAATTTGTCCGCAACTATGGTCGCATAGCGAAGCCCCTCACTCAACTCTTGAAGAAAAATTCATTCTTCTGGAATGAGGACGCACAACAGGGATTTACAGCTCTCAAAAATGCCATGTGTTCCACTCCAGTCTTAGCACTACCTGACTTCACCAAATCTTTTGTCATTGAATGTGATGCTTCGGGTACGGGTATTGGGGCAGTCTTAATGTAGGAAGTGCGACCTTTGGCCTTCACAAGCCAACAACTAAGTGGGAAGAATCTGGGCCAATCTACCTACTAGAAGGAAATGATGGCCATCTTACATGCAGTAGAGACCTGGCGACCTTACTTATTGGGGCGACGTTTCCAAATCCGCACAGACCATCATAGTCTTAAATATTTTTTGGAGCAACGCCTATCCTCCCCACAACAAAATAAATGGCTCACCAAAATGTTGGGATATGATTATGAGATCATTTACAAGAAAAGGGCAAGACAATAGTGTAGCAGATGCATTATCTCGCCAATTTGAGGAGGAAAGTACTATGCTAGCAATTTCCCTCCCCATTCCAGAATGGATTGAAGAGGCTCGCAGGGAATGGTTTTCACATCCCGGGCTCTCCCAACTCATTTCTCAATTGCAGGTGGATCCAAATTCCACCAAGGGCTACTCATGGCAGGATGAGATTCTTCGCTATAGGGACAGAGTCGTAATATCACCAACATCCACCCTCAAAAGTCGCATTTTGGCAGAATTGCACTCATCCCCCATTGCAGAACATTCAGGTTTTCAGAAGATGTATGCTCGCACCAGAAGATCATTTTTTTGGACAGGCATGAAAAAGGACATCCTTACTTTCGTAGCAAAATGCGATGTCTATCAACGCCACAAAGGGGAGACCATCAACACACCAGGCACATTACAACCATTGCTCATCCCGGCATCAATATGGACGGAGGTTTCTATGGATTTCATTACAGGTCTTCCAAAGTCAGGAAACAAGTCAGTCACCATGGTGGTTGTGGATAGACTTTCGAAGTATGCTCATTTCTACGCCCTACCCCACCCGTTTACACCGACTTTGGTCGCTCAATCTTTCATGGATCAGATCTTCAAATTGCATGGCATGCCCACTTCTATTGTGTCCGATCGCGACCCGATCTTCACCAGTAATTCTTGGCAGGAACTCTTCAAGCTACAAGGCACTCAACTAAAACTCAGTACTTCCTATCATCCGCAAACGGATGGTCAAACTGAAGCCGTCAACAAATGTCTGGAAACCTACCTTAGGTGTTTCACTTCAGAAAAGCAACATCTTTGGGTACAGTGGTTACCTCTGGCTGAATGGTGGTATAACACCAACTATCATGCCACCACCAAAATGATTCCCTATGAAGCAGTATATGGTCAACTCCCTCCTTCCCCTACTTCTTATATCAAGGGGTGCTCAAAGGTACAAGCATTGGATCAACTCCTACAACACCGCGCAACCATGCTCGCCCATCTTAGAGAGAATCTTCATCAAGCTCAAAACCACATGAAGCAACAGGTAGACCAGCATCGCTCAGAGTGCCAATTTCAAGAAGGGGATCAGGTATTTTTGAGGCTGCAACCATATAAGCAAACATCACTCAAAGACAAGGGTTGTTAGAAACTATCTCCAAAATTCTACGGACCATATCAAGTACTTCAGCGCATTAGAGAAGTGGCTTACAAGTTGGCTTTGCCACCTACTGCAAAAATCCATCCAGTTTTCCATGTATCATGCCTCAAGAAAGTGATTGGGAACAATTGCAGAATTCAAACCAGTCTACCTGAATTGGATGAAGAAGGGTCAATCTGGCTCCAACCTGAACAGGTCCTAAACACACGAGACAAGCACCTGCGGGGCCGCATGATTAGGGAAGTCCTCGTCAAGTGGAAAGACACCTATCCGAAAGATGCAACTTGGGAACCAGCCACTATTCTTCAGCGGTTTCCGCAGCTTCAGCCTTGAGGACAAGGCTAGTCTTAAGGAGGAGGGCATGTTAGGGTCCCACCCTAACCCCCTTATTTATGTAATGGGATCGAGTCATAGTCAAGAGTCAATAAAGCCCATATTAATAATTGTAAGTGGTTAACTCACAATTAATGACGGGGCCACAGTTAGTTACAAATGGGCCGTAGTATTAGATAGATGGTATTAATAAAACCCATGGTATTGATCCTTGGTATTGCATGTATGAGTCATATATAAAGGATAGAGACTCCCTGCGAGGAGCATCGTGTCTTATTTTTGTATCGAGCTCTGCTCTATTGGAGGTTGCCCCCTCGAAGAGGCCAATGAACATTGCTTTCTGAATAATAAAATATTTGCTGTTGTCTCTCACTATTCTATGTTCTGGGTATCTTTCCTCGCATATTCTGTATTTGGGTATCTTTTTGCAGGTTAAGAGCATAACACAGATTTGCGAAATTTCTTGGGCCAAGCAGCCACTATCCTCCAGAAATGCACAAAACAATCCTGGAGGCCAGTGTTGGGCAAGAATGCGCAAATCTAGAGAGGAAGGTGAGCCTTCCTTCCCGAGATTGCGTAATGCAGCCTTAGTGAAGGCAGAGTCCGGGCCAAGGTTGGCCCGACTCACTGATTGGCAACTGAAAGCAACTAAGATAGTAAATGCATGACAACACTAAGTGATATCCGAAGTGATTGACAGTGCATGCAAACCATGAATGAAAGATTTAACAAACAGATCAACGTGCATGTGGGTGAGGCAGTTCGTCGATTGGGTGAATGTCCGTGAAAAACAGTTTCATGCAAGAAAAAACAGTGAAATAGCAACGAAAACTGAAACAGAGCTAGGAAAACCTAGTATATATGTAAACAACAACAAGCGTTCAAAGAAATCAAGCAAACAATACTCCCACAAGTGAAAACACAAAAAGCGACAGAAATGCAACACAAGGCATGGGAAGCGGTTTTACCCCAAAACCGCTGAGCTGAATGTGCCAACTGCTGCTAGATATGATGTGGGATGTTAGAGCTACAAGGTTGATGTGAGGAATGAGCTCTGCAGTGTTCGGTTGATGAGTTTTGATAACATCGAGGTTGTGACGCGCATGCCACGAATCTAGGGGAAGCGACACTTGGTGGGAGGTTTCGGAATTTCTCCTTGCATGTACCTTCCAACTGCTAAACATAGATCCCTGAAACAAGGGATGCCTTTGCATGCTGCCTTGGGAGAAGCAACCCATGCATGCAAGTTTGTTTTGCTCAATCCTGGAGGGAACCAGTCAACGCAGATGCACATGCAAGAGATTGCTCGACTCCTGAAGAAAAATGCGCATTTCTGGCTGGGAGATGGGCTAGTTGCCCAGGAGATTTGCACAATTTTTGGGCAAAGCAGCTCACTACTGCCCAGATTTGTGAAAATTCTGGGCTGAGCAGCCTTGCTGGGGAAATTTGCACAAATCCTGCTGGGAGTGTTGGCAGGAAGGATTGCGCAATCCTGGAGCCCAACAGGCTGCCAGAGAGGATTGCACAATTTCTAGAGGGAAGGCTGGTTGCCCTCCAGAAATGCGCAATTTTCAAGGGGAAGATGCTCAGCGTGTAGCTCGACCAAGTCCGGGTGAACAACTTGTGAGGGGAATGGATCAAGCTATGACCGACAGGCTGCCTTTGTGCAAGAAAGACACTGAAGCTTGTGAACTTGATGAAGCAAGGAAAGCTGCTATGAAAGTTGGAAGGGAGGCTCCTAAATGAGGCTAAGGAAAAATTTTGGAGGGTGGTTGTAGCCGCTACAATAGGGCACAAGTTTGTATGGGTGTTACAGAGAAACCTAAAGCTTATGTGGGAGAATTGGGGTGTTGATATCTTGGCATGTTTACATTGAGGTCAATTACTTATATATCTCAGTTTTTAGTATATATCACATTATGCCGAGTTTAAGCAAAATGGTTAAATAGTAGCAATAGTAGAAGGGCCCTTGGCCTTCCTGTAGCCACTGATTCAATTTCATGCAGTCATAGTATAAATTTAGTTTTGAAAAATTGGGTTTTCTCTACTGGTTCAACAACGCTGAGGTTTCTTCCATTGCACTATACTCGTCCAATTTCCATTGAGTTATCATAGAAACCTAACCCTATTAGTAAGATGTAGCCATTCCAAAAGTGAGGGCTTTAACAACCTGATTCATACTAGCATCTAGCTTATTTGTCAGTTTTTCAAGTTGCGATGCTCAAAAGTAATATGTTTGTGCGTTTCTTCCCCAAACAAAATGGCATTCTATTTTCCATATTTGCCAAACTTTCTTGTCAAGATATTTGATTTAAAGAAGCTCGTGTTGACCTCCCACGCTATGTTGAGAACATGGGGCTAAATAAGCACCAAGAAATATTTGAGCCCTGATTTTCACCAGATCAAAATGAATAAAGCTCTTTTCTATGGCACTCTGAAGTAGATTTAAAACATAATCCGCAAGTTTTTTCACTTTCTCTAGTAGCTGAAGTATGTAGGAATTGCATCAGCAGGTGTTCTAATGCTAAGGACTCAAGAATCCAAGGCCACCACCACCAGAGAAGACAATTTTTCTAATATAAACATGTTGTGCTTGGCTTCATGATAAAGAAAGATATATTCTGGGAAATTCTATGCATCAAATGCTCATTCTGCTGATCTTGGTGGTGTTGCATCATTTCCATTCACAACAATACATAATTTCTAATTCTAGAGAGGGATTTGCATTAGTAAAGAAATTGGGGGTATATGGGGAGCTTGCTTAATGCAAGGGCTTATATAAAAGTTTTTTGAAACAATAAAATATACAAATTATATCCTTTTGGAGAGTAGTTCCATACTTTGTGTCAGCATGATCGAGTTTTTTCGGGTCGAACTTGAATTCCAATTACATCTAGATGGGAAAAAGGTATTGACTAGTTTCTTTCAAATTTACAATTAGTGCAGTTAGACCATCATTGTTCACGCCTATGTTTGACATGATACATGAAGTTTCAACAGAACAAATGCATTCAGGATGAAGTTGAAGGATTCATAAAATTAGTATCTGGTAGGAATATGAAGGCCAATGTAAGCTGGAGTATGCTTGATATTTTTTTCTATGCCTGACAACAAGATAAGCCTGCGCCTACCCTGTCCTAAGTTGCAGAGCAGCAAGGAATGGGGAAGCAGGCTTTTAAACGGGGTGAAATGTTCACATGTAAAATTGTGAAAATTTTGATTATTATTTTGAAATTCTATATTTAAAATTAAACTGGGTATAAGATTTAGACTTTTTTTTTTATTACAAGTTTTTTGTTCATGATTTTTTTTAATAAAAATGAATATTTGCTTGTCATTGTTATGGTGCATGTAATTACACTTATTTAGTTATTTGTATTTTATAAATAGAAATTTATGATTATTTGTATTATTAAAGTTTTTTTCCAAAATTATGTAGTTGATTCCAAATTTTAAAATTTAATTATGAGTTTATTTTTTGCTTTATTTTTTGAGAGATAATTTTCCCAAATCTTCTATTCCTTTGGTGTAGCTTTACTCTTTTTAAACTATTACCAATAATAAATATCTTCTTTTATAACTTTTAATTTCAACCAACAATCACAGAACACATCCCGTGGGACATCAAATTCCTGGCGAACCTGAAAATATCGAAACACAGTTATTCGTTTTTAAGGTGGGTGAAACGTCCGTCCCTTCCGGAAGAATTGTTGAACGAAAAGCGCGAAGTGTGAGAGAATATTTAATAAATAAATGTGTGAGAGAATGATACATTCATTGATTAAAGAGAGACCAATTATTAAAGAGTCCGCTTTATTTATGGGGTTATGATTGTTTTGTTTATTTGAGAGTAGGGTCAATGCTGTGCCGTAAGGGGAGATACGGTGACAACTATAAAGCTTTATTCCCATCTTCTTTAATTTAAATATTTTAATTCTAATTATGATTTTTTTTAAATAAGAAAATTCATTAATACAAAGTATTTTGTAAGAGAGTTGTCTATAATGCGACTATTTTGGTGTCGGAATCTGGTGAAAATTTTGATGTGAAATCTTGATTTGTGTTATTTAAACTAGTTTTTTAACTGTATATATGGATTCAGCACCATGAAAAACCCTTAGGGAACTTCTATTGTGCAGTGTTTACCCATCAATCTTATGATTTCAATGAAATCCTCCCGGATTTTAGAGAAATTAGACCGGAAAAATCCACCAGAAAAACTTCCAAAAAACCGCCTTAAAGACAACTCCTTTTGTAAGAGTAAATAAACGACTATGTTTTTTATTTTTTTGGATTTTAATACAGAAAATATGATTGTGATTTCTTTATTATTCTTTACAAAATAAACCAATATTCTTCACAAAATAAACCAGTTTGACTATGCTATGTTATTTATTTTTTTGGTATTTTAATCCAAAAAAATTATAATTGTGATTTTTTTATTATTTTTTACAAAATACACCAGTTTGACTACGCTATGTCTTTTAATTTTAATGGGATTTTAATTTAAAATATATATACTTGTAATTTTTATTATTTAAAATGAAGTTTCGACTAATTAAAAAGTTTAAACTTATTATTTCGAGAAATATAAAATTTATATAAAAAAAGTAATAATTAAATAACATAAATTATTTCATTTGATATGGTTTTTTTTAATAGAGATGATCTTATATTTTCATTTTTAAATAATACACATTAATAATTATTTAATATTTATCTTTTTACTATTTAAAAATAAATTATAATAATATATATTTTTTTTCACATCTTGATTAAAAACTTATATTTTATGTAGAAATAAATTAAAATAAAAGAACAAAAATTATGAGGCAGTTATAAAGATTTTAATTATTTTTTTTGGGCTGTACTTTTATTTTGATATTGAGTTTAAAGTGAAAGTGGAGAAGATAGGGGAGAAATTTTATAAAGTTATTTCCAATATTTTGGAATGGTATAATTTTTTAAAAAGATTATTCTATTTTGATATTGAATTTAAAGTGAAAGTGGAGAAGATAGGGGAGAAAATTTATGAAGTTGTCTCTAATATTTTGGAATGGTATAATTATTCTTTAAAGGTTATTCTATTTTATTACATTGTAAGATTGAAAAAAATATTATTATTATTATTATTATTTTTTGAAAAATTAAACATAGTTTATATATTTTTAATTATTTATTAAATCAAATATTATATTATATATTTATTTTATTTTAAAAAAGAAAAGAAAAATTAAGTAAATATTTATTTTTTATTAGTAGATTTAATAAACTGATTTTTTTTGTTATTATTAAAATCCTAAATTTTATTATATTTTAATAATCAATTAATACAATAAATTTAAAAAATTTACATTATTATATGTTTTTAAATATTAAATAATTAATCGTGAATAAGGAATATTTTTAATTAGTTAAAAATAATATTAATATTTTTTCACAATAAAAATAAAAAATATTTTTATAATAAATTATACAATTTTTTTATTTTTTTTTTATTTTTTTATAATAATAAAGATTATTTTAAACACTATAACATTACTTTAAATAATAAAAATATAATATTAGTATTATACATTTTAATATTATATATAAAACTTTGTTAACATCTAAATAAGTTTTATGTTTAAATATGTGGGGATGTTAAAAGTTTAAATTCAAAAAACAAATAGAATAGGTATACTTTTACAATAAATCATCGTGCAATGAACACTTCGATTGTGTTCATTGCCCAAATTCTGCATTGAAGCGCTTGCCATACTGTTCCTTGGTATACAGTCTGAAAACAGGTTGCTAGTTGATCCAGACATTTAAAGAAGTAGAGGTGGACATTGTTATGGCGGAACCTGTTGCGTATAGTAGTGAGTGGGTTGTTCAAATTAAAGCGATGCTCCATGACGGCGATGATGAGGATTGTGAAGCAAATGGTAATGGGATTGGCCGAGCAAAGGCGGATGCGATCCTGCGAGTGCCCACGCCTCTGCTGAAGATGAAACCAGAGGCTTATATTCCGCAGTTTCTGTCGATTGGGCCTTACCACCATTCCAGTCTGGAGAAAGATATTGAATCTTCCTGTGCGCAACTTAAAATTTCAACAGCGGAGATGTACAAAGCGAAGTCCGTGGCCAGGCTCTCGCAGGAACTGCGCAAACGTGGTAAGTCTATAGTTGACATGATGGAAAAGATGCGGCCAGAGATAGAGCGGTTCTATCACTTGCCACCCAGTGAGAGTAGAGACGCGGAGAATTCCCAGAACTTCGCTCTGATGATGGCGGTAGATTCATCCTTTCTCTTAGATTTCTTAAGGCCTCATGAAGAGAATGACATGATGAGCGAATTAGGTCCGCTTCATGAGTGTATAAAGTGTGATATTCTGAAGCTGGAGAATCAAATCCCGTTGGCAGTCCTCAAAGGAGTTTTCGAGAACATCGATGGAAGTGATTTCGATCAACTGTTGCAGAAGACGAGGACGGAGCTTTCTCCTTTCTGGGCAGACGTTTGTAATGATGGTAACAAATTACCAGTTACTGTTAATGATGAAAAGCATCTACTAGGTTGCATGCACGCATTCATTGCGCCAATCCTACAAATGCCAAGTGACGAGCGGAAGGTGAACACGGCGACTTTATGGCAAATTTTAAAGCTCATTCTGGAGATCCCTGTTATAACGCTTAGTTATTTTCTCCCCACTGCAACCTTTGAACGCAGGTATGAAATCGCACTGAACGCGGAGAAGTTGGCCAAGGGCAGGATTCAATTCAAACCATCTAACAAGATTTGTTTCGACAAATACTCAGGTAGGTTGTGCCTTCCAGAGATAAATATATGGGAAACCCACGTGGAAGTGTTGTTTAGGAACCTGGTTGCCATGGAATTCAACGATCCCAGCCGTGGAAATGCCGTGATGCGTTACGTGAGTTTGATGAACTGCCTCATCCAGACTCCTCAAGATGTTCGCGTCCTCCGGGATTGTGGTGTCATTCGTACCAACTCAGCTGTTGGCGTCATAATGAACCGCCGCGCTGTTCGTACCATGTTAACAGACGAATGCATAGCCAAGATGTGGAACGACTTGGGTCAGCCCTTCTTTATTGGTCACTTGGGTCCTAAATCTGACGTCCTCGGTAGAGGACTGTTTGATGTGCTCGACAAAAACTATCGAAAAACCAAAATCAAAAGGATGATTTGTGGACTTTTCGACTACTTATCGAGCTGGAAATTTCTACTTCCTACCGCTGGGTTCTTGATTTTCGCCATGACTGTCATACAGACCTACTGTGACTTGTACCAAGTACACCATACTCCACCCCATCATCCACATTGACCTCCTGCTCCTGCTCCTCCTCCTCCTTAGTTTGTAATCAGCCATTTCAGCGTTTAAATTGACCACTCTATTTGACATGCTAGATTGGCCACTCTCTGTATCTTTTCTATTATCCACCCTATAATATATATATATATATATTTCATGTATGTTTTGTAATGACCCAGGTCAAGGTTGAGCATCTTCATTTCCTTTACTTTTGTTGTAACACAGTTATATAGCTATTTCCATTATTACAGGGAAGCTTTTAATCTGTCATAGATTTCTGTCTCACATATTATTATGTGATGCGAAGGTTTATATACTTATTTTCATTATTGTATATTTTATTTTAAATTTCTCGGTGCACAGCGACATCCTTTATTTTATTAGTCATGCTTTTTAATTTGCCTATAAGCGTCGACACCTATATTGGAATCGCTCTTAATTTTGCTTATAAATCCCAAAAAAATATTGACCTTAGTGTTATAGAAATTGCAGAAAGAAGTAAACAATTATGAAAATTACCAATTTGGATTTTTCATGGACTGAAATTATACTAATTCACACGGAACTATAGCTTTTAGTCATATGTTTTTTATACCAGTTAAATATTTTGAAGGTTGATGTAGTTTATATAATTTTAATAGACAAAATAATATTTTTTGGGTCAATTTTATTTAAAATTGAGTATATATTTTTAAAAAAGATTAGTTTAATTTGCAAAAATTAAATGTCTCAAAGATTTTTCAGTGCGCTGAATCATTTATGCATTCAAAAATATATTTTCAACAGCAAAAAAATCACTATCTCATAACAATTTGTATTGTTTGATTCCTATCAAGAAAATCATTTCATCTATTTGTTGTTTTTGTAAGCTTGGCAGGACTATATCTTCATCATGTCCAATATGTGATCGAGATCAAAAAATTGAATTGACTTCATATCAAAGAGCGCCTTAACAGAAACCCCATAAACCATTTCATCTATTTATTAACCTACACCATTAAAATTATTTACTAACTAAAAATACAATTTAAACAATAAAACATATAATCTCACACATAATTATGTCATCAATTTTTATAATAAAAAATAAACAAAATATAAATCACTTAAGCTAAAACATTACAAAAATCATAAACCAAAATTAATTAAAAGAAGTATATATCTTATTTTACCAGATTAAATAATAATCAAAATATAAATCAATTCGGCTGGAACGTTACAAAAATCATAAACGAAAATTAATTAAAAATATATATATCTTATTTTAGCAAATTAAATAATTTCGCTGACACAGACCTTACCATATCTCAGCACATCCTTATTATATTTATATTTTCTTCAGTATCCACGTCATTGTTGCAACTTGCAGTGTATCATTTAAAAGGCGAACAAAGTCCGTTGAAGGTGGTCACCGTTTGTGAACACAACGAAGCGACAGCCACTGACAGCCTCCCCCGGCAAAAAAGTCGCCTCAGATTATTTTATCTCTCTAGATATTTCACTTTTACTAATTATCTCTCTGTACGGATATGATATGAGCTGGCTAAATAATAATAGATTTATTATTGCGACCGGAAGAAGCACCGATAAACACAAATTTTAACTTCTATTGATGATGGAGTTGAGTCACCGTTGGTGTCGCGATCACTGATAAAATCCATCATCCTAGATCTATCTTAACTCTGGATCTACCAAGGGCCGAGAGGGATCAAATCTGTTTTCACTCTAAAAGAAGTTTGCATCTCAAAATATTTGATCCCTCTAGGCTTTGTAAAGTCAAAGTTAAAATGGATTTAGGTTGGCTTAATTATTAATTATAAATATAATTATTAATTTTATGTTTTTTTTAGTTTAATTTAATTTAATTTTTCATTAATTTTTATGTAATTTGACACAATCTAAATGTTAAACAGACATGACATTATAACTTCTCTACCATACTAGACTCTAGAGTGTAGCAACAAGATATTCGATTCCTCCAGATATTTAAAAGTGTCACAACAAGATATTTGATCCTTCCCTCTAGATATTTGATCCCTTTCAATATTTATAAATTCCAAATTAAAAAAAATATTATTTATTTTATTTTACTTTTAACTAATTTTTATATAATTTAATCAAATTAAATATTAAACAAAACATTACATTACATTACAACATCTCCACCATTAAATTAAAAATATCACTTGACATAATAACTTGTTAAAACTAAAATAGATCAAATATATCATGCATTCTTAGTACCAAATGACATCAGGTGAGGTGAGGGTGGTGACATTAGTGAAGGGAGAAGATGAGGTGAGGGTGGTGACATCGGTGAAGGGAGAAGATGATGTTTATTGCAGGAGCGGTGGAGATGTTGACACGCTAACATTGGTGTCTGCCACTCCTCAATCCCACAATTTAACACGCTAACTTCCCCTCATCAAAGATGTTTTTGCTGTATTCAGTTGCTGTATTTTGTTTCTCGAATCTTCGCAAAATCGACCTTTTTGAAAAAGCAAGGCCTGCGATTTACATTTACCTTTATTAAAAAAATATGAGCTGTGGAACCTCCTCGTACAGAAAGGTTTTGGTATGTTATAATTTGCTTATTTCTTTTTTTTAATGTTGCAACGTCAATGAAAATATATAATATATATTTTTATTGGAAAAATTATATATTTATAAGAATGTATAATATTAATTTTATGAAAAATAATTTCATATTTTATATGTATAAGAATACGTATGTTTTGATTCTTGTGGTATTGTTTAAATTTAATAATAAGGTTTAAAGGTATTATAATAAAGTATTTTTTAAATTTAAATTTAGAAAAATAATAATTATTTTTCAACTATTTTTAATATATCTAATTAAAAGCAAATATAATAGGTAGAATTGTTATTTGTATTTAAGTTTTATGTAAAAATTAATTAATTTTACATTAAACTTTTTTTTATTACATAAAATAAAGTTGAGACATTATTATTATTATTGTTATTATTTTTAAAAATATAATAAGAAACTGTGACCATAGCAATTTAGGACGATTATTGTTTTTTCATAAAAAAAAATTGATAGTTTTTCAAAGTGTTTAAAAACATAAATTTATGTTTGGCTACCTTATTGATATCAAAAGAAATGTACAACATGTTTGTGATGGTTTTTGTTACTCCTCCTCTCTCCTACCGAATATAAACAAAGGGGTTTAACTCGGTTGCCCATTCTACCAATATCAGTTATCCCTCTAATCATCATATTCCTCATCTAATGAAATGCTTTTGAGGGATTACCTACAGTAAGATTCCTGAGACAAAATATGGTAGAATAGAAAGAAAATATTCAACTCTTTAACACCCAACCTTTTTATTTTATTTTATTTTAATTGTAATTATGATAAGCATTTAATAAACCGCTATAAAACCATACAATGGACTATAATGCAACGACATCAAAATTTATTTGACTATGGCAACCCACTACGCCAATCCAGCAATGGACAAATGATATAACATTAACCACTAATAATTTCACCAGAACATATGAACATTCAAATGCCTAGATTTTGTGATGCGTTCAATCCGCTTACTCCAAATAAGGATCAACCTTTGCTGGGCAATGTCGTAGATCTGATAAATAAGGGCGCCATCATCTTACCTCCCATAATAGATGGAGAACCTTTGGCTAAATGGCCTCTTGGCCCTCGCTTCCGGTGCTTCACGACTGCACAAATCAATGGATGGCCTTTTAGCCTCTACAACACAAATTTATGTATGGAACGACCCTTTATTCATATGTTGTGTCTATGAACGACCCTTTATTCATACGTTGTGTCTATGTGGCCCTCACAATAGAGAAACATGCTTTAGTGGGTTAATGCACGTTAATAAAGCATGATGGCCCCACCCTCCAATGACTAGAGTGGTCAAAATCTCAGTAAATGGCGACCTTATGCAACATGATCCACTCCTTAGCGATGGGCTCGTGGCCTTCCAAGCACATATGGAAAACGCTCCCTAATACTAGTGCAATGTATATATGGCTCTGCATCCCTCAACGTATTAGATCTTAGACCCAACCCTTACGCAATTCGTCAACATGATAATTCGCAGATGCAATCTTTTTGCATTGATAACGAACATGCCAAACTTCTCTGCGATTAACCTTGCCACCTTATGTCGATGCTTTTAACCAATGACCCAATAATAATAATGTATTTGTTTCTTAAATAAAAAGAAAGGAATTAATATCTGCAAAAGATCTAGATAAGATCTTCTCATCCTTTACAACTTACATGGACAAATCTCATAACCCTTCGATGAAATAAAAAAGATGGGAGAAATCGAACCAGCTAAGGTGGTATCTAGTACCACTCAAGTTGGGTTTCCAACTAGGGTGAGATAGGATCCCATCGAAGCTAGCCTGAGGATCTCACCTAAAACCCTCACTTGTAGAAAACTCGTCTAGCTTCCAAATCAAATGCCAAGAGAGAAAATCAAATTACATACCTTCCCTTCGTCCTTCCTCCTTCCTTGTTATAGATTTCAATTGGGTTGTTTCCAAATTTCTACAACTGACCATAATACCATCGACTAATACCACCAACAAATACCATCAAAAAATACGTTACAAAAATACCACTTCTTACTTAATTATTTACTAAAATTCATTATTTTTCCCTTTTTGATTATAAATCAAGGGTCCCCTTTTTCCAAAACTCTCCCTATCACTAGGCTAAGGGAACAAAGAGCTAGTAAGGGTGACATATTCCAATAATCAGTTGGTTGGGGATATTATATTCCTCGCCACCCAAAATTGCTTTCCCTCAAGTAATTTAAGTATTGGATGCTACAATATATGCTCTCCCTTCTACTTCAAAGTGGGTTGTCAGTAAGGCTGCAGACAGATATATACTATATCTCCCACTTTGAAACTCCTCTCCACTCTTTTAAGCTGCTCAAATGCCTCTTGTGGTTCCTTTGACCATATAAAGGCTCCCTTCTTAGTGGGGTCGGTAAGCGGGACTGTCAACTCTAAATGCCCTTTGACAAACCTTCTATAATGTGTGTAGATACCCAAGGAGCCCCACAACTTTGTTACATTCCTAGGAGTGGGCCAATTAGGGATGGCCTCAATCTTCTCCTAATGCACTTTGACCCCCTAGCCTCAAGATTGAGGCCAATTAGGGATGGCCTCAATCTTGGTTCGGGTTTGCTAGCGTTCCTGCGGCGCTCTTCCATCGGCTCCTGCTCGGTAAAAGGTCAGTTTTCAAATATCTCGTTTTTATATATGGTAATGTTAGATACCTTGAAATACATAATCCAGAGTTATAATTCTATCAAGAATGATAGTGCAGTGCTTATAAAACGTTCCTTTAATTCCTTTCCTGGATTTTCTGTTGGCTTAATGTGCGAGGTATAGGCTATTTTTGGTTATTTTTACCCTGATGAATCTTGTTTAAATTTTTGAACGAGCTATTTGTTGTTTGTTTCATAAATCTTATTCACCTCCCATGTTCTGGTCTATCTCTTCCGAATGGTTTTGGATTTCCATGAAAAAATTCAGGAAATATTTTGTTATTACCATACCATGCGCAGATTTTTGTTTTAAGATAGGCCCTTGGTGGTGCATACACGAAATTTGCTGTTGCTGTATTATATGCCCGGGTGCATCCTCATGAATTGTATGCATCTCCTTTCAATGTTTCCTCTTGTTTTTCCGTTGCCAATCTAGTAATTCCAACTCTTTTCCGGCAATTCCGTTGAGGTTGTTCCATAGATTGTTTAAATCCCTTTCAGTGTCCTCATTTCCCTCCTCTCAGACTGGTCAGGAAGCTTCATTCAATGGGCATTCAATTATCTTGGGCTCCATAGGCCGTCATTTCCTTTTCCTTCCAATATCCTCCGCTTTTCGTACTTTTAGTACTGCCAAACGTCATCTCTTCTTTGACTATTTATGGTCCTTTTTCTCAAACCTTACCTCTTTCTATTAATACTTGGAGATATCTTGTCCTGGTTTTTTTTTCTCCTCGGTATTTGTCCTGCTCTCACGGGGATCTGAGATGACCTTTTTCATTTCTCTGATTAATGACTATATCCCGAGGTGGCTATATTATCTGAAATTAGATATATCTGTCCTTTTGGCCCATGCCTCTTTTAATTCCTCTATCTTGTCGCCCTTTGGGAAGTCGGGCTATTACTGTCTGCTGAGATGGAGATACTCCACGTGGCATCCAACACGTCAGATTTAGTAAAAGCTACCATGGAGGCAGAAGCATTACATTTTGGCACTATTAAATCATCCTGCTAGCACTCCAAGCTAGCGGATCACTTGCAATCTTCCCTACATGTTCCTGGTCCAAGCGCATGCAAACCGTGAATGAATGATTCAATAAACAGATCAACGTGCATGTGGGTGAGGCAGTTCGTCGGTTGGGTGAACATTCGTGAAAAACAGTTTCATGCATGCGACAACAGTGAGATAGCAACGAAATCTGAAACAGAGCTAGGAAAAGCTAGTATATATGTAAATGACAACAAGCGTTCAAAGAAATCAAGCAAACAGTACTCCCACAAGCAAAAACACAAAAAGCGACAGAAATGAAACACAAGGCATGGGTAGTGGTCTTACCCCAAAACAGCTGAGCTGAATGTGCCAACTGCTCTTAGATATGATGTGGGATGTTAGAGCTGCAAGGTTGATGTGAGAAATGAGCTCTGCAGCGTCCGGTTGATGAGTTTTGATAACATGGAGGTTGTGACACGCATGCCATGAATCTAGGGGAAGCAACACTTGGTGGGAGGTTTTGGAATTGCTCCTTGCATGTACCCTTCAACTGCTAAACATAGATCCCTGAAACAAGGGATGCCTTTGCATGTTGCCTTGGGAGAAGCAGCCCATGCATGCAAGTTTGTTTTGCTCAGTCCTGGAGGGAACTGGTCAACGCAGATGCGCACGCAAGAGATTGCTTGACTCTTGGAGAAAAATATGCATTTCTGGCTGGGAGATGGGTTGGTTGCCCAGGAGATTTGCACAATTTTTGGGCAGAGTAGCTCACTACTACCCAGATTTGTGAAAATTCTATGCTGAGCAGCCTTGTTGGGGCAATTTGCACAAATCCTGTTGGGAGTGTTGGCAGGAAGGGTTGCACAATCCTGGAGCCCAACAGGCTGCCAGAGAGGATTGCACAATTTCTGGAGGGAAGGCTGGTTGCCCTCCAGAAATGCGCAATTTTCAAGGGGAAGATGCCTAGCCTGCAGCTCAACCAAGTCCGGGTGAACAGCTTGTGAGGGGAATGGATCAAGCTGTGATCAACAAGCTGCCTTTATCCAAGAAAGACACTGAAGCTTGTGAACTTGATGAAGCTAGGAAAGTTGTTGTGAAGGTTGGAAGGGAGGTTCCTAAACGAGGCTAAGGAAAAATTTCGGAGGGTGGTTGTAGCCGCTACAATAGGGCACAAGTTTGTATGTGTGTTACAGAGAAACCTAAAGCTTATGTGAGAGAATTGGGGTGTTGATATCTTGGCATGTTTACATTGAGGTCAATTACTTATATATCTCAGTTTTAGTATATATCACATTATGCTGAGTTTAAGCAAAATGGTTAAGTAGTAGCAATAGTAGAAGGGCCCTTGGCCTTCCTGTAGCCACTGATTCAATTTCATGCAGTCATAGTATAAATTTAGTTTTGAAAATTTGGGTTTGCTCTACTGGTTCAACAAAGCTGAGGTTTCTTCCATTGCACTATACTCGTCCAATTTTCATTGAGTTATCATAGAACCCTAACCCTACTAGTAAGATGTAGCCATTCTGAAGGTGAGGCCTTTAACAACCTGATTCATACTGGCATCTAGTTGTCAGTTTTTCAAGTTGCGATGCTCAAAAGTAATATGTTTGTGTGTTTCTTCCCCGAACAAAATCGCGTTCTATTTTCCATATTTGCCAAACTTTCTTGTCAAGATAGTTGGTTTAAAGAAGCTCGTGTTGACCTCCCACGCTATGTTGAGAACGTGGGGCTAAATAAGCACCAAGAAATATTTGAGCCCTGATTTTCACTAGATCAAAATGAATAAAGCTCTTTTCTATGCCACTCTGAAGCAGGTTTAAAACATAATCCGCAAGTTTTTTCACTTTCTCTAGTCGCTGAAGTATGTAGGAATTGCATTAGCAAGTGTTCTAATGCTAAGGACTCAAGAATCCAAGGCCACCACCACCAGAGAAGACACTTTTTCTAATATAAACATTGTGTGCTCGGCTTCATGATAAAGAAATATATATTCTGGGAAATTCTATGCATCAAATGCTCATTTTGCTGATCCTAGTGGTGTTGCATCATTTCCATACACAACAATACGTAATTTCTAATTTCGGAGAGGGATTTGTGTTAGTAAAGAAATTGGGGGTATATGGCGAGCTTGCTTAATGCAAGGGCTTATATAAAAGTTTTTTGAAACAATAAAATCTACAAATTATATCCTTCTGGAGAGTAGTTCCATACTTTGTGTCAGCATGATCGAGGTTTTACGGGTCGAACTTGAATTCTAATTACATCTAGATGGGAAAAAGGTATTGACTAGTTTCTTTCAAATTTACAATTAGTGCAATTAGACCATCATTGTTCATGCCTATGTTTGACATGATACATGAAGTTTCAACGGAAGAAATGCATGCAGGATGAAGTTGAAGGATTCATAAAATTAGTATCTGGTAGGAATATGAAGGCCAATGTAAGCTGGAGTATGCTTGATATTTTTTTCTATGCCTAACAGCAAGGTAAGCATGGGCCTACCCTGTCCTAAGTTTCAGAGCAGCAAGGAATGGGGAAGCAGGCTTTTGAACACACTAAGAAGTTTCCTCTTTATTTACATCCCTATTTTTCAAATATGTGTCATCATGCATGCAAAGTCTCCTTTGTATAAACCTTCATTTTTCTTTTGAGATTATTTTGTCTTCACTGTCATTGTTCATGAAACTGCAACAAATATAAATTGTTTTGCTTACTGTTATCTATGAAGTAATTTTGTAAGATTTCCATTATTAATGAAGATGAGTGATTAATAAAATTTTGTAAGATTTCCATTATTAATGAAGATGAGTGATTAATAAATTCATCGCTAAAGGATTCTATCTTGATATGCAATTCAATATCCTTCTCACATTTTTCTCTCGTGATGTGCATAATAAAACAAAAAAATTTGTTCGTATTAAAATGAATCCTCGATCTTGCGTGAGGAGAGTATTGTCTATCACGCTATTTAGGTCCATGATCACTGAGATGTACTAGCGAAAAATTAGAGTTTTTCGCCATGTGAATATTTTATGAGAGCTAACGAAGTTGTTAAGATTAAAACATTCAATTTCGAAGAATGACAAAGACCATCGTAAAAGTCATTATCACATAAGTGCACGAGTCATTTTTCAGTTACTCAATATACGGTGATCCTTCATGGGATCATGTTGAACACCAAGACTGAACTGTCATTTATGTATTTTGAGCATCGTATTCCTAATTGAGGCTTTCCTTATTTTGTTCATGTTGTTCCTCTCGAGAATTAAAGTGAACCGGAAGATATGAGTTCTATCTTAGGTTTCGGTGTATATGAATGGTATGTTTCGATGTAGTTTTTTATAAATGAAATTAGCAGTGGAAGTTTAGGTTAAGGTTAATTTTAATGTTGGATGGAAAAATAATCTATTAATTTATCAAAATTTTATGAAAATATGTTTTAAAATATTATTTATTAACTAATAATCACTCAATATGGAAATTATAGATTACATGCATTAATGATTGTATTGAGAATAGCTTAAAACTTCATCTACTATATTATTATTATTATTATTATTATTGATATTTTTTTGTCCATCATATTATTGTCTTTTATTATTGCTTTATTTCTCAACCTAATGTCAGTGCACATTCTAGATACTTATTGCATATAGTTGCTTATGTTGTTTGAAAGTTGAGAATTCACACGCCTTGAAGTGTTGTGTTTGAGATGTGAGCGAGAAAAATGGGGCATAATCAATCAACTACAACCAATAAGACTTTAGAGGAATTAATGACACAAACTAGAATAATTTTCCCAGCAATTGGAATAATATTGTGTGGTCTATTTTAGCTCACCAACAATATCAACAGGTATGCAAAATAACACAAAAACCATAGTAATAGTTAGTTGCCCATCTTTCACAAACAAAACATGAATTATAATCATAAATATAGCATTGATGAGTCACAAACATGGTTTCTCAAAACGTCAATGCTATGGAAATGTTTATTTATTGTAAATGTCTTTAGGCAATGTGATGGTGGCTTTTCCAATGCTTCAAATATACCACCAATGGCCTTGATACACATCTCTTAATACCTTTCCGTTATTAGCACACCAATGTCAAAGATATGTATTCACACTATGTAAAATGTTAGCATGTAAAATTGTGAAAATCTTGATTATTATTTTGAAATTCTATATTTAAAATTAAACAAGGTGTGAGATTTAGAGTTTTTTTAATTACAAATTTTGTGTGCTTGTAAAGTTTTAGTAAAAATGAATATTTATTTGTCATTATTATGGTGAATGTAATTAAATTTATTTAGCTATTTGTATTTTATAAATAAAAAATTATGATTATTTGTGTTATTAAAAATGTTTTTTCCAAATCATATAATTGATTTCAAATTTTAAAATTTAATTTTAAACTTATTTTTGGTTTTATTCTTAGGAAGATAATTTTCTCAAATCTTCTATTCCCTCACTAATAATAAATATCTTTTCTTATAACTTTTAATTTTAACCAAAATATCTAGAACACATCCCGTGGGCCAAAAAATTCCAGGCGAACCTGAAAATATCTAGACACAGTTATTCGTTTTTAAAGAACACATCCCGTGGGCCAAAAAATTCCAGGCGAACCTGAAAATATCTAGACACAGTTATTCGTTTTTAAAGAACACATCCCGTGGGCCAAAAACTTCCAGGCGAACCTGAAAATATCTTGTTTCCAATATTTTGGAATGGTTTTTAAAAGTTATTCCAATTTATTACATTTAAAGATTGAGAAAAATAAACATAATTTATATATTTTTATTATTTATTAAATCAAATATTATATTATATATTTATTTTTTTATTTAAAAATAAATAAAAGGAAAAAAATATTTTATTATTATTATGAAATTTAATAATTGATTTTTTTTTTGTTAAATATTAAAATTTAAAATTTTATTATATTTTAGTAATCAATTAATAATAATCAATTTTAAAATTTACATTATTGATGATGGTGATGGTTAACTTCTATTGAGATCAAATTTTGGTCTTTTAAGACCTAAAGAAACTAATTATTTAATTTGATTTAAAATTTTATTCTTATACTCAAAAAACCTCCTTAAAGAAACCAAAATTTAAATTTATATGGTTGTTTTCGTTTTTATATATTTTGTTTTAAATTTCTCATTACACAAGTTCACCCTTTATTTTATTTTTCCTGGTTTTTAATTACCCTATAGGCGTGTACGCATATATTGGAATAGCTTTTAAATTTTGCTTATAAATTTTTTTAAAAGGTGGATATTTAGCTTTTTAATTTCGCTTATGGGAAAAAATTGGAGGGTGGATATTTAAGTTTTTATAGGTTTGTGTTTTCTTCATTTTTGTTTATCATTAAATTAGAGTTATTAAATTTAGTAGTATTAGTAGTATTGATTGGAAAGTTTGAAAATTGATAGTTTGATTTGGTTTATGAATTAACAAATACTACATAGTAGTTAGTCCATGCCGCTTAATTTAAATATAATAAATTAAAATAGAAAACAACAAAAATACAAAAATTTAAAAATTTAAAATGTTATAATTAGTTTACTTTTAAATGGTAATTAAATACATTATTAAATTTTGTAAATTAACATTATTTGTATTGCAACATAGAAATAATTATTAATAATTTACATTTGGCCTTTTATAGTTTGTAGATATGGTTTTATGAAAATCTTATTATTAGACCTCGGTATAGAAATCCTATCATAAATTTCTATTATACTTGTTTTGTTTGTGAATATGGGAAATTTTGTATTTATTCTTATTACAAACATCTTATTATTTTGAATATCATTCATTCATTAATAGTGTAAAATCTATAATATGTGGTGGTTAAGTTTGCACAAAAACCTAAGTGACCTCTACCCCTTAAAAATATAATGTAAAAATAAATATATATCTCTCACATACTATTAATAATTTTTTTTTTTTTAAATTACATATGTGATTTTAAATAGTATATTTTTGATTAGATTATATTAATCATTAGCTATTTTTTATAAATAAGAATATAAAATGATTATATTTATTAACAATAATTTTATCATTTTCTCAAAATAAATTGTATCATAAATATTCATCTTACATCTAAATGAGTATTAATACAGATAATGGACACGTTAATAGAAAAAACAAAACCTAATAATATGTTTAATTTGATAACCAATCACATTAAACATAAATAAATTAAATTATTTTTAAAAAATTATATATTACAATACATAATGTTATAGTAGAATTTTTTTTGCAAATTTGTTTTAGTCAAACCTAAACTAATAATATGTATTTGAACAAAAACCATTACAATATCCAGTAAAAATAATAAATTGATTCGAGATTTAATACGGTGCACAATATATTGGGTTCACGGATTAATCTAGCAAGTCGGGTGCAAATTTCCAAACAAAATTATAAATTTTCATTTACCCGTGCGAACCATTTATTCTCCAGAAACTCTTCCGTATTCAGGAAATGGCATAAGGTTACTGCTCAAATTTTGATAACATTGGTTGATTTTTTATGCAATAAAAGTCTGTAAAACAAATTCGTGAGCAAGGTTTTAATGAAATTTGTAAAATCTGTGACTTTTGGTGTATTTTCAATAATATGGAATAGGTTATATAGTAGATATTGGTAGAATAAAGTAATTTTTAATTTTTACTTTTATTATATTTAAATAAAAATTTGTAGGCGAACATTTTTCGAGTATAAATTTATAAATTAAGTAAGTATAAATTTTGACCTAAGTTATTATAAAATAATAGATGTGGTTTATATCTCTTATAAATTATAGGTTATTATATAGAATAATAGATGTGGTTTATATATCTTATAAACTAGAGTTTGGTTTTTTTTGTTTATGAGTAATTAGAAATTTGTATAATATATGAATTTATTCAAAATATCAAATATTGTTAATGTGGAATTTATATGGTCTATAGTAATGTCCAATTTATATAGATATTCAGTTTATATTGAATATCATATAATTTATGGTGTAGTTGGGTATATGGATGAATACAAAAATTGCCACAATCTTTTATTCTAAATGTAAAAATACATGCTTTGGTCCAATATAATTGTATTTGTAACATTTATAGTTAAAAACAATTTTAAAAGAGTTTTTGGAGTTTTCAATGTTATTTTTACAAAGGAAAAATTCAAACTTTCTATTAAGGCAATAAAAAGTTACATTTGTAGAAGCATTTAAGGATTCAGAATACTTTATGTGCACAAAATAAACATAGAGTAAGTCATTTTTGGGTGGTAACATAGAACTATGTACTACTCAAACCCAAAAAGGAAACCAGAAAAACGAGCCAAGTCCAGCTCCTGGACCTCCCCTTTGTTGAGGAAAACGACCCAAACAAGAACATAATAATTGTGCATAAATACAAAAATTTAATGTTTCAAAATATAGTTCTTGACCCCTGTAAAACGAATAGTATCAAAAAAGAGACCATAGCTTCAGCAGAGAAGAAAAAACATTTTGAAATAGGCCTTCCCCTCTCGATAAGGAGGCAAAAGGTTGATCCGACACACGGATCCAATCCTTATAAGCTTTTGTTATGTGCCAGTTTCCCATAGACAGTTGTAGAACCCCGTTAGAAAGGAGGCCTATGGCTGAGTTCCGCTCCCTGTAAATATGACAAACAATTATAAAGTCAAAATTTTGTTTTAGATTTAAGACTTCTTCTAGTAACGGAATCAAAATATAATGGACATATTTGTTCTCCATTGAACCATTTAACAACATTCTGTGAGTCTCCAAAAATATGGACCGATCCCACCCTCATGTGAGTAAGCCAACATAGTAAAAGTTTTAAGGATTGAAGTTTTGCATAATTATTTGTTCTCGTGCCAAGGCCCACCGAAGCTTTTAAACTTTTTTGGTTGTTGATGTGAATCACAAGGCCCACACCACAGATGTCATGTGGATCATATGCACCATCAAAATAGGCCCATGGTGTATCAACCCTAATTTGTTCTTCTCTTGGTCGCCTGGAGATTTTTACAGGATTTAATAAGGGGATAAGAGTATAGATTGAGGCACTTTCTTCAACAATACGAACGTGAGCAGGGACCAAATCCTTAAAGATGCTCCTATTTCGAGCCAGCCAAATGCCCCATGAAATTATTAAAGGGAGATTTTTCATATTTTCCTCCTGAACCTTATCCCACCATCTTTGTCAGGCATCACACATGTTTTCCACATTCCAAGTCTGAGTCTTCCCCAATAATCTCAAAGTTTTTCCCCATGTTCTAGTACTAAAAGGGCACTTTAAAAAAAGGTGTTGTATTGGTTCCTCCTTACTTTTGTAGAGGGTGCACCAACCTGGACCTTCTTTGTTTCTTTTCTGTAGGTTATCCCATGTAGGGATTTTGTTCCTTAAGATACAACAAAAAAAAGGTCTTAATTTTGTGGGACTTTTTAATTTCCAGAGAGGTTTAAACCACCATTTCAATGCTCCCCGCACCCTTCTTACCATTAGGTAAGAGTAGCCAGAATTTGGAGAATATTTTCTTGTGGGAGCATGGACCCATCTCAGCACATCCAGACGATCCCTGAGATGAACGTTTGTTCTTTGGAGCTCTCTAATAAAATTCCACCATTCCTCTTTCCATTGAGGTTCCAAATGTACTTCTTTCACTGCTTTCCATGCTTGTTGCCATATTGTCATCTGACCTTCCCTTGCAATCCGATTCAAGTAAACTAGGCTCTGTGTATGTAAACATGGCATGACCTCTCTTGATAGGGTATATCCCTCGTTGCATCCTACTCACGGGTCTATTCCTAATCTAAGACTCTCTCCATTTCTAATGTGTTAGCCCAATCCGTCTTCAATGATCCTAAAGGATTCCAAAGTTTCCTTCCATACTACTAAAGCATGTGGAGACTTCTTTTCAGGTTTCCTCAACCATTCATCCATGGGGGTCGGATCTATATATTTCCTTTTGATGACTGTCGTCCACAGATTGTCCATTGATATAAGTCTCCACCCCATTTTTGCTGCTAGTGAAGATGCAAACGTGGGTAGGTGTTTAATGCACCATCCACCCCATTCCTTTGGTCTAGCTACTTTTCCCCAGGCCACCAATGGCAGCACTGAATCCTCCTTTGTTGCAGCCACATGAACCTACTACATTTTTTCCTTATTCTTGAGAGTATTCCTTTTGAGATCCATGTCAATGCAATCTAGTACACAAGGATGGCCACAAGAACCGATTTATTCAAAACCAACCTCCCCGCTCTTGACAACCATTTATAACTCCAATGTTTAATCTGGTTTTCAATTTTAGCCACAAGCTAGCACCAATCTTGTTTCGTGTAAGAGTCTAGTTTTAGATGAAATCCAAGGTACTTAAAGCTTTCCTTCATCGACTTAGCCTCAAAAGGGAGGGTCGATGCAATCCTCATGATTTTAGTGCCTTAGAAACCTTCAAGAATCAAAGATTATTTTTGACATTGATACACATACCTATAACTACTAAGAACATATCAATGTTATAATCATCCATGTCATTGTTTCAAAATATTGGAAAAATAATATATTTGAATAACTGTAAAAAGTATACTTCGTAATTTTTTTCAATATTAAATTTTAAATGACGAAATTTTTGAATTAAACTCGAATTCTGATTTGGTAACTATGCATTAACCGCCCTTTATATCCAGTGGTCTTTCCATGTTTATTTTTTTAAATTAGAAACAAACCCTAATCCTAAATGTTTTCATTGTGATATTTAATTTAATAAATTCAATTTTAATATCGTTCTTTCCTCCTCACAAACTATCCCCTTCAATCATTCTACCTCCTCCCTTTTAATCGTTGTCCCTCAGCTTCTTTAATTGTTTCAATTACTTTGGCTTGCAGGATCTTATAGCCCCACTTCTTTGCCTCCCAAATACGGGGTGTACTTATGGTGAGTACATATAAAGAGGAGATGCTAAGAACTCTTACACAATTAGAACCATGGTATCTGAATAGTGTATATAATAAATTAAATCTTATTTAACAATTCTTTGTGATTTCAGCTTTAGGTTTCGATGTAAACTATGGCTTTTAAATTAACCAACTAGATGCTCGCTGAAAATGTTGTCAATGATTAGCATGGATTGATAACATTGTGATTGTGATGGATTGATCCTTTCTTTAGCCACCATATATGTTATGATCGAAATGCTCCGGTGAGACATCGGGTAATGCTTTGAGTGCAGAGTCTAGGGGAAGAAGAATGGAAAGAGGAAATAACTCAGGGTATAGCAGTAAATCAAGGAAAGGCATATCCAAGTCTATATCGGGGATAGTGTGCTGGAAATGTGGAAACAAAGGACACCTAAAGAAAGACTGTAGATCTCGGAAGGGAAAAGAAGGAGATGCACAGCAAGAAAACAATCATGAAGCAAATGTGACAAGTGAGGTGTTACAAGATGCTTTGATTCTTTCTTTTGAAAATATTACTAATTCTTGGGTGGTAGATTCCGGGGCCTCATTCCATGCCACACCTGATAAGAAATATTTTCATGACTATGTTCAAGGAGATTTTGGACAAGTCCGTTTGGGTGATGATAAACCCTGTAAAATTGTTGGAATGGGTAAGGTTCTTGTAAAACAGCGGAATGGAAACCAATGGCTACTAAAGGAGGTAAGGCATGTTCTAAAGAAAAATCTGATTTCAATAGGGCAGTTAGGCGGTGAAGGTTGTGTGACAACTTTCACAGATAAAGCTTGGAAGGTCACCAAAGGAGCCCTGGTAATAGCAAAAGGTGAGAAGGTTGGTACATTGTATAAATATGCAATGGTATTTCTAACTCTATTAATGCTTTAACTTCCAAAGGAGCAGATGCAACATTATGGCATCATAGGCTCAAACACATGAGTGAGAAGGGGATGAAGATTTTTCACTCAAGGAATTTGTTGTCAGGTTTGAAGAATGTTGATTTGGACTTCTATGAGAATTGCATTCATGGAAAACATAAGAGAGTCAAATGTCTCAGAGTTGGGAAAGAAAAGAAGAGCGAAAAATTAGAGCTTGTGCATACAGATGTATGGGGACTTGCTCAGGTATCATCTCTCAGTGTCTCTCGTTATTATGTAACTTTTATTGTTGATGCAACTAGAAAAATTTGGATTTATTATATTCAGAATAAATCTGATGTATTTGATACTTTCAAGAAATGGAAAGCTTTGGTTGAGATTGAGACAAGAAAGAAATTGAAGTCTCTCAGATCAGACAATGGAGGTGAATATTGCAGCAAAGAGTTTGATAGGTACTATTCAGAGCATGGAATTCGCAGAGAGCAGACAGTTCCAAGAACACCACAAGAAAATGGTGTGTCAAAAAGGATGAACAAAACAATCATGGAGCGTGCAAGGTGCATGAGATTGCATGCAGGATTGCCTTTACAATTTTGGGCAGATGTTGTAGACACTGTTGTTTGTCTAATAAATAGAGGGCCTTCAAGTTCCTTGGATGGTGGTGTTCCAGAGGAAGCATGGACAGGTAAACAGGTAAACTACAATTTTTTAAAGCCTTTTGGTTATGAGGCCTTTGTCCATATTAATAAAGAAAATAGAACAAAGCTTGAGGCAAAATCAAAGAAATGTACCTTTATTGGATATGGTGTTAATGATTTTGGATATCGCTTATATGATTATGAAAAGCACAAAATCATTAGGAGCAGAGATGTAATATTCAATGAAAAAGTCTTGTATAAGAATCAGTTGTAGGAAAATAAACAGGAAAAAGAAAACAAGGAATACACAGTTCTTGATGGGATCACTGAAAAAGTAAAGGTGCCTGAAAATAATAATAATAAACAACCACAACAACAGCAACCACCACAACAGCAACATGCACCCTAAACACCTGAAAGTGATTTTAGAACATCTACCAGGATAAGTATACCCCCTGAACGATACTCTCCTTCATTATATTATTTATTGTTGAATGATTCTGGTGAACCTGAATGTTATGAAGAAGCAATGCAGGTTGAAAGCAGGAAGAAGTGGGAGCTAGCCTTGGAAGAAGAGATGGACTCCTTAATGCATAGCCAGACTTGGGACTTAGTTAGGTTGCCTGCAGGTAAAACTACATTGCAAAATAATTGGGTTTAGAGGCTGAAGGTTGGGTTTAGAGGTACAAAGCTAGACTTGTGGTGAAGGGGTTTGCATAGAAGAAAGGTATTGATTTTGATGAAATATTTTCTCCTGTTGTTAAAATGACTTCAATCAGAACTATTTTAAGTCTAGTAGCAGTTGAAGATTTGCATCTTGAGAAGTTAGATGTAAAGACAACCTTGCTCCATGGGGATTTGGAGGAAGAGATATATATGCAGCAACCACAAGGATATGAGGTAAAAGGGAAGGAGAAACTAGTGTGTAGGTTGAAGAAGAGCTTGTACGGCTTAAAACAGGCTCCAAGGCAGTGGTATCTAAAATTTGGCAAGTTTATGTCTGAACAAGGTTATACTAGATGTCACTCTGATCATTGTGTTTATCTGAAAAAGCAAAATGATGGCAGCTATATTATATTGTTATTGTATGTAGATGACATGCTTGTTGCAGGGTCTAACATGCAGGAAATAAATGTGCTCAAAAGAAAATTGGCAAATTCATTTGAAATGAAGGATTTGGGAGATGGAAAACAAATCCTTGGTATGAGAATAACTAAGACAAGAAAAATCACAAATTAACATTGTCTCAGAATGAGTACATACAGAAGGTGTTGAAAAAATTTAATATGCACAATGCAAAACTAGTTAGCACACCTTTTGCTAGCCATTTCAAACTTAGTAAGGAGATGTGCCCAAAGACCCATGAAGACATGGATTATATGTCTAAAGTTCCAAATGCATTAGTAGTTGGAAGCTTAATGTATGTAATGGTCTGCACAAGGGCTGATATTGCACATGCAGTGGGAGTTGTAAGCAGGTACATGAACAATCTAGGAAAAGAACATTGGATGGCAGTGAAATGGATTCTCAGATATTTGAGAGGTACCACAAATCAAGCATTATGCTTTGGTGGTTCAAACATTTCTCTATAGGGATATGTTGATGCAGATATGGCAGGTGACAAAGATAACAAGAGGAGCACTACAGGATATGTATTTACTGTAGGTGGAACAACTGTCAGTTGAGTTTCAAAAATCCAAAGTGTTGTTGCACTTTCAACAACAGAAGCAGAGTATGTTGCTGTTACAGAGGCTAGTAAAGAAATGATTTGGTTACAAAGGTTTATGGATGAATTAGGTAAGAAGCATGATATGGGCACATTATACAATGATAGCCAAAGTGCCATTCATCTTGCAAAGAACTCAGCATTTCATTCCAGTACTAAACACATACAACTCAAGTACCATTCCATACAATCAGTGTTGGAAGATGGAGAGTTGAAGTTGGAAAAGATATACACTAGCCAGAATCTTGCAGATATGCTAACAAAAGTTGTAACCAGGGAGAAACTAAGAATATGCTCAGTTTCAATTGGTCTTCAAGGATGACGATTAAGATGAGAAACAACCAGGTCCAAAGAGGAGTCATTGTCCAGCAAATGAAGCAGCAATGGAGTTGCTACAATCATTCTCCAAGTGGGAGATTGTTGGGTGTGGAGCATGATTATCATCCTAATTTAGAGGTCTTTGTTTCAGCCGGATGTATACCTCAGGAATATTGTACACCCTTCCACGCGGGGGTTTTGGGGGCAACGCCCCCGAAGCTAAAAACAAATGTAAAATTGCCTTGTAAAAGTATAGTAATCTCTAGTCAATCTGGGTCGTTCATTAGGCGGATGATCTGACAGTAGAATTTATGTTTAGTTTAGAGTTTTTTTCCCCAGAAGGCAACCCCTCTCTTTTTGTGAGGGTATTGTATTGAGGCTATGTAATAGATGTGTATTCTCAGAGCGAGAAACAGAGAGGTGAGACTGTGAGAGAAAACAGAGGATATTACAGCGGATCTACTGTAGGTTGTGTCCCTTAATTTTGTTGGATAATAGAAAGGAAGGACTCGCTGTTCGAGGTGGATGTAGCCCAAACTGGGTGAACCACGTATATCTGAGTCTCTTTGGTTTTATGTGTTTGTTTTTTTCCGCATATTATATCTCTTGCATTTCTTTGTCATATAATATTTTTCAAACAATATATATAGTTACAAAGGCTACTAATTCGCCCATAAAATAGTGGAAATTCTGGTATGATTTTTGCTAAAATCTGATCGAAATTTTGGGAAATCTAAATTACAGCTGTCAAACTTTAGCATTTTGGTGCCCATGAGATTTTTTATGGCTCTGAATCTATTTCCAACAGAAAAAACAATTCAAACACTCCTATTCAATTTCCACCATAAATTACAGTTCAAACACTCTTATAATCAGATTTAATATATATATATATATATATATATATATATATATATATATTGCTAAATTCCAACAAAAAAAATTCCGGACAAATTTATAACCTCAATAAATAAAACTTATATATTTAAATTAACCATATTAATTTATTAATGTAACAGTACTAATAAAATAAAAACAATTTACTTTAATCTAAAAACTATAATAATCCAAACTACCTAATCATTTTAACAACATTACCCTACGCTTTGATCCTCTACCTTTCTCTATATTTCATATTAATAGATATATTCGATTATGACTTTTAATTTCAACCAAAATATCTAAAACACATCCTGTGGGACATCAAATTACAGGCGAAGCCGAAAAAATCTAAAAAAAATAGTTATTCATTTTTAACAGTTGGCGAAATTTCTGTCCCTTCCAGAAGAATCATTTTTAGTGTTATTAGTGATCACAAATCGTTGGTTTTCTTTATCCTCCTTTATTTGCTTCTTTGAAAGACCCTGATCTGCGGGATTGTTGATCTATAGGATTGTCGATCTTGCATGAAGTCCAACATGCGGGACCTCCAACCATTGATAAGCCGATAGACTGTGCTCGGGACCCTCCGATTTTCGATGTCCGATATCGGTGTTTGGTTGGTCACAGATTTCATTGTTTTCCCCTATCGTTGCTTCAGAAAAGCCCTGATTGTGATTTGCGACCCTTAGCCATTTTATCTTTGTTTTCTAGCTTTCCCAGGGTATCTTCAATCTTCACTAACTTCTGATCCAAGAGTCCATTTTTGGACTTCCACCTATCGTTGGAAAGCTTATTCTGAGCACTATCCACTGGAGAGAGTCCGATTTAGCTTTGAGAGCATATGTGGCTTGCAATATTGCTGCAAACTTCTCTGTTCTTTGGTACTCTTTTTACAACTAGAACTTTGTTTTCAAAAGGTGACAACATGATCTTAGGATCTTTATCTATATTTCGGTAAGATTTTCTACCTCTTTCTTAAATTCTTGAAATTTTGTGAAAACTTCATCCTTTGTCTTAAGTAGATAAACCCAAGTTTTTCTTGAATGATCATCGATGAATGTAACATAGTTTAGATGACCTCCAAGAGATTTGAACATAGGCCCACATACATCAGAGTGAATGAGATCCAGAATCTCTTGGGCTCTAGATGTGCTGTTAGCAAATGGTTTCTTTGTACTCTTTCCCAGGGCACAACCTTTGCAAACTCCTTCATGTTCTTCTTTCATATTTGGAATTCCATTTACATTGGAATTTAGGGTTTGTAGAATTTTTTAATAAAGATGTCCCAATCTTCTATGCCATAATTCACATGGGCTTGTCTAAATGTGGACAAGTGATTGATTTTGACGAGATGCAAATATGTGTAGTCTAACTTCTCTAACTCCACTAACTCTAGCTTTTGCAATGCTTAAATATTTGGCCCAAACTACTGATTTACCATCAATAAAAGAAACTCTATCCCCCTTTTCTTCTAGAGATGAAACTGAAATTAGATTTTTGTACAAATCTGGAATAGTGAGTCCCTACCGGGCCTCTTTCTTTCAAACAAATGTAGTAGGGCAAGTAGTTATTACTCTACAGACTACAGCTCTAACTCTATATATATGGAGAACACTCTCTACGGATGAGGAAGGGTAGTAGTCGAGAAAGAAAGAACTGAAAAGAAAGAACATTATATGTTGTTGAGATGAATATTACCTCCACCTTTCAACGCAATTGATGTTGATCCAATTCCTTTGATGAGAAAGCTTTTGTTGTCACCTAGCTCCACTGAGTATGAAGATTTTCATTTAGATAAGGTCTTGAGCTTCTAGTGATATCTGGTCATGTGTCTTGAAGCTCCATTGTCTATTACCCATATGTTTTCATCTTGGAATGTTTCGGACAGAGCTTAAAACAATCCTTCATTTCTTGAATCTTTTGGATCTTGGGAAGAGAATAATTTACTCCATACTCTTTTGAAGTATTGCTTGATTAGTATAGCTAAATATGAGCACTTCTTTACTAGATTTTCCATGATATAGTTGATCTCCTTCCTGCCCTCTTTGAACCATAACTTTGATACCATGTTGAAGAATGTAGGGAAAATTATGACTTAGAGATTTGTCTTTAACTTATTGATAACGTTTGTGTTGTCTTTCTTATTTAATATGCGTATCTTCATTATGTTAGTGCTTTCATCAAACAGTTATCAAAACAGAAGATCAATAGTAGAACAAGTGCACATTTTGTTGGATCCAAGCCAGGGAAAAACCTCTCCGCTTGAGAGTAAAACCATTGAATCTCCTCTTATAGATGTTTAGTAGATGAATACCAAGACCCTTGACAAAATTTCTGACTAAGTATTACCTTCAATATGCATGTCACTATCCCATGCACTATACAATCTTTGTTTCACAGTCTTTTTGTCTTTATGACATTGTACTCTTTTTTGACTTCGGCCTCCTTATACATTCGCATTTTTATCACCATCCACTACTTCTTAGCTAGATCATCTAAACTTTACTAAAAGGCAGAGTCTATCATAAGACAGACTCACCAAGTCATTGTAGTTTTGTGTAGACTTCTCCGAGAGAATATGTATGCCTCACCGAGAGATTGTGGATGCCAAACTGAGAGACTTTAGTTTTGTGTAGACTTCACTGAGAGAATATATATATCTCACCGATAAACTTTGGATGCCTAACTAAGGGACTATATTTTTGTATAGACTTCACCGAGAGACAGTGAATCTTCTTCACTAAGAGACTGGGGTTCTGTGTATACTTCACCAAGAAATAGTGTATACTTCTTCACCAAGAGATTGTGGTTCTATGTACTTCACCTTCGCTTTTCCTCTTCCGAAATCATCCGAATTGTTATTCTTTAAATGTCACTCCATGCATTATACATATAGGTAATTGTTGACATCCATTAGGTTGACATGTGATCCATAAGTCAAGCCGATTGATCAAGGAGATCACTGTGTTTTTCATTTAGTCGACTTGCAAGGGATAGTGACACTAGGTTTATTGAAGCGTAAATGCTTTGATATGATTGTAATAATAATTATGTTTAAGACACAAAATCCTAAAGACATCAAGAAGATGTGTTTGTTCTATGGTAAATACATCTTTTTGATGAAACCCATGATGCAAGGAACAATAAATGTCTCTTGTCATAATATTATATTTTACATGTCATAATGAAAATCGAACCTAGTTATGTTTTCTTCAACACAATCCTCACTTTAACGCTTATTCAAATGATTATTATTATTATGGCACAATTAGTTTAATATGTAACCTATCAATCCCTACAATGAAACTGATTATCTTTCATATATATACCATATGTCGATGGAAGCCCTCGAAACCCTAGGGCCTCAAGCACAAAACCACACAACATTACCAGTACGTAACAATTTTATTTATTCTATACAACTAGGGGAAAAATCTATTTCTTTTATAACTCTAGTTCATTTGAACGTATTTAAACATGTCTATTAAATGATGAATTTCATTATATCTCACAATTTGATGTTAAAAAAGGAGGGGGATTTCGTCTCATTCCAATATTATAACATACCTACCAAGTCGTTCCTTTTACAAGTCCCATTATGTATTATATGATGCCACCACCCATGTAATTGGCACCCCACTTTGTTTCTCATCAAACACCATGAGTTTGTACAGTTGACACTGTCACATTCAAAACATATGAAGTCAATTTTAGCTCATTAATCATTATCAATTACTACAAATCAAATTATTGTACTAGATCAATCATTCTTAATACACTCACCCCATCTTTATTGGTGTTGAATGTTGAATCCATGGCTATTAATATATCATTCAATAGCTTGAAAATGGTCTCCAACATCCACTTCGTTTGAATTCCAACTATAAAAGGGATCTCTCCACCATTGTGCTTTTGATAAAAGAAAAAATAATCCTGGGTTTTTTTATACCAAAGGTTCACACTCATTTCATCCTTCTTATGAAACTAAGACTTTGTTTTCATTAGATGATTATAGATGTTAACAACATCTTTCGTGCATAAAAATAAATCCATATCTTGAGTTGTGGCATCCATGTCAACTTATTTTTTAACATGCATTTTACAAACCGAGTCAATCAACACGTCCAAAAAGAAACAACTCTCTACATAGGAAACCGTGTCCCTCGATAACTTTGGTTGATGTAGGGACCTAACATCACCCGAAGTGTCATGCTAACCATGAAAAGGCCATCCTTAGCTATATTCATGTTCATACATGTTATATGTTATTATTGTTATGTCAAGGATTTGAACCATAACTTTTACATTGAAATGGCATTGACAACCCCTCATTTTCGCAAATGAGGATCTTCGTTTCATTTCATTTTCTCCTCATTTGTCCTTTGGGCCATATGAACAAGCATAGGTACATAAAAATGTTTGGAAGTTTAATCCATATGACAAATGATAAAGCATGGTTGATACCAACATTTAGAAGCAATGCATCTCTAAAAAACTTACACTTCATATCGCATGCAAACAGTAGGCCTTGAGCCTAGTCATTTATTTTGAACCCGGATGAAATAACATGGAGCTTCTGGGTTGATTTCCACTCCTCTAATAAAGTCAGGAATTATATGTGAAGGGATTTTTGCAATCCAATCAATTCCCATGTTGTTTCCATGTACTTCAAACCAATCTAAATCCTTTCTAGAAAAAATTATCTTTTGTTTAGGGTCTTGCACCAGAAGGGCAATGATAGTTTCCCATTTTCCTTGCTTTACCATTTTGTGACCCACGAAGTTGTTGCAATGGTGACCCAACAAGTTGTTGCAACAGGGACCTAGAAAGTTGTTGCAATAGTGACCTAACAAGTTCCCATAATAGTGACAACAATGAACCAACGAGTTTCCACAACGTCAATCAACGAGTTGCTGCAACGTTGAACCAATGAGTTGCTACAAAGGTGAACCAGTGAGTTGTTGCAAAGGTGAACCAGCAAGCTGGTGCAACGGTGAGACGATGGGTTGCCACAACTATGAACTAGCTTGTTGCCGCAATGATGAAATAATTTGTTGCTGCAATAGTGAACCAATTGATTTTTGGAAATTAAGTTTGGTGCTCTCCTAACCCTTCACAAGCAAAAACTAGTTGTGTGTTTGAAAATGGAGAACTAAGTCAAGTATTTTAGAATAGTAGAGAAGTTCCTCATAGAAATAAAAATAATGAGGGCTACTATATTGCACCAATTCTTAATTGATATGCAATCTAAGGCAATTTAATGTCCAACAGAATCTAAAACCTATTCATAGAGAAACACCTTTCAAATAGTCAAATATTCAAAGGAATCACCATAACCAGTCACTCTATCCAAGCATCAATATCATCATAGGCATTTATTTCGTCCAACCTTGCTAAAAAAACTTATCTACATTTGCAACTTTAAGTCTGATATCCAAAAACTGAGGGAATGCAAACATATATTAAAGAAGATGGCCTAAAGATGGCATAAAAATTTAATTTTATAAAAACCTCAGGTTTCTTTATTAGTGAAATCCCAATGCTTGAAAACAGAATATTTTGTAAGGATCTCATCTTTCTACTAGGTCAAACAATACTCATGAGGACTCATTTATTTTCATAAAATGAACGATCATATGGAAATAGGGCGCACCATTGAACTCGAGTTTAAGATCTTGATATTTTTTATGGTATTTCTATGCTTGCAACAATTACTTCAATGCCTTATCATCATTGACAATGATTGTAGATAAAACATCAAAAATACATACAAGAAGATATGAGATAATTTGATTACAATTGAGACTCCCAACTATATACCTAGGTAGCTACCCATTCACGAATGGTCATGTCTTTAGAGACATGACTCTTCAACACTTATTATTAGTTAATTATTCATTATGTATGAGTTTTATTATTTATAGTTGTTTATATATATATATATATATATATATATATATATATATATATCATAACTAGCTTCTAGGAAGGGGAATTAGCCCCTAGTCGCACTCTTTAACACTCCCTCTCAACTAGGGAGGAATTCCACCTATCAAAATTCATCCATGGCTATGTTATCATGCCCGTCGCGTGCCATCTCTGCAACTTGTCTCATCTTTGCTGAAAGATTGATATCATAGTCCAATAAGAAAGGATTGAAAGAGGGTGGGTCAAAAGACCCTACCATCCTCGCCAAAATGACAGAGGAAGGTCCTCATGTCCAGTGATAGAACCCCTACCAGGCTTGATCCTTTAATGATCAAGTTGTTGAACATCATGCATCCTAGTTACAGTGAATACAATAGTACCATACGTGTCTGTATGTAGTACAAATTAACCCTAATCACTTTTCCCAACTCATTGACTAGATGAGAGGTACTTCCCAAGAGTCCCAGATTGCAAGGGTAGGATGTATGCTAGGGTGTCCATAGGGGAAGGTGAATCACTCATCTTGTTATCATATGATGTATTGAATATGGAAAGGTGAACCACTCACCCTATGTTCACATATTGGGATATGTACTCCACAGGGGAAAGTGAACCACTGACCCTAAGCTAATATAACTCCAAGAAGAACCCTAGACCCCCAGGATCTCCCAGAGCTTAATGTTTAACCCAATCAAGATCCGTCCATATAGGGAATGCTTCTCTCTAAAAGCTAATAATTTTTCCTTCCCAAAGGCTTTGTGAGGATATCATCAACCTAGCCATCCATCCTTGGGAGCCCCATTGCTCCTCCCAGCAACATATAGATGATGGCACACAACTCACTAAAGAGATTATTCAAAACACATTGTCTTACAGCTACCCATTCTAGTAGTAGTGATTTTAGCAATACTTTGTTTCCTATACATCTAGTGTACCAAATCAAAAATCATGTTAAAGAAAATATTTAAATAACCTTACTCCCTCTCACTCAGGGAGGCCACAAGCCTAATATTTTCTAATTCATGAAGATGCCCCAGTGCCTATTCTGCATAATTTTATTTCATACGGCTAGACTCTCTCTGGTTTAAGGTGCATGTTGTAATACAAAGGATCCACCTGGCTACCTGCTCATCTTTATGTTGTACATAAAGATTGTAACAACCCCAAAAATTGAACACTATGTCTAGACCTTTCTCTACCAAACTTGTGATACCATGTTAATTTTTATGCTATGTTTCATGCTTGCAACAACTACTTCAATGGCTCATCATCATTGACATTAATTGTAGATAGAACATCAACAATATGTACAAGAAGCTTTGATTACAACTGAGGGTCCCAATTATATACCTAGGTAGATACCCATTCACAAATGGTCATGTCCTTGGAGACATGACTCTTCAAGGTTAATTATTAGTTAATTTTTCATTATTTATGATTGTTATTATTTATAGTGTTTTATATTATTTTTATATATTTTTTATTCATAGCAAGCTTATAGGAAGGGGAATTAGCCCCTAGCTACATGTTTTAACAAATCTCTATTTATTTCCATGAATTAGATGGATTCTTGTACTGGAAGTGTTCTTATGGGCCTTGAAATCTCAGGTTTCATATGGAATAAATTCAGCAGAACTCCGTATGGAATAAATTCAATAGAACTTCGGGAATAAAATTGGGTTTCTAAAAGGTTCAATCTCTATATTTTTTGTGTGGGGGTTAAAGTATGAATAGTATTGTCTGCATTCCCCACAGTCGAATATTCAAACGTATCCAGGGCAAAAAATCTTACAAAAATTGCAACAACGCAAACAACAAAGAGTGATGCAACTTACTGTTGCACTTCATTTTGGGTGACGTTGACCTTTGCTCATCTGGTTACAAGTGTGTCGAGTTAAAATTTCTCTAAAATTATACTTTGTCTCAGGGTGCAAGAGATTTCAGAAATGTACAGGCGACTGGAGAACTTGGATTTCAGAATAGAGAACACGGCAAGTTGAAGCAGACTCGTCATGAATTCAAATGGGGGTGGTAGAAAGAACGTCGTATCAAATGGAGCCTGCAAACGGTAATCAAGATGAAGAGAGAGAAGGGTATTCGAGACAGAGACAGAGAAGGTGGGAAGATGGAGACAGAGAGGGACGGGGCCCATGGCGAGTCGACAGGGGTCGGTCAGAGTAGTCTCGTCGGCAACAAGTCGACGCAAAACCTAAAGGGTAAATCGTCGACTCATTAGACTACTCTAATATTGACAAGTAATGTTGGTGTGATGGCAACTATGGCCGAATATCTTTTACATGGGAATTCATGCTTTCATCGGAAACAAAAGAGTATGAATTAATGGAGTCATGTCAGTTTTCTAACAATGATTGTAAAAGTTGATATTGTTAAACGAATATTGACCTAGTTTTTTTGGGCCAATGATAAACATTATAAAATTGCAAATCAGTTTGGAATTTCACTTTTATGGAAGTTAAATTTGTGAACTATTTTTTATTTTTTTTTATTTTAGGGTTAGTTTTTTGATATTATAATATTAATAATATAAATTTAAAATTATTGTTAAGTATTTTGTTTGCCAGAAGTCTTTTTTGACTTATGATAAATTTAAAACTTATCTCTTAAAAATTTACTAAATTAAAATTAAAAAAAAAAACATCAATAAACTAATTATAAATTTCTCTATTCAATTAATATATTTACTAATTATTTTAAGAAATAAAATATTATTATTATATAGTAGGCGTGGTGTATATTAGAATTGGGTTTGAGGAATCTTATTTTTTATATAAATAGATGGACACGATTTGATTTCAAGAAAATATTCCTCATCTAATATATTATCCAAAAAATAATATGAAAAGTAATTAAACATTTTTCAATTTCAAATTAAAAAATAACATATTTAATTTAAAAATCATTTATTTCACTACATATTAAACACACAAACACGCTGTTAATGTAAAAATCATCACAAATTAAACACACAAACACACGGTTAATTTAAAAATCATTTATTTCATCTTATTATATATTTAATCTCATTTATTTCATCTTCTTGTATATTTAATCTCACACCATGTGTATACACCTAGGTTCACTCTGAGACACAGACACATGGGCTCAAGTTGTTATTCTTTATCTCACATCATGCATGTACATCCAGGCCCACATGGGCTCACGTTGTGAGAAATGGTCACATGGGCTCAAACTGTTTTGTTTCCCACCCATCAGAGTTTAGTCTACGTGAGAAACGTTCACGTCACATGGGCTCAAACTGTTTTGCTTCCCACCCATCAGAGTTTAGTCTACGTGAGAAACGATCACATGGGCTTAGAGTTTAGTCTACGTGAGAAACGATCACATGGGCTTAGGCTGTTTTGCTTCCCACCAATAAGAATTTAGTCTTATTTAGTCTGTTTCGCATGGAGCATTAGAGAAAGGGTTTTTGGAGGTCGTGCATGTGACCATTTGGGTTTGGCGTGTTATGTCTATCGTGTATGCCACCTACTTTGCTGGAAGCCTACAGCCATTAACCTACAGTTGTATTTTATTTTTAATTGTTGCAAGAAAGCGTTGTTGGTCGTTACGGAAAATATTTTGGTCCGAAATTTTACACATTGTTTCTATTTTAATTCTCAACTATAATATCAAAAAGAGAGGTGTTCCAAAGTGTTGTTTACTTTGTGCATATAAAAATGAATGGATGGTTATAATTGTATGTTCATTAAAGGTATTATATATGATATAGTTTAATTTATAGATTAAATGGATTTTTATGATATTTTTTCTAGTTAGTTTGAATTAAAATCTAGGAGAAATTTTTAAAAATAGTTGGAAATAATTAATTCCTACTTGTCTATGGTTGTACATTTCTATTTGAGGAGTTTGTTCGTATGTAATAGGAATTTAGTTTCTCCTAGTTTAGTGTGTGGTTGAGAGAATCTCTCAACCACGCTATTGTACGTCTAAGATAGCATTCTTATCTTAAGACTATTGATTGTATAAATATGTGTGTAATTTCCTCATTCAACAATTAATAGAATATATTTTGAGTGTCTACAATTTTATCTAAAACATGAGTTTAAATTGTATAATTTGTAAAATTCGAGTGTTTTAGGGGTTTTTTAGGGTGTTGAATCCATTTATACATTCAAAAATGTATTTTAGACAGCAAAAAATTATGTTTTTTCTTAAAATTGTTTTGTTAAATCGTCATACGCATTATATATTAGTATTTGTAGTTGCAATGTGAGACAAGTAATTAGTAGCTTGGTTTGTGGTTAAAGTTGGATAAATAAATATATATATATATATATATATAGAGAGAGAGAGAGAGAGAGAGAAAAAGAGTTACCCAAGCTATTAATTGGCCCATAAAATAATGGAAATTCAAACACTCCTATAATCATATTTTTTGAAACAAAAATTTACCAAATTCCAAAAAAAAAAACTTTAGAGACAAATTTATAACCTCAGTAAACAATGCTTATATAAATTAACCATATTAATTTATTAACGTAATGGTGCTAATAAAATAAAAACAGTTAACTTTAATCTAAAAACTATAATAATCCAAATTACCCAATCATTTTAACAACGTTCCCTACGCTAATGCTTTTTTTTTTAAATGGGAGAGGCTAGTTCCCTTTAGAAGCATTATGGACCCTCTATTCTTTATACATATATTACCAATGCGTGTCAAAAAGACACATCCAGACATATTAAACCCCATCATAAAAACAACATATTAATTTATTAATATAATAACACTAATAAAATATAAACAATTTACATTAATCTAAAAACTATAATAATCCAAACTACTTAATCATTTTAACAACATTACGCTATGCTTTGATCCTCTACCTTCCTCTATATTTTCATATTAATAGATATCTTCTATTATGACTTTTAATTTCAACCAAAATATCTAAAACATATCCTGTGGAACATCAAATTCCAGGCGAAGCCGAAAAAATCTTAAAAAACAGTTATTCGTTTTTAACGGTTGGCGAAACGTATGTGAAGAATCGTACAGCGCGAAGTGGGAGAGAATATTTAATAAATAAATGTGTAAGTTGTAGGTTCATAGCATTGCGAGAATGATAAATTCATTTATTAAAAGAGAAAGCAATTATTACCTTTTGATCATCACGGGAGGGGAGGAGAAGCATACAATGTGTTTTCTTTCCGAGTATAGGGTCAACGCTGTGCCGTGAGGGGAGACAGGGTGACCACCGACACAGGAACAGGATTCGGATTCGGATTCGGATTGAATTCGACGGAAAAAAAATCGACTCTATAAAATTTAATATAAAAAAAATTAGACACTATACATCTTATAATTACTTAAATATATATATTTTTTTAAACAATTATTATATTCAAAATTTTAATGAAAAGATGAAAGTTGTATAAGTTAATTTGGTTTCAAAATAGAAGTCACTGTTTTTTATGTTTTATACAAGAGTTATTGATTTGCAACCAATTTGCTATTTTATAATTTTTGTAAAGTAAGAATTATCTTTCTTTTAATTGCAATTTGTCATTTTATAAAAAAAATTAATATAGAAATTACTTTTTTTTTTCCTATATAAATTATAGTCTTTTATTTTTATTTTTATTTTCCAATAAGAATTACCAATTTGCTAAAATAGAAATTACCCTTTTTTTATTTTTCTATAAAATTAGTCTTTTGTTTTTAAGAAATACAAACTTGCTAATTCTTATAAGAAAATTTATAAAAGCTAATTGATCTTATCATTTGCCTTTCTCTACATTATTTCAATTTTACACCAGGTTTGCCTCATTCCAAATTCGTTTTCCCTTGTGTGTATTATTTCCACCAAGTTCGTTTTTCCCTTCTCTGTGTTATTTCCACCAGGGTTGGGCAAGTCCAAACTTGTATTCTTCCAATGCATCAACTAAGCAAAGTTGGGGTTAAAAATTTACCTTGCTAAGGTGATTCCTATTCAACAATTGAAGATTAAGTTCAATGATCTATTTCCATGGAAGTTGAGCGGTTCCAAACTTGTGTTGTTCCAATGCATCAACCAATCAAAATTAGAATTAAAAATTTACCTCTCGAATAGATAATAGATGTTGTTCCAATACATCAACCAATCAAAATTAGAATTGAAAATTTACCTCTTTAATAGATAATAGATGCAAGTGTGATCCTTATTTAGCAGTTGAAAAGTAAATTCCTTAATTAGTAAATTCCTAAGTTAGTAAGATAAGCGTAAGTTTTATTTTTTTAATAAAATAAGTAAAAAAAACAAATCAATACTTTTTCAATTTATATATCTACTACACCATTCTGAATTTACAAAATGTATTTAAACAATATTTGAAAATTAAGTAATGTGAAAAATTCTTATGTATTTAGTCAATCATATATATTTGCATATATCAAATTTCTATTGACTGTATACATTGCCCTGCTTATGGCCACTGTTCAGTGTAACGAAGCACATTATGTATTCATATTAGGGCGCGAAACAGATTCAAATTAAGGGACAAGCAGAGTAAATGTTGGAGACAACAACAGATTCAAATTAAGGGACGAAGCAGAGTAAATGTTGGAGACAACAAACTGGAACGGGTGCCTTTGACAAAAATATAACACCGAACCGAATTAGAATTTTCCGAATTAATAACGTATTTTTTTTCCCAGTACGGATGAACTTGGTATCTATGCTTAATTATATAAATATAAAAATAAATAGTGTAATATTTCAAAGTAAGTAGATTTTTTTTAATAAATTTGGTTTGTCAATAGATAAATGTGAGGTGACTGATTCAATTCTCCACTAAGATTAAGATGATATATTGGACATGTTAAAAATGTAATCCTACCAAAATTACTAAAAACAAATAAATAAATAAATGTAAATTTATTTTAGAATCACAAATTATCATACTTTATATCATATATCGTTAACTTGATATAATAATATCATTTAATGATAAAGTGGTGATATTAATATTACTTTGTTAAAATGGTGGTATTAATATTACTTTGTTAAAGTGAGGTATTAATATTAGTTGTATTATTTAGATAGTATAGATATTACATTTGGTTAAGTCGATTTAATATCACTTAATGTTAAAGTGGTGATATTAATATTACTTCGTTAAAATGGTGGTATTAATATTACTTTGTAAAATTGACGTATTAATATTAGTTCTATTATATCGTGTTAAAATGATAGTATAAATATTGCATTTGAATAATATTATAATTTTACAATTAATTTATTTTATGACATAACAAAAGCTTTATACAATTTACAAAATAAATAAGTTTTATTTTCATTAATTAGATGTTAATGAAAATAAATAAATGTATAATAATACCATATGTTAGCACTACTTATCTCATATAGTGTTAACACTAAGATATTAACACCCCTTATATCTTGGGGTGTTAAGCTATAACTTCAAATAACATTATGGTCTTATATTTAACTTTTTTATTACTTACAATAAAATTTATACATTGTATATAATACAATAACTTTTCTCTTGTATTATATGGCGTTAAAGCAATAGTATAAATACCACATGTGTGTAACATTATGGTATTAAAATTAATTTTATTTTATTACGTAACAAAATTTTTATACAATTTACAAAATAAATGAATTTTATTTTCAACAAATTTGATTGCCACAGTTAGAGGATAATTCATGGTCAAATCAGGTATTAATCCATTGTTTACATCAAACAAATATTTGTAAAATTAATCTTATAAATATAATAAATTTGTTTTTTTTTGAAATATTTTAAATTTATTTATTTAAATCATGATTGGTTAACTGTTTTTTATTCTTAAATCAAAAATCAAATTATTTATGTTATTTTATTATTAAATTTTATTTTAAATAAAAAATTAAAAATAGAAAGTAACACTCCAAATTCCTATTTGGCATCAACACGAGAACTATATGCTATTAGGATGAAACTTTAAAATGGACATGAATAGATAAAAATCAAATTATTTATGTTATTTATTATTAAATTTTATTTTAAACAAAAAATATAAAAATAGAAAGTAACACTCCAAATTATTACCCGGCATCAACATGAGAACTATATGCTATTACGATGAAACTTTAAAAGTCGTCCACCGTACAAATTAGATTATAACACCTACAACCAAACTAATTTGTGAAACAATTAACCAACCATTAGTATTTATATCTATTTAAACTTGTTAATTATTATAGTTAATATCTATACAAAATTATATATATATATAGCAGAGATTTTCCATACAAATTTATATATATAATAAATTAAAATGAACAAATATGACATTAAAGTTATAAAAAAAAAAAAAAAAAAAAAAAAGCACACCATACACAAAGAGAATTCTTAGTATCTCTACCTTGTCAAAGATAATGCAATTATGAACTATCTTGTTATAGAGCTTACAAAAATACATAAACACCACTATACAAAAAGTTCTTAAAAAAAAAAAAAAACTCACATTATATTTTTCCCAATACCACCCAAGAAAAGCACTAAATTTCTTGAACCAATTGGCTCCTTAGATGACACATTAAAAGAAAAAGAGAAACTGTTTGATAGCATCTTGGAAAAGAAGCAATATGACAACAACTATACTTTTGACCAATTTTTAGACAAATTACATTTAACCAAAACTAGTTACATCATAGTAATACAAAATAAATTAATAGCTAAATCTATGCGGCCTTGTATTCTTGTATTATATGGTGTTAAAGTGATGGTATAAATATTTACATTTGTGTAACACTATGATATTACAACTAATTTTATTTTATGAGATAACAAAAGTTTTATACAATTTACAAAATAAATAAAGTTTATTTTCAATAAATTTAATTAAATAATTGTATATTAAAGTAATATTTTAGCACCACTCGCTTATAAAATGTGTGTCAAAGTTGTGATATTAATGCCACTTATATCTTCAGTGGTGTTAAGTGGTATTAACACAACACTTTCCAATAACATCATTTTTTTACATTTAAATTTTTCTTATTTCATAAAATAAAGTTGAGACATTATTATTATTATTATTTTTAAAAATATAACAAGAAACTGTGACCATAGCAATCTATGACGATTATTGTTTTTTTTCAAAAAAAAAAAAAAAATTGATAATTTTTCAAAGTGTTTAAAAACATAAATTTATGTTTAGCTACCTTATTGATATCAAAATAAATGTACAACATGTTTGTGATGGTTTTTGTTACTCCTCCTCTCTCCTACCAAATATAAACAAAGGGGTTTAACTCGGTTTCCCATTCTACCAATATCAGTTATCCCTCTAATCATCATATTCCTCATCTAATGAAATGGTTTTGAGGGATTACCTACAGTAAGATTCGTGAGACAAAATATGGTAGAATAGAAAGAAAATATTCAACTCTTTAACACCCAACCTTTTTATTTTATTTTATTTTAATTGTAATTATGATAAGCGTTTAATAAACCGCTCAAGTGTATAAGCCAAATAACCATACAATGGACTATAATGCAACGGCATCAAAATTTATTTGACTATGGCAACCCACTATGCCAATCCAACAATGGAAAAATGATATAACATTAACCACTAATAATTTCACCAAAACATATGAACATTTCAATGGCTAGGTTTTGTGATGCGTTCAATCCGCTTACTCCAAATAAGGATCAACCTTTGTTGGGCAATGTGGCAGATCTGATAAATAAGGGCGCCATCATCTTACCTCCCACAATAGATGGAGAACCTTTGGCTAAATGGCCTCTTGGCCCTCGCTTCCGGTGCTTCACGACTACACAAATCAATGGATGGCCTTTTAGCCTCTACAACCCAAATTTATGTATGGAACGACCCTTTATTCATACGTTGTGTCTATGAACGACCCTTTATTCATACGTTATGTCTATGAACGACCCTTTATTCATACGTTGTGTCTATGTGGCCCTCACAATAGAGAAACATGCTTTAGTGGGTTAATGCCCGTTAATAAAGCATGATGGCCCAGCCCTCCAATGACCAGAGTGGTCAAAATCTCAGTAAATGGCAACCTTATGCAACATGATCCACTCCTTAGCGATGGGCTCGTGGCCTTCCAAGCACGTATGGAAAACGCTCCCTAATACTAGTGCAATGTATATATGGCTCTGCATCCCTCAACGTATTAGATCTTAGACCCAACCCTTAAGCAATTCATCAACATGAAAATTCGCAGATGCAATCTTTTTGCAGTGATAACGAACATGCCAAACTTCTCTACGATTAACCTTGCCACCTTATGTCGATGATTTTAACCAATGGCCCAATAATAATAATGTATTTGTTTCTTAAATAAAAAGAAAGGAATTAATATCTGCAAAAGATCTAGATAAGATCTTCTTGTACTTTACAACTTACATGGACAAATCTCATAACCCTTCGATGAAATCAAAAAGATGGGAGAAATCAAACCAGCTAAGGTGGTATCTAGTACCACTCAAGTTGGGTTTCCAACTAGGGTGAGAAAGGATCCCATCAAAGCTAGCCTGAGGATCTCACCTAAAACCATCACTTGTAGAAAAGTTGTCTAGCTTCCAAATCAAATTCCAAGAGAGAAAATCAAATTACATACCTTCCCTTCGTCCTTCCTCCTTCCTTGTTATAGATTTTGATTGGGTTGTTTTGAAATTTCTACAACTGACCATAATACCATTGACTAATACCACCCACAAATACCATCAAAAAATACGTTAGGAAAATACCACTTCTTACCTAATTATTTATTAAAATCCATTATTTTTCCCTTTTTGATTATAAATCAAGGGTCCCCTTTTTCCAAAACTCTCCCTGTCACTAGCATAAGGGAACAAAGGGCTAGTAAGGGTGACATATTCCAATAATCAGCTGGTTGGGGATATTATATTCCTCGCCACCCAAAATTGCTTTCCCTCAAGTAATTTAAGTGTTGGATGCTACAATATATTCTCTCCCTTCTACTTCAAATTGGGTTGTCAGTAAGGCTGCAAACAGATATATACCATAGCTCCCACTTTGAAACTCCTCTCCACTCTTTTAAGCTACTCAAATGCCTCTTGTGCTTCCTTTGACCATACAAAGGCTCCTTTCTTAGTGGGGTCAGTAAGCGGGACTGTTAGCTCTGAATGCCCTTTGACAAACCTTCTATAATGTGTGTATATACCCAAGGAGCCCCACAACTTTGTTACATTCCTAGGAGTGGGCCAATTAAGGATGGCCTCAATCTTCTCCTAATGCACTTTGACCCCCTAGCCTTTGATCATGTGCCCTAGATACAACATCTATGTCAAGAAATGCTCACATTTGGAGCTTTTAGCATAGAAATACTACTCTAAATGTCATAGGCACATCCAACTATAGATCATGATGAGTTCTTGGACCCTTTCCTTGTAGAAATTTTGAATAATATGACACTTATTCACAGAGATTATCCCGATTATACACTATTGCGGAATACATGCATAATACATAAGCTCCTCTACGTTGATCATCAATTTAGCAGCATTAAAAATAATGAAACATCAATCGCATGCGCACATAGAAGCATCAATCACACATATCAACACAGTATGTACCCGGGGAAAGCTTATAGCTGAAAACCCCCAACTATCTGTATATTATATTGATTGAGAACATGTAACAATACATAGTACAATACTCCTCACAAGTACTCAGTACTATCTCCACCTGTTACACACAATATAGCTCAGATCTGATCTCCAAATCTCCTCCGCTGCTTGCCTGCCTCTATTGCGCTATACCTACAAGAGAAATGAATAAGAATGGCTGATCCAAACTCGTATTTACCATGTGAAAATCACCCACACTGGAAATCACCTGAGCAGAGGCTATTTCACTGGGCATATACTACGCAATACTCATTGGCATACTCAATCCATTGATTGTGCAAGATCTCATGCACAACTGATAGCAATCTCAACCTCTAACACCTGTCTCCATTGAACTGTACATGCACTGAGTTAACTGATGTATCCTTCAGTTGCATTATGAGTTAATAATTAGTGAATTAATTAATAATTAATTCACACAACTCATCACTTAGTCTATTGATTAGTTAGACTAATTACAACTAGTTTAACCAAGTCAAATTGAACACAACTCCACCAACTCCACATCCAACTCCACAAAACTCACATGCATGAGTTCTAACTAATGTCCTGCATGCAATATCTCAACTGACTCATAAGAAAAGCGTATTTCCTTCTGACAGCTGCATGTGCCACATCTGTAGCTCAAACTAAAGTGCTCCAAGAGGATAAGATAAAGTTTATAGTCTAAATATTATTATGAGACAATAATATTTGACTTTTATATTTTTGACTAACAGTCTAAAAATAGACTCTGATCACTCCTGCTGTGATCCAAAAATAGAAGTCCATCTATTTTTCCCAACATGACCAATCATCCATAAACAGCATTCTGCAACTCATAGACCATGATCCATATGTCTAAAAATAGACTTTGCGCCAAAATTCGCCTGCAGGCTCACTTAGTGAAGGTGACTCCTTTCCACTAAGATCCATCATCTTGTTGCATTTTCAACACTCCCTCTCAACAAGATATGGATTATCAGCAACCCCTATCCTGTAACTCTGGAATGTTCTGCATGCAACACATTTTCCCCAGCAACACTTGGAACAAAAACACTCCCAACTGACCACTCCGTTGGGCTAGGAACATTACCTGATGTTGAAGCTCTACCTGTTGCTGACAAGTGCTCCCTCTCTAACATCTGCGCTACTGCAACATCTCCATGCATCTCGCACCATTGCACACCTCTCTGTGCCACCTAGCACTGTGCAAAACACTTGTGCCTCTCGCATTGCTGCAGCCTGCTAGCTATGCGCTGTCTTAGGATTCCCTACATTGTCGCTCTCTTTGCTGCTCCATCCGTATCTGTCTCTACCCAATCAGTCAGTTCCTACTACTCCACATCGGGGCTCCCGTAGCAAGGTCTCATCCAAGAGGTCAGGTACCTCAAGGATCCTGCCCCTCCTCCTTGGGACGATCACTCTATATCGCCCCACCTCCTACCTGGAGGTATGGCTACATGTGATCCCTCAGCCCACCTGGCTCAAAGTTTCCCCCTACTGGAGGTCTCTGCATGAGTAGATGTCTCTACTTGATCTCCTCTCAGCTTCCCTTGTTGTGGCTGCTCCACAACCTCTTGAAGCTGCTGCACAAATCGTGGCTCCTCCACAATCGTCTGAGACTTCTTCTGGCTCTGCATGTTGAGAGGTAATATACGCTCCCTCTCAACCACCAAGTCTCCATCAATTTCCTTGCTGCTCAAGGCTTTGCATGCATCTTGAACCTCAAGAGCATACAGGTTCTTGACCCATGAACCAATCCGCTTCACCTGTCTAGTGATGATGTGTCTAAGGAAAACCTTTCCCTTACTGAAGACAACATCATATCCTCTGTCTTCCAGCATTGCAATCGACACCAAGTTTCTCTTCAGTCTTGGTACATACTTGACATCGGTCAAGGTAAGGCGAGCTCCATGCTCCCTCTGAAAAATAACCGTGCCTAACCCTGAGACACTATACTTCTCATCATTACCCATCCCTATGAGTATTTGGAGATTTTTCTCCTCCAAAGTATTGAACAAACTTTTGTCACCAGTCACGTGGAAAGAAGCTCCACTGTCAAGAAACCAACCACTTCCCATCATGGATGAAACCATGCATTCGAAGAGTGTGAAGTCCAACTCAAACTGTGAAGCAAGTGAGGCTGCTTCATCTTCAGATCCTTCCCGGATCCCTTCTTGGACTTCTTCTTTGGGCAATTAGTAGCATAATGGCCCAACTCATGACAACGAAATCATCTCACCTTCGACATGTCAACCTTCTTCCCATCATTGGAAGAGCTGGATTCGGAAAGAGAAACCTTCCCCTTTCGCTTCTTTGCCTTACTCGCTAAGGCACAGTTCTCCTCATCATGCATAGATGAAGAACTGTCTCTAGTGCACCATCTAATCTCCTCTTGCACAAGATCCGACCAAAGTCTCTCCCATCTTGGCAATTTCTCACTTCCATTCACCGAGTCCTGGTAGCTATGCCAACTCTTAGGAAGGCCAAGGAGTGCTAGACTCACCATATCCTCATCCTCAACAGTTACCCCCACACTTCCCAGCTCATCCCGGCATTGGGTGAACTTCGTGAGATACTGGGGCATACTGTCTCCATTCTCACACCTAATGTTTCTGAGTTTATCCTTGAGCGCCAACTTCCTCTAGTTGCTCTTGCTTTGGAATAATTCTACCAACGTTTTCCACATCAAATATGGAGAAGCCTTTCCATGGAGGCTGGACACAATGTGATCCCTCACGCCCTCCAACAGAATCCTTCGACACTTTGCTGTCTTCTTTTGCCAATCCCCGACTTGAGCAGCATCAGTAGGTTTTGGGACATCCGCATCTATGAACTCCTTCAACCCATTATCATCTAACACCGCCTCCATCCTGTCCTTCCATGCAATATAGTTCGAGCTGCCCTCAAGGGCATACTCCAATCGCAATCCGTTGAAAGACATTTCAACTTTGACACCAAGAAAACACTGCTGCAAATTCGAATTCCACCAGCTCAAAACTCAACTGCTTCTGATCTAAAATTCGTGAGGACAAATTATTTCTTGTACAGAGATCGACTGTATGGGCATTCACCGGATATCTCACCTTCCAAAAGAAGGATGAATCCAGAAGCTACCTGGCCCGATTACAAACTCTGCCTAAAGAAATAAAATGTAAACACTTTCTGAATAATAGATATGATGATCAACATCTCTGATACCATGTAGAAATTTTGAATAAGACACTTATTCACAGAGATTATCCTGATTATACACTTTTGCGGAATACATGCATAATACATAAGCTCCTCTACGTTGATCATCAATTTAGCAGCATTAAAAATAATGAAACATCAATCGCATGCGCACATAGAAGCATCAATCACACATATCAACACAGTATGTACCCGGGGAAAGCTTACAGCTGAAAACCCCCAACTATCTGTATATTATATTGATTGGGAACATGTAACAATACATAGTACAATACTCCTCACAAGCACTCAGTACTATCTCCACCAGTTACACACAATAAAGCTCAGATCTGATCTCCAAATCTCCTCCGCTGCTTGTCCACCTCTATTGCACAATACCTGCAAGAGAAATGAATAAGAATGGCTGATCCAAACTCGTATTTACCATGTGAAAATCACCCACACTGGAAATCACGTGAGCAGAGGCTATTTCATTGGGCATATACTGCACAATACTCATTGGCATACTCAATCCATTGATTGTGCAAGATCTCATGCAAACTGATAGCAATCTCAACCTCTAACACCTATCTCCACTGAACTATACATGCACTGAGTTAACTGATGTGTTCTTCAGTTGCATTATGAGTTAATAATTAGTGAATTAATTAATAATTAATTCACACAACTCATCACTTAGTCTATTGATCAGTTAGACTAATTACAACTAGTTTAACCAAGTCAAACTGAACACAACTCCACCAACTCCACATCCAACTCCACAAAACTCACATGCATGAGTTCTAACTGATGTCCTGCATGCAATAGCTCAACTGACTCATAAGAAAAATGTATTTCCTTCTTACAGCTGCATGTGCCACATCTGTAGCTCAAACTAAAGTGCTCCAAGAGGATAAGATAAAGTTTATCGTCTAAATATTATTATGAGACAATAATATTTGACTTTTCTATTTTTGACTAGCAGTCTAAAAATAGACTCTGATCACTCTTGTTGTGATCCAAAAATAGAAGTCCATCTATTTTTCCCAACATGACCAATCATCCATAAACAGCATTCTGCAACTCATAGACCATGATCCATATGTCTAAAAGTAGACTTTGCGCCAAAATTTGCATGCGGGCTCACTTAGTGAAGACGATTCCTTTCCACTAAGATCCATCATCTTGTTGCATTTTCAGCATTCCTCTAGCTCAAATCCCCTATTTGGTGGCATATCCCTGAAAACCTTTTGGTGTGTCTGTAATAATTCCATGTTGTCAATATGTTGTTATGTTGTCTTCCCCTACATAACTCAATATTCTATTGTCCATGGGATATCCCCATGTCAATGATCTACCTCCACCTTGTTGGATGTCACGATTGGGCAAGTACTAATGGATCCTTCTTTGCATCACCTTCTTACCATATGGCCCTGTAAATCCATATTCAATCTCCTGATAGTTAGTTATATGTGTCCCAATTGAATATAGCCATTGGACCCCTAATACCACATGGGAATCTAGGAAATCTACTACAAAGAAGTTATCGGTAACTATGTAATTTCCCATTGTTAGACTCATGTTGGGAACTATTTTGGTGCACGACATGTGGTTTTGTTCCTTCTTTCCAACAATCAAGGCTATAAATCCTCCATCAATTGTCAACCCCCTTCTAGCTTCAAACTCTGCATCAATGAAATCGTTGGAGGCCCCACCATTAATTAACAAATTCACCTTTTTCCCATGTATGATACCCTTGATCCAAAGAGTGTGATACCTCATGTTACACAGTAATTTGTCACAATCCCTGTTACTCCTCTTGTCGTACCTTGGAGGACCCATCTCGGGAGATATAAGAAGTGACAAAGGCTAAAAACACTTGCATTATGTTCCCCTGAGTAAGTACTCCATGTTCCCTGAAGACACCTTCTGCAGATCATCCCTAAAAAGTGCTCTTTTTCCATTGGCGCAAGTCCACAGTATCCTACCCGCGCCAATGATGGAGATCCTCAAAAGAGGGCGTGACCATTAGCGCTCTGCCTTAGAACAACAGTCGCGCCAACCAAATTTAGTCGTGCTTTTTGCCTTAACGCACGTCCGACTGTTTTTTCCTTCATTACATGGAGCTTTTCTGAGGATAAAAAATCAGTCTTTTGTCGAGCTTTATCCATCTTTATGGCTTTTGAGGATAATGCTAATCCGCAAAAGGTGTCCCGGTTCATCGTATCCTCCTCCCTTCTTCATCTATATAAGCTTGTCATTATGCATTGGAAAAGCTAGTGTTAGAGTGTTAGTGCTAGTGATTTAGTGATTGAGTGATAGTAGTGATGATTATTGGTCATGGAGTGTTAGATGTTGAGTTCTTGAGTTCTTGGAGGAATGCTAGTGAGTGCTAGAGAGGTTATGCTGCCGGAGAGGAGATGCATGGCAAGACACATATAGTTATTCGCCCAGCCAGGAGAAGGGTCGACGTCAGAACAATGGTTGTAACTTTTCCTGTTTATTAATTGATAAGCGACTGCTATTATAGTTCCAATCTCATTATCTATCATGGTGATGTGTTGATTTATTTCCTTTCTGACTGAAATATAGTTGTGCCTTGGTAGTTTTTATGTTGGTATTTGTCTCTTCCTTTGCATGTGCAGGTGGTCGTTTGTGATCTGTTGGAGCAAGGGAGCGAGGATATCAACTCTGCTTCAATCATAGCGTTGGACTCCAGGTTAGTCTTCTTGATTCACCTTTGATGCATAACTAGGAACTTGCGTAGCAGCGTGGTTTGTTTGTGGCTAGTTCTGTTATAGGCTAGTGGGATCGCCTCTGTCCGCAGAGGGGATTTACCTGACCAACAAATTGGCGACTCCACTGGGGATTAACTATTTGATTTCTATCTTGCATGTTAATTTTCTTCTGCTTGCTTGAGTGAATGAGCTTCCTGAGTCAGTTTTGAGTTTATTCTTTACTGTTTGACCCATCTGAGCACTGTCAACCCGACCTGAGGTCGTATCATTTATTTTTCTAGTTGGCAAGCTTAATTGGCGCGGTTATTTCTCTTACAGTCGCGCCAGTTGGCGCATGTTTCTCAAAAGCAGCTCGCGCTAATCCTGTGGTAGCGCAAGTTGCAGGCTGACAGTCGCGCCAGCTCTGTAAATTTTGCCTGTGTGTGGGTGGAAAGCTCATTCAGTCTCTTTATATATCTCTTTCAGCCTCTGGAACTGTGTTGAACCTCTGCTTGACTGGTCTTAGCCTGTATCCCTCAGCTGTTTGCTCATTTCTATTGATTTTCGTCTCAGCCCTAGGATATCTAGGGGCTTTGCATGACTAGCCTTCTGTGGGAAGTTTCGATCTCTTGATTATCCAGTCAACTTGTTGGTTGTGTTCTGCACCTATCCAGTGCTTTGTTAAAGCTTGATCTTCTATACTCTGAATACTTCACTTCTAGTCTCTTTGAAGTTCACTAGTCTTTGTGTTTTTCCTTGCTTGCATGGTTCATTTTAGTGTTTCCGAATTGGTTCTATTTCATTAACTGAACTTGGATTGTGCATATCTCTTAGAATTTGTTTACATGCATCATGCCATCTTAAAGGAAAGAAAAATAAAAAATCTCTTGCATCATAGTAGTTAGCATTTATTGTTATTTGTTGCTATTAAAAAGAAAAAGACAAAACTTCGTTTCTTGTTATTAGCTGCATTAGGGTCTTTGTTGTTTGTTGAAGTGATCGTTTCGTTTGTGAAAAAGATATCAACCCTCCTGTAGATAGAATTCATCGAATCAAATGATTTAATTTTGGCATATAGTTTGCATGTAAAAAGTTTTTGAGATATCACATACGGTAGGACCAAAAAACTGAAACATAATCAAAGATAAACTTTAAAATGAACTCAATGAACATAACAACGCATTGGAACATAACGCAAACACTCTAGAGGTCTAGGTTAGAGACGTGTTCCGGCGCCTTTAAACCTGGTAGTTTATCGTCGAGTGGTTGGGTGATTCCTCCACGGTGAAACGATAGGTGCCAATACGGCCTGTGCTCCCACGTACCGTCGAGTATATATTGGGAGACCCCTATAGGAATAAAGCCTTTATCCATAGGAAGCCGTGTCAGCCGCCCTACGATTCGCAATGCAGTGAACACAACATTCACGAAGATCGACCACTCGTACCCTAAAAAGTATTCTGTGGTTTTGCGAAAAGTTTGGCATACCCTCTACCTAGAATTCCAGAGCAGTCACTTTTGATCCTTTTCGGACTCCCTAAACGAAAAGGTGCCTATGAGCATCTTGTCACTTCGTGCTCATTAAATATTCGAAGGAGACTAGAGTCATCTTTTATCCTTTTCTCGACTCTTAAAAAATGAAAAGGTTAAGTTCAGTGTCTTAAAATTTATTGGCCACGATAACATCTACCCAATTAGCTTTCGTTTGTGTCAGTCCGAAGTAGGGATTGTCTCGGTAGATTTCGTAAGTTTCATCCTGGCGGAATCACCAGTTTCGTCTTCTACCGAAACATTGGTTGTGAGTCTCCCTGTGGTTCTAAGTATACAACCACTTAGTTCTCGTGCACCAGGTGACGAGACTTACCAGTTTCATTGGAACCCTACGTGGGAATCTTTTGAGGACGGTGCCCCTTTTTGGGACCATCCTTCTCCTCGTGGGTCAGTCCCACCTGTTTCATCTGACATGGATGATTTGTCCCCTACGACGACCGATGAGTCTGTTGCAACGAGCGGTGAAATTCCCACCTCAACGGACCCTATACATGTTAGTAGTACACCTACTACTACAAATTTACCACTGGGCTATAAAGCTTTGAGAAATACTACGCCTTCTGGAACTCCGTTCATAGGTCCCATTTGGTCATCACACACTTTTCCTACTACGGAGCCTTTTACTCCACCAAGTCGCAGTCTATCTGTTACCTCCGTCACAACCGCTCCAACAGTATGTGCAGCCCCCTTGACTTCTATTTCTAGTCGTCCCTCAGCTTCTTTGTTTGGAGTCTTTGACCCCATGACAAATGTCCCAATACAGGAGCCATATGATCCATATTTGTCATCTCAACCGGTTGTTGAGGTATCGGTCCCATTGTCAATTGATTGGACCTCCACCTCTTTCCATGGCGGTCAAGTTTTATCTGCGCAATATCCAAGACAACCCCCTCAAGACCAACCAGGGCAATCCTTTCATGGAAACCCTTTCGTTACTGCTGCTCCTTTTTCCTCTTCTTATATGCAACCTTCTGGTAACTCAGGTCAGTCGTCTTTTCAACAAGTCCAACCTGGTATCCAGCAGGGCTATCCCGTTGGACAAAGTGGTCAACAAACTATTAACCCAAACCAATCCAATGTCCAGTATAGTCCAACGACTGGACAAGTTACTCAACCACTCGGTCAACCTACTGTCCAGTATTCACAATCCTCTGGGCAGGTTGGTCAGCCTCAAACACAGTTGGGCCAACCAACTGCCCAGTCTCCTCAACCATATAGTCTGCTAGGACAACCTTCAACTGCGCAACAACAGTTCCAACAGGTAGGCCAACCTCAGTATCAGCAGGTACAACCTTCTGGACAAATCGGCCAACCTCACTATCAACAAGGTTTTCCTTCTGGCCAGATAGCCCAACCTATAGGACAGTCTATTGGCGCTGCTCAATCCGGTCCGTGGCCCCAAATGGGACCCCAATACCCATCTGGTCTTCAAATGCAGGCTGGGTCTCAATCGCAAACTTTTTATCCAACCCAGCCTGGTCCTCAAACTCAATTTGGAGCCCCACCACCGTATGGCTACCAAAAACCTCAAGGGCAATTTTCATTTGCCCCGTACCAGAACTACCAGCAACCGCAAGCGAATCCCTCGCAAACTTATCAACAGCGATATGGCACGTCTGCAGCATCATTTGGTAATCCTTATGCTGGGGGGCAATATACAAATCCCTATGGCCAATCCACTATGGGGCCAAATCCTTCCAGACAAACTCTATGGGGGCAACCACCACCTGGCTGGAACCCTGGTGCTCCACCCTACCAATAGCCCCAGATGCCTTTCAATCCTCAATTACCATTCTTAGCGACTTTAGAATTACCGGATGTATCCAAGTTAACCAATGATCCTATTCTTCATAATCCTTATTGGCCTCCAGTTCCAACTAAAATACCTGGTGACTGTCCAAAATTCGATGGTAAAGCCAATGAAGACCCACAAGCCCATATTATGACCTATCATTTGTGGTGTTCATCTAATTCATGGCTTGACGATTCAATTCGGCTTCGCCTTTTTCAAAGGACTCTCACTGGCTCTGCCGCTAAGTGGTATATCGAACTTCATCGCGGGTCCTTTCAAGATTTCAATTCCTTGGCTATGGCATTTCTCACTCACTTCCAGTTACCCATTCGATATGAAACGGGTACGCACCTCCTCACTTCCTTAAGACAAACGACAGCTACACATATCTCTGATCATATCCATGAATGGAGACGGCGTAGACGTATGATCAAATTTTGGATTCCCGACCAGCTTCTTACCGATTGGTTTACGACTTCGTTCGTGCCTCCGATAGCTCGGGATATCGCCATGGGGGCGTGTGTCACTGAAGAGCAAGATATTGCTCGAGCTCAGTACCTTGACTTGGTTTATTCTCAGTCAGGTACATTATATGATTATTTGCCTGATGTCCCACGACAAGGAACGTCTAAAGCCCCGCCAACAACCACTGTTGACGGTATCATCGGTTCGGTTAATTCATCCTCAAAGAAAAATTCGAAGAACCCTGCAAAGCAAAAAACATCTGCTTCGAATGGACAACCTTCCCAGGCATCGCCTGGTTCGAATGTTACTTCTGAGGTTAATGCTGTCCAATCTAATACGGAAAACAAGGCTTCGAAAGAGAAGAAAAAAGGGAAAGCGAAAAATAAGCCGGAGCAACCTAAGCAGGAAACCCCAAAACCTCAACCTGAGGACGGGACTAAACGCAAACCCAAATATCCTTGTCTTATTTGCGATGAAAATCACTTTACCAAGGATTGCCCGAGGCGGTCGGAAGTTAGTCGTTTGTTAAAAGGCACCTCTGGGACTCCTGCGGTGCTCAAAGAGCCCTTTCCCACCCAACACACTCAAAAAACTCAAATGGTGGCTGACCCTACTCAGCCTCCATCTTCCTTTGGTTCTCAAGTGTTTATGGCTGGTACAATGCCCATTAATATCAGTACTCGAACGAAAGATTATCCGTCATCTGCCGGGAAGGAGCCTGAGGTTCCCCCAAGTGCTCCCCCGTTCAGTTCAGGTCCGCTCCACATCGAGAGACCTACCACTGAAACGCCTCTTCGACCCCCTCCAAAAGGAGTACTCCGAAAATCCTCGTATAATCCGAATGCTCGTGCTGCACAACACTACAACATCGTTGAGGACTTAGCACAGACTCCGTCGGCTATGTCCGCTTTAGAGGTTCTCCAGAGTTGCCCTTCTCAGAGGAAGTCCATGCTGTCTGCCATCGGTGGCATAGACCCGGCCGATTCGGATTTAATAACTTTTGACTTGGAACGCCACACTCAGAGGCTGCCTCCCCAAATCGCCTTCCTCATACAGGTAATTATTGATTCCAAAACGATTCATCGTACAGTTATTGATGAAGGTGCCTCGACTTGCATCATGTCTGTTGCCTGTTGGAAAGCTATTGGATCTCCAACGTTGAGCCAATCTCCCACTACCTTGGAAGCCTTTGATGGAAGAGCGTCCCGTCCTTACGGTATACTCCAACGTTTACCAATCTCTTTGGAAGGGAAGACGGTCGAGATGGAAGTTGAAGTCGTTGATGCTACTCTGACCTACAACCTCCTTCTCGGACGTAGCTGGATATACGCGATGCAAGCTGTTGCTTCATCTTTCTTCTGAATTATCCGTTTCCCTCATCAAGGGAAGATCGTTACCGTTGACCAGTTCTCCTTTTTTGCTTCTTCTTCCGAAGGCACCATCCCGTTTGTGGAGCATACCTCCAAATTACCTAAGAGTCTGGGAGCTGGACTTTTCAAAGACCCTGATCTTATGGGTGTTTTTCCACTCCCTCCTCTAAATTTCGCCTCTGTCAATATGATCGCTACTGGCTCTGATCCGTGGCTCGTACCCCCTACAGACCAAGTAGATTCCTGGGGCAACCAGATGCCATTGAGTCCCGCCGAGTTTAATTATGTTGAAATCATTGCTGCCTCGGCTCCCTCCTCTGCGCTTATTCCATCCTCAGGGCTTCTAGATGAGGCTTCTTCGGATTCTTTAAGAGAAACATTCCTCTCCGACGAAGCTATTATTGAGACTATGTCTCTGGAGGAACCTCCCTGGTATAGTTCTCACCATCGTTCCTCATTTCTCCCTGCCTCGCAGCATTTTCTGACATGCCACGAGCGGTTTGCTCCTTGTCTACCATCACAAATCCTTCAAACGCCTATTCAAATTGATCAGGTTTTTTCTGAAGGAAATATGGCAAACATTACACGAACCCAACCCCTCGACATCTCTGTTAAACCCGGGATAGTCGAGCATCTTCACATCGGAGTCACTTGTACTCCAGAGGAGATTCAACTTTATTCCGAACTTTTTCGCGAATTTCGTGATGTTTTCGCATGGTCCTATGAAGAAATGCCTGGCATTGATTCTAGTATAGTGATGCATGAAATAATCACGTACCCAGATGCTAAGCCTGTTCGTCAATGTTTACGCCCTGTACACCTCCGAAAGGCTGCAGCGATTAAGGCCGAGGTAGAAAAGCTTCTTAACGCCGGTTTTATTTACCCTATTCCTCTTACAGATTGGGTTTCTAACATTGTCCCTGTAACTAAAAAACAAGGTACAATCCGGGTTTGTGTCGATTACCGTGATATAAACAAAGCCTGTCCTAAAGATAATTTTCCCACACCATTCATTGATCAGATCATTGACGAGTGTGCCGGCAGTGAAATGTATTCTTTTATGGACGGTTTCTCCGGTTATAACCAGATCAATATTGCTCCGGTTGATCAACACAAAACGGCCTTTATTTGCCCATGGGGGACTTTTGCCTATAAGAAGCTCCCTTTCGGTCTTAAAAATGCCGGTGCTACCTTCCAACGCGCAATGTCGTATGTATTTCATGACATTCGGCATATTGTGCAACCTTATCTGGATGATCTTCCTGCTCATTCAGCTAAACGTCAGGACCACCCTAAACACCTTCGCGAAATCTTTCTTCGCTGTCGGTACTACCGAATCCGGCTAAATCCCCACAAATGTGTCTTCTGCGTTGAATCTGGCAGACTTCTCGGTTTTATCGTTTCTAGAGAAGGCATCCGTTTGGATCCCCTTAAAGTCGAAGCTATCGTCAATCTCCCTCCCCCAAATTCTTTGCATCAGTTGCAAAGTTTGCAGGGGAAAGCCAATTTTTTACGCCGTTTTGTTCCCAACTATGCCGAGGTGGCTAAAGGTTTTACACGATTACTGAAGCGTGATGTCCCTTTTCATTGGGATGCCACAGCTTAGGAATCTTTTGAGCGTCTCAAGAGTCTCCTTGTTTCTGCTCCATTGCTTCGTCCTCCGAATTATTATCGCGACTACACCTTGTATTTGGCTGCCGCCGATACCACTATCGGCATGGTTCTTGTTCAGACTGATGATGATAACACTGAACATGTTATTTATTATCTCAGCCGCAACCTGTTAGACACGGAAACTCGATATGCTTATATCGAAAAGTTGGCACTAGCCGCAGTTTGTGTTGTACAACGCTTCCGTCATTATATTCTTTTGCGTACTACTACTGTGATTTCTGATTGCAACCCCATGACGTATATATTGTCACGCCAGTTACTAGGGGGCAAATACTCAAAGTGGATTGTTATCCTCCAAGAGTTTGACTTGGAATTTACCACTGCCAAGTCTAAGAAATCCCTTGTGTTTGCTGAGTTAATTTGCTCTTTGCCATCTTCTTCCTCGACCTCGCCTGTAGAAGCTCAAATTCCAGATGAAACCCTGTTCCTCATTAGCACCCTCGATCCATGGTACGGAGATATAATCACATATCTGCAAACGTCCTCCTTCCGCCCGGGTGTGTCTAAAGACGCACGGCGGAGGATTCGTCATCAATCTCAACCCTACCGTATCATTGGAGATACATTATATCGTCTTGGTGCCGACTCCGTTCTCCGCCGTTGTCTTACTCTAGAGGAAGCTGAACGGGTTCTAAATGAGTGCCACTCTGGTGCTTGTGGCGAACATATGTCCGGATATGCTACAGCCCAAAAAATCCTTCGTGCTGGCTATTTTTGGCCCTCTATTTTCAAGGATTGCATCCTTGCCGTCCGCTCTTGTCATGAGTGCCAGATATACCAGCGGAAAATGCGAGCACCTTCTGCTCCGTTGCACCCTGTGGTTTCCGTCGGCCCTTTTGCAAAATGGGGCATTGATTATATGACCTGTAACCCTCGCTCGGCCGGGGGGCATGGGTTTGTCATCGTTGTCGTCGATTACTTTACTAAATGGGCCGAGGTGATGCCTACATTAACTGAAGACGGTCACACTGCGGCGCAATTTTTATTCAATCATGTTATTTCGCGATTCGGCGTCCCTCAAGCCATTGTCACTGATCACGGAAAGCATTTCCGTAATCATATGATGTCGGAATTAACAACCCAGCTAGGCTTGCAACACGATAGTTCAACTCCATACTACCCTCAGTCCAATGGTCAAGTTGAAGCTTTCAATAAAATATTGGTTACAATGCTTCAACGTATCGTGGGTGTGCATAAATCTAACTGGCATTTGATGTTATTCCCTGCCTTAAGGGCTTACCGAACCTCCGTGAAGGATGCCACTGGTTTCACTCCATTTCAACTAGTTTATGGACTAGAGGCTACCCTTCCAATTGAATGTGAGATCCCTTCATTGAAATTAACCATCGAACTGCTTCCCAACACTACCCCGTTAGAAGAACGCCTTCTTTACTTAGAACGGTTAGATGAGACTCGTCACCTGGCCTCTTTGGCCATCGAAACGCAAAAGAAGCGAGTCAATACTCACTTCGATCAGATCGTCCATCCACGTTCTTTCGTTGAGGGAGACTTAGTCCTACTCTATGATCAAGCGAAAGATAAGCTAGGCACAGGAAAGCTCGATTCTATGTGGCTAGGCCCTTATATTGTCAAGAAAGTCCTGCAGAAAGGGGCCTATGAGCTAATTGATTATGAAGGAAACCCTCTTGGGAAGCCCCGAAATGGGCTTTACTTGAAAAAGTACTATGCGTGATGCTGGTACATTTTATTGTGTACATACATGTACTTTGGTGTATTGTGTGTCGGTTTTTGAGACATAGCTACCACTTATTGTGTTTTTCGCTTCTTGTGCAGATGCCAGATGCACCTTATGATTTTGCTGATGGTGCCTACCGCAGTACCCGCGATTTGTCTTCTGCGGCATGGGTAATCTACGATCCTCATAGCGAGCTAATAGATTGCCAGGGTGTGTGTTTAGGCCGTACTACTAACAATGTCGCCGAATACTGTGCTGTAATCGAGCTACTTGCTAGAGCAATTAATTTCGGTATTCCCACATTGATAGTAAACCTGGACTCTCAACTTGTTGTCCACCAGCTCAACGGGCAATATTCCGTCAGAAACCATCATATACTAAGGTTGTATTTACGTGTAAGGTTGTTAGAAAGGCATTTTGATTTTATTACATATCAACATGTTTCGAGACAATTAAACACATTATCTGATGCATTGGCCAATCATGTATTAGATAGACATCTGCATAATTTGTAATTAAAACATTATGTAAGCAAGCACATGAAAACACAATAATGAACCATGAACATATGTATACATATACGTGTGTGTCAAAATGTTTGCGCCCCGCGCATTACATAATCCAAAAAATAATACATGTCCAAGTCTCATACAGCCGTCGACAACATGTCTCTCAAAAACGTGCAGAAATGAAATCTAGGCGTCTAATCGCGGTGATGCTCATGATAGCATGTCACCGCCCGCACCAAACGTCTCAACAGACGATGGACGCGAGTAGATACTCCCACCGTATGCTTCTGATACGCTCTAGGCACGTCCACCAGTCTGCCATAATCTGGAATCCCTCGAGTAAGTGCCTCGAGGTTCTGTACTAGGTCATCATCGTCACCCTTTGCCTGAGGGTCCGCTGCCGGTTGTACTCTCTGTACGTTGTGAGGCAAGTCGGCTGGTCGTTCTGCACCAACATCTGCATACATATATAGGTGCTGTAAGAAACAGACATGAATTATAAAAACTTGAATATGTTAAAATATTAAAAACATAAAAGGTCCTTACCTAGCTCCTCGTCCCAGTCCTCTCCCTCGGGTAACGGGAGGTCTGGATCTCCAGTAAAATCAGTGCCCGCATAGGGCCAATCCTCCACGACGATCAACTGGTGTTGGAGCCAAATGAAGAACTCGAGCCTCCAGGCCATCTGCTGGCCCCCACCCCCTCTGGGCATAAGTGGTGCCCATCGAGCCAACCTCGGCTCCCGTGGCACTGGATCTGCCACTATACCTCCCGGGATCTGGAATATCGGTAGCCGCTCCAGGAAAAACGATACTATGATGGATCCATATCCGAACTGTTTATTGCCATCACGCTTACATTTGGTAAGCTGCCTCTTGATATTTGTTGTTACTGCTGTGGCCCAATCAAATAATGTAGGGTGTAGGCACTCAGTTGCCAGCAGCAAGTGATTCTTGCTGGCCTCGTGGGGTGCCTGTACCCTAGCCGTCCGAGTGATAGTGAATAGTACCACTCGTAGCACCAAATCTGGGATAGTGACAATGTCCACCTTGGCACTGTTGGATCCAAAATGGGCCCCAGGACAAACTCTGGCCATTACCTCCCCCATCTTTTCCCCAGAAGGTCTACTACCAGTCAAGATGGGCCGTGCGCCCCGCCGAGATAGTCCAGTAATAAAATAGACATCAGAGACATCCAACTCCAATGTCTGGTCTTTCAGGCGGAATACCTGATCCTCAATATCCCAGGCATCCACAATAAACCTTAGTAACTCGGGCTGTGCACGTAGATATGAGGTAAGGAAGAATTTTTTCAAGCCACAATCTCGCAAAGCATCCATGCATGCGTCATCTTCCAATGCCAAAGCATCTATGGCCTCATGTTCCCTTTCTCTCCATTCTATAGCCATTTTGACCAATCCCTGCAACCAAAACACCAAAATGTCATCATAAGATCAATGGTGAAACCAAAAATCAAGGAAAATTGCAGGTTCAACGGTCAAAATTATGTGAAAATTGGTTCGCGCAATTGGCGCGACTGTTTTCCAAACAGTCGCGAAAATGGCGCGACTCCTTTTAGGAAAATAGCCCATTAGCGCGAACCCGCGCGGGAAACTCACGCCAATGAGCGCAACCCTATTTTTTGCAATACCCCTTGCAGAGGATCATTCTGTGGATGGAAAACTGAAAGAATGGAATAAAAATGAAGCTAAGGGTGAGGCCCCTTACCTGCTTAAGACGGCGGCTCGAATGGTTTCCTGGATTGATTGCAATCAACAGTTGAAGTTTGCACCCAAAACCCTCCAACGGTAAACTTACAAGGTAAAAAGTGAAAAGTAATTTTATTTTTTACCATTTCACTATTTATAACTTCTTTTGGCTTAAAAAAACATTAAAATCATGTTTTTGTGAATGTTTTTATGTCAAAGTAGGGTTTTACGCTGTTTTTGTATGTTGACAGGGATTAGTGCCACTCAAGCAACATAACGAGCCCTTTTTTTCGGTTTTTCGAGTTCAGTAAAACACGAGAAAAGGTTACTTCAAGGTCCGCTTTCAGCTCTTTTCTGACCATTTAAAGAGGAAAAGATTGCCGAGTCACTCCTCTTGACTTGTTAAATGGTAATAAGGGGCGGTCGTTTTAAGTTCTTTTTGTCGACCGTTAAAACATAAAAAGATTACCGGGTTTTTGTCGTTTCAAACTCGTTAATGGTTACGAAACGACGTGGTTTTGACCGCTTTTTTACTTTTTCAGGTCAAAATCACTAATTATGAAAAGTACTCCTCGATCGTAATGATCGGGCGGTTCTTTCGGGTATTATTTTATACTTTTTCGGGCCCGAGAGACACAACTTTACGAAAAAGGACCTCCCTGGAGTTTCCTTTTCTGCTGTCTTTTCAAACTCTCTAAACATGAAAAGACGCCGAGTTCTTCCTTTGTCAGACTCGTTAAAACTTAATGACATCGGATTTTGTCACAACACAAGCATATGCTATCCCCATCAAGCTTGTTAAAAATAACTGGGGTACTCGCCAGAAATGGCGGGGGGAAAAGAAAATTTTTGAACCATAATTATTACCGTAATGACAGTATGTCGCTCTTGAACATGGCACTTTTTGCTTTCGTGTCCGGGGTGGGGATATTTCATCTCATATCTTTCACTTGCTTCCATGGACTTGGGTACCCTATTTGACCTCTCATTCACTCATTGCCTCGTCATCATGACCTCTGATACATTGATGTCAAATACTGCCAATTCCGTTAATGTGCCGCCGATATGTTCAAGAGAAGTTGACCTCTGCAAAACAACCTCCCTCTGATAGTTCGCACAATCTTGATTCACAACTTCATCTCTCTGTCTCGTGTCGATGATGTGGGAAACATTATGGCCCACCAAAGGTCACTCCCTGTCGACTTCAACTCATTATCCAGGGAATTGATCGAGAGACTCCTTTCTGGTGCCTTGGAGCCTGCATGCCTCAATGGCAGGTTCTTCGTGTTCGACGTGAGGTTTTCATCATTGGCCTCCGATCGAATGATTCTACGGGTGTTTGACTTCAGACCATTGATTCACACGCCGTAGATTGTACCTATAGTACCTTGAGGGCCATTGTCATTATTGGTGGTACCTCTCGCGTCTGTTAACAGTTTCCATTATTGACTGGTAATCAGACGATGTTCATGCATGTTCGACTTCAGCTCATATATTCACATGCTTGGACTTGTACTCTTGTTCGGATCGAGTTGGAGCGCAAGACCCTGGATTGTGTCTGTTGTAATCCAGGCGTGATTCTTGATACTTGACTCATTCACTGGATGGCTGCGACCATACCTGAGTTAGTTTATTGATCCTAACCAGATGGCTGCGTCCATACTATGGATCCAGATTATTTATGTACTCTCTTATGGATGGCTGCGACCGTACCAAGTACATCATGTAATTGAACTATCAGTCATGTCTCTTAATACAGCTCCTCGGCGGCGGTAACTATATGTGCTCTTATGTGTTCTTATGTGTGTTCTTGTAAAGCATTTCACCCCTCTCCACCTCTCGGACTTCATGCTTTAGGGGGCATCTGTTACACAGTAATTTTTCACCATCCCTGTTACTCCTCTTGTCGTACCTTGGAGGACCCATCTCGGGAGTTATAAGAAGTGACAAAGGCTAAAAACACTTGCATTATGTTCCCCTGAGTAAGTACTCCATGTTCCCTGAAGACACCTTCTGCAGATCATCCCTAAAAAGTGCTCTTTTTCCATTGGCGCAAGTCCACAGCATCCTACCCGCGCCAATGATGGAGATCCTCAAAAGAGGGCGCGACCATTGGCGCTCTGCCTTAGAACAACAGTCGCGCCAACCAAATTTAGTCGTGCTTTTTGCCTTAACGCACGTCCGACTGTTTTTTCCTTCATTACATGGAGCTTTTCTGAGGATAAAAAATCAGTCTTTTGTCGAGCTTTATCCATCTTTATGGCTTTTGAGGATAATGCTAATCCGCAAAAGGTGTCCCGGTTCATCGTATCCTCCTCCCTTCTTCATCTATATAAGCTTGTCATTATGCATTGGACAAGCTAGTGTTAGAGTGTTAGTGCTAGTGATTTAGTGATTGAGTGATAGTAGTGATGATTATTGGTCATGGAGTGTTAGATGTTGAGTTCTTGAGTTCTTGGAGGAATGCTAGTGAGTGCTAGAGAGGTTATGTTGCCGGAGAGGAGATGCATGGCAAGACACATATAGTTATTCGCCCAGCCAGGAGAAGGGTCGACGTCAGAACAATGGTTGTAACTTTTCCTGTTTATTAATTGATAAGCGACTGCTATTATAGTTCCAATCTCATTATCTATCATGGTGATGTGTTGATTTATTTCCTTTCTGACTGAAATATAGTTGTGCCTTGGTAGTTTTTATGTTGGTATCTGTCTCTTCCTTTGCATGTGCAGGTGGTTGTTTGTGATCTGTTGGAGCAAGGGAGCGAGGATATCAACTCTGCTTCAATCATAGCGTTGGACTCCAGGTTAGTCTTCTTGATTCACCTTTGATGCATAACTAGGAACTTGCGTAGCAGCGTGGTTTGTTTGTGGCTAGTTCTGTTATAGGCTAGTGGGATCGCCTCTGTCCGCAGAGGGGATTTACCTGACCAACACCTCATAACTCCTGTAAGTGAGGAAATAAATCCTTCATGGGTCTCCTTTGGTAACTGCTCTACCCCCATTCCTTGTGATTCTCCCTAATCCTCCTCTGGTACTTCTCCCTCATCCTTGCTATTAGAAAATACTTCAATATAGTGGGATTTCCCTTTGAGACATCGATGCCTTGGCACCCAAGGTTCCTGAGAGGAGAAGCATAGTCTCCTCCTTCTGATGTCTCGCCTGGTCTCATCATCCATCTAGTTCTTCCCTAACCATTCCTTTTGCGACTATCTAGTATCTTAATCCTTCTGAGAAAAGGTTGTTTTGGGAGTGGACCTGGTCTTTGGTACTGCATCCTACATATCCTTTGCCCTGCGAATTTCACCTTGTACGTTTTTGGGCTTATAAACTCTTACCCATCCATGCAAGGGTTCTGACAGACCTTCTATGAATAACATAATTTTCTGGCCCGTTAAAATGTCAATGACCATTACAACCAATCTATAAAAATTAGTGATATAGGCTTTGACACTTCCTATCTACCGAAGCTGAGTTGAATCCCTAAAGTCCAACTCAAGGTCCTTCTTATCGAATCTCTCTATCCTCTTGTTGATGGTGTTGGACTCACCAACATTCAAGGGGATCTCCCTGGTAAGAAGTCCCAACTAGACCTTGGACCGTTTGCAGTAGGAGTCCCAGCAGTGGGTGGTAATGTAGTGCCTTGACTGTGATAGTGCGCAGAGATAAGTATGATGACTTTCGTCAGAAGCAAGTGTGTGACTTTGTAGCGATTCAAGTGAGATGCATGGGGGTTCTAACACATGAAGGTGAAAAGGAAGTGTGCCCCTTAGAAGCCTGTAATAGTATGCAACCTGAAAGGAACACATGAGCGAAATGACATCGCAAACTGAAATGCAGAATAGTCCACAAAAGAAAGTGACAGGTTAATCCAATAACACGCATTTCAATAAGATTCATACAATTTCATATAAAGTATTCCATAAGAATAATCGTAAGTTAAACAACATACATTGTTAAAGAAACCAGAATAGTCCAACTACAATAAAAACATATGCATTAAAGTGTGTTGGATCAGTTATTATTCTTATAAGTGAAAGTTCCATCCATACATACACCATTGACAACTACTAGCCCCAATAGTGGAAGATTAAAATCAAGAACACCTGCTCCTCCAAAGAGGTATACTCGCTCTATTTTGTGGAGAATCCAAGGCTCGTCACAATACTCCCAACCCTTCTCTAAGCCTAATCCTAAGCAAAATTTTGACTCCCAAAATCCAATTCTATGAGTTATGAGGTTCTATTTATAACAAAGGGTGGGGTGACCCTTGACATTCCCCGTGTGACTCTTTGACTACCCTTGTGACTCTTAACTTCTTTACAAATAACTCATTACATTACATAGTGATTGTTCACATTCCATTAATGACACTTGGAATTTCACTTACAACATATTTACAAATAATATACATTTTCCACACGTACCCATGTGAGACAAAATAGGCTAGAGAAAACCTAACAAGACAAAACACTATGACTCAAAAGTTTGGGGAAATACCAACTAGGCAACATCCACTTGATGACTTTCGGTGACATATTGATACCAAGCTTGGTAATGTGCTATGGTGTCCCCATACTGCTTGATAATGTCTTTCTCATAACGGACTCTTACCTCCATAGCTTCTGGGTATATAGTCTTGGAAACATTATCCAACTCATCCTGAAGCATGCACAACATGGTTTTGACTACAGTAAGACCACAAATGTACTTCTACGTGTTTTCTGCACTCAAATCCAAGTCATCATTGGTGGCCTCTCGCTTTAGTTGCTCCATGTACCTGTCGATCTCTAGCTAGACTTAGTTCTTCTCCTTAGCATCGGTGAGGGAACCGATTGACAGGATCTTGTGTGTTCTCACCATGACATCCAAACTCTTATACAACCGTGCATATGAAGCTTGTATGCTATTGACGAACAGAGCGAGTTGCTCATAGTTTTGGATCAACATCCAGATCCTTGCTTTGTCTAGCTTTGCCTGCAACATCATCATCTTTGACAAGTGAAGTGCGGCTCTCTTTTACCTCATTGTCCATTCTTACACATGGGCGATGGCAGCATGTATGTCCCTAAGAGTCTGGAAAATATTTTTGCGCTGCCAATGGAATATGAGTTATAATATGAGTTTATTTTTTGCTTTATATTCAATTTACCTTTACCCCTTTGAACCATTACTAATAATAAATATCTTCTATTATAACTTTTAATTTCAACCAAAATGTAGTTAACACTAACACATCCCGTGGGACATCAAATTCCAGGCAAACATGAAAATATCGAAATACATCTATTCATTTTTAAAGGTTGGTGAAACGTCCATCCCTTCCGGAAGAATCGTTGAACGAAAAGCGCAAAGTGTGAGAGAATATTTAATAATTAAATGTGTAACTTTTATGTTCATGGCATTGGGAGAATGATAAATTCATTGATTAAAGACAGTATGGCATTGAGGATACTTGAAGGAGACGACGGAGCTGAGTGGAGGAATGCTACGAAAGCAACCAACCAGCTCTGTTTTCTCACTGTGCCATGTCGATATCCGACCTATTGTCATCATACAAGTGCGCATCGATAGGCTGTGATATCTATAGAACCTATGCATGTCGGTTTTAACTATTTCTCGCCACGTTCCCCCCATTACACTTACCAACAATCGAATTTCCTGTCTGAACGTGGCGCCATATGCATGGCTGCCTCGTGACTCGCTCATGCTCTTTTACACCTGTTATAGCTTTCCTGCATAGTTGTCATTTGTTTGAACACCTTATCAGAAGCTTTAATATTCTATAAATCCTCATCTCCAACAATTTCAGAAGGTTTGGCTTGGCCTTTCCTACCCTGCGCACTTTGGCGCGGGGTTGGCTCTGCTCATCGGCTTGTTTTATCTCACTTTGTATCCCCCATGCTTAGAGAGTCATGTTTTCAATGTCCTGAGTTTTTTCAACGATTTATGCACCTGGTTCAAGCCTTCTAGTTTGGGTTTGTTGGCGTTCCTGCGACGCTCTTCCCTCGGCTCCTGCTCGGTAAAAGGTCAGTTTTCGAACATCTCGTTTTTATATATGGTAATGTTAGATACCTTGAAATACATAATCCAGAGTTATATTGCTATCAAGAATGATAGTGCAGTGCTTATAAAACGTTCCTTTAATTCCTTTCCTGGATTTTCTGTTGGCTTAATGTGCAAGGTATAGGCTATTCTTGGTTATTTTTACCCTGATGAATCTTGTTTAAATTTGTGAATGGGCTATCTGCTATTTGTTTCATAAATCTTATTCGCCTCCCCTATTCTGGTCTATCTCTTCCAAATGGTTTTGGATTTCCATGAAAAAATTCAGGAAATATTTTGCTATTACCAGACCATGCACATATTTTCATTTTAAGATAGGCCCTTGGTGGTGCATATACGAAATTTGTTGTTGTTGTATTGTATGCTTGGGTGCATCCTCATGAATTGTATGCATATCCTTTCAATGTTTCCTCTGGTTTTTCCATTGCCGATCTAGTAATTCCAGCTCTTTTCTGGCAATTCCGTTGAGGTTGTTCTATAGATTGTTTAAATCCCTTTCAGTCTCCTAATTTCCCTCCTCTCAGACTAGTCAGGAAGCTTCATTCAATGGGTATTCAATTATCTTGGGCTCCGTAGGCCGTCATTTCCTTTTCTTTCCAATATCCTCTACTTTTTGTAATTTTAGTACTATCGACCCTCATCTCTTCTTTGACTATTTATGGTCCTTTTTCTCAAACCTTACCTCTTTCTATTAATACCTGGAGATATCTTGTCGTGGTTTTTTTTCTCCTCAGTATTTGTCCTACTCTCATGGGGATCTAATTCGACCTTTTTCATTACTCTAATTGATGACTATATCCCGAGGTGGCTATATTATCTGAAATTAGATATATCTATCCTTTTGGCCCGTGCCTCTTTTAATTCCTCTATCTTGTCGCCCTTTGGGAAGTCGGGCTATTACTGTCTGCTGAGATGGAGATACTCCACGTGGAATCCGACACGTCGGATTTAGTAAAAGCTACCATGGAGGCAGAAGCATTACATTTTGGCACTATTAAATCATCCTGTTGGTACTCCAAATTGGCAGATCACTTGCAATCTTCCCTACATGTTCTTGGTCCAGGCGTTGTTCCCCCCTCTGTTCCCCGTAGCAAAAACAATCATCGGCTTGCAAAGATCACCCCTTCCCCATCTGCTATATGTTTGGATAGTGTTATGCTGGCGGACCGTATTGCAAATTTGCAATCTCGTGCATTAATTGGGAAATGGCACTTCCCTGACATGGATGATGTCCAGATTAGAAAATGGCTTGGAGCTAGATGGCGACCTCTCATTGGATACACTCCTACTATTGTTCGTCTGATGAAAGACTGGTACAGCTTTCATTTCCTGAAAGTAAAGGACCTCAATACCATTTGGGGCCTCCCATGGGTCCACGAGCAGAGTTCTCTGGCTCTCCATAAATGGTACTTAGGGTTCGACCCTCTTAGGAACACCCCTCAAAACAATTTTATATGGGTCAAATTACCTGCACTTCCTATCGAACTATGGACGAAGGAATCTCTTTCCTTCATTGGAAATGCAATTGGAAAATTTGTCTACGTAGACCCCAGATGCCTGGGTGCTAAAGATAAAAGGGTTGCCTGGATCTTGGTGGAGAAAGATTATAGGGGTTGCTTTCCTGACCAGATTGACTTGTACTGGGGGGAATTATCTACCTGTCAAAGGCTTGATTACTAGGGGGTCCCATTCAGATGCTCCCTCTGTCACAAAATGGGACATCTCAAAGACAAATGTCCTCAGCATCCGAATGGAAAGGTGTGATATAAGGAACACAGGGTGAATCAGAAATATCAGAACGTGGCTTCACCGCACGGTTTCGAGGATGATGAAAAGAAAAACTATATAAGAGCATCTCCGATTGCGGATATTTTCTCCCCGACCCACTCATACTTTTTATCCATTTCCTGGGACCTATCGGGGGAGATGCTCCATCGGCCTTTTTTCTCCCCCGGGCATCAAAAATCTTCCTCCATATCTTTTCCGAGATCAAATTCAATGGACGATTTACTCAAGGTGGGTGCTAATGTCATTTCCTCTTAACCTCCTCCTCCTGAACCATCCCCGAGTATTCCTATCATATCGCCTACACCTATTCCTAAAGCATGTCTCCTTTCCCAACTGAATACTGACATTCATATTGTCCCCTATTCCTCTTCATCACCCGTTCTATCTGGTCACGACCCTAAGAAGTTCTCCCCCTCCTCATCTATTCATTTTACCTCGAACCACTCCCTTAAATCCTCTAAGGGTAAAGCCCCCATGACCTCGACTTCTCCCCCTGCATCTCCTCTACCATCCCCCACTAACTCTATAGGCAGCGACCTTGACATGCTACTACAGAGGGAATCTCTTCGCCTACTACCCCTAACCATTCATAAACCTAGAAAGTCTTCTTCTCCTGTCATCAGTCCTAATTCAGCGAAGAATATCACTGTTCGTTAAACAAAACAGGGGCAGTAGGCACTTCAGGGGGAGAAAGGGCATTTCTAAACTTGCCTAAAGTTTCCAACCTGAAGAAAATTGCCTAAAACAGAGATGGTTAAATGTAAAACTCTAACTGAGATCAACCCTCTTCTTAACAGCTTACCGCTACTATTACCCTTCTAGAATCCAGATCCTAATTATATAGAAAATACCTGTTCTCACTGTTTCTTTTATAATCCTAGGAAGAATTGTATCTCACAGGAATAAACATTTCTAGTTTCAGTTTGGTGCCTCGTACCTATGTTGTTTCCTGTAAGTGATCCCAAAGAAAGAGGTCACCTCTGTTCACTGCAGCTAGTCAACCACCTGACCACGAGATTGTCTTTCGAGACCAATCTCCCCCCTAGCTTGCTCAAAGACGAACATTCTTTTACAAGTTGCACGCGCTCTGCGCCTTTACCATCTGATCATCACCAGACATAGTAAGCCCCTTTTCTTTTCCTTACTGCCTGTCCTCTACAACACAGTTTCCTCCCCCCCTCCTCCCTTTTCCTGGAAGCCATCCCATAATTGGGGGGGCAGTTATGGTTTGCAACTGTTTCTTTTTTTATATTCACTTCTCTCCTCAGAAGTTACATGATATCCCTGTTACTAGGAAAATCATTTCTCATTTTCATTTACTAAAAAAAATATTAATTTATGCAACAGACAGTATCACCATCCTTCAGTTTGTTTTTTTTTTTTAACTATGGTAAATAAAATATTTACAATAATCTGGGGATATGACATTTCCCCCTCTTGAAATTAGACATCGTCCCGATGTCCTTCGGTTATGAACAGCCCTGGGTAAGCATGTTTCATGAGTTCCTCATCCTCCCAAGTGGCCTCATCAGGCCCAAAGTGCTGCTACTGCACTTTAACTGGGGTAATATCCCGCTTCCGCAGCGTTACTTCTCTCCGATTGAGGATGCTTAATGGTTCGACCAAGATTTCTCCTTCCGGTTCGACCTACAACATGCAACATCCTCAGTCAGTTTCTTTTAAAAGAAAACATTTAGACCGATCTATCAGAGATAATTCTCACCTGTATATCTTGCCATCTAATCACATGTTTAGGGTCATAAATATATTTTTTAACACGGAGACATGAAAGCCATTGTGGACTCGTATGTGACTTCGCAGAGTGAGCTGGTAAGCCACTGGCCCAATTCTTGCTAAGACCTGGAACGGTCCACGATATCGAGGTGCCAACTTAGCGCACCCGCTCCATTGTAATGTGCTCTTTTTTACTTGAATTCTCACATACACATGATCACCGACTTGATACTCCTTAAACCTCCTTTTCCAGTCAACGAAGTTCTTTTGCCTATCCTGAGCTGCCTTTAGATTAGAACATACATTTTTAACCAGTTCCTCCATCTCCTTAAGCATTTCAAGATCTAACATCAATCTATCTTCTGATCCAGTCCAGCTCGAGGGAGTGCGGCACTTCTGCCCATACAATACTTCAAAAGGGCTCATTAGCAATGATGTGTGGTAGCCATTGTTGTATGCGAACTCAACTAAGTGCAGATAGTCCTCCCACTTGGTTGGTTGCTGCATCACATATGCTCTTAACATATCTTCCACCACTTGGTTCACCCGTTCGGTTTGCCTATCAGTTTGAGGGTGATAAGCCGTGCTGAAATTCAGCCGAGTTCCCAATTCTTCAAACAATGTTTTCCAAAAGACCGATGTAAATTTTACATCACGGTCTGAGATTATTGTCTTTGGTAACCCATGCAGCTTAAATATATTTTGCATGAAAACATGGGTGATCTGCATAGCTCTGTAAGTAGATTGCACCGGTATAAAATGTGTTGACTTACTTAGTTTGTCCACCACCACCATGATGGAGTCGTTATTTTTCTTTGACTTGGGCAAACCCGTTATAAAATCCATAGAGATGGTTTCCCACTTCCATTCCGGGATGGGTAATGGTTGTAATAATCCCGCAGGATGTTGGTGTTCTGCTTTAATTTGTTGGCATTCCAGACAACATGCCAAATAACCAGCCACATCTTTCTTCATACCCAACCAATAATATTCTTTTCGAAGTGCAGTGATCATTTTTTGATATCTTGGGTGTCCAGCGTAATGACTCTTATGATACTCATCCAGTATCAAATTTTTAATGTTGTTCTGATTGGGCACATACAACTTTCTTTTGTAATACAGCATCCAAAGCATAATCCGACTGTTTTTCTTTGCTAGTTGGTTGTTGAATTTGTCGTTTTATTTGCTGATAAACAGTATCTTGTTCGGCTGCCTTTTTAATCATTTCCCCGAAGGGGCTTTTCCCTTCACTGCAAGAAATCTCGTATAGGCATTGCAATTTCCAACTCAAAGCATCAGCCACCCGATTCTCTTTCCCTTTTAAATGCTTGATCTCAAAATCAAAACCACTTAAGAAATCCACCCACCGTGCTTGCCTTTCATTTAGAGTGGGCTGGCTAAAATAATTGGTCAGACTGTGGTGATCCGTCAACAATAAAAATTTTCTTCCCATAAAGTAATATCGCCACATTTTCAGGGCGTGAATGACGACTGCCAACTCTAGATCATAAGAAGAATATTTCTTCTCATGCTCTTTTAACTTTCTTGATTCATATGCTATCACTTTTTCTTCCTGCATTAACAGACCTCCTACCCCTTCCTTACTTGCGTCTATGCACACCACATAATCTTTATTAGGATCGGCTATGCTCATAATGGGTGCCGTGGTGAGCAGGTATTTGAGTTGTTCAAAACTTTTTTGACATTCAGGGGTCCACCTGAAGGTTCTTCCCTTTTTCTGTAAGGATGTGATTGGATAAGATACTCTCAAAAATCCTTCTACAAACCATCTATAATAGCCTGCTAGCCCCATGAAAGATCGGATGTCCGCCACATATTTGGGTACCGGCCATTCCATTATGGTCCTTATCTTTTCGGGATCCACTGGGATCCCTTCTTTAGTGATTATATGCCCCAAATATTGTATTTGTTCTTTAAATAATTCACATTTACTGAACTTAGAGTATAATTGGTGTTCTCGGAGGGTTTGCAATACTAATATGAGGTGCTCCCGATGCTCCTCCATAGTCCAAGAATAAATCAATATATCGTCAATAAAGATCAGCACAAATTTATCCAAATACTGATGAAATATACTGTTCATCAGACACATAAAGGTGGCGAGGGCGTTGGTCAACCCAAAGGGTAACACCAAAAACTCATAATGGCCATACCGTGTTCTAAAAGCTATCTTAGCTATGTCTTCTTCTTTAACCTGATTTTGTGATATCCTGATCACAAGTCAATCTTTGAGAAAACTGTTGCTCCTTTCACCTGGTCGAACAGTTCATCAATACGGGGTAGAGGGTACTTATTTTTTATTGTCAATTTGTTCAATTGACGATATTCCATACACATGCAGAGGGTCCTGTCCTTTTTCTTAACGAACAATACCGGGGCTCCCCAGGGAGACACACTGGGGCGAATGTAGTTTTTGTCCAAAAGCTCCTGTAATTGCATTTTCAACTCCATCAATTCCGATATGCTCATTCTGTAGGGTGCACTGGATACTGGCGCTGCCCCTGGCACAAATTCGATGGTAAAATCTATATCTCTTTTGGGTGGAAATTCGAGAATCTCTTCCAGAAACACATCAGCAAATTCTTGTATCACAAGAATGTTCTCCAATGTAGCTGTTTTATATTTCCAATTGGCATAACCCACTTGGATGTCATAAATCTGACATCCCTTCCTAAGGCATTTTTCTAACTGTGAGGCAGTTATGGGCCGAATCTGCACTGGCCGCTTAATTCCCTGCATCTCTTGTTTTATTCCAAGCTCGTTTTTATAACAGATGGTCTTAGTTTTACAATAAATTATGGACTAGTGTTTTTCTAACCAGTCCATTCTAATCAGCACATCGTACGAACCAAGGGGAAGCACATTAAAATCTGTTGTCACTGGTTGTCCTGCTATCTTTAAAGGGCATTTTTTGACCTTAGCAAGTACCCATCTTTTTGCCCCTGTTGCCAACTGTACTAGCCAAGGGTCCTTAAATTTAACAGGTTGCAATTTGCAATGCTCCACGACCCTAGGACTAATATAACTTAACATAGCTCCAGGATCAATTAAAATAGTTATAGCAAGGTCTAAGAGTTTACCTTCGAATTCCACCATGGTCGGCTGGTACTCCGCCTCGCGATCTTCCAAAGCGGTGTTAATCTTTGGCAGACTCCGTCCTACATCGCCAACTGTAGATGCTTCGTAGACCTGGGAAACCTGTTCGGTTCCTTTTCTTTGGGGACAATTTTTCACGTAATAGGGTCCACCACAGCCCTAAGATTGCACTGGAGGCCTTGTTGTCCCTTCATTGTCTATTTTCCCGGGTTGTTCATTAGTTCTAGACTCAATGGGAGGCTTTAATCGGAGTGGATTATTCTGTAAGTTTCTGCTATTTTGCCCCTTGGTGAATCCTTTGTTACCACCACCTCGATTACCTTTAGTATTTCCAACCAGCTTGCTGCTTTTCTTATCGACCCATTTCTTACCCAAGATTTCTCCCTTCTGCTTGCTTTGCTGGTAGCAAATTTGGGCTTTACGTATGGCCTCGTCCATCGTCTTTGGGTTGTCAAATTCGATTATTTCCCTCATACTCAAGGGTAAACTACTGACAAACTTCTGTACTTTATCTTTTTCCTCCCGAATATAAGGCACATAACGGAGCAAAGAAGTAAAACGAGTGACAAATTCGTTCATAGTTTGATGCCCCAACCACAGGTCATGAATTTCCCTTGCCTTCTCGTCATAGAAGCACTCGGTCAGGTACCTTTCCTTAAAGTATCTTTGAAATTTTTCCCAAGTGATATTCTGTTCACTCACTCCTCTTACCATCTTAACTTCTTCCCACCACAGGGTGGCCTTTCCCTGTAATTGGAAAATGGCCAACCACGCCTTGAGGTTGTGATCGTATTCATATAGCTGGAAGTATTTGTTCATATTAATCAACCAGGCCTCAGCTGATTCTTCTTGTTCTCCATCAAAGTGTGGCAATTTGATTTTACGGAATTCCCCTTGAAACTCTATCCATTGCCTTTTGGATGTATGTTGTTCGGAAGCATTATCAGAGCGTTCCTCCTCCCTTCCTTCTAACTCTTCGGGGTTTGTGTGGTGATTTTGCTCTTCTGACAGTCTTTGTTGCTCAGCGCTGGGATTCAGTGGCTACTGATTCTGTTTGTCAGATAGGCTTTTTATAATCCTCTCCTGTTCCATAGTTAACCTTGCGTTATCCTCCCGTAATCGGGCCATTTCATTTTTCAACTCTTGTACTGTCTCCAAAATTGCAAGATTGGTATTGCGAGCCTCCTCTCCAAGCTGTACCCATAATTCGAGGTTATTTTTAGGATCAGTCGCAAGTGCCTGACCCACCACAACCCTGCGTGATGCGCTGTTTGCTCTCCTCATATTGTCAGTCTTCTGTTTTACTGTGCTTAACATAAGACAAGTAACAGAGGAAGGGTCAACACATTATCTGTTTTTCTTTAACTACTCAATAGAGACGAAATAAATTGTATGTACACAATTTGTCTAGCAGTTTCAATTCCCAGAGGCCACAGTTTTTGTAACTGGGCTCTGATACCACTTGTCATGGTTCCAATCCCGAGTACCTTTTTTTTTAATGGTTTTCAAGTTACCGGGGTTTACACGATAAAGTTATAAATTCATGCAACTATTGGAACCCACATAGTTCCACCAATTGCACACCTTGACATGCAGCGTTGAATTTTGTTTATGTACTCAACATACTGACTATGAAATTTATTTAATTCACGATTTGGTAACTCGCATGTTTTTCCACGCGGCAAATGGACATATGGTAGCTTTAACATGGCTTTCCTTATCTGTTTTCATGTGTAATTAATCTTGCCCACTCTGTTCTGTACGAGGCTGGGCAGGCTGTCCAGTCCCTTTGCTCGCTTGGTATTTCTCGCCTCATCTACGGTGGTGATCGCCCTCTGCCATCCAACGGTGGCAACCATTCACGGTTTTTCAACCTAATCTATCGGATGCTTTGGTGACGGTGCTCATTTGGATGGGCAGCTCCTTAAGGAGCCTGTTCTGGTTCGATCCATGCATTGCAGCTCCAGAGAGCAGACCCATCAGACCTTTACTCAATTGCCGGCGGATTTAGCACCTAATCCCTACAGGTAATCAGGTGATGCAGAGTTTTTTTCGTTTTGTTTCCTTTTAACTAAAGGCTTACTTCGATACCACTGAAAGAACCCTTATCTCGTTCATGGCTCATGCGCGCTGCAGGTATTTGAGGGCTTCCTATGGCGCCGGAAAGAGTTGTTCTTACGCTTGGAGACTCAACCTTAAACGGTTAAGTCCTTGTCAATTTAACAAAGTTGGTTTCTTCTAAATTTCTACTACAGTTTGCTTGCATACCCACAGCTGTCTAACTATGTTTGCGTGGCTTGCTTTCATGTAGGCTGGGCGCCTGTCCCTCATGTGGTGGCCTAGTCTTGTCTAAAGGAAACCCTCCTTCAGCGTGACCAGAGTTCCGGGTATGAAAATGCCTTCCGGCCGAGGCCTCGACTGATTGTTCTTCGGAGGTTTTCATGTGTCCGATGAAGGGTATCCCTTCCAGGTTTTGTTATATATTTAGTTAGATATTGGAGTGGAGGGTATTGCGTCCCTTCATAGGCTCCAGGTTTCCATTGAATGGCATGTATGACTTATTTATTAATGATAATAGAATTTGGCGTCCTTCTTGAGTTTCACTGTTGGGACATTGTGGTTGTATTATCTTATTGCACAACTGTGCACATTATGCTTGCGGCACAATTTTCCTCTTTACTGTTGTGTTGTATTTACCATGAAGGTCTATTGGTTTTATAGACACAGCTGTCTCTTTTGTTTTATTCATGTTTAAAGACTATAGCACCGCGGACTTGTTTGTGCTGGAAATATGAATGTAGCTTTCTTTTCTAAAGACTTGGTCTCGACCAACGTTGATTATATGCATTTTGTTTAGCATTCAAATAAATGTACATTTTCTTGATGATCTATGTATTCGGCTCTTGGGTTGGACATGTTACCACTTTCGTGCACATTCAGATTGAGAAGGTCTAAGACTCTTCTCCTCAGAATCACAGCCTTAAGTTTTTTTTTTTTGATAGCAATTATACTCTACTTGATTCTTATCGTTGTTTTAATATGGAAGAGTTAAAGCTCTGAAGGGTTTCAAGCTCTACCCAACCGAGATACACAATCTTGCTTCAAACCCCAGGTTTTCTTGGGTTCACTCGCAGTTCAAAGGCTACTCAGGGGGCGGACATCCTGCCGCACCCATAGTGTTTCTAACCCTATCTTTAATACAATAGGAGAAACAAGCCCGCAAACCCTGATGAACTTGCGATAAGCTTCGCATTCAGTTGGTGATATCTTAAGGTTGCTTGCCGCTCACAAATGAGACGACCGATGGCTTTCTCTGCTTTATTATTTTATTTTATTTTTTTCAAGAAATGCTCAGCCTTAGCGTGTTGCATGTCATCAAAATTAGTACTGGAATTTAGTTCTACGTAAGAATAAGTTCTGTTCTCTTTCTTATTCTAAGGTCTGTCTAATATTTGCACGGTGTTTCCACAATATGGTTTACTATTGATCCTCAGAACAAATAACCTAATTTTGAAATGTCTCCCTAAGGTTTTATTTTCTTTCATTCTCTAAATGCATGAAACTGATTAATATAATTAGAATGTTCAACTCACAACAGAGTCACTCTGTGAACCCTTAACAATTATTGATAATGCCAATGTTTAACTATACATGTCTCAGTTTCCAACCGGAAGAAAATTGCCTAAAATAGAAATAGTTAAATGTAAAACTCTCACTGAGATCAACCCTCTTCTTGACAGCTTACCACTACTATTACCCTTCTAGAATCCAGATCCTAATTATATAGAAAATACTTGTTCGCATTGTTTCTTTTATAATCCTAGGAAGAACTGTATCTCACAGAAATAAACATTTCTAGTTTCAGTTTAGTGCCTCATACCTGTGTTGTTTCCTGTAAGTGATCCCAAAGAAAGAGGTCACCTCTGTTCACTGCAACTAGTCAACCACCCGACCACGAGATTGTCTTTCGAGACCAATCTCCCCCCTAGCTTGCTCAAAGACTAACAGTTTTTTACAAGTTGCACTCACTCTGCGCCCTTACCATCTGATCATCACCAGACATAGTAAGCCCCTTTTCTTTTCCTTACTACCTGTTCTCTACAGCACAGTCCCCCCCCCCCCCCCCCCTCCTCCCTTTTCCTGGAAGCCATCCCACGATTGGGGGGGAAATTAGGGTTTGCAACTGTTTCTTTTTTTATATTCACTTCTCTCCTCAGAAGTTACATGATATCCCTGTTACTAGGAAAATCATTTCTCATTTTCGTTTACAAAAAAAAATATTAATTTATGCAATAGATAGTATCACCATCCTTCAATTTGTTTTTTTTTTTTAACTATGGTAAATAAAATATTTACACACCTAGGAACTTGGGAGGAGATTTTAGTGCAATGGCCCGCACATTCCGAGGTCATTTCTGAGGTGATTTCTGGGAATGTGGTGCCGTGCTGTCCGAAGTGTTTGTACCGCATTCCGCGCTGAAAGCTCAAACACCTGAAATCATTGGTATAATCATAAATAATCTTCGTGGGTCCCGAAAGAGGACGGGAATTTGGTGTGAATAATGAATGGATGGACTTTCCATGTGGACAAATGGGTGTACAGGTACCGCAAAATCGGCCAGCCAGAAACATTTTTCAGATATTTGTATTGTCATGGTATTAGGTAGGGAACTTTGCATTGTCAAGGTATTAGGTAGGGAATCTATCACTTCTTCACAGTACAATGTTTTAGACCCTAATTTTTTTTTTTTAATTTTTGTAATTTTTTAGCATTTGAATATGTACCATGTACAAATAAAAAACGTCACTGGATAAGTGTATGTAATAAGACATCCACACGAAGAATAATTCAATTTATAATTTTTAAATTTTTTATATATTAAAAAAATTATCATAATTTAGTTGTTAAATTAGTTGCTAGCCATTTATATTATTGGTTATTATCTTCAGAATTATTCAATTTATAATTTTTAATTTTTTATATATTAGAAAAATTTATCATAATTTGGTTGTTAAATTAGTTACTAGGAATTCATATTATTGACTACTATGTTTATTTGCAGTGTTATTGGTTGATGTTATTGAAAGAAAGCTATGCCCACTTGTAATTTATATGGGGATGGGCTTTCACTCCTGCCAGATGCCTCTAGGTCTTGAGCCATTAACTATTTCCTTAAATCCCAAGAAAACAACTTTTAAACGAAACAAATGTAATTTTAAAGCATACTTTGAACCCTAAATTGATGCAACTTACAAAATCCATCATCCTAGATTTATCTTAACTCTAGATCTACCAAGGGCCGAGAGGGATCAAATCTCTTTTCACACTAAAAGAGGTTTGCATGTCAAAATATTTGATCCCTCTAGGCTTTGTAGAGTCAAAGTTAAGATGGATTTAGGTTGGCTTAATTATTAATTATAAATATAATTATTAATTTTATGTTCTTTTATTTTATTTTAGTTTAATTTTTCATTAATTTTTATGTAATTTGACACAATCTAAATTTTAAACAGACATGACATTATAACATCTCTACCATACTAGACTCGTAGAGTGTAGCAACAAGATATTTGATCCCTCTAGATATTTAAAAGTGTCACAACAAGATATTTGATCCTTCCCTCTAGATATTTGATCCCTCTTAATACTTATAAATTCCGAATTAAAATAAATATTATTTATTTTATTTTACTTTTAACTAATTTTTATATAATTTAATCAAATTAAATATTAAACAAAACATTACATTACATTACAACATCTCCACCATTAAATTAAAAATACCACTTGACATAATAACTTATTAAAACTAAAATACATCAAATATATCCTGCATTCTTAGTACCAAATGACATCAGGTGAGGTGAGGGTGGTGACATCAGTGAAGGTAGAAGATGAGGTGATGGTGGTGACATCAGTGAAGGTTGAAGATGATGTTTATTGCAGGAGCGGTGGAGATGCTAGATAAAAATCAGACTTTGAATTAAATGAAGGAGTTGCAGCTCACAGGTGTGCACTGCACCTGTAGACTGCACTCAAACAAAGAGGAGACTCTCTCTCTCGTTCACTCTACATCACATCAAATGAATATTACAATATTAAGTACATCACTAGAAATCAAGTAGTTGTAAACACACTCCTAAACTAAGGGGATACGTTACAACTATGTAACCATTTCTCCATTAATACAAAATAATATTGATTATTTTTAACTCCCCCCTTAATGGAGAAAGGGTTATTCTGCACTCCTAACATCCCTCTAAATAATTCAAACTTTACTCGCCCTAGAGGCTTAGTAAAAATATCAGCTAAATTATCACAAGTGTTACAATACTCCACACATATTTCTTTAGACTGTATCTTTTCTCGAACAAAGTGAAACTGAGTGTCAATATGTTTGGTATTTTTATGAGAAACTGGATTGTATGCAAGCTTGATTGTGCTCTGGTTGTCAGTTTTGATGCTGGTTGCTTCTTTCTGTCCTTCACCTACATCACTAAGCAATCTCCTCAACCAGATAGCTTCGCATGCGGCTGCACACAATGCTTGGTACTCAGCTTCACATGATGATAGTGCTGTAGTACTTTGCTTTCTGCTACTCCACGAAATAACCCCGGATCCAATACTAAATGTGTATCCTGTGATGGATCTTCGATCATCCAGGTTACCTGCCCAATCAGAATCTGAATAACCTGCTAAAGTAACATTAGAAATGTCAGTGTATAAAATACCATAATTACAAGTACCACTAAGGTACCTCAACACACACTTTGCTGCAATCCAGTGACTTTCAAGTGGTTTGGACATGAACTGGCTCAGCACACTAACAGAATATGTCAGATCAGGTCTAGTTGTCGTGAGATATATCAAACTTCCCACTAGCTGTCTGTACAAAGTGGCATCCACCTGTTTTGTGCCATCGTCACTGCTTAACTTTAAATTCTGTTGCAATGGTGTTGCTGTTGTTTTGCACTGCACCATTCTGAATCTTTCCAACAGGGTTCTGACATACTTCCCTTGAGTAAGAAAAGTTTGACCAGATTCTTTCCATACCTCCAAACCTAGGCAATAATGAAGATCTCCAAGGTCTTTCATTTCAAATACTTGTGACATTTGCTGCTTGATTTCTTTGATCAAATTATTTGCATTTCCTGTTATGATCATGTCATCCACATACAAAGAAATCAAAATAATCTGCCTCTGTTTATTTAACTTGGTATACAGGTTTGGATCGTTGAGGCTCCTATGAAAGCCATGCTGTATAAAAAATGAATCAATTTTCTCATACCATGACCTGGGTGCTTGTTTCAAACCATAAAGTGCCTTATGCAATTTACATACTAAACGCTCCTGCCCCTTTTTCACAAAACCAGGAGGTTATACTAAATATATTTCTTCCTTTAATTCACCATTCAGAAATGCAGACTTAACATCTAGCTGGTGTAGCTTCCATTTATGTTTTGTTGCTAAAGAAATTAACGTTCTAATTATATTTAATTTAGCTACAGGGGCAAAGGTGTCATCGAAATCTATTCCTTCTTGCTGTGAGTAACCCTTTGCTACCAGTCTAGCTTTGAATTTTTCTACACTCCCATCTGCATTTATATTTGGTTTATACAGCCACTTACATCCTATGGGGGTTTTTCCTTCAGGAAACTCAACTAAATCCCAAGTATGGTTTCTATATATTGATTCAATTTCCTCATGCATTGCAGCCCTCCATGCATCTGATTTACTTGCTTCTTCATAGTTTGCAGGTTCTACAATGTTTAATATTTTAGACATTAAAGCATAGTCTCTCAATTTAGCAGGTAGTCTAGTCTTCCTACCTGATCTCCTAGGTAGAGGACTTACCTCAACTCTATCTGTTTCAGTGCTTTCCAGGCTTACATCATCACTTATTATACTATCTGCTGCTTCTTCTTCTTGTTTCTGCTGCTGCTCATGCTCTTCATCTTCTTCACTGTTTACTTCTATTAACAGTGGAATGTCGCTATCACTGTTAGAATCTTCCTTTCCATCTTCAGCCTGTTCATGAAAAATAACATCTCTACTTGCAAAAACTTTATGAGTCACAGGATTATATAACTTGTATGCTTTATACTCAATACCATATCCAAAAAATATACATTTTAGGGCTTTGGGGTCTAACTTCTTCCTATCTGCTTTCGGTATATGAGCATAAGCTTTTGACCCAAATATTCTTAAATGACTAACTGCTAGCTTGAGTCCAAACAATGCTTCAAAAGGGGTTTTGAAGCCTAGACATTTAGTAGGACTCCTATTCTTTAAATAAACAACAGTGTTAATAGCTTCTGCCCAAAGACCATTTGATAGACCCTTACCTTGAAGCATACTTCTGGCGCACTCCACAAGGGTTCTGTTCTTCCGTTCTGCTACTCCATTCTGCTATGGAGTGTGTGGCACTATGAATTCTGCATAATCCCATGCTGCTTGCAGAAGTTCATGAACTCTCCTAACCTGTATTCTCCCCCTTGGTCCGAGCAGAGAATCTTTATCCTTTTTCCTGTTTGGTTCTCTATCATAGATTTAAACTCTTTAAAGTAACAAAAGGCTTGACACTTTTTACTTAGAAAGTACACCCACGAAAACCTAGTGCAATCATCTGCAAACAACAGAAAGTAATATGCTCCTCCTAAAGACCTAGTTTGCATAGGTCCACAAATATCTGTATGCACTAGTTCTAGAATGTCTCTTTCCTTTCTGTTGACATGCAAAGGGAACTCTTCTTTATGCATTTTCCCTAATGCACATCCATCACATTCTAGCTTGACATTATGAAAGACAGGGAGTCCATCGACCATACCTTTCTTCTGAAGTAAGATGAGGTCTTGCAAATTGAGATGGCTGAATCTCTGATGCCAGAGATTTTCCACTGTTGATTCAGCTGCAACCATTGCTTGTCGTGGCATACTCTTTGCATCCAATCTATACAAGTTCCCCACGTGCACTCCTGTTGCAACTGTTACCATCTAGCTATCCTTAATGACACAATTATTCTTAAAGAATTGCACTTGCATGCCCTGGTCTATAATCATTGAGACAAAGATCAAATTTTTCTTAATTCCTGGAACATATAATACATTTTTAAGATGTTTAATGTCACCACTAGGTAGCTTCACAGGAATGTCACCATATCCTTTGATCTCATACCCACTGTCATCTCCTAGATAAATTTTTGATCCACATGCAATTTCTTCAAGAAATTCAAAACAGTCCTTCTTACTAGTCATGTGTGAGGATGCGCCAGAGTCGACATACCATATGTCGTCCTCATCTCCCTTTGATGCTGAAAGAGCACAATCGACTATGAATAGTCGAAGATCATGGCTGTGGTCCTCCTCTTCTCCAGCAAAACAGCCCTAGTGTTTCCTCTGTTTGCTTCTTCTTTCATCCGCCTGCCTCTTATAGCATTCTTTAATCTGATGACCAGGTTTTCCATAGTAAAAACATTTCTTAACATAATTATCAGTGATACCTTTAAATGATCTCTTTTGAAATGTGTTGGCTCCTTTCTGCTACTGCTGCTGCGGTTGCTAGTGTTGATGTTGGTGCTGGTGTTGCTTCCCTCTGTACTGTCGCCTTTTTGCCATCAGAGCAAGATCATTGCTCTGAGTTTTTAGATTCTATTGTCGCTCCTCCTCCTGGAGCAGAATCGCTGTCAGCGCATCAAATGAAGGGGATTTTTCTCTTGCTGACAGTCTTGTGATGAACGTCTGGTATTCATCAGTCATTCTGTTCAATGTGAGTGTGACCAGATCTGAGTCGGACACCTTCTCTCCAATAGCTCCCAATTTGTCACTCAAGTCCTTAACTCTGGCCATGAATCCAGCAACGGACTCATTCTCCTCCATCTTCAATGCAAATAGTTTTCCCTTGAGTGCCAGAACACGATTTGTATTCTGAGTCTCATACAAGTTCTTGATCGTTGTCCAAATATCAGCGACCGATTTGGATTCTCTGATATGTGGGATAATATTGTCCTTGACGGACATCTTTAATATAACCTTTGCTTTCATTTCCCTTTTATCCTAGTCTTGTTCTTAGGTCGTTGTTCCAGATCTCTGCTCATCTCCCATGATGATCGACCATTCATTTACGCTCTCCAGCAAAGTTTGCATTTTGAACTTCCAGTTGGAGAAATTCGTTCCATCGAGTTTGCCAGACTCGTGGAGATATGATTCTATACTGTTATTCATTTCTATCCAACTGAACACTTCAATCGACCACCACTGGGCAAGTCCAATCTGTTGCCACCAAACAGATCAGGAACTTCAATGTGCCACCACCGGGCAAATCCGATCTGCTACCACCGAACAGATCAAAAACAACTCCAATGCGCCACCACTGGGCAAATCCGATCTGCTGCCACCAAACAGATCGAGGAGCTGCACTGCGCCACCACCGGGCAAATCCGATCTGCTACCATCGAACAAATCACAGAGCTCTAATTCGCCACCACCGGGCAGGTCCGATCTGCTACCACCGAGCGGATCACAGAACCTCAATTCGCCACCACCGGGCAAATCAAATCTGCTGCCACCGAGCAGAAATCTCCACGTGCCACCACCGGGCAAAACTAATCTGCAAAAGATTGCAGATTTCTCAAAGAGAAAAAGGTTGGCACTTTTTTCTAGTCAAAGGCGCTTCTTCACAGCGAAAAATCTGTGCGAGGCAAGTTTTCTGGCGCAACTATCAGCTAAAAATCCGTGCCAATGTACCTTTCTGGCGCGTTTATTCTCGTAAAAAACCGCACCAGCCGCTTGTTCTGTTTTTTATTGGCGCGACTGTCTGCAAAAAATCCGCGCCAACTGCTGCTTCAACCCTTTCTTCGGCTCAGAGATGATCAGTGATCTGAGACCCTTCGCTCCAGGTGTTGCTGCAGTCCACCTGATCTTACAGATTCTCCTAGCATGCTCTACTGCCACTACAACTATGTAATTAATGATGCATCCCTAAGAAAAAAAAAATTAAGGCTACCTCTACCCTAAGCTCTGATACCAAGATAAAAATCAGACTTTGAATTAAATGAAGGAGTTGCAGCTCACAGGTGTGCACTGCACCTGGAGACTGCACTCAAACAAAGAGGAGACTCTCTCTTTCGTTCACTCTACATCACATCAAATGAATATTACAATATTAAATACATCACTAGAAATCAGGTAGTTGTAAACAAACTCCTAAACTCTAGAAACAAATCCTAAACTAAGGAGATACGTTACAACTATGTAACCATTTCTCCATTAATACAAAATAATATTGGTTACTTTTAATATCAGTGAACTGCACTGCTCATCATTGGTGTCTGCCACTCCTCAATCCCACAATTTAACACGCTAACTTCCCCTCATGAAAGATGTTTTTGCTGTATTCCGTTGATGTAACACACAAAGAAACATGTCTCTCGAATCTTCGCAAAATCAACCTTTTTGAAAAAGCAAGGCCTGCGATTTACATTTACCTTTATTAAAAAAATATGAGCCGTGGACCCTCCTCGTACAGAAAGGTTTTGGTATGTTATAATTTGCTTATTTATTTTTTTAATGTTGCAACGTCAATGAAAATATATAATATATATTTTTATTGGAAAAATTATATATTTATAAGAATGTATAATATTAATTTTATGAAAAATAATTTGATATTTTATATGAATAAGAATACGTATGTTTTGATTCCTGTGGTATCGTTTAAATTTACTAATAAGTTTAAAGGTATTATAATAAAGTATTTTTTAAATTTAAATTTAGAAAAATAATAATTATTTTCCAACTATTTTTAATATATCTAATTAAAAGCAAATATAATATGTAGAATTGTTATTTGTATTTAAGTTTTATGTAAAAATTAATTAATTTTACATTTAACTTTTTTTATTACATAAAATAAAGTTGAGACATTATTATTATTATTATTGTTATTATTTTTAAAAATATAATAAGAAACTGTGACCATAGCAATCTAGGACGATTATTGTTTTTTTCAAAAAAAAAATTGATAGTTTTTCAAAGTGTTTAAAAACATAAATTTATGTTTAGCTACCTTATTGATATCAAAAGAAATGTGCAACACGTTTGTGATGGTTTTTGTTACTCCTCCTCTCTCCTACCGAATATAAACAAAGGGGTTTAACTCAGTTGCTCATTCTACCAATATCAGTTATCCCTCTAATCATCATATTCCTCATCTAATGAAATGGTTTTGAGGGATTACCTACAGTAAGATTCCTGAGACAAAATATGGTAGAATAGAAAGAAAATATTCAACTCTTTAACACCCAACCTTTTTATTTTATTTTATTTTAATTGTAATTATGATAAGCATTTAATAAACCGCTATAAAACCATACAATGGACTATAATGCAATGGCATCAAAATTTATTTGACTATGGCAACCCACTACGCCAATCCAACAATGGACAAATGATATAACATTAACCACTAATAATTTCACCAGAACATATGAACATTCGAATGGCTAGATTTTGTGATGCGTTCAATCTGCTTACTCCAAATAAGGATCAACCTTTGCTGGGCAATGTGGTAGATCTGATAAATAAGGGCGCCATCATCTTACCTCCCACAATAGATGTAGAACCTTTGGCTAAATGGCCTCTTAGCCCTCGCTTCCGGTGCTTCACGACTACACAAATCAATGGATGGCCTTTTAGCCTCTACAACCCAAATTTATGTATGGAACGACCCTTTATTCATATGTTGTGTCTATGAATGACCCTTTATTCATACGTTGTGTCTGTGTGGCCCTCACAATAGAGAAACATGCTTTAGTGGGTTAATGCACGTTAATAAAGCATGATGGCCCCACCCTCCAATGACTAGAGTGGTCAAAATCTCAGTAAATGGCGACCTTATGCAACATGATCCACTCCTTAGCGATGGGCTCGTGGCCTTCCAAGCATGTATGGAAAATGCTCCCTAATACTAGTGCAATGTATATATGGCTCTGCATCCCTCAACGTATTAGATCTTAGACCCAACCCTTACGCAATTCGTCAACATGATAATTCACAGATGCAATCTTTTTGCAGTGATAACGAACATGCCAAACTTCTCTGCGATTAACCTTGCCACCTTATGTCGATGCTTTTAACCAATGGCCCAATAATAATAATGTATTTGTTTCTTCAATAAAAAGAAAGGAATTAATATCTGCAAAAGATCTAGATAAGTCTTCTCGTCCTTTACAACTTACATGAACAAATCTCATAACCCTTCGATGAAATCAAAAAGATGGGAGAAATTGAACCAGCTAAGGTGGTATCTAGTATCACTCAAGTTGGGTATCCAACTAGGGTGAGATAGGATCCCATCGAAGCTAGCCTGAGGATCTCACCTAAAACCCTCACTTGTAGAAAACTCGTCTAGCTTCCAAATCAAATGCCAAGAGAGAAAATCAAATTACATACCTTCCCTTCGTCCTTCCTTGTTATAGATTTCGATTGGGTTGTTTCCAAATTTATACAACTGACCATAATACCATCGACTAATACCACCGACAAATACCATCAAAAAATACGTTATGAAAATACCACTTCTTACCTAATTATTTACTAAAATCCATTATTTTTCCCTTTTTTATTATAAATCAAGGATCCCCTTTTTCCAAAACTATCCCTGTCACTAGACTAAGGGAACAAAGGGCTAGTAAGGGTGACATATTCCAATAATCAGTTGGTTGGGGATATTATATTCCTTGCCACCCAAAATTGCTTTCCCTTAAGTAATTTAAGTGTTGGATGCTACAATATATGCTCTCCCTTCTACTTCAAAGTGGGTTGTCAGTAAGGCTGCATACAGATATATACTATATCTCCCACTTTGAAACTCCTCTCCACTCTTTTAAGCTGCTCAAATGCCTCTTGTGCTTCCTTTGACCATACAAAGGCTCCCTTCTTAGTGGGGTCGGTAAGCGCGACTGTCAGCTGTGAATGCCCTTTGACAAACCTTCTATAATGTGTGTAGATACCCAAGGAGCCCCACAACTTTGTTACATTCCTAGGAGTGGGCCAATTAGGGATGGCCTCAATCTTCTCCTAATGCACTTTGACCCTCTAGCCTTCGATCATGTGCCCTAGATACAACATCTATGTCAAGAAATGCTCACATTTGGAGCTTTTAGCATAGAAATACTACTCTAAATGTCATAGGTACATCCAACTATAGATCATGATGAGTGCTTGGACCCCTTCCTCTAGCTCAAATCCCCTATCCGGTGGCATATCTTTGAAAACCTTTTGGTGTGTCTGTAATAATGCCATGTTGTCAATATGTTGTTATGTTGTCTTCCCCTACATAACTCAATTTCTATTGTCCATGGGATATCCCCATGTCAATGATCTACCTCCACCCTGTTGGATGTCATGATCTTGGGCAAGTACTAATGGATCCTTTTTTGCATCACCTTCTTACCATATGGCCCTGTAAATCCATATTCAATCTCTTGATAGTTAGTTATATGTGTCCCAATTGAATATAGCCATTGGACCCCTAATACCACATGGGAATCTAGGCAATCTACTACAAAGAAGTTATCAGTAACTATGTAATTTCCCATAGTTAGACTCATGTTGGGAACTATTTTGGTGCAGGACATGTGGTTTTGTTCCTTCTTTCCAAGAATCAAGGCTGTAAATCCTCCATCAATTGTCAACCCCCTTCTAGCTTCAAACTCTGCATCAATGAAATCGTTGGAGGCCCCACCATCAACTAACAAATTCACCTTTTTCCCATGAATGATACCCTTCATCCAAAGAGTGTGATACCTCATAACTCCTGTAAGTGAGGAAATAACTCCTTCATGGGTCTCCTTTGGTAACTGCTCTACCCCCATTCCTTGTGATTCTCCCTAATCCTCCTCTGGTACTTCTCCCTCATCCTCGCTATTAGAAAATACTTCAATATAGTGGGATTTCCCTTTGAGATATCGATGCCTTGGCACCCAAGTTTCCTGAGAGGAGAAGCATAGTCTCCTCCTTCTGATGTTTCACCTGGTCTCATCATCCATCTAGTTCTTCCCTAACCATTCCTTTTGTGACTATCTAATATCTTCATCCTTCTGAGAAAAGGTTGTTTTGGGAGTGGACCTGGTCTTTGGTACTGCATCCTACATATCCTTTGCCCTGCTAATTTCACCTTGTAAGTTTTTGTGCTTATAAACTCTTACCCATCCATGCAAGGGTTCTGACAGACCTTCTATGAATAAAATAATTTTCTCGCCCATTAAAATATTAATGACCATTACAACCAATCTCTAAAAATTAGTGATATAGGCTTTGACACTTCCTATCTGTCGAAGCTGAGTTGAATCCCTAGAGTCCAACTCAAGGTCCTTCCTATCGAATCTCTCTATCCTCTTGTTGATGGTGTTGGACCCACCAACATTCAAGGGGATCTCCCAGGTAAGAAGTCCCAACTAGACCTTGGACCGTTTGTAGTAGGAGTCCCAGTAGTGGGTGGTAATGTAGTGCCGTGACCGTGGTAGTGCGTAGAGATAAGTATGATGACTTTCGTCAGAAGCAAGTGTGTGACCTTTTAGCGAGTCAAGTGAGATGCATGGGGGTTCTAACACACGAAGGTGAAAAGGAAGTGTGCCCCTTAGAAGCCTATAATAGTACACAACCTGAAAGGAACACACGAGCGAAATGACATCGCAAATTGAAATGCAGAATAGTCCACAAAAGAAAGTGACAGGTTAATCCAATAACAAGCATTTCAATAAGATTCATACAATTGCATACAAAGAAGTCCATAAGAAAAATCGTAAGTTAAACAACATACATTGTTAAAGAAACCAGAATAGTCCAACTACAATAAAAACATATGCATTAAAGTGTGTTGGATCAGTTATTATTCTTATAAGTGAAAGGTCCATCCATACATACACCATTGACAGCTACTAGCCCCAATAGTGGAAGATTACAATCAAGAACACCTGCTCCTCCAAAGAGGTATACTCGCTCTATGTTGTGGAGAATCCAAGACTCGTCACAATACTCCCAACCCTTCTCTAAGCCTAATCCTAGGCAAAATTTTGACTCCCAAAATCCAATTCTATGAGTTATGAGGTTCTATTTATAACAAAGGGTGGGGTGACCCTTGACATTCCCCGTGTGACTCTTTGACTACCCTCGTGACTCTTAACTTCTTTACAAATAACTCATTACATTACATAGTGATTGTTCACATTCCATTAATGACACTTGGAATTTCACTTACAACATATTTACAAATAATATACATTTTCCACACGTACCCATGTGAGACAAAATAGGCTAGAGAAAACCTAACAAGACAAAACACTATGACTCAAAAGTTTGGGGAAATACCAACTCGGCAACATCCACTTGATGACTTTCGGTGACATATTGATACCAAGCTTGGTAATGTGCTATGGTGTCCCCATACTGCTTGATAATGTCTTTCTCATAACGGACTCTTACCTCCATAGCCTCTGGGTATATAGTCTTGGAAACCTTATCTAACTCATCCTGAAGCATGCACAACATGGTCTTGACTACAGTAAGACCACAAATGTACTTCTCCATGTTTTCTGCGCTCAAATCCAAGTCATCGTTGGTGGCCTCTCGCTTTATTTGCTCCATGTACCTGTCAATCTCTAGCTAGACTTGGTTCTTCTTCTTAGCATCGATGAGGGAACCAATTGATAGGATCTTGTGTGTTCTCACCATGACATCCAAACTCTTATACAACCGTGCATATGAAGCTTGTATGCTATTGATGAACGGAGCGAGTTGCTCATAGTTTTGGATCAACATCTAGATCCTTTCTTTGTCTAGCTTTGCCTGCAACATAATCATCTTTGACAAGTGAAGCGCGGCTCTCTTGTACCTCATTGTCCATTCTTACACATGGGCGATGGCAGCATGTATGTCCCTAAGAGTCTGGACAATATTTTTGTGCTGCCACTGGAATATGAGTTACAATATGAGTTTATTTTTTGCTTTATATTCAATTTACCTTTACCCCTTTGAACCATTACTAATAATAAATATCTTCTATTATAACTTTTAATTTCAACCAAAATGTAGTTAACACTAACACATCCCGTGGGACATCAAATTCCAGGCAAACATGAAAATATCTAAAGACATCTATTCGTTTTTAAAGGTTGGTGAAACGTTCGTCCCTTCCGGAAGAATCGTTGAATGAAAAGCACAAAGTGTGAGAGAATATTTAATAAATAAATGTGTAACTTTTACATTTGTGGCCTTGGGAGAATGATAAATTGATTGATTAAAGAGAGTATGACATTGAGGATACTTGAAGGAGACGGCAGAGCCGAGTGGAGGAACACTACGAAAGCAACCAACCAGCTCTGTTTTCTCACTGCGCCATGCCGATAGTCGACCTATTGTCATCATACAGGGGCGCATCAATAGGCTGCGATATCTATAGAACCTATGCATGTCAGTTTTAACTATTTCTCGCCACGTTCCCCCTGTTACACTTACCGACAGTCGAATCTTGTCTGAACGTGGCGCCATATGCATGGCTGCATTGTGACTCGCTCATGCTCTTTTACACCTATTATAGTTTGCCTGCATAGTTTTCATTTTTTTTAACACCTTATCAGAAGCTTTAATATTCTATAAATCCTCATCTCCAACAGTTTTAGAAGGTTTGGCTCGGCCTTTCCTACTCTGCGCACTTTAGAGCGGGGTTGGCTCTGCTCATTGGCTTGTTTTATCTCACTCTATATCCCCCATGCTCAGAGAGTCATGTTTTCATTGTCCTGAGTTTTTTTGACGATTTATGCACCTGGTTCAAGCCTTCTGTTTCAGGTTTGCTAGCGTTCCTGCGGCGCTCTTCCCTCGGCTCTTGCTTGGTAAAAGGTCAGTTTTCGAATATCTCGTTTTATATATGGTAATGCTAGATACATTGAAATACATAATCCAGAGTTATATTGCTATCAAGAATGATAGTGCAGTGCTTATAAAACGTTCCTTTAATTCCTTTCCTGGATTTTCTGTTGGCTTAATGTGCAAGGTATAGGCTATTCTTGGTTATTTTTACCTTGATGAATCTTGTTTAAATTTGTGAACGGGCTATCTGTTGTTTGTTTCATAAATCTTATTCGCCTCCCATGTTCTGGTCTATCTCTTCCGAATGGTTTTGGATTTCCATGAAAAATTTCAGGAAATATTTTGTTATTACGAGACCATGCTCAAATTTTCGTTTTAAGATAGGCCCTTGGTGGTGCATATACGAAATTTTTTGTTGCTGTATTGTATGCCCGGGTGCATCCTCATGAATTGTATACATCTCCTTTCAATGTTTCCTTCCAATATCCTCTGCTTTTCGTACTTTTAGTACTGCCGAACCTCATCTCTTCTTTGACTATTTATGGTCCTTTTTCTCAAACCTTACCTCTTTCTATTAATACCTGGAGATATCTTGTCCTGGTTTTTTTTTCTCCTCGGTATTTGTCCTGCTCTCACGGGGATCTGAGTCGACCTTTTTCATTACTCTGATTGATGACTATATCCCGAGGTGGCTATATTATCTGAAATTAGATATATCTATCCTTTTGGCCCGTGCCTATTTTAATTCCTTAATCTTGTCGCCCTTTGGGAAGTTGGGCTATTACTGTCTGCTGAGATGGAGATACTCCACGTGGAATCCGACACGTCGGATTTAGTAAAAGCTGCCATGGAGGTAGAAGCATTAGATTTTGGCACTATTAAATCATCATGCTGGCACTCCAAGCTGGTGGATCACTTGCAATCTTCCCTACATGTTCCTAGTCTGAGCGCATGCAAACCATGAATGAAAGATTCACCAAACAGATCAACGTGCATGTGGGTGAGGCAGTTCGTCGGTTTGGTGAATGTCTGTGAAAAGCAGTTTCATGCATGTGACAGCAGTGAGATAGCAATGAAAGCTAAAACAGAGCTAGGAAAAGCTAGTATATATGTAAACGACAACAAGCGTTCAAAGAAATCAAGCAAACAATAATCCCACAAGCGAAAACACAAAAAGTGACAGAAATGCAACAGAAGGCATGGGAAGCGGTCTTACCCCAAAACCGCTGAGCTGAATGTGCCAACTACTCCTAGATATGATGTAGGATGTTAGAGCTGCAAGGTTGATGTGAGGAATGAGCTCTGCAGCGTCCGGTTGATGAGTTTTGATAACATCGAGGTTGTGATGCGCATGACACGAATCTAGGGGAAGCGACACTTGGTGGGAGGTTTCGGAATTGCTCCTTGCATGTACCCTCCATTTGCTAAACATAGATCTCTGAAACAAGGGATGCCTTTGCATGCTGTCTTGGGAGAAGCAAACCATGCATGCAAGTTTGTTTTGCTCAGTCCTAGAGGCAACCGGTCAACGCAGATGCACATGTAAGAGATTGCTCGACTCCTCGAGAAAAATGTCCATTTCTAGCTGGGAGATAGGCTGGCCGCCCAGGAGATTTGCACAATTTTTGGGCAGAGCAGCTCACTACTGCCCAGATTTATGAAAATTATGGGTTGAGCAACCTTGCTGGGGAAATTTGCACAAATCCTGCTGGGAGTGTTGGCAGGAAAGATTGTGCAATCCTGGAGCCCAATAGGTTGCCAAAGAGGATTGCACAATTTCTGGAGGGAAGGCTGGTTACCCTCCATAAATGCGTAATTTTCAAGGGGAATATGCTCAGACTGTAGCTCGACCAAGTCTAGGTGAACAGCTTGTGAGGGGAATGGATCAAGCTGTGACCGACAGGCTGCCTTTGTGCAAGAAAGACACTGAAGCTTGTGAACTTGATGAAGCAAGGAAAGCTGCTGTGAAGGTTGGAAGGGAGGCTCCTAAACGAGGCTAAGGAAAAATTTTGGAGGGTGGTTGTAGCTGCTACAATAGGGCACAAGTTTGTATGTGTGTTACAGAGAAACCTAAAGCTTATGTGGGAGAATTGGGGTGTTGATATCTTGGCATGTTTACATTGAGGTCATTTACTTATATATCTCAGTTTTCAGTATATATCAAATTATGCTGAGTTTAAGCAAAATGGTTAAGTAGTAGCAATAGTAGAAGGGCCCTTGGCTTTCCTGTAGCCACTGATTCAATTTCATGCAGTCATAGTATAAATTTAGTTTTGAAAAATTGGGTTTGCTCTACTGGTTCAACAAAGCTAAGGTTTCTTCCATTGCACTATACTCGTCCAATTTCCATTGAGTTATCATAGAACCCTAACCCTACTAGTAAGATGTAGCCATTCCAAAAGTGAGGCCTTTAACAACCTAATTCATACTGGCATCTAGCTTATTTGTCAGTTTTTCAAGTTGCGATGCTCAAAAGTAATATGTTTGTGCATTTCTTCCCCGAACAAAATCACATTCTATTTTCCATATTTGCCAAACTTTCTTGTCAAGATATTTGGTTTAAGGAAGCTCGTGTTGACCTCCCACGCTATGTTGAGAACGTGGGGCTAAATAAGCACCAAGAAATATTTGAGCCCTGATTTTCACTAGATCAAAATGAATAAAGCTCTTTTCTATGCCACTCTGAAGCAGGTTTAAAACATAATCCGCAAGTTTTTTCACTTTCTCTAGTAGCTGAAGTATGTAGGAATTGCATCAGCAAGTGTTCTAATGCTAAGGACTCAAGAATCCAAGGCCACCACCACCAGAGAAGACAATTTTTCTAATATAAACATGGTGTGCTTGGCTTCATGATAAAGAAAGATATATTCTGGGAAATTCTATACATCAAATGCTCATTCTGTTGATCCTAATGGTGTTGCATCATTTCCATACACAACAATACATAATTTCTAATTCCAGAGAGGGATTTGCGTTAGTAAAGAAATTGGGGGTATATGGCGAGCTTGCTTAATGCAAGGGCTTATATAAAAGTTTTTTGAAACAATAAAATCTACAAATTATATCCTTCTAGAGAGTAGTTCCATACTTTGTGTCAGCATGATTGAGGTTTTTCGGGTCGAACTTGAATTCCAATTACATCTAGATGGGAAAACGGTATTGACTAGTTTCTTTCAAATTTACAATTAGTGCAATTAGACCATCATTGTTCACGCCTATGCTTGACATGATACATGAAGTTTCAACGGAACAAATGCATGCAGGATGAAGTTGAAGGATTCATAAAATTAGTATCCAGTAGGAATATGAAGGCCAATGTAAGCTGGAGTATGCTTGATATTTTTTTCTATGCCTAACAGCAAGGTAACCCTAGGCCTACCCTGTCCTGAGTTTCAGAGCAGCAAGGAATGGGGAAGCAGGCTTTGAACACACTAGGAAGTTTCCTCTTTATTTACATCCCTATTTTTCAAATATGTGTCATCATGCATGCAGAGTCTCCTTTGTATATACCTTCATTTTTCTTTTGAGATTATTTTGTCTTCACTGTCATTATTCATGAAACTGCAACAAATATAAATTGTTTTTCTTACTGTTATCTATGAAGTAATTTTGTAAGATTTCCATTATTAATGAAGATGAGTGATTAATAAATTCATCGCTGAAGGATTCTATCTTGATATGCAATTCAATATCCTTCTAACATTTTTCTCTGGTGATGTGCATAATAAAAAAAAAACTTTGTTCGTATTAAAATGAATCCTCGATGTTGCGTGAGGAGAGTATTGTCTATCACGCTATTTAGGTCCATGATTACTGAGATGTACTAGCGAAAAATTAGAGTTTTTCGCCATGTGAATATTTTATGAGATTTTATGAGAGCTAACGAAGTTGTTAAGATTAAAACATTCAATTTCGAAGAATGACAAAGACCATCGTAAAAGTCATTATCACATAACTACACGAGTCATTTTTCAGTTACTCAAAATACGGTGATCCTTCATGGGATCATGTTGAACACCAAGATTGAACTGTCATTTATGTATTTTGAGCATCATATTCGTAATTGAGGCTTTCATGTTGTTTCTCTCGCGAATTAAAGTGAACCGGAAGATATGAGTTCTATCTTAGGTTTCAGTGTATATGAATGGTATGTTTCGATGTAGTTTTTGATAAATGAAATTAGCAAGGGAAGTGGAAGTTTAGGTTAAGGTTAATTTTAATGTTGGATGGAAAAATAATTTATGATTTTATCAAAATTTCATGAAAATCTATTTTAAAATATTATTTGTTAACTAATAATCACTCAATACAGAAATTATGGATTACATGCATATAATAATTATGCTGAGAATGGCTTAAAACTTCATCCACTATATTATTATTATTATTATTTTGATATTGCTTTCTCCATCATATTATTATCTTTTATTATTGCTTTATTTCTTACCATATTATTATCTTTTGTTATTGCTTTATTTCTTAACCTAATGTCAATGCACATTCTAAATACTTCTTGCATATAGTTGCTTATGTTATTGGCAAGTTGAGAATTCACAAGCCTTGAATTGATGTGCTTTAGATGTTAGTGGGAAAAATAGGCCATAATTACTCAACTACAACCAACAACTTAGACTTTAGAGGAATTAATGACACAAACTAGAATAATTTTTTTGTGGTCTATTTTATCTCACCAACAATATCAAGAATTTGGCAAAATAACACAAAAGCCATTGTAATAGTTCGCCGCCCATCTTTCACAAACAAAACAAGAATTATAATAAGAAATATATCATTGGTGAATCACAGACATGGTTTCTTTCACAAACAAAACAAGAATATATATCATTGATGAGTCACACACATGGTTTCTCAAAATTGACAATGCTATGGAAATGTTTACTTATTGTAAATGTCTTTCGTAAATGTGATGGTGGCTTTTCAAATATAACGTCAATGGCCTCGATACACATCTCTTAAGGCCCTTCCGTGACTAGCACACCAGTGTCAAAGAAACCCTAGAGTATGCATTCATACTATGTAAAATTAAACGGAGTGAAATGTTCGCATGTAAAATTGTGAAAATTTTGATTATTATTTTGAAATTCTGTATTTAAAATTAAACTGGGTATAAGATTTAGAGCTTTTTTTATTACAATTTTTTTGTGCATGTAAAAATTTTAATAAAAATGAATACTTGCTTGTCATTGTTATGATGCATGTAATTAAATTTATTTAGTTATTTGTATTTTATAAATAAAAAATTATGATTATTTGTATTATTAAAAGTTTTTTTTTTGAAATGAAATGATGTAGTTAATTTCAAATTTTAAAATTTAATTATGAGTTTATTTTTTGCTTTACTTTTGGGAAGATGATTTTCATAAATTTTCTATTCCTTCAATATACCTTTGCTTTTTTAAACTATTATTAATAATAAATATCTTCTATTATAACTTCTAATTTCGACCCAAATGTAGAGAACACATCCCATGGGAAATCAAATTCCAGGGAACGTGAAAATATCGAAACACAGTTATTTGTTTTTACAGGTTGGTGAAACGTCCGTCCCTTCCGGAAGAATTATTGAACGAAAAGCGCGAAGTGTGAGAGAATGTGTAACTTTTTACGTGGATAGCATCCTCGTCTCAATCACGGGCCATATGCCCACCTCAGATTAAACCATGGTCTGATCTGTTTTCTATACTTCGTCTTCTTGGTCCTTTTTCGCACAATGTCGGTGTTTTTATAGGTATTTGGCGTGCTGTTCTGTCTAAGTGATTCAATAGTTTTCAATTCAGTTTTTGATCCATCCCCTGGAGGCGTAATAGGTCCGCTTCCCCTTATGAAGCGCTCTGTCAAGTTTTGATCCATCCCCTGGATGCGTAATAGGTCCGCTTCCCCTTATGAAGCGCTCTGTTAAGTTGATGATGGTCTTCAAGCGTTTTAGTTTCACTCAGTTTCGCGATGGGTGATTTGTCATTTTTGCTGGTTTTATTATGATTGGATGCAGGGGTTTATATGCTGTCGCAACAGCCAATCTTGCTGGTTTTGTTTTAGCTGTTTATCTCTGATTTTGATATGTAAACAGATCATTATATTTCCGGAATATAACATATTTTGATTTTTCGTCCGAAAAAAAGCATTGCGAGAATGATAAATTCATTGATTAAAGAGAGACCAATTATTTATGGTTATGATTGTTTTGTTTCTTTGAGTGTAGGGTCAACCCTGTGCCGTAAGGGGAGATATGGTGACAACTGAGACACATAAAGCTTTACTCCTATCTTCTTTAATTTAAATATTTTAATTCTAATTTATTAACCGTTATGTTTTTTTTTAAATAAGAAAATTCATTAACACAAAGTATTTTGTAAGAGTAAATAAACCAGTTTGACTATGTTATGTTTTTTTTAATTTTTGGGATCTTAATATTGTGATTTTTTATTATTCTTTACAGAATAAATCAGTTGACTATGCTGTGTTATTTATTTTTTGGTATCTTAATGCCAAAAAAATTATAATTGTGATTTTTTATTATTTTTACAAAATACACTAGTTTGATTACGCTATGTTTTTTCATTTCTATGGGATTTTAATAAAAAAAAAAAATATTTTTAGTTTTTTATTATTCAAAATGAAGTTTAAAAAGTGTAAACTTATTATTTCTAGAAGTATAAAATTTACATAAAAATATTATTGAAAAAATTAAAAAGATGTAATAATAAAATAATATAAAAAATTAAATAAATTATTTCATTTGATATAGTTTTTTTTAATAGTGATGATCTTATATTTTCATTTTTAAATAATACACAGTAATAATTATTTAATATTCATCTTTTTACTATTTAAAAATAAATTATAATATATATATTTTTTTTAATTTAAAACTTATATTTTATGTAGAAATAAATTAAAATAAAGGAACAAAAATTATGAGGCAGCTATAAAGATTTTAATAAATTTTTTTGGCTGTACTTTTATTTTGATATTGAGTTTAAAGTGAAAGTGGAGAAGATAGGGGAGAAATTTTATAAAGTTGTTTCCAATATTTTGGAATATTATAATTTTTTTAAAGATTATTCTATTTTGATATTGAGTTTAAAGTGAAAGTGGAAAAGATAGAGGAGAAATTTTATAAAGTTGTTTCCAATAATTTGGAATGGTATAATTATTTTTTAATGATTATTATTATATAATTATCATTATTTTTTTTGGAAAAATTAAACATAATTTATATATTTTTAATTATTTATTAAATCAAATATTATATTATATATTTATTTTATTTAAAAAAAGGTAAATATTTATTTTTTATTATTAAATTTAATTAATTGATTTTTTTTATTATTAAAATCCAAAATTTTATTATATTTTAATAATCAATTAATAACAATAAATTTAAAAATTTTACATTATTATATGTTTTTAAATATTAAATAATTAATTGTGAATAAGAAATATTTTTAATTAGTTAAAAATAATATTAAATATTTTTCAAGAATAAAAATAAAAGATATTTTTATAATAAATTATACAAATTTTGTTTTTTTATAATAATACAGATTATTTTAAACATTATAACATTACTTTAAAAAATGAAAATATAATATTAGTATTACACATTTTAATATTATATATAAAACTTTGTTAATATTTAAATAAGTTTTATGCTTAAATATGTGAGGATGTTAAAAGTTTAAATTCAAAAACAAATAGAATAGGTTTACTTTTACAAAAAAATCATAGTGCAGAGGGTCCTACGAATAATTCCCACCCTAGCAAATTAAAACAAATTATTTAAAAGCCTTTTTTTCCTAAATTAAATGAGATTTGTTTTTATATAATAATAATAAAGCTGAACTGTGGTGCTCAGAAGACCTGAGGTAATATAATATAAGTAAGGCTCACTTGTCCAAGCACTTCGATTGTGTTCATTGCCCAAATTCTGCATTGAAGCGCTTGCCATACTGTCCCTTGGTATACAGTCTGAAAACAGGTTGCTAGTTGATGCAGACATTTAAAGAAGCAGAGGTGGACACTGTTATGGCGAAACCTGTTGCGTTTCGTAGTGAGTGGGTTGTTGAAATTAAAGCGATGCTCCATGACGACGATGATGAGAATTGTGAAGCAAATGGTAATGGGATTGGCCGAGCAAAGGCGGATGCGATCCTGCGAGTGCCCACGCCTCTGCTGAAGACGAAACCAGAGGCTTATATTCCGCAGTTTCTGTCGATTGGGCCTTACCACCATTCCAGTCTGGAGAAAGATATTGAATCTGAACGTAAGATCTCAACGGCGGAGATGTACAAAGCCAAGTCCGCGGCCGGGCTGTCACAGGAACTGCGCCAAGGTGCAGGTAAGGGTTTCAATTCTATAGTTGACATGATGGAAGAGATGCGGGCAGAGATAGAGCGTTTCTATCACTTGCCACCCAGTGAGAGTAGAGACGCGGAGAATTCCCAGAACTTCGCTCTGATGATGGCGATAGATTCATCCTTTCTCTTACGTTTCTTAATCTTCCTCTCGACTAAGACTTGTGATGAGAAAAAGAAAATCTTCCGCTCTAGAGTCTACACCTCGTGAAGAAAATGAAATGATCGAATCAGCTTCCAGTCTCATGATCGAATTAGGTCCGCTTCATGAGTGTATAAAGTGTGATATTCTGAAGCTGGAGAATCAAATTCCGTTGGCAGTCCTCAAAGGAGTTTTCGAGAACATCGATGGAAGTGATTTCGATCAACTGTTGCAGAAGACGACGATGGAACTGTCTCCTTTCTGGGCACACATTTGTAATGATGGTGACAAAGCAAATAATGATGAAAAGCATTTACTGGGTTACATGCACGGCAGCGCCTAACGAGCCATATATCAAGTATTAAATGCACCCGGAGATGCACGCGATATAGCTCGTTAACACGCAAAATGCCTTTTTTTATTTAGTGACGAGTTTTGCATTTTGCGTGTTAACGAGCTATATCGCATGCATCTCAGGGTGCATTTAATACTTGATATATGACTCGTTAGGCGCTGCCTTACATGCACGCATTCATTGCGCCAATTCTACAAATGCCAAGTGAGGATGAGAAGCAGAAGCCGCGAACTGCATTGCAAAGTTTACAGTTCATTCTGGATTTCCCTATTATGGCGCTCGCTTATTTTCTCCCCACTGCAACCTTTGAACGCAGGTATGAAATCGCACTGAACGCAGAGAAGTTGGCGAAGGGTAGGATTCAATTCAAACCCTTTCGCAAGTGGCCTGACAAGATTCGTTTCGACGAATACTCAGGTACGATGTACCTTCCAGAGATAAATATATGGGAAACCCACATGGAAGTGTTGTTGAGGAACATGGTTGCCATGGAATTCAACGATCCCAGTCGTGGAAATGCCGTGATGCGTTACGTGAGTTTGATGAACTGCCTCATCCAGACTCCTCAACATGTTCGCGTCCTCGGGATTGTGGTGTCATTCGTACCAACACAGATGTTGGCGTCATAATGAACCGCCGCGCTGTTCGTACGAACATGTTAACAGACGAATGCATAGCCAAGATGTGGAACGAGTTGGGTCAGCCCTTCTTTACTGGTCATTTGGGACCTAAATCCGACGACCTCGGTAGAGGACTGTTTGCTGTGCTCAAAAAACACGATCGAAAAACCAAAATCAAAAGGATGATTTGTGTACTTTTCGACTACTTATCGAGCTGGAACTTTCTACTTCCTACCGCTGGGTTCTTGATTTTCGCCATGACTGTCATACAGACCTACTGTGAGTTGTACCAAATAAACAATACTCCACCTTCGCCTCCTTCTCCTGCTCCTCCTTAGTTTGTAATCACCCATTTCAGCTTTTAAATTGACCACTCTATTTGACATGCTAGATTGGCCCCTCTGTGTATCTTTTCTATTATCCACCATATATATATATATTTCATGTATGTTTTGTAATGCCCGACGTCAAGGTTGAGCATCTTCATTTCCTTTACCTTTGTTGTAACACAGGTATGTGGCTATTTCCATTATTACAGGGAAGCTTTTAATTTGTCATAGATTTCTGTCTCACATATTATTATGTGAGGCGAAGGTTTATATACTTATTTTCATTATTGTATATTTTGCTTTAAATTTCTCGGTGCACAGCTTCATCCTTTATTTTATTATTCATGCTTTTTAATTCGCCTATAAGCGTCGACACCTATATTGGAATCGCTCTTAATTTTTCTTATAAATCCCAAAAAAAGATTGACCTTAGCGTTATAGATATTGTAGAAAGAAGTAAACAATTAGGAAAATTACCAATTTGGATTTTTCATCGGCTGAAATTATACTAATTCACACGGAACTATAGTTTTTAGTCATATGTTTTTTATACACGTTAAATATTTTGAAGGTTGATGTGGTTTATATAATCTTAATAGACAAAATAATATTTTTTGGTCAATTTTATTTAAAATTGGGTACATATTTTTAAAAAGGATTAGTTTAAATTGCAAAAATTAAATGCCTCAAAGATTTTTTAGTGTGTTGAATCATTTATGCATTCAAAAGTATATTTTCAACAGCGAAAAAATCAGCATCTCATAACAAATTGTATTGTTTGATTCCTATCAAGAAAATCATTTCATCTATTTGTTTTTTTGTAAGCTTGGCAGCACTACATCTTCATCATATCCAATATGTCATCCAGATCAAAGAATTGAACTGACTTCATATCAAAGAATGCCTTAAGAGAGACCCCATAAACCGTTTCATCTATTTGTTAACCTACACCATTAAAATTATTTACATAACTAAAAATACAATTTAAACAATAAAACATATAATCTCATACATAATTATATCATCAATTTTTATAATAAAAAATAATCAAAATATAAATCACTTAACGTAAAACATTACAAAATCATAAACCAAAATTAATTAAAATAAGTATATATCTTATTTTACCAAATTAAATAATTTCGCTGACACAGACCTTACCATATCTCAGCGCATCCTTATTATATTTATATTTTCTTCAGTATCCACGTCATTGTTGCAACTTGCAGTGTATCATTTAAAAGGTTAAAAAAAATTAATTTATGCAACAGATAGCATCACCATCTTTAAGTTTGTTACAATATTTTAGGAATATGACATTCCTGCTATTTAGGGGAGGAGATTTTGGTGGGAGTTGTCTTTAGTGTGATTTTTTGGAGATTCTGTCGGTGGAAAAAATTGAGGTTAAATCTTGATTTGTATTATTTAAAATGGTTTTTTAACTGCATATTTAGATTCAGCACCCTGAAAAACCCCTGGGACGCTTTGATTGTGCAGAAATTAGCTATCAAACTTACGATTTCAATAAATTGTTGCCAGATTTTGACCGGAAAAACCCATTAAAAAAACTTCCAAAAAATCTCTTTAAAGACAACTCCATTTCGATACAATTGCCTGCACATTCCAAGTTCATTTCTGAGGTGATTTCTGGGAATGTGGTGCCGTGCTGCCCGAAGTGTTTGTACCGCATCCCGCGTGCTCACGGGATCTTCGTGGGTCCCAAAAGAGGACGGTAATATGGTGTGAATAATGAATGGATGGACTCTCCATGTGGACAAATGGGTGTACAGGTACCACAAAACCGGCTAGCCCGAAACATTTTTCAGATATTTGTATTGTCAAGGTATTAGGTAGGGAACTTTGCATTGTCAAGGTATTAGGCAGGGAATCTATCACTTCTTCACAGTACAATGTTTTGGACTCTACATTTTTTTTTTAAATTTTTGTAATTTTTTAGCATTTGAATATGTACCATGTACAAATAAAAAAACTATGCCCACTTGAAAGAAAGCTATGCCCACTTGTAATTTATATGGGGATGGGCTTTCACCCCTGCCAAATGCCTCTAGGTCTTGGGCCATTAACCTATTTCCTTAAATCCTAAGAAAACAACTTTTAAACGAAGCAAATGTAATTTTAAAGCATACTTTCAACCATAAATTGATGCAACTTATAAAATCCCCATCCTAGATCTATCTTAACTTTGGATCTACCAACGGCCGAGAGGGATCAAATCTCTTTTCACTCTAAAAGAGGTTTGCATCTCAAAATATTTGATCCCTCTAGGCTTTGTAGAGTCAAAGTTAAGATGGATTTAGATTGGATTAATTATTAATTATAAATATAATTATTAATTTTATGTTTTTTTATTTTAATTTAATTTAATTTAATTTTTCATTAATTTTTATGTAATTTGACACAATCTAAATGTTAAACAGACATGACATTATAACATCTCTACCATACTAGACTCTAAAGTGTAGCAATAAGATATTCGATCCCTCTAAATATTTAAAAGTGTCAAGATATTTGATCCTTCCTTCTAAATATTTGATCCCTCTCAATACTTATAAAATCTAAATTAAAATAAATATTATTTATTTTTTACTTTTAACTAATTTTTATATAATTTAATCAAAATAAATATTAAACAAAACATTTCATTATATTACAACATCTCCACCATTGAATTAAAGAAATTCTGTAAAGATTTGTATTATTGACCGATGTTTTTGCTGTATCCAGTTGATGTAACACACAAAGAGACATGTCTCTCGAATCTTCGCAAAAGCTACCTTTTTGAAAAAGCAAGGACTGCAATTTACATTTACCTTTATTAGAAAACTATGAGCTGTGGGCCCTCCTCGTACAGAAAGGTTTTGGTATTTTTTTGTTTTTGAGTTTATCATAGGAGTGGTGATAGAGGCTCCAACAGTTTGTACATTATCATATTTGCATGTCTGTGCAGGTGGCATAAATGAAATTATAAATAAATAATGCATGTACAATATATTTAATGTTGCAATGTTAATGAAAATATATAATATATATTTTTATTAGATAAATTATATATTTATAAGAATGTATAATATTAATTTTATGACAAATAATTTCATATTTTATATGAATAAGAATACGTATGTTTTATGTAAAAATTATATATATATATATATATATAGATATTAAAAATTAATATTTTTAGTAAGAATTTAGTTATATTATGTGGTGTTAAAATGATAATATAAATATTACATTTGAATAATATTATGGTTTTACAATTAATTTATTTTATTACATAACAAAAATTTTATACAATTTACAAAATAAAAAAGTTTTATTTTCACTAATTAAATGTTAATGAAAATAAATAAATGTATAATAATACCATATGTTAGCACACTTATCTCATATAATATTAACATCCACTATAATATTAACACCCCTATATCTTGTGGTGTTAAGCTATACTTTCAAATAACATTGTTGTCTTACGTTTAACTTTTTTTATTACCTAAAATAAAGTTTATACATTGTATATAATACAATAACTTTTCTATTATATAGGGTTAAAGCAATAGTATAAATACCACATTTACAACTAATTTTATTTTATTACGTAACAAAAATTTTATATAATTTACAAAATAAATTAACTTTATTTTCAACAAATTTGATTATTATATAAAACACGAATAACGATTCTTTATATTTTATACATTTTATATAATAAAATAACTTTTTTCTTATTTATCCCTGCCACAAATAGAGGATAAACGCATTCCATTCATGGTCAAAGAGGTATTAATCCATTGTTTACATCAAACAACTATTTATAAAATTAACCTTATAAATATAATAAATTTATTTTTTTCAAATATTCTAAATTTATTTATTTAAATCATGATTGGTTAACTGAGTTTTATTGTTATTTTCTAATAATGGTTTTTTATGGATACAGAGCGTGAACTTGCATTTATTCCTTGGCATGTGTGATTACAGCTTCCATTTATTCCGTGGCATGTGTGATTACAGGTTCAACGAACATGTTGCCCTGTTGTTACAAACTTGTTGTAAGAAGCCTCAGCTGAGAATGGTGAGATGTCGTTAAAATGAGGGGAGGGGAAAGCATTAAAGATCGAAATAATCCATTGATTTGACAAGGTATTATGGATGTCAGAGAAAATGGACATGAAATCATGGAAAATCAAATTATGTATGTTATTTTATTATTAAATTTTATTTTAAATAAAAAATATAAAATAGAAAGTAACACTCCAAATTCTTACTTCGCATCAACGTTGAAACTTTAAAAATCATTCACGGTACAAATTAGATTATAACACTTTCATCAAATTAATTGTGAAACCATTAATATCGATATCTATTTAAATTTATTAATTACTATAGTTAATATCTATACAAAACTATTAAATATATCAACAATATCAAAATGATAGAATCTATAATTACATAGATATGTGATATAATGGTTTGAGAAGAGGCTTTTAATTGATGTTACTTATGTATAAAGATGAAATTTGAAAATCAAATTATTTATTTTAATAATATTTAAATTTAAACATTTTTCAAAATTAACAATTATTTAATTAAATAAATATCAAAAATAATAATACTATTAAATCTAATAAGTTATTTAGTTTTAAAATTCCAACCCTCCAGAATATAATGTCTAATATGTCTAATATTAAAGTGAATTTAAAATGTGAAAATTCCACATGTTCTTTGAATATTAGTAATATCCACATATTAAAACATACACGCTGTCACACACTTTCCGTGAATTTTGAGGGCTGGGGATTTAATTGCCAAATTACATTAATGATTATATTTTTCTTATTGGACCGTGTTTTGTATTTGATTGAGTGGATGCCAAGTTGTGCTTTAAAACTGGAAGAATACTGGATGAAGAGAAAGGCTAATTATAAAAATAATAATTTATTTTTTATTTTTTATGAACTGGAAAGGAATGGAATGTTTAAAAGTAAGATTAAGAAGAAAAATAATGAAAAATTTAATGATTTTGAATATAGACTTCAATATTTTTGCTTCACCAACTTAATTTTAAATATAAATGCATTTTTATTTTTACAAACTTAAGCATTTTTGTTTTTACGAAAAAGAAGAAAATATATTGTAATTATTAAAAATCTTATTGGAATCTTTTTAGAGACACGTCAAAATCTTATTTGAAGTTTTTAGTGATGTGTTTAAATTGCAAGTAATTCTTTCTTTTATTTCTCAATGATTTAGTAAAAAATCCAATATTTTTATATCAACTTATAAATTGCTTTTTATATCTGTAGTCTTTCATATTATTTATTTTCATCTTAATTAATACTTAATCATGATTACACTTCGAATAAAAAAATATTCAAATAAATAAAATAAAATATGTTACTTTTAAAACATATTTTTATTGTTCTTTAAAAGTGTTACAACTTACAGCATGACCATAGAAAATAAATCTTTTGTTATTTAAATATTCATGGCATAAAATTAAATTAATTATCACTATTCAACATCAATAGCCTAGTGTTATTGTTTTAAAATTTCCTCTTCATCCATGCATAATCTTCCATTCACATCCATGAATGGGGTTTGTTGAAAAAAGTAGAGATTTTCCATACAAATTTATACATATAATAAATTAAAATGAACAAATATGGCATTAAAGTTTATAAAAAAAACCCATACACGAATAGAATTCTTAGTATCTCTACCTTGTCAAAGATAATGCAATTATGAACTATCTTGCTATAGAGCTTACAAAAATACATAAACACTACTATACAAAAAGTTCTAAAAAAAAAATAAAAAATAAAAAAAATCTCACATTGTATTTTTCCCAATGCCACCCAAGAAAAGCACTAAATTTCTTGAACCAATTGGCTCCTTAGATGACACATTAAAAGAAAAGGAGAAACTCTTATATAGCATCCTCGAAAAGAAGCAATATGACAACAACTATACTTTTGACCAATTTTTAGACAAATTACATTGAACCAAAACTAATTACATCATAGTAATACAAAATAAATTAATAGCTAAATCTATGGGGCCTTGTATTCTTGTACTATATGGTGTTAAAGCGATGGTATAAATATTACATTTGTGTAACATTATGGTATTACAATTAATTTTATTTTATGACATAACAAAAGTTTTATACAATTTACAAAATAAATAAAGTCTATTTTCAATAAATTTAATTAAACAATAGTATATTAAAATAATATTTTAGCACCACTCACTTATAAAATGTGTGTCAAAGTTGTGATATTAATGCCACTTATATCTTCAGTAGTGTTAAGTGGTATTAACACAACACTTTCCAATAACATCATTTTTTTACATTTAACTTTTTTTATTACATAAAATAAAGGTGAGACATTATTACTATTATTATTATTATTAAAAAATATATAATAAGAAACTGTGACCATAGCAATTTAGGACGATTATTGTTTTTTTCATAAAAAAAAATTGATAGTTTTTCAAAGTGTTTAAAAATATAAATTTATGTTTAGCTACCTTATTGATATCAAAAGAAATGTACAACATGTTTGTGATGGTTTTTGTTACTCCTCCTCTCTCCTACCGAATATAAACAAAGGGGTTTAACTCGGTTGCCCATTCTACCAATATCAGTTATCCCTCTAATCATCATATTCCTCATCTAATGAAATGATTTTGAGGATTACCTACAGTAAGATTCCTAGACAAAATATGGTAGAATAGAAAGAAAATATTCAACTTTTTAACACCCAACCTTTTTATTTTATTTTATTTTAATTGTAATTATGATAAGCGTTTAATAAACCGCTCAAGTGTATAAGCCAAATAACCATATAACGGACTATAATGCAAAGGCATCAAAATTTATTTGACTATGGAAACCCACTACGCCAATCCAACAATGGAAAAATGGTATAACATTAACCACTATTAATTTCACCAGATCATATGAACATTCGAATGGCTAGGTTTTGTGATGCGTTCAATCCACTTACTCCAAATAAGGATCAACCTTTGCTGGGCAATGTGGCAGATCTGATAAATAAGGGCACCATCATCTTACCTCCCACAATAGATGGAGAACCTTTGGCTAAATGGCCTCTTGGCCCTTGCTTCCGTGCTTCACGACTACACAAATAAATGGATGGCCTTTTAGCCTCTATAACCCAAATTTATGTATGGAACGACCCTTTATTCATACGTTGTGTCTATGTGGCCCTCACAATAGAGAAACATGCTTTAGTGGGTTAATGCCCATTAATAAAGCATGATGGCCCCACCCTCCAATGACCAGAGTGGTCAAAATCTCAGTAAATGGCGACTTTATGCAACATGATCCACTCCTTAGCGATGGGCTCGTAGCCTTCCAAGCACGTATGGAAAACGCTCCCTAATACTAGTGCAATGTATATATGGCTCTGCACCCTCAACGTATTAGATCTTAGACCCAACCCTTACGCAATTCGTCAACATGATAATTCGCAGATGCAATCTTTTTGCAGTGATAACGAACATGCCAAATTTCTCTGTGATCAACCTTGCCATCTTATGTCGATGCTTTTAACCAATGGCCCAATAATAATAATGTATTTGTTTCTTCAATAAAAAGAAAGGAATTAATATCTGCAAAAGATCTAGATAAGATCTTCTCGTCCTTTACAACTTACATGGACAAATCTCATAAGCCTTCAATGAAATAAAAAATATGGGAGAAATCGAACCAGCTAAGATGGTATCTAGTACCACTCAAGTTGTGTTTCCAACTAGGGTGAGATAGGATCCCATCGAAGCTAGCCTGAGGATCTCACCTAAAACCCTCACTTGTAGAAAACTCGTCTAGCTTCCAAATCAAATGCCAAGGGAGAAAATCAAATTATGTACCTTCCCTTCATCCTTCCTCCTTCCTTGTTATAGATTTTGATTGGTTTGTTTCCAAATTTCTACAATTGACCATAATACCATCGACTAATACCACCGACAAATACCATCAAAAAATACGTTACGAAAATACCTTCTTACCTAATTATTTATTAAAATCCATTATTTTTCCCTTTTTGATTATAAATCAAGGGTCCCCTTTTTCCAAAACTCTCCCTGTCACTAGCCTAAGGGAACAAAGGGCTAGTAAGGGTGACATATTCCAATAATCAGTTGGTTGGGGTTATTATATTCCTCGCCACCCAAAATTGCTTTCCCTTAAGTAATTTAAGTGTTGGATGCTACAATATATGCTCTCCCTTCTACTTCAAAGTGGGTTGTCAGTAAGGCTGCAGGAAGATATATACTATATCTCCCACTTTGAAACTCCTCTCCACTCTTTTAAGCTGCTCAAATGCCTCTTGTGCTTCCTTTGACCATACAAAGGCTCCCTTCTTAGTGGGGTTGGTAAGCGGGACTGTCAGCTCTAAATGCCCTTTGAGAAACCTTCTATAATGTGAGTAGATACCCAAGGAGCCCCACAACTTTGTTACATTCCTAGGAGTGGGCCAATTAAGGATGGCCTCAATCTTCTCCTAATGCACTTTGACCCCATAGCCTTCGATCATGTGCCCTAGACACAACATCTATGTCAAAAAATGCTCACATTTGGAGCTTTTAGCATAGAAATACTACTCTAAATGTCATAGGTACATCCAACTATAGATCATGATGAGTGCTTGGACCCCTTCCTCTAGCTCAAATCCCCTATCCGGTGGCAGATATCTGAAAACCTTTTGGTGTGTCTGTAATAATGCCATGTTGTCAATATGTTGTTATGTTGTCTTCCCCTACATAACTCAATATTCTATTATCCATGGGATATCCCCATATCAATGATCTACCTCCACCTTGTTGGATGTCACGATCTTGGGCAAGTACTAATGGATCCCTCTTTGCATCACCTTCTTACCATATGGCCCTGTAAATCCATATTCAATCTCCTAATAGTTAGTTATATGTGTCCCAATTGAATATAGCCATTGGACCCCTAATACCACATGGGAATCTAGGCAATCTACTACAAAGAAGTTATTGGTAACTATGTAATTTCCCATTGTTAGACTCATGTTGGGAACTATTTTGGTGCACGACATGTGGTTTTGTTCCTTCTTTCCAAGAATCAAGGCTGTAAATCCTCCATCAGTTGTCAACCCCCTTCTAGCTTCAAACTCTGCATCAATGAAATCGTTGGAGGCCCCACCATCAATTAACAAATTCACCTTTTCCCCATGTATGATACCCTTGATCCAAAGAGTGTGATACCTCATAACTCCTGTAAGTGAGGAAATAACTCCTTCATGGGTCTCCTTTGGTAACTGTTGTACCCCCATTCCTTGTGATTCTCCCTAATCCTCCTGTGGTACTTGTCCCTCATCCTCGCTATTAGAAAATACTTCAATATAGCGGGATTTCCCTTTGAGACGTCGATGCTTTGGCACCCAAGGTTCCTGAGAGGAGAAGCATAGTCTCCTCCTTCTGATGTCTCGCCTGGTCTCATCATCCATCTAGTTCTTCCCTAACCATTCCTTTTGTGACTATCTAATATCTTCATCCTTCTGAGAAAAGGTTGTTTTGGGAGTGGACCTGGTCTTTGGTACTTCATCCTAGATATCCTTTGCCCTGCTAATTTCACCTTGTAAGTTTTTGGGCTTATAAACTCTTACCCATCCATGCAAGGGTTCTGACAGACCTTCTATGAATAACATAATTTTCTGGCCCATTAAAATATCAATGACCATTACAACCAATCTCTAAAAATTAGTGATATAGGCTTTGACACTTCCTATCTGCCGAAGCTGATTTGAATCCCTAAAGTCCAACTCAAGGTCCTTCCTATCGAATCTCTCTATCCTCTTGTTGATGGTGTTGGACCCAACAACATTCAAGGGGATCTCCCCGGTAAGAAGTTCCAACTAGACCTTGGACCATTTGTAGTAGGAGTCCCAGCAGTGGGTGTAATGTAGTGCCTTGACTGTGGTAGTGCGCAGAGATAAGAATGATGACTTTCGTTAGAAGCAAGTGTGTGACCTTGTAGCGAGTCAAGTGAGATGCATGGGGGTTCTAATACATGAAGGTGAAAAGGAAGTGTGCCCCTTAGAGGCCTGTAATAGTACGCAACCTGAAAGGAACACACGAGCGAAATGACATCGCAAACTGAAATGCAGAATAGTCCACAAAAGAAAGTGATAGGTTAATCCAATAACACGCATTTCAATAAGATTCATACAATTGCATACAAAGTAGTCCATAAGAAAAATCGTAAGTTAAACAACATACGTTGTTAAAGAAACCAGAATAGTCCAACTACAATAAAAACATATGCATTAAAGTGTGTTGGATCATTTATTATTCTTATAAGTGAAAGTTCCATCCATACATACACGATTGACAGCCACTGGCCCCAATAGTAGAAGATTACAATCAAGAACACCTGCTCCTCCAAAGAGGTATACTTGCTCTATGTTGTGGAGAATCCAAGGCTCGTCACAATACTCCCAACGCTTCTCTAAGCCTAATCCTAGCCAAAATTTTGACTCCCAAAATCCAATTCTATGAGTTATGAGGTTCTATTTATAACAAAGGGTGGGGTGACCCTTGAGATTCCCGATGTGACTCTTTGACTACCCTCATGACTCTTCAACTTCTTTACAAATAACTCATTACATTACATAGTGATTGTTCACATTCAATCACTATGGTATTGTTAAGACAATACCATGATGGTGATCCAAACTATACTCCTAATTTAGATCAATAAGGTTTAGTTATGTGCCATTATTAGATTCCAAATCGTGCTATTATAAGGTTCTGAACTACCTTCATTGAACCACAAAAATCACCAAAAGGGTATCATAGGGATGATTGAGCTTGAGTGTCATGATAATCCTCTAAGAGATCCAAACTTATCTTGTCAATGCAAGACATATCACGGTAGTGTATGGAATTACAAACTTTGTATCTACTAATCATTTCTTTTTACATTCACACATATACCATGAAGGTTAATATTCTACACATAAGCAATTGTCCTTGAAGGGTTCTTAAGGGATTTCTTTATAACTGCATACAATTTGTATGGCATTGACACATTCCTCTAATGTATTTTCATTTTTCAAGTATTTTAAACAGACCTTTGGTATATCAGAATATTATGATGCAAGCCTTCAGACTTATGACATAGCTTCTCTTATGATGATAAGAGATTATCTAAGAATACTTTAAACTAGATTGTAGTGATGATGCATACCTGTCATTCCAATGATTCGAGAATTCATTGATATTTAAACTTAATTATCACATTATAGTGGTCACAGAGGTTGGTGAAACCTCTGTGAAGAATGGTAAAGCGCGAAGTGGGAGAGAATATTTAATAAATAAATGTGTAAGTTGTAGGTTCATAGCATTGCGAGAATGATAAAATCATTGATTAAAAGAGAAAGCAATTATTACCTTTTGATCATCACGGGAGCAGAAGCATAGAATCTATGCTTTCTTTTCTTTTCTCGTCATCATCACGGGAGGGGAGGGGAGGGGAGAAGCATAGAATGTGTTGCCAGAAAGAGTCTTTGCTTTCTTTTCTTTTCTTTGAGAGTAGGGTCAATGATGTGCCGTAAGGGGAGACAAGGTGACCAACACAAAATAAAGTTTTATTCCGATCTTCTTTAATTTAAATCCCAAAAAAATATTGACGGTGAATATTTAACCTTTACAGAATATTTTTGGCAGTAGTCTTCCCAGGTGGATGTTTAACCTCTGCAGAATATCTTTGGCAGTAGCCTTCCCATGGTTATAGTTAAAATCTGAAACAAAACTTAATCTTGAACTTTAATTTAATAGGATGAAATTTTAATAGCGTTCTTTCTTCCTCACGAACCGTCCCTTTCCATCCGCAAGTAAAATATTTAATTATAACATAAAATTCAGTTACATAGTTAGTGAATTCAGTATCATGAATCACTGACTTCTTTACCAGTGACTGTCTATCGTATAGTCAGTAAAAGCATATGAATCACTGACTTTCTCAGCGGTTGGTCCTTGTAATCATTATTTCTTCTGTAAAATCAATCTGCACGAAATGTTTATTGTCACGCTCAAGGCTGTGATCGGGGGACTCTTCCCATCTTCCTGCAGGGCGTTGAACAAATGTCAGGAAGAGGCTACCAGCTTCCTGACAAAGGTGGCTTATCACTGTACTATGACAATAACTTGTAACTGACCATACGAGATTTTAATATGTCTCACTGCTGTATGTCCTGATAATAATTTCTTTTCAAGGGACCCATCTTCCTGCAGGGCGTTGAACAAATGTCAGGAAGAGGCTACCATCTCCCTGGTGGAAAGGTGGCTTATCACTGTACTATGACAATAACTTGTAACTGACCATACGAGATTTTAATGTCTCACTGCTGTACACTTGTCCTGATAATAATTTCCTTTCGAGGGACCCATCTTCCTGCAGGGCGTTGAACAAATGTCAGGAAGAGGCTACCATCTTCCTGGTAAAGGTGGCTTATCACTGTACTATGACAATAACTAGCAACTGACAATACGAGATTTTAATATGTCTCACTGCTGTACACTTGTCCTGAATAATTTCTTTTCAAGGGAACCTCTTACGCCTTAATTATATAAAAATAAGTATTGTAATATTTCAGAATAAGTAAAAAATTTTTTAATAAATTTGGTTGGCTTATAAATAAATGTGAAGTGAGTAATTCAATTTCTCACCAAGATTAAGATGATATATTGAACATGTTAAAAATGTGATCCTACCAAATTTATTAAAAATAAATAAATGTAAATTTATTTTAGAATCACAAATTGTGATACTTTATATCATATACTGTTAAGTTGATATAATAATATCATTTAATGTTGAAGTGGTGATACTAATATTACTTTGTTAAAATGGTGATATTAATATTACTTTGTTAAAGTGAGGTATTAATATTAGTTGTATTATGTAGATAGTATAAATATTACATTTGGTTAAGTCAATTTAATATCACTTAATGTTAAAGTGGTGATATTAATATTACTTTGTTAAAATGGTGGTATTAATATTACTTTGTTAAAGTGAGGTATTAATATTAATTGTATTATATGGTGTTAAAATGGTAGTATAAATATTGCATTTAAATAATATTATGATTTTACAATTAATTTATTTTATGACATAACAAAAGCTTTATACAATTTACAGAATAAATAAGTTTTATTTTCATTAATTAGATGTTAAAATAAATAAATGTATAATAATACCATATGTTACCACTGCTTATCTCATATAGTGTTAACACTATGATATTAACACCCCCTATATCTTGTGGTGTTAAGCTACAACTTCAAATAACATTATAGTCTTACATTTAACTTTTTTATTACTTAGAATAGAATTTATACATGGTATATAATACTATAACTTTTCTCTTGTATTATATGGTGTTAAAGCAATAGTATAAATACCACATATGTGTAACATTATGGTATTACGACTAATTTAATTTTATTACGTAACAAAATTTTTATACAATTTACAAAATAAATGAACTTTATTTTCAATAAATATGATTATTACGTAAGACATTGGTGGGGATTCTTTAAATTTTATACATTTTACATAATAAAATAACTTTTCTCTTATTTATCCTTGCCACAGGTAGAGGATAAACGCATTAGATTCATGGTCAAACCAGGTATTAATCCATTATTTACATCAAACAACTATTTGTAAAGTTAACCTTTGAAATATTTTAAATTAATTAATTTAAATCATAATTGGTTAACTGTTTTTTATTTTTAAATGGAAAATCAAATTATTTATGTTATTTTATTATTAAATTTTATTTTAAATAAAAAATATAAAAATAGAAAGTAACACTCCAAATTCCTATCTAGCATCAACGTGAGAACTATATGCTATTACGATGAAACATTAAAATGGACATGAATAGATCGAAAATCAAATTATTTATGTTATTTATTATTAAATTTTATTTTAAATAAAAAATATAAAAATAGAAAGTAACACTCCAAATTCTTACCTGGCATCAACGTGAGAACTATATGCTATTACGATGAAGCTTTAAAAGTTATCCATGGTATAAATTAGAATATAACACCTTCGACCAAACTAATCTATGAAACCATTAACTAACCATTAATACCGATATCTATTTAAACTTATTAATTATTATAGTCAATATCTATACAAAATTATTAATTATGTCAACAATATCAAAATGATAGAATCTATACTTACATAGATATGTGAAGAGTCTTTTAAATGAGTATTACATTATATACATATAATGGTTTCCGAAGAGTCTTTTAATTGATGTTACTTATGTATATAGATGAAATTTGACAACCAAATTATTTATTTTAATAATATTTAAATGTATAATAATATTTAAATTTAAACATTTTTCAAAAGTAACAATTATTTAATTACATAAATATAAAAAATAATAAAACTATTAAATCTAATAAGTTATTTAGTTTAAAAATTCCAACCCCCACACTATAATGTCTAATATTAAAGTGAATTAAAAATGTGAAAATTCCACATGTTCTTTGAATACTAGTAATATCCACACACTCGAACATACACACTTTCACAAACTTTCGGTGAATTTTGAGAGTTGGGGATTTAATTGCCAAATTACATTAATGCTTACATTTTTATTATTAGACGGTGCTTTGTATCCGGTTGAGTTGATGCCAAGTTGTGCGCTAGTAGCAATAGGCTTCATACTTTGCCTAAACACATTAAAACTAGAAGAATATTGGATGAAGAGAAAGGTTGACTATATAAATAATATAAATATTTTTTATTTTTTTATAGTTTTATCAACTTGAAAGGAATGGAATGTTTTAGGGTAAGATTAAGAAGAAAAATAATGAACAATATAATAATTCTAAATATAGACTTCAATATAAACGCATTTTTATTTTTACAAATTCAAGCATTTTTGTTTTTTCAAGAAAGAAGAAAATATATTGTAATTGTTGAAAATCTTATTGGAAGCTTTTTAGTGACACTTGTCAAAATATTATTTGAAGTTTTTAGCAATGTGTTTAAATTGCAAGTAACTCTTTCTGTAGTGCCCCGCTCTAGTTGACTGACAATGATATGTCATTAACATTTATTTAGCCCTAAGGCCCACACTTTATTCTTTGGGGACCTCAGGTCGAGGATCCAAACACTTAACTCTACTATTAGTGGACGTGATGGATGTGTTTATTTCCTATTCGATATTATGATGATGATATCTTTGATGAATATGTATTATTTCTACTGATGTTATGTTGATGATATCTATGATGGACATGCTTCTTACGTTGGCTACTGATATTAGTTCTAGTTCACGATGAACAATGATGTGAATGACTAGGAGTTGTTAATAATGCTATTATGACAATGACTAACACTGAAAAACCTGGTTACTGATTATTATTGAGTATGGCAGGAAACCACCAGAGGCACTCGCACATGACGAGTTGACGACACCGGTTTGATGAAAAATTATATTATTTTATCTTTGAAATTCTAATCGATTTTGAAACCTGCTATATATGTTTATCTATATTCTGATGATATGGTAATGGTTGCAGGCACATATGAGTTGCTTGACCGAATGACTCACATATGGGTGATGGGGTTGTACAGGTGGATGGAACTACATGGGAGGGGTGGGACAGTGTCCTTGATCTCACCCAATAGCACTCCCACCGTGACTTGGGCTGGAAGGGTTGAAACACCTTCGCCTTGAAGATCACGATGCCATGCAGGTCCCAAAGTTGGGTCGCTCATGAGGACTTTACCGGGGAGCGCGCATCAAGGCGAATTCCTTGATCCCCGACACCATTAGTCTCACTATAGCAGGCAACATAAGAGATGATAGTAGTCTATGACGTTGCACTATACTTTCCCCTCGTAGTCACTGGATGCTTGAAGGGCAAGTGGTGTGGCACCCTTGGAACTTCAGGGGAATTTCTTGAAGGGCACGACCAACTTGGCACCCTTGGCATCACAAATAAACTACTAGATGTGGCACCCTTGGAACTTCTAGGGAAGTTCTTAAAGGGCACAACCAAACTGGCACCCTTGGCATCACAAATAAACTATTAGGTGTGGCACCCTTGGAACTTCTAGGGAAGTTCTTGAAGGGCACAACCAAACTTGGCATCCTTGGAATCATTAAAAATAAATAATAATAAATGAATATAAGCAAGGAATGAAAACTAGGTAAATTTATATCAAGGGTAAATGATGATTAGAAACCAATGTAATTAAATCAAAAATAAAACTTGGAATAAGGAGGATCATAGGAAGAATTAAAATAGAGTACCTTAAAAACTCTACCCTTCCCATGTTGGAAAATACTAGAAAGATGTGGTTTAATTAGGAAAAAGGGGAAAGACAAACATAATTGTAAGGATAAAGATTAATCCTAAAACTAATTTAAACCTAATTAAGAAAAGAGGAAGGTGAATTAAAATGAGAATAATAAATTAATTTAGAGAAATGTAGAGAAGCTCCATGTGTCAACAACCATCATAAGAATATCCATCTAGGAGATAACCTGAGTTAAATTAGGGAGTAGATTGGGAATAAAATCTTGACTCATTAATTGACTTCAAGTAATGAACACAAATTAAGGAATAAAAGGGGGGAATAAAGAGACAACTAGGAGGAGAAATGGGAATCTTGTTGAGGTGAGGAAAATATTAGTTTTAAATAAAAATTTAAGTAAATAATTTTGGGAGACCCTTGATGTGAGAATGACACATGGGTGGGTGAATAATCAAGCTATTGAATTATAAAAAAATAATTAATTATGCATGACATGACAAGTGTCACCTATGAGGACTCCTATAAAAGAAGGGGCAAGCCATGGGAGAAGGGACTTTTGGGAACCCTATTGTTGGATGGATGAGATGATGTCAGAGCAGTGATTACGAAGCTATAGTGAGTTTGGTGAGGTAGAGGATTTTAGAGAGGGGACTCTGGAGCCAAGGTGTGCTCTCCTCTACCAGCTAGTGCTTTCCTCCATTGTACAACCCCATTGCAGCTCGGGGGTCCGCGGGGAAGAAGAGTACCCAAGGAGTAGGCTGGGAGGTTAACCGGTGGGTCTTCGCATTCGGATCAAGTGCGTCATCATTCACTCGCGGAGGTGACCAGCTACAAGGGAATACCAGCAACAGCAGAGCAAGTGGAGTCTCGCCTTCTGGTGAACGGTACATATGTATTTCATTACTATTGATCTTAGTTAAAAGTATGAAAATGTTATGATATGTTTCCTGAAATGAGTGGCAGGAATGTGTGTGCTAAATAAATTTGAATTTCAATGCGTTTCTTTTCTGGTTGAATTTGCTAAAAAAAAAAGTATACAGTCTGGATATGGTTCTTACACTTTCTTTTATTTTTCAATGATTTAGTTAAAAATCCAATATTTTTATATCAACTTATAAATTGTTGTTTATATCTATAGTCTTTCATATTATTTATTTTCATCTTAATTAATACTTAATCATGATTACACTTTAAATAAAAAAATATTTAAACAAATAATATAAAATATGTTACTTTTAAAACATATTTTTAAATATTTTTATTGTTCTTTAAAAGTGATACAACTTACAGCATGACCATAGAAAAGAAATCCTTGGTTATTTAAATATTCATGACATAAAATTAAATTAGTTATCACCATTCAACATCAATAGCCTAGTGTTATTGTTTTAAAAATTTCTCTTCATCCATGTATAATCTTCCATTCACATCCATGGATGGGTTTGTTGAAAAAAGTAGAGATTTCCATACAAATTTATATATATGATAAATTAAAATGAACAAATATGACATTGAAAAAAAAAAACCATACACAAATAGAATTCTTAGTATCTCTATGTTGTCAAAGATAATGCAATTATGAACTATCTTGCTATAGAGCTTACAAAAATACATGAACACTACTATACAAAAAGTTCTAAAAAGATAAAATGCTCATATTGTATTTTTCCCAATGCCACCCAAGAAAAGCACTAAATTTTGTTGAACCAATTGGCTCCTTAGATGACACAATTAAAGAAAAAGAAAAATTGTTATATAGCATCTTGGAAAAAAAACAATATGACAACAACAATACGTAGACCAATTACATTTAACCAAAACTAATTACATCATAGCAATTTATTTGTAGCTAAATCTATGCGGCCTTATATTCTTGTATTACATGGTATTAAAACGGTAGTAAAATATTACATTTGTGTAACATTATGGTATTACAACTAATTTTATTCTATGACATAACAAAAGTTTTATACAATTTACAAAATAAATAAAGTTTATTTTCAATAAATTTGATTAAATAATTGTATATTAAAACAATATTTTAGCACCACTGGCTTATATAATGTGGATCAAAGTTGTGATATTAATGCCACTTATATCTTCAATAGTGTTAAGTGGTATTAACACAACACTTTCCAATAACATCATTTTTTACATTTAACTTTTTTTATTACATAAAATAAAATTGAGACATTTTTAATAATAATAATAATAATAATAATAATAATAATAATAATAATATTATTATTATTATTATTACTATTTCTAAAAATATAATAATGAATTGTGACTATAGCAATTTAGGATAATTATTGTTTTTTTTTTTTTTTTTTTTTTAAATTAATAGTTTTTTAAATTGTTTAAAAGCATATCTTTAACTATCTTATTGATATCAAAAGAAATGTACGAAGTGTTTGTGAAGGTTTTTGTTACTCCGCTTCTCTCCTACCAAATATAAACAAAGGGGTTTAACTCGGTTGCCTATTCTACCAATATCATATATCTCTCTAATTATCATATACATCATCTAATGAAATGGTTTTGAGGGATTACCTACAGTAAGATTCCTGAGACAAAATATGGTAGAATAGAAAGAAAATATTCAACTCTTTAGCACCCAACCTTTTTATTTTATTTTATTTTAATTGTAATTATGATAAGCCTTTAATTTAGGGGGAACAATACTTGGTGGGAGGTTTCGGAATTGCTCCTTGCATGTAACCTCCAACTGTTAAACATAAGTCCGTGAAATAAGGGATGCATTTCCATGCTACCTTGGGAGAAGCAGCCCATGCACGCAAGTTTGTTTTGTTCAGTCCCGAGAGGGAACCGGTCAACGCAAATGCACATGAAAGAGATTGCTCGATTCCTAGAGAAAAATGCGCAATTCTGGCTGGGAGGGCAGAGCAGCTGACTGCTGCCCAGATTTGCACAAATTCTGGGTTGAGCAGCCTTGCTAGGGAAATTTGTGCAAATCTCGCTGGGAGTGTTGGTAGGAAGGATTACGCAATCTTGGACCCCAGTAGGCTACCAGAGAGGATTGTGCAATTTCTAGAGGGAAGGCTGGTTGCCCTCTAGAAATGTGCAATTTTCAAGGGGAAGTTGCTCAGGCAGCCACTGGACCAAGTCCAGGTGAATAGCCTGTAAGGGGAATAGATCAAGCTATGACCTACAGGATGCCTTTGTGCAAGAAAGACATTGAAGCTTGTGAACTTGACGAAGCAAGGCAAACTGCTGTGAAGTTTGGAAGGGAGGCTCCAAAACGAGGCTAAGGCAAAATTTTGGATGGTGGTTGTAGCCGCTACAACAGGGCACAAGTTTGTATGTGTGTTACAGAGAAACCTAAAGCCTATGTGAGAGAATTGGGGTGTTGATATCTTGGCATGTTTACATTGAGGTCAATTACTTATATATCTCAATTTTCAATATATATCACATTATGTTGAGTTTAAGAAAAATGGTTAAGCAGTAGCAATAGTAGAAGGGCCCTCGACCTTCCTATAGCCACTGATTCAGTTTTATGTAGTCATAGTATAAATTTAGTTTTGAAAAATTGGGTAGCCACTGATTCAATTTATTGCAAAAGAACAATATAGAAAACTTTCACCTTGCTGGGTGGCTGGACAGGATTGCAATGATGTGGAACAGCAGGCAGGACTATTCCATCTTCCACATTAACAGGGACCAAAATAATGAAGCCGATTCACTATCTAAAAGGGGCCTTTCAGCTCCCCAAGGCATATGGCGGATGCAGATTAGAACGGACAGCCACTGCTTCCAGGTTCAAGATTTTTGTTTTCAGGACATATGAATCTCAACACAGTCAATTTCTGGTATGTATTTTCTTATTTTCACAAGAGGTTAACTCTCTGTTAAGGTATGCGCTCAACAAATTTTTGTTATTTTGCAAGCTTATTGATTCCATACCCAATGTAAACAATCCCAATATAGATTGCATACGGTCCAATATTTCAAGTCATATGTATAGAATGTGCCAAATCCCCGTCAGTCATAGTTCTCCGACAATATATCTGAGATAATGCACTTGTATTTTGTTTTCCTCCTATGAATACAATTATTCAGTTTTTTTTTGTGCTGAGAAATATATATATATATATATATATATATATATATATATATATATATATATATATATATATATATATATATATATATATATATATATATATATATATATATATATATATATATATTCATGCAGTCATAGTATAGATTTAGTTTTGGAAAATTGGGTTTGCTCTACTGGTTCAACAAAGTTGAGGTTTCTTCGATTGCACTATACTCGTCCAATTTCCATTGAGTTATCATAGAACCCTAACCCTACTACTAAGATGTAGCCATTCCAAAAGTGAGGCCTTTAACAACCTGATTCATACTAGCATCTAGATTATTTGTCAGTTTTTCAAGTTTCGATGCTCAAAAGTAATATGTTTGTGTGTTTCTGCCCCGAACAAAATGGCATTCTGTTTTCCATATTTGCCAAACTTTCTTGTCAAGGTATTTGGTTTAAAGCAACTCGTGTTGACCTCCCATGCTATGTTGAGGACGTGGGGCTGAATAAGCACCAAGAAATATTTGAGCCCTCATTTTCACCGGATCAAAATCAATAAAGCTCTTTTCTATGCCACTCTGAAGCAGGTTTCGAACATAATTCGCAAGTTTTTTCACTTTCTCTGGTAGCTGAAATATGTAGGAATTGCATCAGCAAGTGTTCTAATACTAAGGACTCAAGAATCCAAGGCCGCCACCACCACCAAAGAAGACAATTTTTCTAATATAAACATGGTGTGCTTGGCTTCATGATAAAGAAAAATATATTCTGGGAAATTCTATACATCAAATGCTCATTCCGCTGATCTTGATGGTGTTGCATCATTTCCACACAAAACAATACATAATTTCTAATTCCATAGAGGGATTTGTGTTAGTAAGGAAATTGGGGGTATATGGGGAGCTTGCTTAATGCAAGGGCTTATATGAAAGTTTTTTGAAACAATAAAATCTACAAATTATATCCTTCTGGAGAGCAGTTCCATACTTTGTGTCAGCATGATCGAGGTTTTCTGGGTCGAACTTGAATTCCAATTACATCTAGATCGGAAAAAGGTATTGACTAGTTTCTTTCAAATTTACAATTAGTGCAGTTAGACCATCATTGTTCACGCCTATGCTTGACATGATACATGAAGTTTTAGCGGAACAAATGCATGTAGGATGAAGTTGAAGGATTCATAAAATTAATAACTGGTAGGAATATGAAGGCCAATGTAAGCTGGAGTATGTTTGATATTTTTTTCTATGCCTGACAGCAAGGTAAGCCTGGGCCTACCCTGTCCTAAGTTTCAGAGCAGCAAGGAATGGGGAAGCAGGCTTCTGAACGCACTAGGAAGTTTGCTCTTTATTTACATCCCTATTTTTCAAATACTTGTCATCATGCTTGCAGAGTCTCCTTTGTATAAACCTTCATTTTTCCTTTGAGATTATTTTGTCTTGACTGCCATTGTTCATGAAACTGCAACAAATATAATTTGTTTTGTTTACTGTTATTTATGAAGTAATTTTGTAAGATTTCCATATTAATGAAGATGAGTGATTAATAAAATTTTGTAAGATTTCCATTATTAATGGAGATGAGTGATTAATACATTCATCGTTGAAGGATTCTATCTTGATATGCAATTCAATATCCTTCTCACATTTTTCTCCCGTGATGTGCATAATAAAACAAAAAACTTTGTTCGTATTAAAATGAATCCTCGATCTTGCGTGAGGAGAGTATTGTCTATCACGCTATTTAAGTAAATGATTACTGAGATGTACTAGCGAAAAATTAGAGTTTTTCGCCATGTGAATATTTTATGCTCGACATATGATTATATGAGAGCTAACGAAGTTAAGATTAAAACATTCAATTTTGGAAGGATGACAAAGACCATCATAAAAGTCATTATCACATAAGTGCACGAGTCATTTTTCAGTTACTCAATATACGGTGATCCTTCATGGGATCATGTTGAACACCAAGATTGAACTGTCATTTATGTATTTTGAGCATCATATTCCTAATTGAGGCTTTCCTTATTTTGTTCATGTTGTTTCTCTCGAAAATTATTCCTAATTGAGGCTTTCCTTATTTTGTTCATGTTGTTTCTCTCGAAAATTAAAGTGAACCGGAAGATACGAGTTCTATCTTATGTTTCGGTGTATATGAGTTGTATGTTTCGATGTAGTTTTTTATAAATGAAATTAGTAAAGGGAAGTTTAAGTTAAGGTCAATTTAAATGTTGGATGGAAAAATAATTTCTAAATTTATCAAAATTTTATGAAAATTTGTTTTAAAATATTATTTATTAACTAATAATCACTCAATATGAAAATTATGGATTACATGCATTAATAATTGCGCTGAAAATGGCTTAAAACTTCATCCACTATATTATTATTATTATTATTATGATGTTGATATTGCTTTGTCCATCATATTATTATCTTTCACTGTATTATTATTATTATTTTGTTATTGCTTTGTCCATCATATTATTATCTTTTATTATTGCATTATTTCTTAACCTAATGCCAATGCAAGTTAGAAATACCACCATATTGTTATCTTTTGTTATTGCTTTATTTCTTAACCTAATGTCAGTGCACATTCTAAATACTTCTTGCATATAGTTGCTTATGTTGTTGGCAAGTTGAGAATTCAAAAGCCTTGAACTGATGTGTTTTAGATGTTAGTGGGAAAAATCGGGCATAATCACTCAACTACAACCAACAACTTAGACTTTAGAGGAATTAATGACACAAACTAGAATAATTTTTTTGTGGTCTATTTTATCTCACCAACAATATCAAGAATGAGGAAAAATAACACAAAAGCCATTGTAATAGTTTTTCGTCCATCTTTCACAAACAAAACAAGAATTATAATAAGAAATATATCATTGGTGAGTCACAGACATGGTTTCTTTCACAAACAAAACAAGAATTATAATAATAAATATATCATTGATGAATCACACACATGGTTTCTCAAAACTGACAATGCTATGGAAATGTTTACTTATTGTAAATGTCTTTCGTAAATGTGATGGTGGCTTTTCAAATATAATGTCAATGGCCTCGATACACATCTCCCTTCCGTGACTAGCACACCAGTGTCAAAGAAACCCTGGAGTATGCATTCACACTATGTAAAATTAAACGGGGTGAAATGTTCGCATGTAAAATTGTGAAAATTTTGATTATGATTTTGAAATTCTATATTTAAAATTAACCGGGTATAAGATTTAGAGTGTGTTTATTACAATTTTTTTGTGCATGTAAAATTTTAATAAAAATGAATATTTGCTTGCCATTGTTATGGTGCATGTAATTAAATTTATTTAGTTATTTGTATTTCATAAATAAAAATTTATGGTTATTTGTATTATTAAAAGGTTTTTTCGAAATGATGTAGTTGATTTCAAATTTTAAAATTTAATTATGAGTTTATTTTTTGCTTTACTTTTGGGGAGATGATTTTCCCAAATCTTCTATTCCTTTGGTGTACCTTTACCCTTTTTTAGACCATTACTAATAATAAATATCTTCTATTATAACTTTTAATTTCAACCAAAATGCAGAGAACACATCTCGTGGGACGTTAAATTCCAGGTGAACCTTTCGGAAGAATTGTTGAACGAAAAGCGCGAAGTGTGAGAGAATATTTAATAAATAAACGTGTAACTTTTTACGTTCATAGCATTGCGAGAATGATAAATTCATTGATTAAAGATAGACCAATTATTAAAGAGTCTGCTTTATTTATGGTTATCATTGTTTTGTTTCTTTGAGAGTAGGGTCAATGCTGTGCCGTAAGGGGAGATATGGTGACCACTAACACAGGATAAAGTTTTACTCCCATCTTCTTTAATTTAAATATTTTAATTCTAATTTATTAACTATTATGATTCTTTTTTAAACAAGGATCACTGCAAAGCAACAAGTCTCTACCAGCAGTTAAAACAAAACTTTATTTTTCTTGATTTAGGAAGAAAGGGCCAGCCACTTGCGCTTCTGCATCCTCATAGTCCGGGTGCAGTAGGAGGCTTGGAAACCATTTTTCTTGAGCCGTTAGCTTTTAATATGTAAAAAATCCTATGAGGGCTGGCTACTTTACCTTGGAAACTGCTCATACTTCCTTGCTGAAATGGTCGCAATATAGGCCTGGACATGGAGGTCTGGAACCTGATGAGGAGGCCTGGACACTGGAAGTCTGCAACTTTAGGTCTGGACATATACCTGGAACAACAAAAAAACTGGAAGCTGCTCTGATTCAAATGGCAAGGACATCTAAGCTAGAAGCAGAAATTGCAATTGATGGCTTGAGAGCCTGTCCTCTTTATTATGCTTATGAGGTTACACTAACTGGCTATGAATACCTTCATGTCTACTCTTTGCTATTGCCGGATTCCACTTCACATTTTGACGCCCTTTCAGAGAATCGCTTCCCGGAGACAAGCCCTTCTCTGGCATGACCATTGCATTGTCAGGTCGAATGTCACGTCCTCAGGTTGCACTTAAACCCCATCAATTTTTTCTGATATATTATGTGAAACATTTAAGTAACGGTTCTTTCATATTATACAGTTTGGTTCCATCGTTTTCTATTCAATTTTAGGATTTGTGTCTCTGTTTTCAATTCAGTTTTAGTAATAATATAGATCTATGTTGCAGCATTTATGGAGAGAAGAAATTGAGAAGAATGGAGGAATGGTTGTCACTGCTATCACAAATGGTTAGATAATTCAAGTTGTGTTATTGAGGTTTAGCAGTAGGGTGAACTTAATTTGAATGTCTATGTTTGAAGGCTTTGATGGTTTCACATTATTTCTATATGTTTTCCAGGTGTAGATTGTGTTGTAGTGTCAGAAAAGGAACGGACGAAGGGAAACTCTGCTAAAGTAGCACAGGCAAAGTAAATTGATCTCCTGACTTCAACCTTGTGAGAATTTTAAGTGGTGATATAGTTGATATTGTGTTAACTTGTAGCGCATCTGGCTATTGCCAGATTCCACTTCATCATCTGACATCCCTGCTTCACATTTTGACATACGTGGGTCCCTACCTGCCCATTTGAACATACGTGGGTCCCTACTACCCATTTGAACATACCTGGGTTCCCCTGCCGATGGTGTTATAGGATAAATAACATTAAATCAATTATAAATCAATGATTACGAAGTCCCTTATATGCGGTTTTTGCATGAATGGCAGGGGTCTTCTGCATTGCAGGTGTCAAGCAGCGCAAATTCACTTTAACTCCGTCATTTCCATGTCGAGGTATCAGCTTATCAGTTTCACCCCGATCAAGACCAACGAATTGTTCGTGCGTCGCATTGCCATTATCGCCTTCGCCATTACCGCCTTCGCTGTAAGCAGCCCAATCTCCTTACTTTTCATAATTCCATGCTACAGAAACAATCTCAAAGGTACCATACCTCTGCTACACCACCACAGTTCCATCAAATGCTGGAGGGAAGTACAGCTAGGTGGGAAGGGAGCAGAGGAGCGCCTCTGGGATATGGTGGACATGCAATGTCAAGTGTTATTCTGAGAAAGCACTCAGAATAGCTCTAAGATGCAGGACCATTTTGAAGCAATGAAACCAGAAGCATCTTGGGTTTTATAAAGGGGCTCTCCATGCAAGGACATACCAACAACACCAGCACTAGCGCCGACAGCAGCCATGTTGACTACAGGAGTGGAATTAACAACAGGTCGTGTTACAAGACTAGATCCTTTTGTTCGAAGCGCCCAGAGGGGCGGGCGAGTGACAGCCACCTGCTGTAGTGTTTTCAGATTCTCTCTACCTTCAATGATCTTATGAGATATGAATAATTCTGGCTTAGTTAGACATGCCAATCCATATCTGCCCCTTGTCGTTTCCAAGCAACATAACAGGGCTACACCAAACTCTCATTTAGCAAGTGCATAAATGCAGTCCCATAATCCCCACCAGAAGCAAATGAACGGAGAAGAACAGGGGCATCGCAAGTTTCATCCTCCATGTTTCTATCACTCTGCAGATCCTCCTGATAAAGCTTCGGTAGGTAATTTCCTTCCTCTGTCTCTTTTTAAGCGAGTTCAGCTTGCTTTCCAGAAAATCAGTTTTATCTAAGCTAAGTCGAGTGCCCATCCATTGAATGACCTATTTGCAACTTTAGCTCTACTCACGAACCTAACTGAAAGATTTTGGTTTCCAAAGCAGATCAGCTTGACTACCGCTATAACTAGACTGGCTGGACTTGCGGAAATATTCTATAAGCTTTAGCAACGAAAAAGCATTTCTCTTTTTAAGCGAGTTAAGCTTGCTTTCTGGAAAATCAGTTTTATCTAAGCTAAGTCGAGTGCCCATCCACTGAATGACCTGTTTGCAACTTTAGCTCTACTCACGAACCTAACTGAAAGATTTTGGTTTCCAAAGCAGATCAGCTCGACTACCGCTATAACTAGACTGGCTGGACTTGCGGAAATATTCTATAAGCTTTAGCAACGAAAAAGCATTTCTATGTACCTGCCGAAATAGATGAGTTATTCAAGGCGCCCTCCATGTTTCTATCTCTCTACATATTCTCTTGATAAAGCTTCGGTAGGTACTGTGTTATGTTGTGAGCATGTCTCTGTATTGTTTTCAATAGGATTTAGGTTATGTTTTATGGACTTAAATGTCACTTCAAACTTTCACATGTTACACCTCAACAATGGTAGTTTTCTTAACTGGAACAATTTTAAAATAGTGAACTTAGAGATAGGCCTGTTGGGATTCAGGATAATACACTTTGAATTAGGAGGCCACAAAAATACTTGGGATTATCAAAAAATTATTGTAACAAATTTCCATAGAAAACCAAGCAGGTTGAGAGTCTGTACCTCGGCAAGCGAGCGAGCTAGTAGGCCTTAGATTCAATCATTAATCTGTTGTGCTCTCTGTGTGTCTTGGATGGTGTAAGACCCAGAACCTTAACGGAATCGATCTTCAGATGGGCGCAAGAGAAATCAGGTTTTTCCTTGATCCCTTGGGCCTGCGAGTCATGTGGACCCTGTAATCTCCACTTTCCAGCGGGAGGCATCTAGTTTGGCCTTGCATAGTCTACAAAAATCATAAGTAGCATTAATGATATTTCTGTAAATCGTATTATGAAGTCATAATTAGAATTTTTTCATATATAAATCAGATTCTGAAACAAAGAATATCATTTGAAATAGAGGCTTATTATTTGTAAAGCTAGCATATTGTGATGCAGGTGTGTTCATAGAGCGAACAGATAGAATGAACAGAAAAGTAGAAGTGTTATGTCTGTCAGCCTATAGCTTATTTGAATTAAGTTGGACATACAACAACATGAAATAGTTATAAAATAGTTCTGAACTAGAGGATGATTGCAAATTTAAGAAAACAATCAACTTCCGCAAATGTTCACTTACCTCATCTGAATATGATATATGTTTATGTTGATTGAATTTTGTTGTATATATAAGGATTCAAATTTGTTGTATATCTATATTATGATGCAGGTGTGTTCACTGAGCGAACAGATCAATCACCGAGCCAACAAAATGAACAAAAAGATTGTTATGCCTGTCATCCCTGTCAGCGTATGGCAGATCTACAGTAACAAGAAATAGTTCCAGTTCAATAGTTCTGAACGGGACACTCCTTAAGGATTTCACAAACAATAAATAGTTCCAGTTCAATAGTTCTGAACGGGACGCTCCTTTAGGATTTCAGAAACAAGCTACTTCAGGATTTCAGAAAGAAGAAATAGTTCCAGTTCAGAAAAGAATGCCTCTGCAACAAAAAGCCCCAACAAAGATAGGGGAGCTGAAGCCTGCAATAGAAAATCAACTTCCAGCCCCAACAAAGATAGCGGAGTTGAAGCCTGCAACAGAAAATCAACTTCCAGGCATGGCGGATGCAGCAAAAGGAAAATAGACAGAAAATCAACTTCCACTTCCAGGCATGGCGGAAGAGGCCAGCCATCAACTTCCAGCATGTGGGAAGCGGTCTTGTTATTGAATTGTCGAATTTCCCCTTCATGCATCACCGGTCTTGTTGTCGAATTGTCAAAGCTGGCAGCGCAAAAGTTGGCAGCTGTTGCACCACATGGCAAGTTCAATGCACAAGAGCAACTAGAACATGGGAACTTGGTTACGACTATAGCATTTAATATCTGTTAAACTATGAAACTAATGCTAGGATTAGTTTCCATTATATTTTCATCAGTTTAAAATTTCTGAAATAAGTACACATAACATATGGTTTTTGCCTCTCCACCTCGGGGAGAGGCCAAATAAGATGGCAAAACTATATGCTTCTAGAAACTTTGGTTTATATAAAATAGTAAAACCATATGCCTCTGAAAACTTTGGTTTATAAGTGGCAGCGACTAATAACAAACAGGTAAATTAATGTTATAACATCGCAAACCGATTACTATAGTTGCTGGCCATTGCCAGATGGCAGGGACTAATAAGAAAATTCATTAGTACAAAGTATTTTGTAAGAGTAAATAAACCAGTTTGACTATGCTATGTTTTTTAATTTTTTTGGGATTATAAACTAGTTTGACTATGCTATGTTAATTATTTTTTTGGTATTTTAATCCAAAAAAAATCTATAATTGTGATTTTTTATTATTTTTTACAAAATACACCAGTTTGACTACGCTATGTTTTATAATTTTTATGGGATATATATATATATATATATATATATATATATATATATATATATATATATATATATATATACTTGTAATTTTTTATTATAAGTTTGGACTGATTAAAAAGTTTAAACTTATTATTTCGAGAAATATAAAATTTACATAAAAATATTATTGAAAAAATTAAAAAGATGTAATAATTAAATAATATAAAAATTTAAATAATTTATATATTTGATATGGTTTTTTTTAATAGTGATGATCTTATATTTTCATTTTTAAATAATACACAATAATACTTATTTAATATTCATCGTTTTACTATTTAAAAATAAATTGTAATAATTTTTTTTTAATATTTTTCATATCTTGATTTAAAACTTATATTTTATGTAGAAATAAATTAAAATAAAGGAACAAAAATTATGAGGCAACTATAAAGATTTTAATAAAAAAATTTGGCTATATTTTTATTTTGATATTGAATTTAAAGTGAAAGTGGAGAAGATAGGGGAGAAATTTTGTAAAATTGTTTCCAATATAATTTTTTTTAAAGATTATTCTATTTTGATATTAAGTGTTTGGAATGATATAATTTTTTTTTAAAGATTATTCTATTTTAATATTGAGTTTAAAGTGAAAGTGGAGAAGATAGGGGAAAATTTTATAAAGTTGATTCCAATATTTTGGAATGGTATAATTATTTTTTAAAGTTTATTCTATTTTATTACATTGTAAGATCGAGAAAAATATTATTTTTATTATTTTTATTTTTGAAAAATTAAATATAATTTATATTTATTAATTATTTATTAAATGAAATATTATATTATATATTTATTTTATTTAAAAAAAACAAAGAAAAAATAAGTAAATATTTATTTTTTATTATTAAATTTAATTAATTGATTTTTTATTATTAAAATCCTAAATTCTATTATATTTTAATAATCAGTTAATAACAATAAATTTAGGTAAATTTACATTATTATATGTTTTTAAATATTAAACAATTAAGTGCGAATAAGAAATATTTTTAATTAGTTAAAAATAATATTAAATATTTTTAATTAGTTAAAAATAATATTAAATATTTTTCAAGAATAAAAATAAAAAATATTTTTATAATAATAAAGATTATTTTAAACATTATAACATTACTTTAAATAATAAAAATATAATATTAGTTATTACACATTTTACTATTATATATAAAACTTTGTTAATATTTAAATAAGTTTTATGGTTAAATATGTGGGGATGTTAAATGTTTAAATTCAAAAACAAATAGAGTAGGTTTACTTTTACAAAAAATCATCCTGCAGAGGGTCCTACGAATAATTCCCACCCTAGCAAAGCAAAGCAAATTATTAAAAGCCTTTTTTTTTTTTTCTAAATTAAATCAGATTTGTTTTTATATGATAATAAAGCTGAACTGTGGTGCTCGGAAGACCTGATGTAATATAATATAAGTAAGGCTCACTTGTCCAAGGACTTGGATTATATTCATTGCCCATATTCTGCATTGAAGCGCTTGCCATACTATCCTTTGGTATACAGTCTGAAAACAGGTTGCTAGTTGATGCAGACATTTAAAGAAGTAGAGGTGGACACTGTTATGGCGGAACCTGTTGCGTTTCGCAGTGAGTGGGTTGTTCAAATTAAAGCGATGCTCCATGACGACGATGATGAGAATTGTGAAGCAAATGGTAATGGGATTGGCCGAGGAAGGGCGGATGCAATCCTGCGAGTGCCCACGCCTCTGCTGAAGATGAAACCAGAGGCTTATATTCCGCAGTTTCTGTCGATTGGGCCTTACCACCATTCCAGTCTGGAGAAAGATATTGAATCTTCTTGTGCGCAACTTAAAATTTCAACAGCGGAGATGTACAAAGCGAAGTCCGCGGCCAGGCTCTCGCAGGAACTGCGCAAACGTGGTAAGTCTATAGTTGACATGATGGAAAAGATGCGGCCAGAGATAGAGCGGTTCTATCACTTGCCACCCAGTGAGAGTAGAGACGCGGAGAATTCCCAGAACTTCGCTCTGATGATGGCGGTAGATTCATCCTTTCTCTTAGATTTCTTAAGGCCTCATGAAGAGAATGACATGATGAGCGAATTAGGTCCGCTTCATGAGTGTATAAAGTGTGATATTCTGAAGCTGGAGAATCAAATCCCGTTGGCAGTCCTCAAAGGAGTTTTCGAGAACATCGATGGAAGTGATTTCGATCAACTGTTGCAGAAGACGAGGACGGAGCTTTCTCCTTTCTGGGCACACGTTTGTAATGATGGTAGCAAATTACCAGTTATTGTTAATGATGAAAAGCATTTACTAGGTTGCATGCACGCATTCATTGCGCCAATCCTACAAATGCCAAGTGAGGAGCAGAAGGAGAACACTTTATGGCAAATTTTAAAGCTCATTCTGGAGATCCCTGTTATAACGCTTAGTTATTTTCTCCCCACTGCAACCTTTGAACGCAGGTATGAAATCGCACTGAACGCGGAGAAGTTGGCGAAGGGCAGGATTCAATTCAAACCATCTAACAAGATTTGTTTCGACAAATACTCAGGTACGTTGTACCTTCCAGAGATAAATATATGGGAAACCCACGTGGAAGTGTTGTTTAGGAACCTGGTTGCCATGGAATTCAACGATCCCAGCCGTGGAAATGCCGTGATGCGTTACGTGAGTTTGATGAACTGCCTCATCCAGACTCCTCAAGATGTTCGCGTCCTCCGGGATTGTGGTGTCATTCGTACCAACTCAGCTGTTGGCGTCATAATGAACCGCCGCGCTGTTCGTACCAACATGTTAACAGACGAATGCATAGCCAAGATGTGGAACGACTTGGGTCAGCCCTTCTTTATTGGTCACTTGGGTCCTAAATCTGACCACCTCGGTAGAGGACTGTTTGATGTGCTCGACAAAAACTATCGAAAAACCAAAATCAAAAGGATGATTTGTGGACTTTTCGACTACTTATCGAGCTGGAAATTTCTACTTCCTACCGCTGGTTTCTTGATTTTCGCCATGACTGTCATACAGACCTACTGTGACTTGTACCAAGTACACCATACTCCACCCCATCATCCACATTGACCTCCTGCTCCTGCTCCTGCTCCTCCTTAGTTTGTAATCCGCCATTTCAGCTTTTAAATTGACCACTCTATTTGACCTGCTAGATTGGCCACTCTCTGTATCTTTTCTATTATCCACCCTATAATATCTATATATATATATATATATATATTTCATGTATGTTTTGTAATGACCCAGGTCAAGGTTGAGCATCTTCATTTCCTTTACTTTTGTTGTAACACAGGTATATAGCTATTTCCATTATTACAGGGAAGCTTTTAATCTGTCATAGATTTCTGTCTCACATATTATTATGTGATGCGAAGGTTTATATACTTATTTTCATTATTGTATATTTTGTTTTAAATTTCTCGGTGCACAGCTTCATCCTTTATTTTATTATTCATGCTTTTTAATTCGCCTATAAGCGTCGACACCTATATTGGAATCGCTCTTAATTTTTCTTATAAATCCCAAAAAATTATTGACCTTAGTGTTATAGAAATTGTAGAAAGAAGTAAACAATTAGGAAAATTACCAATTTGGATTTTTCATGGGCTGAAATTATACTAATTCACACGGAACTATAGCTTTTAGTCATATGTTTTTTATACAAGTTAAATATTTTGAAGGTTGATGTAGTTTATATAATTTTAATAGACAAAATAATATTTTCTGGGTCAATTTTATTTAAAATTGGGTACATATTTTTAAAAAAGATTACTTTTAATTTGCAAAAATTAAATGTCTCAAAGATTTTTCAGTATGCTGAATCATTTATGCATTCAAAAATATATTTTCAATAGCAAAAAAATCACCATCTCATAATAACTTGTATTGTTTGATTCCTATCAAGAAAATCATTTCATCTATTTGTTGTTTTTGTAAGCTTGGCAGGACTACATCTTCATCATGTCTAATATGTGATAGAGATCAAAAAATTGAACTGACTTCATATCAAAGAGTGCCTTAACAGAGACCCCATAAACCATTTCATCTATTTATTAACCTACACCATAAAAATTATTTACTAACTAAAAATACAATTTAAACAATAAAATATATAATCTCACACATAATTATATCATCAATTTTTATAATAAAAAATAATCAAAATATAAATCACTTAAGCTAAAACATTACAAAAATCATAAACCAAAATTAACTGTATATATCTTATTTTACCAAATTAAATAATAATCAAAATATAAATCAATTCGGCTGGAACGTTAAAAAATCATTAACCAAAATTAATTATATATATATAATTTTACCAAATTAAATAATTTGGCTGACACAGACCTTACCATATCTCAGCACATCCTTATTATATTTATATTTTCTTCAGCATCCACGTCATTGTTGCAACTTGCAGTGTATCATTTAAAAGGCGAACAAAGTCCGTTGAAGGTGGAAAGGCGGTTTCTGCGACACCGGTTACATTAATGCTTACAACCGGTTACATTAATGCTTACAATTTTATTATTGGACCAAAACGGGAAGAATATTGGATGAACTCTAAAGGAATAGAATGTTTTGGATCAAGATTAAGAAGAAAAATAATAAAAAATATAATAATTTTGAATATAGATTTCAATATTTTTGCTTCACCAACTTAATTTTAAATATAAATGCATTTTTATTTTTACAAACTCAAGCATTTTTGTCTTTACGAAAAAAAAATATTGTAATTATTGAAAATTTTATTGGAATCTTTTTAGAGACACGTGTCAAAATCTTATTTGAAGTTTTTAATAATGTGTTTAAATTGCAAGTAATTCTTTCTTTTATTTCTCAATGATTTAGTAAAAAATCCAATATTTTTTATATCAACTTATAAATTGCTTTTTATATCTGTAGTCTTTCATATTATTTATTTTCATCTTAATTAATACTTAATCATGATTACACTTTGAATAAAAAAATATTCAAACAAATAAAATAAAATATGTTACTTTTAGAACATATTTTTATTGTTCTTTAAAAGAAATCTTTTTGTTATTTAAATATTTATGACATAAAATTAAATTAGTTATCACCATTCAACATCAATAGTCTAGTCTTATTGTTTTAAAATTTCCTCTTCATCCATGCATAATCTTCCATTCACATCCATGGATGGGGTTTGTTGAAAAAAGTAGAGATTTTCCATACAAATTTATACATATAATAAATTAAAATGAACAAATATGGCATTAAAGTTTATAAAAAAACCATACACAAATAGAATTCTTAGTATCTCTACCTTGTCAAAGATAATGCAATTATGAACTATCTTGCTATAGAGCTTACAAAAATACATAAACACTACTATACAAAAAGTTAACAAAAAAAAACTCACATTGTATTTTTCCCAATGCCACCCAAGAAAAGCACTAAATTTCTTGAACCAATTGGCTCCTTAGATGACACATTAAAAGAAAAAGAGAAATTGTTATATAGCATCCTGTAAAAGAAGCAATATGACAACAACTATACTTTTGACCAATTTTTAGACAAATTACATTGAACCAAAACTAATTACATCATAGTAATACAAAATAAATTAATACCTAAATCTATGCGGCCTTGTATTCTTGTATTATATGGTGTTAAAGCGATGGTATAAATATTACATTTGTGTAACATTATGGTATTACAATTAATTTTATTTTATGACATAACAAAAGTTTTATACAATTTACAAAATAAATAACGTTTATTTTCAATAAATTTAATTAAATAATTGTATATTAAAATAATATTTTAGCACCACTAGCTTATAAAATGTGTGTCAAAGTTGTGATATTAATGCCACTTATATCTTCAGTGGTGTTAAGTGGTATTAACACAACACTTTCCAATAACATCATTTTTTTTACATTTAACTTTTTTTTTATTACATAAAATAAAGGAGACATTATTATTATTATTTTTAAAAATATAATAAGAAACTGCGACCATAGAAATCTAGGATGATTATTGTTTTTTTCATAAAAAAAATTGAAAGTTTTTCAAAGTGTTTAAAAACATAAATTTATGTTTAGCTACTTATTGATATCAAAAGAAATGTACAACATGTTTGTGATGGTTTTTGTTACTCCTCCTCTCTCCTACCGAATATAAACAAAGGGGTTTAACTCGGTTGCCCATTCTACCAATATCAGTTATCCCTCTAATCATCATATTCCTCATCTAATGAAATGGTTTTGAGGGATTGCCTACAATAAGATTCCTGAGACAAAATATGGTAGAATAGAAAGAAAATATTCAACTCTTTAACACCCAACCTTTTTATTTTATTTGTAATTATGATAAGCATTCAATAAACCGCTATAAAACCATACAATGGACTATAATGCAACGGCATCAAAATTTATTTGACTATGGCAACCCACTACGCCAATCCAACAATGGACAAATGATATAACATTAACCACTAATAATTTCACTAGAACATATGAACATTCGAATGGCTAGATTTTTTGATGTGTTCAATCCGCTTACTCCAAAAAGGATCAACCTTTGCTGGGCAATGTGGCAGATCTGATAAATAAGGGCGCCATCATCTTACCTCCCACAATAGATGGAGAACCTTTGGCTAAATGGCATCTTGGCCCTCGCTTCCGGTGCTTCATGACTACACAAATCAATGGATGGCCTTTTAGCCTCTACAACCCAAATTTATGTATGGAATGACCCTTTATTCATACGTTGTGTCTTTGAACGACCCTTTATTCATACGTTGTGTCTATGAACGACCCTTTATTCATACGTTGTGTCTATGTGGCCCTCACAATAAAGAAACATGCTTTAGTGGGTTAATGCACGTTAATAAAGCATGATGGCCCCACCCTCCAATGACCAGAGTGGTCAAAATCTCAATAAATGGCGACCTTATGCAACATGATCCACTCCTTAGCGATGGGCTTGTGGCCTTCCAAGCATGTATGGAAAATGCTCCCTAATACTAGTGCAATGTATATATGGCTCTGCATCCCTCAACGTATTAGATCTTAGACCCAACCCTTACACAATTCATCAACATGATAATTCGCAGATGCAATCTTTTTGCAGTGATAACGAACATGCCAAACTTCTCTGCGATTAACCTTGCCACCTTATGTCGATGCTTTTAACCAATGGCCCAATAATAATAATGTATTTGTTTCTTAAATAAAAAGAAAAGAATTAATATCTGCAAAGATCTAGATAATATCTTCTCGTCTTTTACAACTTAAATGGACAAATCTCATAACCCTTCGATGAAATCAAAAATATGGGAGAAATCGAACCAGCTAAGCTGGTATCTAGTACCACTCAAGTTGTGTTTCAAACTAGGGTGAGATAGTATCCCATCGAAGCTAGCCTGAGGATCTCACCTAAAACCCTCACTTGTAGAAAACTCGTCTAGCTTCCAAATCAAATGCCAAGAGAGAAAATCAAATTACATACCTTCCCTTCGTCCTTCCTCCTTCCTTGTTATAGATTTCGATTGGGTTGTTTCCAAATTTCTACAACTAACCATAATACCATCGACTAATACCACCGACAAATACCATTAAAAAATAAGTTACAAAAATACCACTTCTTACCTAATTATTTATTAAAATCCATTATTTTTCCCTTTTTGATTATAAATCAAGGGTCCCCTTTTTCCAAAACTCTCCCTGTCACTAGCCTGAGGGAACAAAGGGCTAGTAAGGGTGACATATTCCAATAATCAGTTGGTTGGGGATATTATATTCCTCGCCACCCAAAATTGCTTTCCCTCAAGTAATTTAAGTGTTGGATGCTACAATATATGCTCTCCCTTCTACTTCAAAGTGGGTTGTCAATAAGGTTGCAGACAGATATATATTATATCTCCCACTTTGAAACTCCTCTCCACTCTCTTAAGCTGCTCAAATTCCTCGTGTGCTTCGTTTGACCATACAAAGGCTCCCTTCTTAGTGGGGTCAGTAAGCGAGACTGTCAGCTCTGAATGCCCTTTGACAAACCTTCTATAATATGTGTAGATACCCAAGGAGCCCCACAACTTTGTTACATTCCTAGGAGTGGGTCAATTAAGGATGGCCTCAATCTTCTCCTAATGCACTTTGACCCCCTAGCCTTCGATCATGTGCCCTAAATACAACATCTATGTCAAGAAATGCTCACATTTGGAGCTTTTAGCATAGAAATACTACTCTAAATGTCATAGGTACATCCAACTATAGATCATGATGAGTGCTTGGACCCCTTCCTCTAGCTAAATCCCCTATCCAGTGGCATATCTCTGAAAACCTTTTGGTGTGTCTGTAATAATGCCATGTTGTCAATATGTTGTTATGTTGTCTTCCCCTACATAACTCAATATTCTATTGTCCATGGGATATCCCCATGTCAATGATATACCTCCACCTTGTTGGATGTCACGATCTTGGGCAAGTACTAATGGATCCCTCTTTGCATCACCTTCTTACCATATGGCCCTGTAAATCCATATTCAATCTCCTGATAGTTAGTTATATGTGTCCCAATTGAATATAGCCATTGGACCCCTAATACCACATGGGAATCTAGGCAATCTACTACAAAGAAGTTATCCGTAACTATGTAATTTCCCATTGTTAGACTCATGTTGGGAACTATTTTGGTGCACGACATGTGGTTTTGTTCCTTCTTTCCAAGAATCAAGGTTGTAAATCCTCCATCACTTGTCAACCCCCTTCTAGCTTCAAACTCTGCATCAATGAAATCGTTGGAGGCCCAACCATCAATTAACAAATTCACCTTTTTCCCATGTATGATACCCTTGATCCAAAGAGTGTGATACCTCATAACTCCTGTAAGTGAGGAAATAACTCCTTCATGGGTCTCCTTTGGTAACTGCTCTACCCCTATTCCTTGTGATTCTCCCTAATCCTCCTCTAGTACTTCTCCCTCATCCTTGCTATTAGAAAATACTTCAATATAGTGGGATTTCCCTTTGAGACATCGATGCCTTGGCACCCAAGGTTCTTGAGAGGAGAAGCATAGTCTCCTCCTTCTGATGTCTTGCCTGGTCTCATCATCCATCTAGTTCTTCCCTAACCATTCCTTTGCGACTATCTACTATCTTCATCCTTCTGAGAAAAGGTTATTTTGGGAGTGGACCTGGTCTTTGGTACTGCATCCTACATATCCTTTGCCCTGCTAATTTCACCTTGTAAGTTTTTGGGCTTATAAACTCTTACCCATCCATGCAAGGGTTCTGACAAACCTTCTATGAATAACATAATTTTTTGGCCCATTAAAATATCAATGACCATTACAACCAATCTCTAAAAATTAGTGATATAGGCTTTGACACTTCCTATCTGCTAAAGCTGAGTTGAATCCCTAAAGTCCAACTCAAGGTCCTTCCTATTGAATCTCTCTATCCTCTTGTTGATGGTGTTGGACCCAGCAACATTCAAGGGGATCTCCTCGGTAAGAAGTCCCAACTAGACCTTGGACCGTTTGCAGTAGGAGTCCCAGCAGTGGGTGGTAATGTAGTGCCTTGACCGTGGTAGTGCGTAGAGATAAGTATGATGACTTTCGTCAGAAGCAAGTGTGTGACCTTGTAGCGAGTCAAGTGAGATGCATGGGGGTTCTAACACATGAAGGTGAGAAGGAAGTGTGCCCCTTAGAATCCTATAATAGTACGCAACTTGAAAGGAACACATGAGCGAAATGACATCGCAAACTGAAATGCATAATAGTCCACAAAAGAAAGTGATAGGTTAATCCAATAACACACATTTCAATAAGATTCATACAATTGCATACAAAGTAGTCCATAAGAAAAATCGTAAGTTAAACAACATACATTGTTAAAGAAACCAGAATAGGCCAACTACAATAAAAACATATGCATTAAAGTGTGTTGGATCACTTATTATTCTTATAAGTGAAAGTTCCATCCATACAAACACCATTGACAACTACTAGCCCCAATAGTGGAAGATTACAATCAAGAACACCTGCTCCTCCAAAGATGTATACTCGCTCTATGTTGTGGAGAATCCAAGGCTCATCACAATACTCCCAACCCTTCTCTAAGCCTAATCCTAGGCAAAATTTTGACTCCCAAAATCCAATTCTATGAGTTATGAGGTTCTACTTATAACAAAGGGTGGGGTGACCCTTGACATTCCCTGTGTGAATCTTTGACTACCCTCGTGACTCTTAACTTCTTTACAAATTACTCATTACATTACATAGTGATTGTTCACATTCCATTAATGACACTTGGATTTTCACTTACAACATATTTACAAATAATATACATTTTCCACACGTACCCATGTGAGACAAAATAGTCTAGAGAAAGCCTAACAAGACAAAACACTATGACTCAAAAGTTTGGGGAAATACCAACTCGACAACATCCACTTGATGACTTTTGGTGACATATTGATACCAAGCTTGGTAATGTGCTATGGTGTCCCCATACTGCGTGATAATGTCTTTCTGATAACCGACTCTTACCTCCATAGCCTCTGGGTATATAGTCTTGGAAACCTTATCCAACTCATCCTGAAGCTTGCACAACATGGTCTTGACTACAGTAAGACCACAAATGTACTTCTACATGTTTTCTGCGCTCAAATCCAAGTCATCGTTGGTGGCCTCTCACTTTAGTTGTTCCATGTACCTGTTGATCTCTAGCTAGACTTGGTTCTTCTCCTTAGCATCGGTGAGGGAACCGATTGACAGGATCTTTATATTCAATTTACCTTTACCCCTTTGAACCATTACTAATAATAAATATCTTCTATTATAACTTTTAATTTCATCCAAAATGTAGTTAACACTAACACATCCCGGTGGGACATCAAATTCCAGGCAAACATGAAAATATCTAAAGATATCTATTCGTTTTTAAAGGTTGGTGAAACGTTTGTCCCTTCCCGAAGAATCGTTGAACGAAAAGCGCAAAGTGTGAGAGAATATTTAATAAGTAAATGTGTAAATTTTACGTTCATGGCATTGGGAGAATGATAAATTGATTGATTAAAGAGAGAGCAATTATTACCTTCTCTTCATCATCACGGGTGGAGAAGCATAGAATGTGTTTTCAGAAAGAGTCTCTGCTTTGCTTTCTTTTCTTTTTACCATCTATGGTTTTGTTTCTTTGAGAGTAAGGTCAATGCTGTGACGTAAGGGGAGATAGGGTGACCACCGACACAAGATAAAGCTTTATTCCGATATTCTTTAATTTAAATATTTTATTCTAATTTATTTATAACTATGATTTTTTTAAATAAGAAAATCCATTAATACAAAGTATTTTGTAAAAGTAAATCAACCAATTTGACTATGCTATGTTTATTAATTTTTTGGGATTTTAATTTGATTTTTTTATTATCCTTTATAAGATAAACCAGTTTGACTATGCTATGTTTTTTAATTTTTTTAGGATTTTAACCAAAAAAATTATAATCGTGATTTTTTATTATTTTTACAAAATACACTAGTTTGATTACGCTTTATGGGATTTTAATAAAAAAAAATATTTGTGATTTTTTATTATTCAAAATGAGGTTTAGACTATTAAAAAGTTTAAATACAAAATTTACATAAAAGGTATTATTGAAAAAATTAAAAAATGTAATAATTAAATAACATAAAAATTTAAATAAATTATTTCATTTGATATAGGATTTTTTTAATAGTGATGATCTTATTTTTTCATTTTTAAATAACACAGTGATAATTATTTAATATTCGGAGGCCTTGGAGGTGGAAGAGCGGAAGACCAGGGTTGAGGGTTTTTGTGCGGGATTTTCTCCATGGACGGATGTAGAGGAGGGAGCTCCACTCCCTCCTACAGAGAGGTAGTGGTTAACAAGGGCAAGACACCTCTAGAATCAGGCAGAGGTAACACGATGGAAGGAGGAAAAAATAGGGAAGAGGAAACAGAAAGTAACAAGGAGAAGGAGAATGATGGCACAAAAGACAAGGAGGAAAATGACAAAAAATAGGGAACAAAAGATAGGATACAAAAGGGACCATGCAAGCCCAAAGCTGAAATCACTCCCAGAGTAATCTTAAATAACCCAGAGCTACAGGCCCACAGGGAGCACATGCAGACTTATGCAATCATATGCAAATTCATGGGACTATGGCCCACCGAAAAGGCTTTACAAACATGGATCAGATACCACTGGAAGCCTAAAGGAAGCATTGATCTTCATCTAGGATCCAAGGGATTTTTCACAGTGGTGTTTGCAAACATTGAGGACAAAGACAGAGTGTTTGAAGGTGGGCTCTACTTCTATGCAGCAGTAGGGCTCTATATGCGGTCGTGGATGATGAACTTCATGCCGGAGCGGGAAACCTTTACCTCAGTCCCAGTTTGGGTAAGACTCTATTCACTACCTTTGGATTATTGGCAAATAGAATCACTAACAGCCATAGGCAATAAATTAGGGAGGTATGTCAAAACTTCTGAAGCCACAAGAAGGGGAAAATATACCTCCTTTGCTAGGATTTGTGTAGAGATGGACCTATCTGGAGCACTTCCGGACGAGGTCATATTGGAGGTTTATGATGAGGAATGGGTGCAGACGGTTGACTATGAGCATATTCCATTTAGATGTCGAAAATGTCATGAACATGGGCACCTTCTTAGAGACTGCCCTCTCATTAAGGCAGAGAACAAAAGCAAACCTAACACTATGAAAGAAACAGATGGCTTTCACAAAGTAGCTCACAAAGGTAAAAATGACAAAAAAGGGCCAAAACAACACCAAAGTGGAGACCAAAAAGTGAGGCCGAATCAGTTCCATGTTCTTGAAGAGGAGGAAGATACAGCAATTGAAAATCAAGTAATGAAGGATGGATATGATAAGCAGGAGAAGGAAGAAGAACAGGATCAGGAACAGGTAAAGGAAAAACAAAAAGGGATCATGATGAGTGAATCAGAGATGGATATGGATCAAGAAATTACCCAGAGCGATATGGAAATGGAAGACAATGAGTTACAAGAGATTCTTGACAGAGAAAACCTAGATCTAGAAGGGTTCCTGAGTAAGGGAACAACGGGTGGGGTAGAATCTCTACCACAAGAAGAATGCAATCGAATAAAGCAGTTATTCTTATGGAAAACTCAGGCAAAGGGCTTGGTAGAAGATAACAACATTGAAAGACAGGGAAACCATGGAATGAAAGCAGTAAAATCAACTCCAGGATTAGCTCCAAGAAACCCGGGGAAAAAAAGGGGCAGAAAAAAAGCAGAACGAACTATTAATGGAATGTGGAAAGCTCATGATAGACTCAGGTAAGATGAAAGATATAACCAGTTACTCCTTTACCAATCTGTAATTATAAAGTTTACAACTTGGAACATCAGAGGTCTAGGAAGCAAAAGAAAACAGAGAATTCTGAATAATAGAATGAAACAGGTAGCTCCAGATATAATTTTTGTCCAAGAAATGAAATGCTCGGTTCAAAAGATAAGACTAATCCACAGTAAGTGGCTCAGCAGATATGAGTTTATAGAAGTCAAAGCAGAAAATACAGCAGGGGGTATCCTCATCCTCTGGAATCCCCAAAAAATAGGTATTATTGATGCGGAGGCATCAAGGAATTATTTATCAGTTGTTATACAGCCTGTAGGAGATAGGGATATTTATCTTGTAACGAATGTTTATGGCCCTCAAAGGTTAAATGACAAAATCAAGTTTATTGATTCCTTAGTGGACCTTTGAAACAGATTTGCAAGGCTATCGTGGGTTATAGGAGGAGATTTCAACATGATTAGATCTCTCTCAGAGAAAAAAGGGGGTACAAGAGCACTAAACAAAGATTCCTTAGCTTTCCAATGTTTTTTAGAAAACATGAAGCTGGTGGACATTGAGACAAACAATGGTCTTTGCACATGGAACAATAAAAGAGGAGGGGATTCCCAGGTAGCTTCGAAGCTAGAAAGATTCATGATCTCTAAAGAGCTCATCCTTCTAGACAAGGAAATAATAGTAGATATTCTTCCTTTTGGAGGCTCAGATCACTAGCCGATTCAAATGGAGATCAAGGGCATTGGCACCCCAAGAAACAAACCGTTCAGGTTTGAAAATATATGGCTTTCACACCCGGATTTCATCAGCAACATTGGAAAATGGTGGGCTGAAGACCTGCAGATTCAGGGATCATCTATGTTCCTGCTACATAAAAGATTAAAACACATCAAGCAGAAGCTAAAGGAATGGAACCAAAATGAATTTGGAAATATTTTCACAAGTAAAAAAATTGTGGAAAACAAAATCCTAGAGCTCAATCAAGCTTTGATCAAGAATGGCTTTGATAAAGACAAAAATGATCAAGCAAAGAAATATCACCAAGAATGGGAAATGTTGTGTAAACAAGAAAAAAAAATTTGGAAACAAAAATCTAGGGTTCTATGGCTAAAAGAAGGAGAACGTAATACTAAATTTTTCCACAGATCTACCATTGCGAACATAACTCACAATAGAATCTCTTCAATCAAGGATGAGAATGGCCAAATTCATCAATCCCATGAGGAGATAGATGCAGTGTTAGTAAAGAATTTTCGGGACATTGCCAAGGAAAACTTTTCAGGAAGAGAACCTTTCATTAAGGACTTAATTAAACACATACCTAAACTGGTATCCAGAGAGGATAATTGTAATCTCAACAGACCTGTAACTGAAAAGGAGATCAGTGAGGTCCTCAAGGAAATGAAAAATGGCAAGGCACCAGGTCCGGATGGATTTAATGTGGATTTCTTCAAAGCCTGCTGGAATATTGTTAAAAGGGATATTGTAGAGATAGTAGAAGACTCTAGGTGGAACAAGACCATTTTGAAAGCTCTCAATACCTCCTTTATTGCCCTTATTCCAAAACAGGATAATGCTCAAACACCAGAGAGATATAGGCCCATCGCCTTATGCAATGTTGTCTACAAGATAATTTCCAAGGTTGTGGCTAACAGACTCAAACCCCTGTTGCCCACGCTTATCTCCGGGGAACAAACAGGGTACGTAGAAGGAAGACAAATTCTGGACAACATAATTCAAGCTCACGAGGTGGTTCACTCGTTAACATGCAACAAGAGAGCGGGCATGATCATGCAACTGGACATAGCCAAAGCATATGACAAAGTGAATTGGATATACATCAAAAAAGTGCTCACAACGTTTGGTTTTGATCATAATTGGGTCAGATGGGTCATGGCCCTTGTGACTTCATCCAGCTTTTCAATTTTAGTGAATGGCTCTCCTTCTAAACTTTTTCTCCCTTCCAGGGGTCTTAGACAGGGAGATCCGCTCTCTCCTTTTCTCTTCATCCTCATGATGGAAGGGTTGGGGCAGTCCATCAAGCATGCAAGAGTAATGGGGAGAATTCAAGGACTCCAACTTTCGGAGAATGGGCAAGTTCTGACTCATCAACAGTTTGTAGATGATACCATGTTACAGGGAATTCCCATAGTTAAAGAAGCACTTTCTTATAAACAAATTTTGAATGACTTTAGGAAGACTACAGGTATGGAAGTAAACCTTTCCAAATCAAAAGACTTTTTCTTTAACACTCATATTGCCATCCAGAGAAATGTCTCCAAAATTTTAGGCTTTCAGAGAGAATCCCTTCCCTCTAAGTATTTGGGAGTTCCTCTTACAGCTAAACCCCGACACAAGAGTATATGGGAACCATTAGCAACTAAAATGCAAGACAAGGTCAGGAAATGGACAAACAGATCTTTAAATTTAGCTGGTAGACTGGTTCTCAGTAAAGCGGTTCTTCAAGCTATCCCAATCTTTATGCTATCAGCCCTCCCAGCTCCAATAGGAGTCTTACAGCAATTTCAAAATATTCAATGAGACTTTCTTTGGGGCAAAGAGGAAACAAGGAAAAAATGGGCTTTAGTCTCATGGGAAAAGATCTGCAAACCCAAGAACCAAGGAGGCCTGGGTTTGGACAATCTAGAGATTCTCAACAAGGCTCTAGGAGCCAAACTTTGGTGGAGGTGGGTTAAGGATCCTAAAGCTCAATGGGCAAGCATCTGGAAGGAAAAATATGCCAATGCCTAGTTGGCTTCTGATATCATACGTATGACAGGAACAGTGAAAGGCTCCCCCATATGGAACAAGGCCTGGGAGAATAGAGAAGTGGTTCAAAAAAATAGTTTCTGGGAAATCAGAGAGGGAGATCTGGCACTTTTCTGGGAGGACAAATGGCAACAAGAACCTAATATACTGAAGGAAGAATTTTTAGGCCTCAAGCATGAGACTGACAATCAAGGATTAGTAAAGGTGAAAGACTTTTGGGAGAATCCACATAATGTAGGAAAGTGGAGAATTTGGAAAAAAATAGAGGGCAGAGAGGATAGGACCCTCAACAGTAAAGCAGAGTCCCTTAAGAGAATACTGGATCAGAGAATAATTCTAGTAATGGAAGGGCAGGACCAACTGAGATGGGGTAACAACAAAGAGGGAAACTTTAATATCAAGGAAGCTAAAGGTTTTCTCCTTGATCTGGAACCACAAGCTCCAAATAAAACTTGGCAGAAGCTTTGGAGGCACAAAGGCTGGATGAAAATCAAACTCTTCATGTGGTTAGTTCACCACAGGAAAATTTTAACCTGGGACAACCTTAAAAAAAGGGGCATGCTGGGACCCTCCAGATGTCATCTCTGTGAGACCCAAGAGGAGACTATCGAGCATCTTCTCAACAACTGTATTTTCACCGACAGGATATGGGATTTTTTTACCAACATCTTCAAACAGTCTGATAGAGACAAAGAAAGTATTGCTAACACTCTAAACAATTGGAGGAATAATTTTTCTGACAATGAAGTTCTCAATTCTGCCTGGGATCTCTTGCCGAGTTTCATTATATGGAATGTGTGGAAAGAAAGGAACAAAAGAATATTCAAAGAGGTAAAGACTGCCTCACTTAGCCTGGTGGAGTTGATCGTAAAACAACTTAAGGAGACAGTTGGCACCACGGTTAGGAATCTCCCCAAAAATCCTCCCTTAGTAGAAGAGTTAAGAATCCTCTAGTTGTTAGACATGCAGGGGCTTATTCCTCAAGGTCTAGACAGGAAAGCAAGCATGAGAGATAAGGTGGAGGAATTATGGCATCCTCCCCCTGAAGGTTTTTTGAAGTACAACATTGATGGAGCTTCCAAAGGCAACCCGGGGGAGGCTGGCTTTGGGGGAGTTCTAAGGGATGACACAGGTAGCATAATCTCCCTCTTCCATGGACACTTAGGAAAAGCCACTAACAACATGGAAGAACTAATGGCTTTGGAACAATGATTAGAATTTTTAGTATAGAACAATTGCTAAAATGTCATAATAGAAGCGGATTCAGAGTTAGTCATAAACGCAGCCAAGAGAATCAGTAATGGAACAGGGCCGAAAAAGGTCACAAAACACTGGAGGTTAACTCGAGTTCTACATAGAATTCAAGCACATCTACAAGAACTTCATACTCTCAGATTTATTCATGTGAGGAGAAAGGCCAACAAATTGGCAGACATTCTAGCCAACCAAGGTGTCAGCTGCAAGGACAACGCAATTTTAAGGAGGTGGAACACAATGGTGCAAAGCAACCTGAAAAAAATCTGTCATAACCAGGCGGAGGAGGACAAAGAAGAGTATAGAAGCAAAATGATAGAATCCAACTAGTAATGGATAGAGGTTAGAGGCTTCACGAGGTTGGACAAAAGGTACATGATGGAAGGTAAGCCAAGGTTAGCGGTAAAGTTGACCACAATCAGGAATATTCTCAAGGACGGGCGATAGAGTTTCCCTGACCGAAGAAAGCAGCATCTAAAACTTCCACATCACCCAATTTTATCAATGGCTGAAGTCAAAACCGCCACTGGAGTGGTTTTGAAGCGATCACACTGCTTTCATGTTAAAAGTGGTTTCAGATTTTTGGCAGCGATGCCATAGAGAGCATGACACGTGGAGGAGGGCCCGGTCCAAAAACCACTCTCCCCGCTCCCTAAAGGTAGACGACTTCGGGCGCACGATTTTCGGCTCAGTCGTTCGATGGAGCAAGGTAAATCAACGCTCTGGATCGAACGAGCAGTTTGGTGGGGCCCGAGGGTTAATCTATTTACCTCGCCTTGGTGTAAGAGATAGCTCGGCCGTTAGATCAAAAAAAGATTGAATGACAGCGTTTGAAAGTTGGGCAGGGTTTTGTATATGTGGTTTCACATGGGGAGGGCTCATAGCACCTGAGCTGCCCGATGTTTTTTCGTGGTTGGATGCAAAAAGGGTTGGGAGGGTAATTTTGTGAAACAGAGGGTTAGGCTTTAGATTTGCACTTTTCTTTGGCCTGTGACCAATAGAGTGAAGGAGTTTGTTCATATTGTAAATTTTATTTGATTTAATGATAAGAAGGCACGTCTCTTGCTTTAGCAAAAAAAGATAATTATTTAATATTCATCTTTTTACTATTTAAAAATAAATTATAATAATTTTTTTAAATATTTTTCATATCTTAATTTAAAATTTATATTTTATACAGAAATAAACTAAAATAAAGGAACAAAAATTATGAGGCCGCTATAAAGATTTTAATAATTTTTTTTGGCTTTGTTTTTATTTTGATATTGAATTTAAAGTGAAAGTGAAGAAGATAGGGGAGAAATTTTATAAAGTTGTTTCCATTATTTTGGAATGGTATAATTTTTTTTAAAGATTATTCTATTTTATTACATTGAAAGATTAAGGAAAATATTTTTTTTTGAAAAATAAACCTAATTTTTATATTTTTAATTATTTATTAAATCAAATATTATATTATATATTTATTTTATTTAAAAAATAAATAAATATTTTATTATTATTATTAAATTTAATTAATTGATTTTTTTGTTATTATTAAAATCTTAAATTTTATTATATTTTAATAATCAATTAATAACAAAATTTTAAAAATTACGTTATTGATAATGATGATGGTGGTGGTGGTTAATGTCTAGAGACCAAACCTTGGTCTGTCGGACCTAAAGAAACTACTTATTTAATTTGATTCAAGATTTTATTCCTATACTCAAAAAGTCTAGAGAGAAACCTCCCGAAAAAATCCAAAATTTATATAGCTATTTTCATTATTATATATTTTGTTTTAAATTTCTTGGTGCACAGGTTCACCCTTTATTTTATTTTTCCCGGTTTTTAATTCGCCTATAAGCGTGGACGCATATATTGGAATAGCTTTTTAATTTTGCATATAAATATTTTTAGAAGGTCCATATTTAGCTTTTTAATTTGTAAAAGCATGTTAATGTGTATCACTTTTTCCCTTTTTGTGGCAAAGAAGTTTTATAAAAATAAATGGAGTTTTTACTCTTAAATTCACAAAATCATCAAAAACCAGGTGGTGGTAAAAGAAGACAAAACATGTCAATTTTAATTCAATTTCATGTCATATTTTTATTAAAATTTAATATATAATTTTTATCTAATTTATTCATTTTCTTTAAAAGGTATCATTAATATTTTACATAAATTTTTAAGTAGTGACAAACCGCGACCCCCCATTTCTCTATTGATTTATGTTTTTTAATTCCAATTTCTTTAAGAGATGTGTTGTAAACATTCTAAAGATTGCTAAACAAATTTAAAAATAAAAAGTAAACATATTTTTTAATTATTATTAAAATACTAGTAAAAATGATCATATTTTCGTATATATAAAATCGCGACCCAAGAAACTACCCTTTCAAGTTTATAAAATCATTTTTTTTAATAGAAATTTGAAAATAACATATAACAAAATGTTAAAATTATTTTTTGAAAATTTTGAAAATATATTTTATATATTTTTATAATAAAATTTTTAATTATGATTATAATAACTTATTTTATATTATTCAAAATATAATATATAAAATTATTTGTTTAGAAATTCTACTTCTATATATATATATATATAAAGAGTTTTAGCATTTCATTTAACTTTACATCAAGTTATTTATATTTTGTGAGAGATTAACCATAGCTTTTACCAATATTTACTATCAATTGACTTATTTGCAAATTTAGTATTTACTTTTTATAACATTATTTATATTTTCTAAATCCATTAAATAGGTTCACTATAGCTTTTACCAAAATTTATTGTGAGTTAGCTTTGTTACAAATTTAGCATTTATTTTTTACAATTAACAACTATGAAACTCAAATCATGTAATTGATATTTTTATATTATTTTTTTTTTATCTTCTTTTATTTGAGTACTTTTTTCTTTTGCCATTTAATGAGACACATTAACATGCTTTTACATATTGTATTTTTTTATTTTTCTTTATCATTAAATTATAGTTATTAAATTTAGTAGTATTAGTAGTATTGATGGAAAAGTTTGAAAATTAGATAGTTTGATTTGGTTTGTGAATTAACAAATACTACATAGTAGTTAGTCCATGTCACTTAATTTAAATATAGCTAAATTAAAATAGAAAGCAATAAAAATATAAAGATTTAAAATTTTAAAATGTTATAATTAGATTAATTTTAAATTGTAATTAATGCATTATTAAATTTTGTAAATTAACATTATTTGTATTGTAACATAGAAATAATTATTAATAGTTTACATTTGGCTTTGTATAGTTTGTGGATAGGTCTTATGAAAATCTTATTATTAGACTTGGGTATAGAGGTCCTATCATAAATTTCTATTATATTTTGGTTTGTAAATATGGGAAATTTTATATTCATTTATATTACAAACATCCTATTATTTTGAATATCATTCATTTATTAATAGTGTAAAATATATCATATGTGTTTAAGTTCCCACAAAAACTTAAGTGACCTTTACCCCTTAAAAATATAATGCAAAAATAAAAATATATCTCTCACATACCATTAATAAATCTTTTTAATTTATATATGTGATTTTAAATAATCATTTTAAATTATTGTAATATACCTATTGTGATTAACCCCACGTAAGGTAATTTTAAATTACCAATTAGTTAATCAAACCTGCGTAAAAGTAATTTTAAATTACATATCAGTTACAACTAATTCTTGGCATTGGTTAAATGGATCAGCGAGCACCCTAACAGGGGGAGAGAAGGTGGATGGAGAATGGTGTGCTGTAGTGAAAGACAGAAAGGGAGAAAAGAAAAGAAAAAGAACATACCTGGTTTTGGACTAAGTATGGTAAAGACCAGATAGTCAAGACCCTAGGTGCTGTCTTACTGAGGATTGGGATCCGGTAAGCATAAGCTCGGGGGGAGACTCAGGTCCCGAAGGACAAGTCTCAAGGTTGGGAGGATAGCGAGCTTAACACAGGGATTTTGCAGAAGGAGTACTGAAGAACGTTCTCGACAAGCGGTAACCAGGTAAGTAACAAAACCTTAAGACTCTACAACTGTTGTGATACTTATAAGTACTGCATATTATCAGTAGAGGTTAGAAACCCTACAGTGTCATAAGCGAATAGAATAACTGCGAATGAGAAGATGACACAGTAATGCATGTCATTGTGTCAATTAGAATTACTTAACTCTGCATACGTGGCAAGAAAGGCTACTTAATAGAACAGAGTGAGATAAACGAAGGGGCTAGGGTTTGTAATTGCAGGGCCGAGTACCCTGTGAAGGAGAACTTGAGACATTATAATAGAAATTTATGCATTAAACTTATTGATTCGAAAAGCCTCGGTAGCCTTACTGTCACGTGATATAGTAAGTGTAAATCTGGAGAAGGGCCATCGAAACTTTAGTTTATAAGACTGGAAGTATATCAGGGTACGACAGGCAGAAGTTTAAGTAGCAAGCAGAACGAGTTCGCGACTGAAGAAGACCTTAAGACCGGCAGAAGCATGAGGCCACTGTCGCTGTTCTCATGACCACTGTGAGATATGGAAATAGAGCTTAGGTTCACGTTCAAACCCTATCGTAAGAAGGGAAAAGCAAACAGAGGAACCACTGTAAATTTAAATGGACTGCTCTAATAATACTGTCGAGTACAAAACATCTATACATTTAACAATAGATGAATAATATCTAGCATATAAGTCGCATGCAATAGCATCTGTACCTAAAAATAATAACTTCATATTCACAGTAAATGAATAATGCTGTTATGACAGAGGAATAAACGCATGGTCGTTACTATATTCATATCAGAACTCTACACTGTTAACTCCCATAATTCATAATAAAGATTTAAGAGCAAACTGTATATAACAGTCGGAGTCCATGTCCCGGCGGTATTAGAACGATACCAGGGAATAACCTTAAATCTGTATGACTGAAAGTCTCATTTTCTTAACCCTCGCCGAGACGGCCAGACATCTATTGGATTAGATGCAGGCGCGAGTCCCGGCTGGGCTATCGAGGTGATTGGGGGAGCGGCGTATGCCGACTTACCAAACCCTCTTAAAAATCATAATCACCATGAATAGACTACAAAAGATACATATAAACAAATAATGAGAGATGCTGAAACTCGAAACCCTTACGGGAGCTTTTATAAAGGAAACGATAAGAAATAGCTGGAAATATAATAATGTTCGGCGATAGACAACAGGCCGAGATAACATTAATTTACACAGGTATTCATACTCTGTAGTAGTTAAAAGAACTTTAAGAAAATCATATGGGTTCGGTCCCAAATTCATTAACCAGCAGAAGCTACAAAGTAAATACAGATATAGATTATATAAATGAGTCAATGTCCCTAAATCATAATACAAAGGCAGCCATTGAGCAGCTAAACTTATGACCGAGAGTTTCGACCCAGAATCTGCTGTAAGCAATGGAGGAAAAGTATCGGGCTGCACATACTCAAACCCCAATGGGTATGGCCCTGGATTTGAACAGGCAGTGAAACTCCATCTGCGCCAACCGAAGAAGAAAGGTGGCGGAAATTATAAACTGAAACAGCAGAATACCCTCCGACAATCTTATACCAAAACCTTAACTAGTAGTTCATAATATGAGAGGGGGATTCGTGGCTATAGAAGTACCTGTGTATATCCAGCTTAGTAGCAGCGAAGGGCAGCTTATGCCGCTGAAGGAGCCCCGACTGCGGGCTCGTCATTACTTGTCAATCAGCAATGAGGCCGTCACTGTGCGATTAATATGAGAACTCTGAACATTAATGCAAAACAAACCAACAGGTGGAGACCTTACCTAGCCTTGGAGCGATGACTCTACGATGAGGATGCATGTGTTGTCGAGGGCAACCGAAGAAGGCCGAAGCAGGAATCGTGGAGCAAACGCCCAGTGGTAACAGCGTGTTACCCCGAGCTCTGGAGCGCCAAATGGAAACAGCAAAACCCCGATGAACGCGGGCCATAAACCTTATAAGCACAAATACATAACCCTGCGACGTGGAGTAATCTCCCGCGTTGATTATCATTCAAACCTCCCTGCCGTGGACCTTGGCGGTAATGCCAAAGTGCTGAAGGCGGGAAGGATCCAGCCTGCAAAGCCATGGCCGATCACGTGATCAGGCCGGCGGCATTAAAGGCAGGTCCAGGTGTAATGAAGAGGGGTTGCCAGCAAACAAAAGACAGTTGGGTTTCAGTACTGTGACGATAAACTTAAGAACCATCCGCTGCATAAAGTTGAAATGGTATAGTCATATGTAGAACCATTAAACCATAACAAACCTTGACTCCGTAAGTTGGATGCATCAAACATGTTATATATATATCCATTAGTGTGTGCACATGGTCATAGGGGGAGTAGTATGGTAACACATCGGACCTACTTTATACCCGCATGTGTAAGCCTTTATATATGGTTGAGGTTGATATATTCACCTTATAAAAAAAAAATTTAGTTATATTTAAATTCAAGTACGAGGTATGTGACAATTATATATGTAATTATAAATAATATATTTTTTAATAGATTATATTAATCATTAGCTATTTTTATAAATAAAAATATACATATATTAATCATTAGATTATATTATATAATCATTAGCTATTCTCCTAATCATTAGCTATTCTCCTTATAGAAGCGGGTCTTTCTTCTATTGAGAGCCTAGCTATGCTCAGGTTTCTGATGTACAAGCACAAGCTCAATAACATAGACAATCATAGACTTCCTAAGCTAGCTTTAAATTCCAGCCAAAACCACCTAAGGCTTAACCGAGGATGGCATAAGGACACAAGGGCCTGGTTAAACTATTGGGAGATCAATGAGAATGATGCTTTGCAAAACATAAATAACATTAAAGATATTGTTACTTCTAAGTTCAAAGAAAAATTGTGGTGTGAGAAAGATTTAGCGTCTAAAAGAAAATTAAGTTATTATAAGAAGGTCATCAACCCCACCCTTGAAGATCAAAAGTATCTCTCTATTCTAACTAGCTCAAAAAAGAAAATTAATATAGCAAAGATTAGAACGAATTCTCATGAGCTCCATAGTGAGACTGGCCGCTGGTTAGTTCCTAAAACACCATGGATGGAAAGGATCTGCCATATTTGTGAGAATAAGAGCATCGAGGATGAAAACCACTTCCTCTTAGAGTGCCCTGCATACAACCACATTAGATCTCAATTTCACAACCTTTGTTACAATACTGACCTTTCTAGCCTTTTACAATGCCAAAATTATAGTGAGCTCGGGAGGCTTCTCTCCAAGCTTTTTGAGCATCGGAATAAAATCTTAAATCAAAATAAATAATTTGTCTTTCTAGGTCCGATAGATCATTATTTGGTCTCAGTGGACGTTAACAACCATCATCATCATCATCATCATAAATTGATTACATTTATTAACAATAATTTTAAGATCTTTTCAAAAAAATTATATCATAAATATCTATCTTACATCTTTATGTATCTTTATGTGATCTATATACTTTTAATTAATTAATAAAAGCAACAGACAATAACATATTTAATTTAAATATAAATAAATTAAATTATTTTTTTTTAAAATCATATATTTTAATGTGTAATATTATACTATAAATTTTTTACCAAAAACCCATTGTAATATCCACCCAGAATATTACGTCGACTCTAAATTTGATACGATGCACAATATATTGGGTTCACGGATTAATATAGCAAGCCCAGCAGTAAGGAAATTGGGGGTATATGGGGAGCTTGCTTAATGCAAGGGCTTATATAAAAGATTTTTGAAACAATAAAATCTACAAATTATATTTTTATGGAGAGCAGTTCCATACTTTGTGTCAGCATGATCGAGGTTTTTTGGGTCGAACTTGAATTTCCAATTATATCTAGATGGGAAAAAGGTATTGACGAGTTTCTTTCAAATTTACAATTAGTGGAATTAGTGCAGCTAGACCATCATTGTTTACGCCTATCCTCAATTAGATTTAAACAAAAATTGTAGTGGAAATTTTTTCACAGTATAAATTTAAAAATTAAATTTTAGTTTAAGCAAGTATAAATTTAAAAATTTTGACCTAGGTTATTATATAAAATAATAGATGTGGTTTATATCTCTTATAAACTATAGGTTATTATACAGAATAATAGATGTGGTTTATATATCTTATAAAGTAGAGTTTGACTTTTTTTTGTTCATGAGTAATTAGAAATTTGTATAATATATGAATTTAGTCTAAATATTAAATATTGTTAATGTGGAATTTATATGGTTTATAGTAATGTCCAATTTATATAGAAATTCAATTTATATTGAATATCATATAATTTATGGTGTAGTTGGGTATATGGATGAATACAAAAATTGCCACAATCTTCTATTCTAAATGTAAAACTACATGCTTTGGTCCAATATAATGTATTTGTACATTTATAATTAAAAACAATTTTAAAAGAGTTTTTGGAGTTTTCAATGTTATTTCTTCCAAGGAAAAATTCAAACTTTCTATTAAGGCAATAAAAAGTTACATTTGTAGATGCATTTAAGGATTCAGAATACTTTATGTGCACAAAATAAACCTAGAGTAAGTCATCTTTGGGTGGTAACGTACAACTATGTACTACTCAAACCCAAAAAGAAAACCAGAAAAACAAGCCAAGTCCAGTTCCCGGACCTCCCCTTGATTGAGGAAAACGACCCAAACAAGAACATAGTAATTGTGCATAAATACAAAAATTTAATGTTTCAAATTATAACATGTTCTTGTCCCTTGTAAAAACAAATAGTATCAAAAAACAGACCATAGCTTCTGCAGAGAAGAAAAAACATTTTGAAATAGGCCTTCCCCTCTCGATAAGGAGGCAAAAGGTTGTTGATCTAACACACGGATCCAATCCTTATCATCTTTTGTTATGCACCAGTTTCCCAAAGACAGTTGTAGACCCTCCTTAGAAAGGAGGCCTGCGGCTGAGTTCCGCTCCCTATAAATATGACAAACAGTTATAAAGTCAAAATTTTGTTTTAGATGTAAGACTTCTTCTAGTAACGGAATCAAAATATAATTGACATATTTGTTCTCCATTGAACCATTTAATAACATTCTGTGAGTCTCCAAAAATATGGACCGATCCCACCCTCATGTGAGTAAGCTAGCATAGTAAAAGTTTTAAGGATTGAAGTTTTACATAATTATTTGTTCTCGTGCCAAGGCCCACCGAAGCTTTTTAAATTTTTTGGTTGTTGATGTGAATGACAAGGCCCACACCACAGATGTCATGTGGATCAAATGCACCATCAAAATATGCCCATGGTGTATCACCCCTAATTTGTTCTTCTCTTGGTCGCCTGGATATTTTTACAGGATTTAGTAAGGGGATAAGAGCATAGATTGAGGCACTTTCTACAACAATACAAACGTGAACAGGGACCAAATCCTTAAAGATGCTCCTATTTCGAGCCAACCAAATGCCCCATGAAATTATTAAAGGGAGATTTTTCATATTTTCCTCCTGAACCTCATCCCACCATCTTTGCCAGGCATCACACATGTTTTCCACATTCCAAGTCTGAGTCTTCCCCAGTAATCTCAAATTTTCTTCCCATGTTCTAATACTAAAAGGGCACTTTAAAAAAAGGTGTTGTACTAGTTCCTCCTTACTTTTGTAAAAGGTGCACCAACCTAGACCTTTTTTGTTTCTTTTCAGTAGGTTATCCCATGTAGGGATTTTGTTCCTTAAGATACACCAGAAAAAAGAGGTCTTAATTTTGCGAGACTTTTTAATTTCCAGAGAGGTTTAAACCACCATTTCAATGCTCCCATCTCAGCATGGACCCATCTCAGCACATCTAGATGATCCCTGAGATGAACATTTGTTCTCTAGAGCTCTCTAATAAAATTCCGTCATTCCTCTTTCCATTGAGGTCCAAATGCACTTCTTTTGCTGCTTTCCATGCTTGTTGCCATATTGTCGTCTGACCTTCCCTTGCAATCTGATTCAAGTAAACTAGGCCCTATGTATGTAAACATGTCATGACCTCTCTTGATAGGGTATATCCCTCGTTGCATCCTACTCACGGTCTATTCCTAATCTAAGACTCTCTCCATTTCCAATGTGTTAGCCCAATCCGTCTTTAGTGATCCTAAAGGATTCCAAAGTTTCCTTCCATACTACTAAAGCATGTGGAGACTTCTTTTTAGGGTTCCTCAACCATTCATCCATGAGGGTCGGATCTATATATTTCCTTTTGATGACAGTTGTCCACAGATTGTCCATTGATATAAGTCTTTACCCCATTTTTGTTGCTAGTGAAGATGCAAAGGTTGGTAGGTCTTCAATGTGCCATCCACCCCATTCCTTTGGTCTAGCTACTTTTCCCCCGGCCACCAATGGCAGCACTGAATCCTCCTTTGTTGCAGCCACATGAACCTGCTACATATTTTCCTTATTCTTGAGAGTATTCCTTTTGAGATCCATGTCAATGCAGTCTAGTACACAAGGATGGCCACAAAAACCAATTTATTCAAAACCAACCTCCCCGCTCTTGACAACCATTTATAACTCCAGTGTTTAATCCAATTTTCAATTTTAGCCACAAGCTAGTACCAATCTTGTTTCATGTAAGTCTAGTTTTATATGAAATCCAAGGTACTTACAGCTTTCCTTCATCGACTTAGCCTCAAAAGGGAGGGTCGATGTAATCCTCGCGATTTTAGTGCCTTAGAAACCTTCAAGAATCAAAGATGATTTTTGAGCATTGATACACATACCTATAACTACTAAGAACAGATCAATGTTATAATCATCCATGTCATTGTTTCAAAATATTGGAAAAATAATATATTTGAATAACTATAAAAATTATACTTCCTAATTTTTGCAATATTAAATTTTAAATGACGAAATTTTCAAATCAAACTCAAATTCTAATTTGGTAACTATGCATTAACCACCCTTTATATCCAGTGGTCTTCCCATGTTTATAGTTTAAAATTAGAAACAAACCCTAATCCTGAATGTTTTCATTGTGATATTTAATTTAATATATTCAATTTTAATATCGTTCTTTCCTCCTCACAAACTGTCCCCTTCAATCATTCTACCTCCTCCTTTTTAATCGTTCTCCCTCAACTTCTTTAATTGTTTCAATTACTTTGGCTTGCAGGATCTTACAACCCCACTTCTTTGCCTCCCAAATACGAGGTGTACTTATGGCGTGTACATATACTACGAAAGAGGAGATGCTAAGAACTCTTACACAATTAGAACCATGGTATCGAAATAGTGTATATAATAAATGAAATCTTATCTAACAATTCTTTGCGATTTCAACTTTAGGTTTCGATGTAAACTATGGCTTTCAAATTAAGCAACTAGATGCTTGCTAAAAATGTTGTCAATGATTGGCATGGATTGACAACATTGTGATTGTGATGGATTGATCCTTTCTTTAGCCACCATATACGTTCTGATTGAAACGCTCATGTGCTTCAAACTGCAACTCCATGGAGCAATGTAACTGCAATCCTTGTCACAATGTGACATTGGACCATGGTTGACCATGATTACCATGGTTGATTTTCATATCAACATAATCCTTGTGACAATGCGACGTTCGACCATGGTTGACCAAGATTGACCATGGATGAGCATGTTTGATTTATAAAACATGGTTAACCATGGTTGTCCAAGTTTGACCATTATTGACCATGGTTTAGCATGGTTGACGGTGATTATCATATTGAAACAATCTTTGTCATAATAGACGTTGGACCATAGTTGAGACAATGATTGAATTTATAAAACATGGTTGACCATGTTTGACCATGATTGATATTACAAACCCAACGGAAAATAAACCCTATGGATTAATGCTAAAAACCCAACGGACTATAAATCTAAGTGAATAATATTAAACCCTAGGAATATGAACCCTTAGATTAATAAACCCAAGTAATTGATATTATAAACCTAAGGGAATAATAAACCCAAGGGATAAAAATTATAAACCCAATTTATATAAACCTTAAAATAAATATTTCAAACCCTAAAATAAATATTGTTGACCATGGTTGATTTCCATATTGAGACAATCCTTGTCAAAATGCAATGTTGGACCATGGTTGGCCATGATTGATTTTCATATTGAGACAATATTTGTCACAATGCGACGTTGGACCATGGTTTTGAAAACCCACGACTGACAATCAGGTCACGTTTACTTGAAAATAGCATTGTGTCATATTTCTTGAACAAAAGAAATTACCTCGATAAAAAAAATTACACATGCAGTTTTAAATCATGGATACGAATTATTTATTACTTATTTGTGTGTTGATACACTTGTTGCACCTACATGGAGGACCATTCATTGAATCTTGTATTAACGGAGTTGTCTATAATGCGACTTTTTGAAGATTCCGGTGACGGACCCGGCGAAGAAATTGAGGTCAAATCTTGATTTCTTGCAGTTAAAATGGTTTTTTAACTGCATATTTGGATTCAGCACCCTGAAAAACCCTTGGGACGCTTTCATTATGCAGAAACTAGCTATCAAACTTGTGATTCCAATAATTCTTGCCGGATTTCGACCGGAAAAATCCGCCGGAAAGGCTTTCAAAAAGTCGCGTTATAGAAAACTCCTATATTAACATATGAAATTTTGGTTAGCAAATTAATATATGTCATTAAGGTACAAAGTATAATGAGATCCTTATTAATGGTCCTGGCTACCTGTGAGTTGGTGGGAGCAGGGCTCTGGATCCTTCACTGTGCCTTCCAGCTGTTAGCTCTACCTCGAACGCAACACCCCCTCATCGACGTTATACTGCTGCGAAGCCCTATCCAAAGGTGACGAGGGTTTCTTTACGCTTTTGGTTTGCTTGAGAGTTGTTTTTCCATCATTTGTTATATCTCTAGTATTGTTCCCCAGCTCCAAACTTCAACTCCTGTGCACAGGTAACTTCGCTCCTCAGCTTCTCGTTTCATTACACTGTTACTCAGGTTTCTCTGTCATGTTTATGCTTTTATTCACCTTACCTGCCAGACTTGCAAGGAGGGTTTTCAAGTTCTGTTTCCAAAGGCACCGCTTCATGGTTTCAACCCCCAGTCGATGTATAGTCTTTTTTAATAACTTAAATCTTGCATCCATTTCTATAATTTGTACTCGTAATTATATTAAAGAGTTTGTGGGTTTTGCCAGGTTCCGTGAAAGGCTTCAACCCGCATGCAAATGGGTGTTCGAGGGTGAGGCTCCCTTCCGGAAACTGACTCCAAGGTTTCACACCAAACCTTCTTCTAGCCTTTAGGTAATGTGGATACTGTGTTTGAAATTACTTCTCGTACCTGGGTCTATGACATCTAGTTGTATTGAGCTATGAGAGTTAAGAAATTTCTAAAATTCATTACCCATGTTGAATAGAATTTTTGGATTGAATTTCTTTGGTCATAGGCCTTCCTCACCGGTTCTTTCAATTTTTGGATGTATAATTGTTAAACTGGATTTTTGTACAATGTTATACATAGATTATTATCCTTGTTGAGTTTATGAATTGTTATGAGGGTTATTACCTCGGATTTGAAGTACTTGACTGTACGAACGTTTTTCTTATTTCTAAATATTAGAAACTTTGTCTTAATGTTCTTTGTCGGAAATGGCCGATGCTATTCTGGGTTTTTCCCTCATAACGATGGTATTATGCTCAGTACAATTTGATGACTATTATGCATGTTTATTCATGAAGTACAAGTAGTTTCCTCCCTGTCATTTTCGTTTGAAATTCAAGTTTCGACTCCTTCTTGTTCAGTCGGTCTTTAGTGTGCCAAATCCTCTTTGGTTTACTGGTCATAAGGAGGAAATTTGACCTTTACCCCGCAAGCTCGAAATGTTTCTTTACAGCAACGATCTGCGTGCAGGGTTTAGGAATTATGGTTTGATTTCTTCCCAAATTTGGTTGTCACTTGTTTTAATTTGATTTCTTCATCGTATTCTTTAAATTCCTTTCTGGTTATTCAGTTTAGCGGACGAGGTCGGCCTCCAAGTCCTATATGTTTCCCAGGCTTGTTTATCTAACAACAAGGGTCCAACATAGAGTACCCTAATTAGTTCATTCATCAATGAATGTTAATAATTTGCATTGAGTAGTAATTTTCTTTGAGTCGAGGAGTCCTTCGACCGTTGGCTAAATAATTCCTATAGTTATTTGTTTTCCTTGTTTCTTGAGGGTTTACTCACAACAACCCTAGTGGAAGAATTCCTCTCAAGAAACTTTGTTTTCTCTACTAAGAAGAGTGTATAAATTAACTTCCAAGTTATAAAATTCTTGGGAAAGATTTTGGATTCTAATTTACTGGTTTATTTAATTCTTTCTTTCAGCGTGCCATTTCAGGTTCAGTTTACACTTGTTCTATAGTTAAATACTTATGTTTCAAGCATACACTTAGTCTTGTCTCCTTCTAAAGTTCAACTAATTAATAGCATGATTACTTCTCTTTCATTTATATTTTTTTACCAGCGTACATATTCTATTTCTGTATACCTTCAATAATTAACTTAAACATTTTTGTTTCAAGCATGCAATCGTTCGTAAACATGCATATTCTATTCAAAAATACCTTTATAAATACTTCTGTTTTTTCAAGGATGAATTTAACCTTCCGGAAGAGATATATACTTATCTCACTTTGGAAGTTAATCACTGTGGACTTATTTGGACTAGAACAATTATATGTTACCAAATTTTCCTCCCAACCTTGGGACTTGCTTCCAAGCCTGAGTCTCCCCCGAATTGTTGCTCTCATGCAGTAGCACTAGCAATCCTTAACACAATTATGTGGTCTTAACCAGACATAGCTTATCAATTTTGTTTGACATCTCAACACATAAATCTTTTTCCTCTTTCTTTATCTCTCTTTCTTATCTCAGGTACCTCCACCCTCTTGATCTTTTTGAAAATAAATTTCCTAGGGGGTAGTTAGGGACAGGTAACTACCGACCCTAACTACCTAACATGTGAGAGTTTCATGTTTGTCATAAAAACATGTTTTTACTTCATGCAAAATTAATCAAAATAATAAATATTTAAACTTAAATAGTAATATCCAATTTGTTTTACTGCAGTAATTAAATATTTACAATTGCTAAGGTCATCACACATTGAACTTTTATTTGCCGAAAACTCACCATTGGGGGCATGTCTCGACATTGTTCTTAAAACCCATGACCAAAAATTAGCCACGAGAAGCCATAATTGACCGGATGGGGAAAACGTAGAGATATGAAAACAAAGGAATGAAAGATGCACTGTCTTTTTGCTCGCAGTAGATAATGCTTCAGACGAAGCATTTTCTTAGAATATCAAATGCCTACCATTGAATAAAAGTCAAAGTGGGCTCATCCTCTGGCGAATGAGTGTTTGTGGTTGCATTGTGAGACAACTAAGTAATTGGCAGCTTGGTTGGTGTTCATGATAAAAAATTTACACTTAATTAAATTCCATATACTAAAGTTTTTGAATAATTAAATTGTTGTAACTCTTTTTATATATATTTATTTATTAATGGATTTAGTTGTGTTAATAAAATTAAACCATTTTCTTTAATCTAAAAACCTGCCTAACTATTTTTATCCTCTAGCTTCCTCTATATTTCATATTAATAGATATCTTCTATTATGACTTTTAATCTCAACCAAAATGTCTAGAGCACATCCCCTGGGACATCAAATTCCAAGTGAAGCCAAAATCATCTAAATATAGTTATTTGTTTTTAATGGTGGATGAAATTTAGAAAGTTTTATTTTCTAAATTATATCAAATTTGCTTTTATATAATAATAAAGCTGAACTATTTCAGCAACTGTGGTGTTCAGAATACATGATGTAATATAATATAAGTAAGGCTCACTTGTCCAGGGACTTCGATTATATTAATTGCGCAAATTCTGCATTGAAGCAATTATCTACTTGATGGGATAAAATGACGCCCACAACTTATGTCCTAACTAGGTTTAAGTTTCATATGAAGATTTAAACAATAATCGTTTAATAAATTTGATTTCTAATAGTAAGACTTGATAATAATAATTATAATATTATAATATATTAATATAGTTTAATAATAATAATAATAATAATAATAATAAAATTTAGTAATAGTTAAATATATTAATATAATTAAGTAAATGTGGTTGATATATGTGAATAGGGGGTTTGATATACATAGATGCTATTAAAATTATTTTCATAACCCAGTTAAAATATAAAAAAGTGAAAATAGTGTATATTAAGATCACATTTACTCATATAATTCATATAATTTTACTAATTTCATTATAACAAAAACCATAAATAAAATTTAGTTTTATTATCCAATTCGAAGCAAGTAGATTCCATGGCTTCAAATTATGGATGCCTTTTGTAAATAAGGTTTGTATCAAAATGTATTGTTGTATCATAATTTGAATCTCCTTAATTATGGAATCATTACCTTGAAACTATTTTTTTTCACACCATCAAATTATTATGGGAGGCTTTATGTGACGATGCTATGCTAGTGGTGATTATAATCCACTCATGAGCATGGTGCGGCACTGCCTAACTTTTTTGTTTCACCACTAATCAAGTTTTTGAACTGCACCTACCTTCAACACTTAGATAAATTTTGTTAAGTGTTTACTTCTTGTTTACAATGCACCAGAATTAACTTTCAATTATCTTCAATGTGCAACAGAAATAACATGTACAAAACAACAATGTACAACAATCATAAAGGGAGGGGCAACTCCCAACAGTTCACCCACAATACTTATGATAAGTTTTTTCAAGTATTTTACAAGTTATAATAGGTTAAAACAACGTACAACACTATGCACTTTATTTGAACAATTGTTGCCTATCGTGTAGCTTGTGCCTGCGTTCCTCTTGCAAAGGCAGCCCAACTTTGTTCATCCTGTGCCCACATCACTCATGTAACAATGACCCGATGCTCATTCAACCTGCACCCACCTCACTTGTGCAACAACGACCCGATGCTCATTCAGCCCGCACCCACCTCACTAGTGAAACAATGACCCAATGCTCATTCAGCCCTTGCCCACTTCTATTTGGGTGGCAATGACACACACGTCGTGTAGCCGATACTCCTGTGCACTTTTCCACACTATGACACTCATGTAGCATTGACCTACCTGTGTGCCGCATGCAGCAGTAACCCACCTATGCCCAACCGAAGTCATGAGTTTAACCTGCACCCAACCTGCAACCCACATGTATAACGACTTGCTCACCGTTCAACATGCATGCACTACATCTTGTAAGGAACCCCAAATATCAGCCAACAAAATTTTTACAGCCCTACGGCTCGCTTGAATAAGCCCCACTCTACCTGCGGTTCACCTGTGCCCTTGTTGCAGTTCCTTCTTGCTCATCCTTTACTTGGTTAGCTCTAAACTTGCCCGAGTTGGATGGTTGAATGAATTACCATCTTCGTTTTATTTATACGGCCTCCTCCCATTGAATGTCCAAGGGTCGTGTCTCTTCATGTGGGCCGACCCGTGAGCCAACCTACCCACTTCCTACACACCCAGTCAGCATGTAGACGCCCCTTCGTCCACACACTCCTTGGTTGCTCGCCCACATTGCATGCTCCGTCCGCATGACCCATCGCACTCTTGGTTGAACCCATTTGGGCGCCCCACCATAGTGCGACCGCACACCCTGTCACTCACCCTCCACTTCTGCATTCGGTTAAACGTGCCCAACATCGGACTCGTCTGTTGGTCCAAATTTCAGTTTTTTTGACTCTCCCAACCATGTGGCTAGTCCCGAGCGCTCGTTGGCCGCAATGCCAAGTCGAGGCCCTAAGACTTTGCCTTCAAATTATTATGGAAGCCTTCGTGAATAAGATTTGTATAGAAATGTATTTTTGTCTTATAATTTGAATCTCTTGAATTATGGAATCGTGGCTTCAAGTTTGTATAGAAATGGTTATTAATAATTTAATTTTTTCTTCTTTTTATTTATATAAATTATATCTGGTTGGTAAATATTAATTGACACCGATCCGTGTTGTTAAAAATTAACATATATATATGAAATTATAATTTTTTTTTTTTAAATATCGTTTATTACTATAACATTGGCCAAAATCATGATTTATCAATACTATCTCGCCAAAAAACTATAATATAATCATTTCATATGACATCAATCAATTTAATTATGTCGGTGTCTAATATTAAGAATATTCTGTGACGATTAAATTCCAACCATCTACCTAAGTAGCTCAACCCTACAAATTAAATGGCTTGTAAATTTGACATCGAATACTTACCTAGATATACATCTCACATTATAGAGATTTACCTTATATATATATATATATATATATATGGAGAATTACCTTCATTTCTTGATGGAAATCCTTAATCTGTAAATAGGCTTTGTTACAATACCATGACCAATACCATGACCTACTAATACCACGTGCCCAAAAAACCACATATAAAATATATTTGTATGACATTTTTTTTAATTCAATTAAAAAGACAAAAAAACACATAACTACAAAATAAACACACCTATCTATATAATAATTTTGATAATTAAAAATTATAATTTAAAGTAAAATAATATAAATTAAAAAAATTAAAAATCAATATTTTTTTTATCTCTTATTAATGAATTTAACACATTTTTTTCTTTCTTCTTACCAAAACTTTATATTTCCTATTTAATAATATTTACATATTTTTAAATCATTAAAAATTAAACAAGTTGGTAGATTATAACATTGAACCATTATATTTTTTAGATTATAACATTGAACCATTATATTTTTTAAGTATCTAAAACTGAATTAGATAAATTTGTGTTATCTAAGACACATCCAACACTTTTAAATTGTTCTAAAGTTCATATAAAAAAACGAAACTTTATAATAGCCTTAAATGTTAATATGAAATATGAAGCAAGTGACATAGAGATCAAGAAACTCATGAGGGGGTAAATTATTAAATTATATGATTCTCCTATGTTATATCTAATGTCCAAGTGGCCCTTTATATAGAAATAGGTAACCATAATCACTTATTTAGTTTAATGAAGTCCATAACTATCCCCAACAATATCTCCTACATATTTCATGAATTTCATAACCAAATGTTTATCCCTAACTTCCCTCATTTTTTATACTTCTATAACAAGTATACAACATTAACACATTACAAATTCATCATAGTTTATTGAACATCTCAAATAGGAGTTATTCCTTCATATTCTCCTTTAATGAGCACTTGTGATCTCAATATGCATTCTTTATCTCTCTTTGCAACCATCCCTTTTTCATTTTCATGCTCTATGCTCTTTTTCTTCACTATTCTTTGTATTCATATTAAGTATTATGAAACATTTGGTCATTTTCATTCTTCATCGGTGATCATATTCATATTTTATCTTGTCCCTTCAAAAACATAAACAATTTCACTACCCCTACATCATGACCAACCATCACACCTCAATTGGATTATGCATATAACAAATAATACATCACATTAAGGTATTTCTATTTACCACAAACATTAGTGGTTTCAAATGATTATGAACTATGAATATGGCTCTAATCTTCTATGTTCTTTGGTACTCTTTGTACAACTAGAACTTTGTTTTTAGAAGGTGACAACATGATCTCAGGATCTTTATCTTTCTTTCTGTAAAATTTTCTACCTCTTTCTTAAATTCTTGAAATTTTGTGAAAACTTCATGCTTTGTCTTAAGTAGATAAACCCAAGCTTTTCTTGAATGAACATTGATGAATGTAACATAGTATAGATGACCTCCAAGAGATTTAGACATAGGCCCACATACATCAGAGTGAATGAAATCCAGAATCTCTTAGGCTCTAGATGTGTTGTTAGCAAATGGTTTCTTTGTATTCTTTCCCAGGGCATAGCCTTTGCAGACTCCTTCATGTTCTTCTTTCATATTTGGAATTCCATATTTAGGGTTCGTAGAATTTTGTAATAAATATGGCCCAATTTTCTATGCCATAATTCACGTGGGCTTATCTCAATGTGGACAAGTGATTGATTTTGATTAGTTGAGAGTTTGTATAGTCTGCCTTCTCTAACTCCACCGACTCTAGCTTTTTCAATGCTTAAATATTTGGCCCAAACTACTACTTTACCATCAATAAAAGCAACTCTATCCCCCTTTTCTTCTAGAGATGAAACTAAAATTAGATTTTTGTACAAACTTGGAACATATAATATGTTGTTGAGATGAATTTCACCTCCACCTTCCAACACAATTGATATTAATCCAATTCCTTTGATGGGATAGCTTTTGTTATCAGCTAGCTCCATTGAGTATGAAGATTTTCCTCTAGACAAGGTCTTCATTTTCTTGTGATATCCGGTCATATGTCTTGAAGCTCCATTATATATTACCCATATGTTTTCATCTTGGAATGTTCCGGATAGAGCTGAAAACAATCCTTCATTTCTTGAATCTTTTGGATCTTGGGAAGAGAATAATTTACTCCATATTGTTTTGAAGTATTGCTTGATTAGTCTAGCTAAAGATGAGCACTTCTTTACTAGATTTTCCATTATATAGTTGATCTCCTTCCTACCCTCTTTGATCTCCTTCCTACTTTCTTTTCATTAGACGATTATAGATGTTATCAACATCTTTCATGCATAAAAATAAATCCATATCTTGAGTTGTGGCATCCATGTCAACATATTTTTTAACATGCATTTTACAAATCGAGTCAATCAACACTTCCAAGAAGAAACAACTCTCTACATAGGAAACCATGCCTCTTGATAACTTTGGTTGATGTAGGACCTAACATCACCCAAAGTGTCATGCTAACCATGACAAGGCCATCCTTAGCTATATTCATGTTCATACATGTTACATGTTATTATTGTTATGTCGGGGATTTGAACCATAACTTTTACATTGAAATGGCATTGATAGCCCCTCATTTTTGCAAATGAGGATCTTCGTTTCATTTCATTTTCTCCTCATTTGTCCTTGGGGCCATATGAGCAAGCATAGGTCCATAAAAATGTTTGAAAGGTTAATCCATATGACAAATGATAAAGCATTGTTGATACCAACATCTAGAAGCAATGCATCTCTAAAAAACTTACACTTCATATCACATGGAAGCAGTAGGCCTTGAGCTTGGGCATTTATTTTGAACCCTGATGAAATAACATGGAGCTTATGGGTTCATTTCCTCTCCTATAATAAAGTCAAGAATTATATGTGAAGGGATTTTTGCAATCCAATCAATCCCCATGTTGTTTCCATGTACTTCAGACCAATCTAAATCCTTTCTAGAAAAAATTATCTTTTTTTTAGGGTCTTGCACCAGAAGGGCAATGATAGTTTCCCATTTTCCTTGCTTTACCATTTTGTGACCCACGGAGTTGCTGCAATGGTGACCCAACAAGTTGTTGCAACGGGGACCTAGAAAGTTGTTGCAATAGTGACCCAACAAGTTCCCATAATAGTGACAACATGAGTTGTCACAACGGTGAACTAGTGAGTTGTCACAATGGTGAACCAACAAGTTTCCACAACGGTCAATTAGCGAGTTGCTGCAACGTTGAACCTGTGAGTTGCTACAAAGGTGAACCAACGAGTTTCTACAAAGGTGAACCAACAATTTGGTGCAACGGTGAGACAATGAGTTGCCGCAATTTTGAACTAGCTAGTTGTTGCAACGATGAAATAATTTGTTATGTTATCACTCCTCTGGATCTCCAAGGCTGAGGAAGAGTCTAGCTGAGGTAACCACAAACCAATCTTTTAGCTTGGTAGCTAGCCCTACCAAGTCGGAGAGGGCTCTCTCCAAGGGATCACAGCCAAGAGGGCTGGATAGATTAGGGTTTTAGGCTAGATGTAAAGTGCAGAGGGTTGTTTGATTTGATTTTGGTTGGGTTGTTGGAAGAGGAATAGGTCAGGGAAAATGAGGGTATGATTGCAGACATATGATGGAGCAAGGTAGCTAGGCACTCAAACACTTTAAGGTTATGAAGTGAGATGGATAAGACTGGTGAGGTGCTAGAAAGAGCAAGACAAGCATGTATTCTTCCTAAACTGAAGAAACTAGACAAACTATGTAGATTTCCCCAAAACAGAGCATATAAAATGTATTCTGCTTATCAACTTGAAAATCAACATATCATAGAAGTGAAATGCAATATGGGAGTACAAAACATTCAAACATATGCAACATAAGAAGAAACTAAGTCAAAATTCCATACCACAGGTATTCCACCAAAATAGTTGCAACTCATTCATTAAATTATGCCAAATACTGATTACACTAGTGTCTCTGATCAATAGCCAAACATCCAACTAATTCCAACCTGTGAAATGACAAAGAAAATACATAATATAGGCCTCAAAACAACTCATCCTAGCCTCAGGGGTCGAATCCATGAGAGGAGGAGTAACTGCAAGAAAGGCTGAACTGATAGCTGGAGTATAGGGTGGTCAAAGTGACTCATCCCTAACTTAAGTAAACTGATTCATTACATGCCATGTAGGCCATTTAACTAATGTATTTACCCTAGATAATAGTAAAAAACATAATAATTACATCATCCTGATCAATTACATGAGTAAAACATCAATTTCCCCTAGGTGAAAGTCAATTTAGAGTGAAACAATGAAAATTGCAGAAGACTGTCAAACGCACCCTTTCGTGCCCCTCAAGTTCAGGGATGCTTTTGGGTGCCTTCCCGGTGTCCAAATTTTCTCCAAGATAGCTCGTTGGAAAGCCCTTCGAGTCTACTTTCTAGATATGCATTAATTTTTTAATTTGGAGGTCATTTGCCCTGTCAAAATTCCAATCTCCCAAGACTGGTAAACATGCAGCGACCAGGCCAAAAAGGAGGCAGAAAGGTGGTTTTTTGATGGTTTTATACCCTTTTGGCTGACTAGTTTTCCTCCAAATGCTTAGAAAATGCATAGGATGCATGTCCTCATCACTCTGAATCCAAAAATGCTGACCATTTGCTCATTGGATGCCCCAAAAAAGAGCGCAGCGCCCAAGGTGCTGCGCATTTGACCGTTTCACTGTGCTTGTTCTACATAATTTTATTTCGTACGACCAGACTTTCTCTGGTTTAAGGTGCATGTTGTAATAAAAAGGATCCATCTGGCTTCCTGCTCATCTTGAGATCCAATAACTTGAAGAATTTCCAGAAGGAAGTCCTTTGTTATAATTACCACAAGGGTTCAACAGAGAACTCCCTCTGAGACTGATAAGATACAACATTCTTCAATTTGTAACCATGAGTCCTACTCATATTCTTCAAGACCCGAAGGTAGCTTCACAGTATGTGCTTATTAATTATAAACATCAACAATTCATAAGGATCTTGTCATCCCTTTGAAGCCTCTTCATCAATCAGGGAGGCTTAAAATACATCCTTCTCAATGAAAATTTGAATGAGTTCATCTCTCTGGTGTACTTGTTCCAGTCAATGTAGGATCATTGTATACACTATCTCAGTTCATCTTCTAATGGTAACATATTGATCCAGGCAACCATCTAGGCCATACTATAACTTCTGAGCACGTTAATGACTATAAGTTTTTACCGTAAGAATGGCCTGTAATTCTACATACTGCATTAATATAGACATCTTCAGTCCTTGCAACAATCACATTCTTCTTTTCCATATTAGACAATCCAGTCATATAGAGGTTCATATAACAACACTAGTTACATAGTATGCTTATACTTCTGAGATTTCAGTATAGAGGATTATAAGAAGTAGTCCTTGGACTATTTAGAGACTGTGACATATCATAACCATAGTAGTATAACATAACAATATTCCAAGTTGTGTTAAGACAGTACCATGATGGTGATCCAAACTATACTCCTAATTTAGATTAATAAGGTTTAGTTATGTGCCATTATTAGATTCCAAATTGTGCTATTATAAGGTTCTGAACTACCTTCAACGAACCATAGAAATCACCAAAAGGGTATCACAAGGATGACTGAGCTTGAGCATCATGATAATCCTCTAAGAGATCCAAACTTATCTTGTCAATGCAAGACATATCATTGTAGTGTATGGAATTACAAACTTTGCATCTTCTAATAATTTCTTTTTACATTCACACAGGTTGGCCATACCATATAATATGCTACACATAAAGAACTTTCCTTGAAGGGTTCTTAAAGGATTTCTTTATAACTGAATACAATTTGTATATCATTGACACAGTCATCTAATGTATTTTCATTTTTCAAGTATTTGAAGTATATGAGAATATTATGATGCAATTCTTCATACTTATGACATAGCTTCTCTTATGATGATAAGAGATTATCTAAGAATACTTCAAACAAGATTGTAGTGATGATGCATATCTCTCATTCGAATCATTAGAGAAGTCATTGATATTTAAACTTAATTCTCACATTATAGTATGCTATGCATGGAAACCTTTATCAAGCTTGGAACCAAACAATATGTCAAGTTTAAAGCTCTTCAATTTTGTCACCTCTTTATTTCAAATGCCACTTAAGGTTTATGAAAGAGGGTCTTAACCAATCTTATTTGAGAAACCTGATTTCAAAAGACATATGCTTGAATCATAGACTTTCAATTATGCTTTATTCCCTTTTGACATATATAGTCTTCAAGGGCGTTCAAACAAAAATTACTATTAGCATATACATACTTTATATTTCTGTAATTAGACATATTTACGAGGAATGCCCACCATAATTTATGGAATTATTTGCATTCTCTAGGTAGGAGTACAAATTAAATATGTTTTACATAAAGATTGTAACAACCCCAAAAATTTAACACTACATCAACGCCTTTCTCTACCAAAGCTCTGATACCATGTTAATTTTTATGGTATGTTCCATGCTTGCAACAACTACTTCAATGTCTTATCATCATTGACATTAATTGTAGATAGAACATCAACAATATGTACAAGAAGATATGAGATGATTTGATTACATCTGAGGGTCCAAATTATATACCTTGGTAGATACCCATTCACAAATGGTCATGTCCTTGGAGACATGACTCTTCAAGGCTAATTATTAGTTAATTTTTCATTATTTATGATTGTTATTATTTATAGTGTTTTATATATATTTTTATTCATAGCAGGCTTCTAGGAAGGGGAATTAGCCCCTAGTTGCACAGTTTAACAAATCTCTATTTATTTCCATGAATTAGATGGATTCTTATACTAGAAGTGTTCTTACGGGAAATGGAATCTCAGGTTTGATATGGAATAAATTCAGTAGAACTCCGTATGGAATAAATTCAATAGAACTTCGAGAATAATATTGGGTTTCTAAAAGTTCCAATATATATATTTATTACGTGAGGGGTATAGTATGAATAGTATTGTTTGCATTCCACATAGACGAATATTCAAATGTGTCCAGGGCAAAAAAATCTTACAAAAATTGCAACAACGCAAACAACAAAGAGCGATGCAACTTACTGTTGCACTTCATTTTGGGTGACGCTGACCTTTGCTCATCTGGTTACAAGCGTGTCGGGTTACAATTTCTCTAAAGTTAGACTTTGTCTCTGGGTGCAAGAGATTTTAGAAATGTACAGGTGACTCGAGAACTTGGATTTCAGAATAGAGAACGCGGCAAGCTGAAGCAGACTCGTCATGAATTCAAATGGGGGTGGTAGGAAAGATGTCCTATTAAATGGAGCCTGCAAATGGTAATCGAGATGAAGACAAAGAAGGGTATTCGAGACAGAGACGAAAAAGGTGGGAAGATGGAGATAGAGAGGGATGGGGCCCACGATGAGTCAATAGGGGTCGGTCAGAGTAGTCTCGTCGACGACAAGTCGACGCAAAACCTAAAGGGTAAATCATCGACTCATTAGACTACTCCAATATTGACAAGTAATGTTGGTGTGATGACAACTATTGTCGAATATCTCTTACATGGGAATTCAGGCTTTCATTGAAAACAAAAGAGTAGGAATTAATGGAGTCCTGTCAGTTTTCTGAGAATGGTTGCGAAAGTTGATATTGTTAAATGAATATTGACTTAGTTTTTTCCGGCCAATGACAAACATTATAAAATTGCAAACCAGTTTGGAATTTCACTTTTATGGAAATTAAATTTGTGAACTATTTTTTATTTTTTTTATTTTATGGTTAGTTTTTTAATATTATAATATTAATAATATAAATTTAAAATTATTGTTAAGTATTTTGTTTGCAAGAAGCCTTTTTTACTTATGATAAATTAGTGTATGATTTTTTTTTTAAATGAAAAAACAAACAAACTTACTAAATTAGAAAAAAAAAAAAAAAAAAAAAAAAAAAAAAAAATTTATAAATTTCTCTATTCAATTAATATATTTACTAATTATTTTAAGAAATAAATTATTATTATTACATTGTAAGAGTGGTCTATATTGGAATTGGGTTTGAGGAATTTTGTTTTTTATATAAATAGATGAACAAGATTTGAAAAATAATTGAAGGTTTTTCAGTTTCAAATTAAAAATAACATATTTAATTTAAAAATCATTTATTTCATCTTGTTAATTTAAAAATCATTTATTTCATGTTCTTGTATATTTAATCTCACACCATGTGTACACCTAGGCTCACGTTGAGATACAATCACATGGGCTCAAGCTGTTATGCTTTATCTCACATCATGCATGTACACCCGGGCTCACATGGGCTCAAGTTGTTTTGCTTCCCAACCATCAGAGTTTAGTCTACGTGAGAAACGGTCACATGGGTTCATGTTGTTTTGCTTCCCACCAATAAGAATTTAGTCTGTTTCACATGGAGCATTAGAGAAAGGGTTTTTGGAGGTCGTGCATGTGACCATGTGGGTTGGCATGTTATGCCCATCGTATATGCCACCTACTTTGCTGGAAGCCTATAGCCATTAACCTACAGTTGTATTTTATTTTTAATTGTTGCATGAAAGCGTTGTTGGTCGTTAGGGAAAATATTTTGGTTTGAAATTTTACACATTGTTTTTATTTTAATTTTGAACTATAATATCAAAAAGAGACTTGTTCCAAAGTGTTGTTTACATTGTCGTATCTTGATTGAAGGTGTTTTAGATTATATATGACATAGTCTAATTTATAGATGAAATGATTTTATTAATGATATTTTTTCTAGTTAGTTTGAACTAAAATCTAGTATAAATTTTTAAAAACTTGAGTTTAAGTTGTAAAATCTGTAGAATTCGTGTGTCTTAGGGGTTTTTTAGGGTGTTGAATCCATTTATACATTCAAAAATGTACTTTAGACAACAAAAGATTTTGTTTTTCCTAAAATTGTTTTGTTGAATCCTCATACTATGCCATTATATATTAGTGTCTGTAGTTGTAGTGTGAGACAAATAAGTAATTGGTAGCCTAGTTTGTGCTTAAAGTTGGATAAAAAATTGAGACTTAAGTTTCATATATTAAAAATTTGAAAATTATATATATATATATATATATATATATATATATATATATATACAGATACAGATACAAATACAGATATATGTATATATATATAGATATAGATACAGATACATATATATATATATATATATATATATATATATATATATATATATATATATATATATATATATATATAGATATATACGGAGGCTACTAATTCGCCCATAAAATAGTGGAAATTCTAGTATGCTTTTTGCTAAAATCTGACCGAAATTTTTGGAAATCTAGATTACAACTATCAAACTTCAGCATTTTGGTGCCTGAGAGACTTTTTATGGTTCTGAATCTATTTCCAACATAAAAACAATTCAAACACTCTTATAATCAGATTTTTTTTTTAAATATTTGCTAAATTCCAACAACAAAAAAATTACGAACAAATTTATAACCTCAATAAACAAAACTTATATATATATGAATTAACCATATTAATTTATTAATGTAACAATACTAATAAAATATAAACAATTTACTTTAATCTAAAAACTATAATAATGAAAACTAGCTAATCATTTTAAAAACATTACCCTACACTTTGATACTCTACCTTCCTCTATATTACATATTAATAGATATCTTTGATTATGACTTTTAATTTCAACAAAAATATCTAAAACACATCTTGTGGGACATCAAATTCCAAGCGAAGCTGAAAAAATCTAGAAAAAACAGTTATTCATTTTTAACGGTTGGTGAAACGTCTGTCCTCCTCTATTTGCTTCTTTGAAAGACCCTGATCTGCTGGATTGCCGATCTGTAGGATTGTCCATCTTGCGTGAAGTCCAACATGCGGGACCTCCAACCGCTGATAAGCCGATAGACTGTGCTCGGGACCCTCTAATTTGCGATGTGTGATATCGGTGATTGGACGATCACAGATTTCGTTGTTTTACCCTGCCGTTGCTTAAGAAAATCCCCGATTGTGATTTGCGACCCTTATCCATTTATTTTTGTTTTCTAGCTTTCCCAGGGTATCTTCAATCTTCACTAACTTCTGATCCAAGAGTCCATTTTTGGACTTCCACCTACCGTTGGAAAGCTTATTCTAAGCACTATCCATTGGAGAGAGTCTGATTTAGCTTTGAGAGCATATGTGGCTTGGAATATGGCTGCAAACTTCTCTGTTCTTTGGTACTCTTTTTACAATTGGAACTTTGTTTTCAGAAGGTGACAACATGATCTCAGGATCTTTATCTTTCTTTCAGTAAGATTTTCTACCTCTTTCTTAAATTCTTGAAATTTTGTGAAAACTTCATCCTTTGTCTTACGTAGATAAACCCAAGTTTCTCTTGAATGATCATTGATTAATGTAACATAGTTTAGATGACCTCCAAGAGATTTGTACATAGGCCCACATACATCAGAGTGAATGAGATCCAATATCTCTTGGGCTCTACATGTGTTGTTAGCAAATGGTTTCTTTGTACTCTTTCCTAGGGCACAACCTTTGCAGACTCCTTCATGTTCTTCTTTCATATTTGGAATTCCATTTACAATGGAATTTAGGGTTTGTAGAATTTTTTAATAAAGATGGCCCAATATTCTATGCCATAATTCACAAGGGCTTATCTCAATGTGGACAAGTGATTGATTTTGAGGAGATGTGAGTCTGTATAGTCTTCCTTCTCTAACTCCACTGACTCTAGATTTTTCAGTGCTTAAATATTTGGCCCAAACTACTGCTTTACCATCAATAAAAGCAACTCTACCCCCCTTTTCTTCTATAGATGAAACTAAAATTATATTTTTGTACAAACCTGGAACATATAATATGTTGTTGAGATGAATGTTACCTCCACCTTCCAACACAATTGATGCTAATGCTGATCCAATTCCTTTAACGGGAAAGCTTTTGTTGTCACCTAGCTCCACTGAGTATGAAGATTTTCCTTTAGACAAGGTCTTGAGGTTCTTGTGATATCCGGTCATATGTCTTGAAGCTCCACTGTCTATTACCCATATGTTTTCATCTTGGAATGTTCCGGATAGAGCTTAAAACAATCCTTCATTTCTTGAATCTTTTGGATCTTGGGAAGAGAATAATTTACTCCATACTATTTTGAAGTATTGCTTGATTAGTCTAGCTAAATATGAGCACTTCTTTACTGACTTTTCCATGATATAGTTGATCTCCTTCCTACCCTCTTTGAACCATAGCTCTGATACCATGTTGAAGAATCTAGGGAAAATTATGACTTAGAGATTTGTCTTTAACTTATTGATAACGTTTGTGTTGTCTTTCTTATTTAATATGCTTATCTTCGTTATGTTAGTGCTTTCATCAAACAATTATCAAAACAGAAAATCAATAGTAGAACAAGTGCACAATATGTTGGATCCAAGCCAGGGAAAAACCTCTCCTCTTGAGAGTAAAACCATTGAATCTCTTCTTATAGATGTTTAGTAGATGAATACCAAGACCCTTGACAAAACTTTTGACTAAGGATTATCTTCAATATGCTTGTCACTATCCCTTGCACTATACAATCTTTGTTTTACAGTCTTTTTGTCTTTATGACATAGTGCTCTTTTTGACTTCGACCTCCTTATACATTCACTTTTTTATCACCATCCACTACTTCTTAGCTAGATCATATGAACTTTACTAAAAGGCAAACATTATCATGAGACAGACTTGTATCTGAATTTCACCAAGTCATTGTAGTTCTGTGTAGACTTCTCCGAGAGAATATGTATGCCTCACCGAGAGATTGTGGATGCCTAACAAAGAGACTTTAGTTTTGTGTAGACTTCATCGAGAGAATATATATATCTCACCAATAAACTTTGGATGCCTAACTGAGGGACTATATTTTTGTATTGACTTCACCGAGAGACAGTGAATTCTTCTTCACCAAGAGACTGGGGTTTTGTGTATACTTCACTAAGAAACAATGTATGCTTCTTCACCAAGAGATTGTGGTTCTGTGTACTTCACCTTCGCTTTTCCTCTTCCAAAATCATCCGAAGTGCTATTCTTGAAATCTCACTCCATGCGTTATACATATAGGTCATTGTTGGCATCCATTAGGCTGACATGTGATCCATAAGTTAGGCCGACTGATCAAGGAGATCAATATGTTTTTCATTTAGACGACTTGCAAGGGATAGTGACACTAGGTTTATTGAAGCGTAAATGCTTTGACATGACTGTAATAATACTTAAGTTTAAGACCGAAAATCCTAAAGACATCAAGAAGATGTGTTTTTTCTATGGTAAGTACATCTTTCTCATGGAACCCATGATGCAAGGAACAATAAATGTCTCTTGTCATAATATTATATTTTACATGTCATAATGAAAATCGAACCTAGTTACATTTTCTTCAACATAGTCCTCACTTTAACGCTTATCCAAATGATTATTATTATTATGGCACAATTACTTTAATATGTAATCTATCAATCCCTACAATGAAATTGATTATCTTTCATATATATACCATATGTCGATGGAAGCCCTCGAAACCCTAGGGCCTCAGGCACAAAACCATACGACATTACCAGTACATAAGAATTTTATTTATTCTATACAACTAGGGGAAAATCCTATTTCCTTTATAACTCTAGTTCATTTGAATGTATTTAAACATGTCTATTAAATGATGAATTTCATTATATCTCACAATTTTGATGTTAAAAAAAAGGAGGGGGATTTCGTCTCATTCCAATATTATAACATACCTACCAAGTTGTTCCTTTTACGAGTCCTATGATGTATTATATGATGCTACCACCCATGTAATTGGCACCCCACTTTGTTTCTCATCAAACACCATGAGTTTGTACAACTGATACTGTCACATTCAAAAAAATATGAAGTCAATTTTAGCTCATTAATCATTATCAATTACTACAAATCAAATTATTGTACTAGATCAATCATTCTTAATACACTCACCCCATATTTATTTGTGTTGAATGTTGAATCCATGGCTATTAATATATCATTCGATAGCTTGAAAATGGTCTCCAACATCCACTTCATTTGAATTCCAACTATAAAAGGGATCTCTCCACCATTCTGCTTTTGATAAAAGAAAAAATAATCCTGGGTTTTTTTATACCAAAGGTTCACACTCATTTCATCCTTCTTACGAAACTAAGACTTTCTTTTCATTAGATGATTATAGATGTTAACAACATTTTTCATGCATAAAAATAAATTCATATCTCAAGTTGTGGCATCCATGTCAACATATTTTTTAGCATGCATTTTACAAACCGAGTCAATCAACACTTCCAAAAAGAAACAACTCTCTACATAGGAAACCATGTCCCTTGATAACTTTGGTTGATGTAGGGACCTAACATCACCCGAAGTGTAACGCTAACCATGAAAAGGCCATCCTTAGCTATATTCATGTTCATACATGTTATATGTTATTACTGTTATTTCGGGGATTTGAACCATAACTTTTACATTGAAATGGCATTAACAGACCCTCATTTTCACAAATGAGGATCTTCGTTTCATTTCATTTTCTCTTCCTTTGTCCTGTGGGCCAGATGAACAAGCATAGGTACATAAAAATGTTTGAAAGGTTAATCCATATGACAAATGATAAAGCATGGTTGATACCAACATCTAGAAGCAATGCATCTCTAAAACACTTACACTTCATATCACATGGAAGCAGTAGGCCTTAAGCCTAGGCATTTATTTTGAACTCGGATGAAATAACATGGAGCTTCTGGGTTGATTTCCACTCCTATAATAAAGTCAGGAATTATATGTGAAGGGATTTTTGCAATCCAGTCAATTCCCATGTTGTTTCCATGTACTTCAGACCAATCTAAATCCTTTCTAGAAAAAATTATCTCTTCTTTAGGGTCTTGCATCAGAAGGGCAATGATAGTTTCCCATTTTCCTTGCTTTACTATTTTGTGACCCACAGAGTTGCTTCAATGGTGACCCAACAAGTTGTTGCAACGGGGACCTAGAAAGTTGTTGCAATAGTGATCCAACAAGTTCCCATAATAGTGAAAACACGAGTTGTCACAATGGTGAACCAACAAGTTTCCACAACGTCAATCAACGAGTTGCTGCAACGTTGAACCAATGAGTTGCTACAAAGGTGAACTAATGAGTTGTTGCAAAGGTGAACCAGCAAGTTGGTGCAATGGTGAGACAATGAGTTGCTGCAACTATGAACTAGCTAGTTGCCGCAACAATGAAATAATTTGTTGCTGCAATAGTGAACCAATTGATTTTTGGAAAATAAGTTTGGTGCTCTCCTAACCCTCCACAAGCAGAAACCAGTTGTGTGTTTGACAATAGAGCACTAAGTCAAGTATTTTAGAATAGTAGAGAAGTTCCTCATAGAAATAAAAATAATGAGGGCTACTATATTGCACCAATTCTTAATTAATATGCAATCTACGGAAATATAATGTCTAGCAGAATCTAAAACCTATTAATAGAGAAACACCTTTAGTCAAATATTCAAAGGAAATTTTATAAAGTTGTTTTCAATATTTTGGAATGTTATTATTTTTTTTAAAAGTTATTCCGTTTTATTACATTGAAAGATTGAGAAAAATAAACATAATTTATATATTTTTAATTATTTATTAATCAAATAATATATTATATTATTTATTTTATTTAAAAATAAATAAAAGGAAAAAATATTTTATTATTATTATTAAATTTAATTAATTGATTTTTTTGTTATTATTAAAATTTTAAATTTAATTATATTTTAATAATCAATTAATAATTATAAATTTTAAAATTCACATTATTGATGATGGTGGTGGTGGTTAACCTCTACTAAGATCAAATTTTGGTCTATCAGTCCTAAAAAGAAACGAATTATTTAATTTAATTTAAAATTTTATTCTTATACTCAAAAAACCTTCTAACAAATCTCTCTGGAGAAGCCAAACTTTATATAGTTGTTTTCATTATTATATATTTTGTTTTAAATTTCTCAATACACAGTTTCACCCTTTATTTTATTTTTCGTGGTTTTTAATTCGCCTATAGGGGTGGACGCATACATTGGAATAGCTTTTAAATTTTGCTTATAAATTTTTTTAGAAGGTGGATATTTAGCTTTTTAATTTTGGTTATGGACAAAAATTGGAGGGTGGATATTTAGGTTTTTATAGATTTGTATTTTTTTCATTTTTGTTTATAATTAAATTAGAGTTATTAAATTTAGTAGTATTAGTAGTATTGATGGAAAAGTTTGAAAATTTGATAGTTTGATTTGGTTTGTGAATTAACCAATATTACATAGTAATTAGTTCATGCAACTTAATTTAAATATAGTAAATTAAAATAGAAAACAATAAAAATATAAAGATTTAAAATTTTAAAATACTATAATTAGATTAATTTTAAATGGTAATTAAATACATTATTAAATTTTGTAAATTAATATTATTTGTATTGCAACATAGAAATAATTATTAATAATTTACATTTGGCTTTTTATAGTTTGTGGATATGGTTTTATGAAAATGTTATTATTAGACCTCGGTATAGAGATCCTATCATAAAATTCTATTATACTTGGTTTGTTTGTGAATATGGGAAATTTTGTATTTATTCTTATTACAAACATCTTATTATTTTGAATAGCATTCATTCATTAATAGTGTAAAATCTATAATATGTGGTGATTAAGTTCGCACAAAAACTTAAGTAACCTCTACCCCTCAAAAATATAATGTTAAAAAATAAATATATATCTTACATACTATTAATATATATTTTTTTAAATTACATATGTGATTTTAAATAATCATTTTAAATAATATATTTTTTATTAGATTATATTAATTATTAGTTATTTTTATAAATAGGAATATAAAACGATTATATTTATTAGCAATATTTTTTTCATTTTCTCAAAATAAATTGTATCATAAATATCTATCCTACACCTAAATAGGTAATAATAGAAACGATGAATACATTAATAGAGGCAAAGCCTAATAAAATATCCAATTTGATAACCAATGAAATTAAACATAAATAAATTAAATTATTTTTAAAAAAATCATATAGTAAAATATATAAGGTTATATGATAATTTTTTTCAAATTTGCTTTAGTGAAACCTAAAACAAATAATATGTATTTGACCAAAAACTATTACAATATCCACTAAAAAATAATAAATCGATTCGAGATTTAATACGGTGCACAATATATTGGGTTCACGGAACCATTTATTTACCCGTTCGAACCATTTATTCTCCAGAAACTCTTCCGTATTCAGGAAATGGCATAAGGTTACTGCTCAAATTTGATAACATTGGTTGATTTTTTATGCAATAAAAATCTGTAAAACAAATTCGTTAGCAAGGTTTTAATGAAATTTGTAAAATCTATGACTCTTGGTGTATTCAATAATATGGAATAGGTTATATAGCAGATATTTGTAAAATAAAGTAATTTTACTTTTATTATATTTAAATAAAAAATTGCAAATTAATTTTACTTTTATTATATTTAAATAAAAAATTGCAATTTTTTTTTATAAATTTATAAATTAAATTTTATTTTAAATAAATATAAATTTATAAATTTAGGTTATTATATAGAATAATATAAGTAGTTTATATATCTTATAAATTAGAGTTTGGTTTTTTTTGTTCGTGAGTAATTAGAAATTTGTATAATATATGAATTTATTCCAAATATCAAATATTGTTAATGTGGAATTTATATGGTCCATAGTAATGTCCAATTTATATAGAAATTTAGTTTATATTGAATACCATATAATTTATGGTGTAGTTGGGTATATGGATGAATACAAAAATTGCCACAATCTTCTATTCTAAATGTAAAACTACATGCTTTGGTCCAATATAATTGTATTTGTAACATTTATAATTAAAAACAATTTTAAAATAGATTTTGGAGTTTTCAATGTTATTTTTTCGAAGGAAAAATTCAAACTTTCTATTAAGGCAATAAAAAGTTACATTTGTAGATGCATTTAAGGATTCAGAATACTTTATGTGCACAAAATAAACATAGAGTAAGTCATCTTTGGGTGGTAACGTAGAACTCTGTAATACTCAAACCCAAAAAGAAAACCAGAAAAACAAGCCAATTCCAGTTCCCGGACCTCCCCTTTATTGAGGAAAACGACCCAAACAAGAACATAGTAATTGTGCATAAATACAAAAATTTAATGTTTCAAATTATAACATGTTCTTGTCCCCTGTAAAAACAAATAGTATCAAAAAAGAGACCATAGCTTCTGCAGAGAAGAAAAAACATTTTGAAATAGGCCTTCCCTGGAGCATTATAAAGTCAAAATTTTGTTTTAGATGTAATACTTCTTCTAGTAACAGAATCAAAATATAATTGGACATATTTGTTCTCCATTGAACCATATAACAACATTCTATGAGTCTCCAAAAATCAGGACCGTTCCCATCCTCATGTGAGTAAGCCAGCATAGTAAAAGTTTTAAGGATTGAAGTTTTGCATAATTATTTGTTCCCGTGCCAAGGCCCACTGAAGCTTTTAAACTTTTTTGGTTGTTGATGTGAATGACAAGGCCCACACCACAGATGTCATGTGGATCAAGTGCACCATCAAAATAGGCCCATGGTGTATCACCCCTAATTTGTTCTTCTCTTGGTCACCTGGAGATTTTTACAGTATTTAGTAAGGGGATAACAACATAGATTGAGGCACTTTCTACAACAATACGAATGTGAGCAGGGACCAAATCCTTAAATATGCTCCTATTTCGAGCTAGCCAAATGCCCCATGAAATTATTAAAGGGAGATTTTTCATATTTTCCTCCTGAACCTCATCCCACCATCTTTACCAGGCATCACACATGTTTTCCACATTCCGAGTCTGAGTCTTCCCCAGTAATCTCAAAGTTTCTTCCCATGTTCTAATACTGAAAGAGGACTTTAAAAAAAGGTGTTGTATTGATTCCTTCTTACTTTTGTAGAGGGTGCACCAACTTGGACCTTCTTTGTTTCTTTTCTGAAGGTTATCCCATGTAGGGATTTTGTTCCTTAAGATACACCAAGAAAAAAAAAAAAGTTCTTAATTTTGCGGGACTTTTTAATTTCTAGAGAGGTTTAAACCACCATTTCAATGCTCCCCGTGCCCTTCTTACCATCAGGGAAGAGTAGCCAGACTTTGGAGAATATTTTCCTGTGGGAGCATGGACCCATCTCAGCACATCCAGACGATCCCTGAGATGAACATTTGTTCTCTGGAGCTCTCTAATATAATTTTGCCATTCCTCTTTCCATTGAGGTTCCAAATGCACTTCTTTCGCTGCTTTCCATGCTTGTTGCCATATTGTCATCTGACCTTCCCTTGCAATCTGATTCAAGTAAACTAGGCCCTATGTATGTAAACATGTCATGACCTCTCTTGATAGGGTATATCCCTCGTTGCATCCTACTCACGGGTCTATTCCTAATCTAAGACTCTCTCCATTTCCAATGTGTTAGCCCAATCCGTCTTCAATGATCCTAAAGGATTCCAAAGTTTCCTTCCATACTATTGAAGCATGTGGAGACTTCTTTTCAGGGTTCCTCAACCATTCATCCATGGGGGTCGGATCTATATATTTCTTTTTTATGACTGTCGTCCACAGATTGTCCATTGATATAAGTCTCCACCCCATTTTTGTTGCTAGTGAAGATGCAAAGGTTGGTAGGTCTTTAATTCGCCATCCACCCCATTCCTTTGGTCTAGCTACTTTTCCCCAGGCCACCAATGGAAGCACTGAATCCTCCTTTGTTGCAGCCACATGAACCTACTAAATATTTTCCTTATTCTTGAGATTATTCCTTTTGAGATCCATGTCAATGCAGTCCAATACACAGGGATGGCCACAAGAACCGATTTATTCAAAACCAACCTCCCCGCTCTCGACAACCATTTATAGCTCCAGTGTTTAATCTAGTTTTCAATTTTAGCCACAAGCCAATATCAATCTTATTTCGTGTAAGAGTCCAGTTTTAGATGAAATCCAAGGTGCTTAAAGCTTTCCTTCATCGACTTAGCCTCAAAAGGGAGGGTCGATGCAATCCCCATGATTTTAGTGCCTTAGAAACCTTCAAGAATAAAAGATGATTTTTGAGCATTGATACACATACCTATAACTACTAAGAACATATCAATGTTATAATCATCCACGTCACTGTTTCAAAATATTGGAAAAATAATATATTTGAATAACTATAAAAAGTATACTTCCTAATTTTTTCAATATTAAATTTTAAATGACGAAAATTTTGAATTAAGCTCGAATTCTAATTTAGTAACTATACATTAACCGCCCTTTATATCCAGTGGTCTTCCCATGTTTATAGTTTAAAATTAGAAACAAACCCTAATCCTAAAAAATCTTCCCATGTTTATAAATTAAAATTAGAAACAAACCCTAATCCTGAATGTTTTCATTGTGATAATTTATTTTAATAATTCAATTTTAATATCGTTCTTTCCTCCTCACAAACTGTCCCCTTCAGTCATTCTACCTCCTCCCTTTCAATCGTTCTCCCTCAGCGTCTTTAATTGTTTCAATTACTTTGGCTTGCGGGATCTTACAACCCCACTTCTTTGCCTCCCAAATACGGTGTGTACTTATGGCGTGTACATATATTACGAAAGAGGAGATGCCAAGAACTCTTACACGGTCAGAACCATGGTATCGGAATAGTGTATATAATAAATTAAATCTTATCTAACCATTCTTTGCGATTTCAGCTTTAGGTTTCGATGTAAACTATGGCTTTTAAATTAAGCAACTAGATGCCCGCCGAAAATGTTGTCAATGATTGGCATGGATTGACAACATTGTGATTGTGATCAGGGATGGAATTTGACGGGCATTTTGCCCGTCATAGGGCAATTTTCCCGTATTTGACTGCTGAAATTTGTCAATGCCCGTTTTTACTGACGTGCCCGAAACCGTAAAAGACGTATTTTAGACGTTTGGAACTTTTTCCAAAACGTTCTTACGCCCCTTTATTTTCCATCTAACCGTGTGTTTTTTTGGCAAGTTTCTTTTCACTGAAAATATGCTCAATTTTAATCAGCGCCGACAGCCAATAAGCATATTAAATTACGTTTGCATTATCTGGATTCAGAGTAGGAACACGGTAACTTTCCAGAAAGCCCCAAAAGCTACCTAGGGTTTCTTTTCGTTGTTATTTTTCTTTCTTTTTTCAAAACATGGGTTTTAAATTATTTGGGTATTTTTTCTGTTTGAATGGGATTGATGTGATGAAGACTGGGTGCAGATTCATGGCTGCCAAAGGCCCCCTCAACCGCCCATGTTGTCTTTTCCCTTTCCGTTGCCTAGAGTAGAAAATAAAAATTCGTCATTGTAGTGCAAACATTTCGTCAAGTAATTTGCCTGCAAATTCGAGCGCTTTGCCGACGATTTTACAGCGGTTTCTTGCGTTTTTCCCGGTGTTCGTGTTTGAAGGATTTTGATGCATTTGGCGTCTCAGAAATCGAATTGATATATTTGACCTGCTAGCCAGCCAGGCGCCCGTATGGTCCTCGGGAATATGTGCCCAGCTTGAGAGGACCGACGAAGAAGAATTCATTTGGTGGGGGAGCAAGGGGGATTCTTGTAATCTCGAAATGCATTTTCATAGGATATGAGAGCACCGGGGATTCTTGGAATCTCGAAATGCATTTTCATAGGGTATGACATTTGATTCGATTGCTTGGTTGGTTCGACTCTTCTGGGTCAGAGGAAGGAACTTTGAGAAGCGAGTTTCTGTTGGATTTGGATTCTTGGGTTCTATTTGAGCGATGGATTGTGTAGGTGAACGCCTTCTGCTGCTACGGGGGTAAATGGCGAGAATTTGTGGTTATTTCTGTTGTTTGTGGTAGATCTCCGTGGAGGTGGTATTGGAGCGGGGGTTATGGGTAAGGCGGCGTTGGGACTGGCTATGGCTTGCGCTGCGGTGTCGTGCACGGTTGCCTCTTTGCTGGTGGCCAGGTGGGTGAGGAGCCGAGGCAAGTGGAACTGTCTCGTGGGATGCTCTACTCCTTTGTATCGTTGGAGGCAGCTAGTTGACGCCATGGTTGTGGAGATGCACGCCGGATTGGCCTATGAGAGGGGAAGTAAGCTCAAAATGTTGCTTACATTCGTCAACAGCCTGCCTACCCGGTATTTTGTATCAAATTTTATATTAGATAATGTCATAAATTATCTCTAAATGGAACTTGGTTTTATTAGGTATCTAAATATTCAGGTGGCATAATATAATATATAAGACTTTTGTGATCTAGGATGTAGAAAATACTTTTTCAGATTAATCACATTGTAAACATTGGGTTGACGTTTCAAACCAACTAATGTGGTTCATCCTAATAGTCTTTCGGATTAATTACATTGGAAGGATTGGGTCGAAGTTTCAAACCAGCTAATGTGGTTCATCCTCAGGACGTTTCGAACCAACTAATGTGGATGAACCACATTAGTTGGTTCGAAACTTCCTGAGGATGAACCACATTAGCTGGTTTGAAACGTCGACCCAATCCTTCCAATGTAATTAATCCGAAAGACTATTCTCTTGGCATAATATAAATTGTTGATTTTAAATTATAACTGTTGATTTTAAATGATAATTTAAAGATTAGGCATCTAAATATTGGCATGATATAAATTGTTGGTTTTAAATGATAAATTAAATATATGCAATGGCTAACAATCAAGTATTTTACTTAAGACTAACTATATAGTTTTAATAAGAAAATTTCAAATGCTCAAACACTTTTTGTTGAAACCTCCACAATTGAGTTTTTTCAAATTTTGGTTTTTTCATTGAGATAAATATATGAAATTCTTTAACATAATTATGTTATTGAATGGTAATTTTTTAATCAAATCTTTATTAGTGAAAGGTTAATCTGTGTTATGAGAACATCACTCTCTTGACGGGCAAAATTTTAAACATAACGTTTCTTGACGGGAAGCCTAAAGACCCAAAACGTCAAAAAAAAATTGTATGATGGGTAAAGAGAAACCCAAATTCCAACCCTGATTGTGATGGATTGATCCTTTCTTTAGCCACCATATACGTTCTAATCGAAATGCTCATGTGCTTCAGTATGAGTGTGAAATCCTACTGGGAAATATATTTATCTTTCGAGAGAGTATGTTTAACATTTATTCTTTTCAGTAATTGCATCTGAACATGGTTTTCTTGCGTTACCTAATGTTAAATATGTATGCAGTCTGTGAAATATTTAACTAACACAATTTGAATGTGCAGCGAGATGAAAATGTGGCAGGGTAAATAATAAAGGATTATATCAATCAGAAATGACCATGAGAAAGCTTAATCCACTCATGGGAAGAGCAAGATGGGATCAGTTTTATCAATAGCCACAACCATTTGCACGCCCAAATTTGACAGAAGAAGCGAACTACTGTCTACCCTGGTATTCCCCACGATTGGATAAGCAATGACACGAGAAGTTTATGACCTTATGGCACAAGGACATTAACAAGGTTTAAGATGAAGATTTTAGCAATAATCTTTTAATAAAGTTTTATACTAATAAGATATTTATAATTTAATGTTTAATCAGATTTGATGCATAATTATGTATTTTTATAAAGTTTAATATGTTTTAGTGTTAATATTTAAACAATAAAAGTTTAATAATTTCTACTAATAAAAAAAATTGTTTTAATAATAATAAATTTTATTAATAATCTAAATCTCTATACGATGAATCACACTAAATGGTTTGAAACACATTGTCAACAAATTTCTCATTTGATTTTCACCAAAATATAGCTTAACAATTATAATATGGATCACAGAAACTTAAATTCAAAAATAATAATATTATTAATAGTTAACTATATTAGCAATTGGGCTTAAGGAAATTTAATTTTTTAAATTATCAATAGCCAAGATATGATAATATGTGAATATTTTTCACTAATACATGATCCAATAGATAATATACATGATTATGAACCCCAAGGGAATAATATTAAACCCAAGGGACTAATATTATTATACCAAGATATATAAACCCTAAGATAAATATTATAAACACTAAAATAAACATGGTTCACCATGGTTGATTTTCATATTGAGACAATCCTTGTCACAGTGTGCCGTTGGACCATGGTTGACCATGATTACCATGGTTGATTTTATTATCAACACAATCCTTGTGACAATGCGACGTTCGACCATGGTTGACCAAGATTGACCATGGATGAGCATGTTTGATTTTATAAAACATGGTTAACCATGGTTGACCAAGGTTTACCATGATTGACCATGGTTTAGCATGGTTGACGGTGATTATCATATTGAAACAATCTTTGTCATAATAGACGTTGGTCCATGGTTGAGACAATGATTGAATTTATAAAACATGGTTGACCATGTTTGACCATGATTGATATTACAAACCCAAGGGAAAATAAACCCTATGGATTAATGCTAGAAACCCAAGGGACTATAAATCGAAGTGAATAATATTAAACCCTAGGAATATGAACCCTTAGATTAATAAACCCAAGTAATTGATATTATAAACCTAAGGGAATAATAAACCGAAGGGATAAAAATTATAAACCCAATTTATGTAAACCTTAAAATAAATATTTCAAACCCTAAAATAAATATTGTTGACCATGGTTGATTTCCATATTGAGACAGTCCTTGTCAAAATGCAATGTTGGACCATGGTTGGCCATGATTGATTTTCATATTGAGACAATAGTTGTCACAATGCGACGTTGGACCATGGTTGATCATCGTTAACCATGATTGATCATGGTTGATTTTCGTATCGAGACAATCTTTGTCACAATGCGACATTCAACCATGGTTGATCATGGTTGACCATGTTTGATTTTATAAAACATGGTTCACCATGGTCAAAACCATCATAGTTGATCATGATGAAAGAGATTTTAATCAAGGTTGATCATGGTTGATGAAATTCAACCATGGTTAATCATCGTTGACCATCGTTGACAATTGTTGACTATGGTTGACTATAAAGACATTGACCATAGTCGACCATATTCAAGCATGATTAACCATCGTTGATCATGATTCACTGCAGAGACATTGATTAACCACTATGACTATGGTTGATGATGGTGGAGCATGCTTGATTGTAGAAGATCATCGTTGAACACGTTGATCATGATAAACGCTGGTTGACATTGATTGACCATGGTTGAACATGGTTGAGCATATTTGACCAAATTCAACTACAGTTAACCATATTCAATTTTTATTCATAAATTAATAAATTTTATTAATTGTATATTTATTTAGAGTCATTTATTTATAATAATTAATATTACTAATAGAAATGTTTATATATATATATATATATATATATATATATATATATATATATATATATATATATATATATAGATATATAATTTTAAATACACTATTAATTATATATATATATATATATATATATATATATATATATAATTTTAAATACACTTTTATATAATTAATATTTTATGTGTTTATATTTATATTAAAAAAATTTAGTGAATTAAAAATTTAAATTTTCATTTTAAAAATAAATCTCAATAGATTTATTAAAAATATTTAACTCTTTAAACATATATTTCATATTAATAAATTTATTAAAAAAAATAAATTAAATTTAGACTACCAATTCTACAAATTAATTTTAACTAAATTAATACTAAACCAATGTTTACAAATAAGGATGGTTATACAATTCAATTTAAGAACCTTAAAACTTTCTATTGTAGTAAAATTATACAATTTTTATAAACATTAATAATTATAATTACAATAAATAAAATTTAAAATTTTCCAAGTATCTATTTCATTGGAAAAAATTATTCAAATTATTAAATTCATAATTTAAATTTTTATATTTTTTGACAATTAAACTAAGTTTCAACAAATTCAAAATTCTTACCCTACCTTACCCTCCCATATATATCACAAATGGAAATGTATATTTACCAAATTTCCGGCGTTTTATTTGTCATTATGTTACTCAACAAAAGAGGCATTGAAATTTTATGGAGTTGTCTTTAGTGCCATTTTCTGGACTTTCTGGTGATAGAATCCGACGGAAAAATTTGAGGTTAAATCTTGATTTGTGTTATTTAAACTGGTTTTTTAACTGCATATTTGGATTCAGCACTGTGAAAAACCCCTAGGACGCTTTGATTGTGCAGGGATGACCCATCAAGATTGTGATTTTAATAAATTGATGCTGGATTTTAGAGAAATTTGATCGGGAAAACCCATCAAAAAACTTCCAAAAAGACCCACTCAAGACAACTCCAAATTTTATTCGCCGAAAACTCACCACTGGGGATGTATGCACGTGGTTCTGAAAACCCACGATCGACAATCGGGTCACATTTACTTGAAAATAGTATTGTGTCATATCTCTTGAACCAAAGAAATTACCTCGATAAAAAAATTTTACGCATGCAGTCTTAAATCATGGATACTTTTTATTTATTACATATTTGTGTGTTGATACACTTGTCGCACCTACATGGAGGACCATACATCGAATCTTATATTAACATACGAAATTTTGGTTATTACATTAATATATGTCCTTAAGGTACAAATCATAATGAGATCTTAATTAATGGTCCTGGCTACCCGTGAGTTGGTGGGACCAGGGCTTTGGAACCTTCATTATGCCTTCCAGCTGTTAGCTCTACCTCAAACGCAACACTCCCTCATCGACAGTATACTACTATGAAGCCCTATCCAAAGGCGGCGAGGGTTTCTTTACACTTTTTGTTTGCTCGAGAGTTGTTTTTCCGTCATTTGTTATATCTCTAGTATCGTTCCCTAGCTCCAAACTTCAGCTCCTATGCATAGGTAACTTCGCTCCTCAGCTTCCCGTTTCATTGCACCATTACTCAGGTTTCTCTGTCATGTTTATGCTTTCATTCGCCTTACCTGCCAGACTTGCAAGGAGGGTTTTCAAGTTCTGTTTCCAAAGGCACCGCTTCATGGTTTCAACCCCCAGTCCATGTATAGGTTTTTTTTTGTAACTTAAATCTTGCATCCATTTCTATAATTTGTACTCGTAATTATATTAAAGAGTTTGTGGGTTTTGCCAGGTTCCGCGAAAGGCTTCAACCCGCATGCAAATGGGTGTTCGAGGGTGAGGCTCCCTTCCGGAAACCGACTCCAAGGTTGCACACCAAACCTTCTTTTGGCCTTCGGGTAATGTGGATACTGTGTTCGAAATTACTTCTGGTACCTGGGTCTGTGACATCTAGTTGTATTGAGCTATGAGAGTTAAGGAATTTCTATCGAAATTTGTTACCCATGTTGAATAGAATTTTTGGATCGAATTTCTTTGGTCATAGGCCTTCCTCGCCAGTTCTTTCAATTTTTGGATGTATAATTGTTAAACTGGATTTTTGTACAATGTTATACACAGATTATTATCCTTGTTGAGTTTATGAACTGTTATGAGGGTTATTACCTTGGATTTGAAGTCCTTGGTTGTACGAGCGTTTTTCTTATTTCTACATATTAGAAACTCTATCTTAATGTTCTCTGTCAGAAATGGTCGATGCTTTTCTAGGTTTTTCCCTCGGAATGATGGTATTATGCTCAGTATAGTTTGATGACTATTATGCATGTTTATTCATGAAGTATAAGTAGTTTCCTCCTTGTCATTTTTGTTTTAAATTCGAGTTTCGACTCCTTGCTCAGTCGGTCTTGTTGGGTATACGACCAAAGTCCCACATTGACTAGAGGTGGGGAGGATCATGGATATATAAGGATGGACAAATATCTCCATTGGTATGAGGCCTTTTGGGGTAAGTCCAAAAGCAAATCCATGAGGGCTTAGGCCCAAAGTGGACAATATCATACCATTGTGGAGATATGTGGTGTCCAGAGTTCTTAACAAGTGGTATATTTAGAATATAATATACCAGAGACTCTGAGTATTGATAAGAAATGATTGTGACTTTGAAGCACACGGTGACGGAAGCAGAATATTGCATATTTTACAGTGTGGGTTGAAGTGTTACGCAGGGGAGTTTCCTACTGGTCTAGGTTTGCCTTTGAGCAATTCCACCTGTCAGATAAAAAGTCCACCCTATCCTGTAGCTTCTAAAAACACATGTTATTCCATTTCAGATTATTCTTCACCGCTACAATTTCTTATAATGACTTGCGGAAAATAGGCCATTGACAGTGAATTGTGAGGAAATAAACCCCCAACTTCATGTTATCTGTCGAAAAATTGCAAGCAATAGATGTTACAATTTTATATTGACAAAGTACAAAGACATAGGCAGTTTTTTACAAAAGCAAGAAGTACACAGGCATAGGCAGTTTTCTTTGTTATGTAAAAACAAAGGCATAGACAATTTTGTTTTAAATTGCTGGTTTTCAAACTGAAATTGGAGATTCTTTGACAAGATGGCCAAAACACAAAGTGCCCGTTTTGAAATTGAGAAATTTAATGGCAAGAATAATTTTGAGATCTGGAAGGTGAAGATGCACGATTTGCTGGTTCAACAAGGTGTGGCAAAAGCACTGTTGGGGAAAAACAAAAGGCTTGCTTCCATGACGGAGGATGAATGGGATGAGATGGACGATAGAGCTCTGAGCGCAATTCGGTTATGTCTGGCGGACGATGTTCTGTTTAACATTGTGTCAGAGAAAACCACCGCAGGCTTGTGGTCGAAGCTTGAGAAGCTCTATATGACGAAATCTTTGACAAATCGGATTCTCCTGAAACGGTAGCTTTACAGTTTGCGGATGAAAGAAGGTACCTCAATTGCTGATCACCTGAATGTTTTTAATACCTTGTTGGTGCAATTAAACAGTCTAGATGTGAAATTTGATTCAGAGGATAAGGCAATAACTCTATTATGTTCTTTGCCTGAATCCTGGGATCACTTTGTTACTTCCATAAGTTTTAGTACATCAGAAATTCTTGAGTTTGACGATGTTGTTGGAGCCTTGTTGGCTGAGGAAACGAGGAAGAGGTCGAATGCAGACACCTCTACATCAGAGGTAATGATGGCCAGAGGTCGCTCATGAGAGAGACACTCCGGGGGAAAGCATAGCGACTCTCGTTCAAAATCCAAAGGAAAGAAGCCCAAGGTGAAGTGCTGGCATTGTGGCAAGGCTGGACATCTGAAAAAGGATTGCTGGAAGCGAAAGCAGGCTGCTAAAGAAGGCTCTTCGACAGAAAAGAAGGAAGCCAACACCACGGATACAGGTTCAGTATCAGGTTCAGGTATGAGTGATGAGGTATTGTCAGTTAATGTTTCAAAACATGATCAACATTGGTTGTTAGATTCCGGGGCATCTAACCACATGTGTATACATAGAGATTGGTTTAAAACATATAAATCAATTGATGATGGTGTTGTGTACATGGGTAATGATGTAACATGTAATATTGTTGGGATTGGAAGCATACAACTACAAATGTTTGATGGCACAACCAAAATATTAACTGATGTGAGGCATGTACCAGATTTAAGAAAAAATTTGATTTCATTAGGAGCACTTGATTCAAATGGATATAAAACTGTAATTCAAGGTGGAGTTATGAAAATCTATAAAGGTATCTTACTAGTGATGAAAGCTAAGAAAGTAGGAAATCTATTTCAGTTAGAAGGTAGAACTGGGTCAGATCATGTGTCTGTGTCTGTACATGACGGTAGTTCCATTCACTTATGGCATCAAAGATTGGGGCATATGAGTGAAAGAGGATTGAAAATTTTGGCTGACCGAAAGTTACTTCCTAATCTAAGATCTGGAAAATTAGATTTCTGTAAGCATTGTCTGTTTGGTAAACAAAGTAAACAAAAGTTTAAAACAGGCAAACATACTAGTAAAGGCATACTTGATTATATCCATTTAGATGTTTGGGGACCAACCCCTACAGCTTCATATGGTGGTTCATCTTATTTTGTATCATTCATTGATGACTTTTCTTGGAAAGTTTGGGTCTACATGTTGAAAAAGAAGTCTGATGTTTTTACAGTTTTCAAGCAGTTTAGAGCATTGGTAGAAAACAACACTGGTAGAAAAATAAAATGTTTAAGAACTGACAATGGTGGTGAGTTTTCCTCCAAGGAGTTTGACAGCTATTGCAAGGATGCAGGGATCGAAAGACATAAGACCACGGTTTATACTCCTCAGCAGAATGGAGTTGCTGAACGCATGAACATGACTCTTCTAGAGAGAGCAAGGTGTATGCTGAGTAACGCCGGGTTGCCGAAGGAGTTGTGGACGGAAGCAGTGGCAACTGCTTGTTATGTGATAAACCGATCTCCATCAACGGCAATAGACTGCAAGGTTTCGCAAGAGGTATGGACAGGACACCCTTGTGACTATTCTAAACTCAGAGTGTTTGGTTGTGATGCATATGCTCTAGTGCCTAAACATCAGCGAACTAAATTAGATCCAAAGTCTAAAAGGTATATCTTTGTTGGGTATGGTGATGGAACAAAGGGATTTAGATTGTGGGATCCTACTACCCGCAAAATCATCATCAACAGAGATGTAAAGTTTAATGAATCCTCTCTTGTACAGTTAGATGTAGATAGAAGATTGAAACAGGATGATGTATCTGATTTCCAACATATTCAGTTTGACAGCATTTCTAATGATAGTCATAACGACCATAGTTCAAATTCTAGTCATGAACAGGTTTCAGAATCAGATTATGAACAGGGTTCAGATGGAGGACATGAACAGGTCTCAGATGGCGATCATGAAGAAATTCCTACAGTTGATAGACAGCCAGTTGTGGAAGCACCAGAAACATTCTTAAGGAGATCTACAAGGATCAAACGTCGTCCGAGAAGGTATGATGATCATGTTACTTCAGTTGCTTTGATCGCTAATGATGATGAACCTTTGTGTTATCAGGAAGCTGTAGAAGGTTCAAATAGTGACAAATGGAAAGCAGCCATGAAGGAAGAAATGATGGCCTTAGGTAAGAATGGTACATGGGATCTGGTTGAACTTCCCAAAGGCAGGAAACTGTGGGATGCAAATGGGTCTTCAAGCTGAAACGGGGTGTGAATGATACGGAAGACAGGTACAAAGCGAGATTGGTTGCAAAAGGGTTTTCTCAGAAAGCTGGCATAGACTTTCATGAGATATTTTCACCAGTGGTTAAAATTGTTTCAATTAGAATTGTGTTAGCATTAGTGGCTTTGTTTGATTTGGAGTTGCAGCAGTTAGATGTTAAGACTGCATTTCTACATGGTGATTTAGATGAGGAAATATATATGGAACAACCGGAAGGGTTTGTTCAGCATCGCAATGCGAAATTTGTCTGCAGGCTCAAGAAGTCATTATATGGCCTGAAGCAGTCGCCTCGGCAGTGGTATAAGAAGTTTGATTCTTTCATGTTGAGTCAGAAATATGTAAGAAGTGAATATGATCATTGTGTTTATTTTAAGCAGTTAAATAATGGCATGTTCATTATCTTAGTGTTATATGTTGATGATATGCTTTTAGCAAGCAAAAGCATTGAAGAAATCAACAGGTTGAAGACTCAGATGGCAAGGACATTTGATATGAAAGATCTAGGAGCCGCAAGACAGATTTTGGGCATGGAGATTTTCAGAGACAGGAGTAATGGTAAGCTGTGGCTATCACAACAGAAGTATGTTGAGAAAATACTTTTGAGGTTTGGTATGAATAATGTGAAGCCTGTGTCAGTCCCTTTAGCTTCCCATTTTAAGCTTTCTTCGAGTTTATGTCCTAATACAGATGAAGAAAAGGATTATATGTCTCGAATTCCATATGCCAATGTAGTAGGATGTTTGATGTATGCGATGGTTTGTACTCGACCAGATATTTCACATGCAGTTGGGGTTGTCAGCAGGTACATGGAAAATCCGGGTAAAGAACACTGGTCAGCAGTGAAATGGGTGCTTCGGTACTTGAGAGGCACAAGTAGTTATTGTATTTCTTACAATAAGAGTAGTGAATTTTTTTGCGGATATGTTGATTCCGATTTTGCAGGTGACTTGGATAAGAGAAGATCAACTTCAGGGTACGTCTTTACTCTTGCAGGTGGAGCTATTAGCTGGATGTCAAAGCTACAGAACGTTGTTGCTTTGTCTACCACTGAAGCAGAATACATTGCTGCTTCTCATGCTTGCAAAGAGGCGGTTTGGTTGAAAGGTTTGCTTGGTGAGTTTGGTAGGTTACAGGATAACATCAGGTTACTTTGTGACAGTCAAAGTGCAATACATTTGGCTAAGAATCCGGCCTATCATAGTAAGTCAAAGCATATTCCAATCAAATATCATTTTGTAAGACAGGTTATCACTGAAAGGGGAGTTTCTCTTGAAAAGGTGCATACAAAGGAGAACTGTGCAGACATGTTCACGAAACCAGTTTTGTTGGAGAAGCTACGCTGGTGTTTGGCTTCTCTTGGCTTGCAGAAAAGATAAAATAATAATAACAGGGCATCAGGCGAATTGTTGTCAAGGTGGAGATTGTTGAGATTTTCTGTTTTAGTCAAATAGGCAAAAATCTCTGAAGGATGACAACAATAGGGATTCAGTTCCTAGATTAGCTCCAGGTTGTTGGGAGGGAGTTAATGCCTCCTATATTTGATGTGAGGGAGTTATGAGGCTGTTAGATTCTCTAGGCTATATAACAGGCAACCATTCGGATGTTTGCTAAGAGAGTGTGAGGATTTCATGATGTGATCTCCTAATTTGATTAATATATTCTTGATGCCTATGTTTGGTGGACGTAGCCCAGATTGGTTGGGTGAACCACGTTAATTCTTGTGTTTATGTGCTTGATAATTGCTGTGTGTATTTATGTTTGCTGTGCACCTGATCCAACAGGTCTGTAGTGTGCCAAATCCTCTTTGGTTTACTAGTCACAAGGAGGAAATTCGACCTTTACCCCACAAGCTCGAAATGTTTCTTTATAGCGACGATCTGCGTGCAGGGTTTAGGAATTCTGGTTTGATTTCTTCCCAAATTTGGCTGTCACTTGTTTTAATTTGAGACTAATACATATTCATTATATTCTTTAAATTCCTTTTTGGTTTATTTAGTTTAGCAGACGAGGTCGGCCTCCGAGTCCTGTATGTTTCAAAGGTCTGTTTATCTAACAGCGAGGGTCCAGCATGGAGTACCCTAATTAGTTCATTCATCAATGAATGTTAATAATTTGCATTGAGTAGTAATTTTCTTTGAGCTGAGGAGTCCTTCGACCGTTGGTGAAATAATTCCTATAGTTAATTGTTTTCCTTGTTTCTTGAGGGTTTACTCATAGCAACCCTAGAGGAATAATTCCTCTCGAGAAACTTTGTTTCCTCTACTGAGAAGAATGTATAAATTAACTTCCAGGTTATAAAATTCTTAGGTGAGATTTTGGATTCTAATTTACCGGTTTATTTAATTCCTTCTTTCAGCATGCTATTTCGGGTTCAGTTTACACTTGTTCTATAGTTAAATACTTATGTTTCAAACATACACTTAGTCTTGTCTCCTTCTAAAGTTCAACTAATTAATAACATGATTACTTCTCTTTCATTTATATTTGTTTACCAGCATACATATTCTATTCCTGTATACCTTCAATCATTAACTTAAACATTTTTGTTTCAAGCATGCAATCGTTCGTAAACATGCATATTCTATTCAAAAATACCTTAATCAATAGCATAAATACTTATGTTTTTTCAAGGATGCATTTAACCTTCGGGGAGAGATATATACTTTTCTGACTTTGGAAGTTAATCATTGTCGACTTATTTGGACCAGAACAATTATATGTTACCAAATTTTCCTCCCAACCTTGAGACTTGCTTCCAAGCCTGAGTCTCCCCCGAATTGTTGCTCTCATGCAGTAGGACTAGCAGTCCTTATCACAACTATCTGGTCTTAACTAGACATAGCTTATCAATTTTGTCTGACATCTCAGCACATAAATCTTTTTCCTCTTTCTTTATCTCTCTTTCTTCTCTTTTCTTATCTCAGGTACCTCCACCCTCTTGATCTTTTTGAAAATAAATCGCCTAGGGGGTAGTTAGGGATAGGTAACTACCTACCCTAACTACCTAGCATGTGAGAGTTTCATGTTTGTCATAAAAACATGTTTTTACTTCACACACAATTAATCAAAATAATAAATATTTAAACTTAAATAGTAATATCCAATTTGTTTTACTGCAGTAATTAAATATTTACAATTGCTAGGGTCATCACACATTGAACTTTTATTCGCCGAAAACTCACCATTGGGGGATGTCTCGACATCGTTCTGAAAACCCATGACCAACGATCGGCCACGAGAAGCCACAATTGACCGCATGGGGAAAACACAGAGATATGGAAACAAAGGGATGAAAGATGCGTTGTCTTTTTGCTCGCAGTAGATAATGCTTCAGACGAAGCATTTTCGTAGAATATCAAATCCCTGCCATTGAATAAAAGTCAAAGTGGGTTCATCCTCCGGCGAATGAGTGTTTGTGGTTGCATTGTGAGACAACTAAGTAATTGGCAGCTTGGTTGGTGTTCTTAATTTTCATATATTAAATTTTTTGAATAATTAAATTATTGTAACTCTTTTTATAAATATTTATTTATTAATGGATTTAGTTGTGTTAATAAAATAAAACCATTTTCTTTAATCTAAAAACCTACCTAACTATTTTTATCCTCTACCTTTCTCTATATTTCATATTAATAGATATCTTCTATTATGACTTCTAATTTCAACCAAAATGTCTAGAGCACATGCCCTGGGACATCAAATTCCAAGCGAAGCCGAAAACATCTAAACAAAGTTATTTGTTTTTAATGGTGGATGAAGTTTAAAGTTTTATTTTCTAAACTATACCAAATTTGCTTTTATATAATAATAAAGCTAAACTATTTCAGCAACTGTGGTGTTCAGAATACATGATGTAATATAATATAAGTAAGGCTCACTTGTCCAGGGACTTCGATTATATTCATTGCGCAAATTCTGCATTGAAGTGATTGCCACCTCGTTGCTTGTTCTATCCCACACGATACACATTCTAAAAAAATGTTGGTAGTTGATGCAGACATTTAAAAAAGTAGAGGTGGAGATTGTGATGGCGGATGAAGTTGTGTTTCATAGTGAGTGGGTTGTTCAGATTAAATCGATGCTCCATGACGATGATGATGAGAATTGTGAAGCAAATGGTATGGGATTTGCCGACCAAATCTCCAATCCAATCCTCCACCTTCCGCTCTTGCTTAGTACATCACTCATTTCAGACTTTAAATCGACCGCTCTATTTGTTGTGCTAGATTGGCCACTTTGTGTATCTTTTCTATTATCCACCATATATATTTCATGTATGTTTTTTCAAGGTTGAGCATCACTTTTTCTTTCACCTTTGTTGTAACACAAGTATTAGTGATTGTGTCCATGTACAATTCAATCTCCATCAAAGTGATTTCAGAGGTAATTGTGATTGTGATGGATTGATCCTTTCTTTAGCCACCATAGTACACAATAGTTTTGATTGAAGTGCTCATGTGCTTCACATCGAAACTCTGTGGAGAAATGTAATTGTATCCATGTCTCAATGTGCAATCCTATTGGGAATGACATTTAATTACAGATTCGTTGTTGACAGAATATGTTTAACATATATTATTTTGAATAATTACATGTGAACACGGTCATTTTGTGTTGGGATTATGTGAGAAGACACTTAGCTAATGTTAATTATGTATGCAACCTAGGACATATTTTATTAACACAATCCGCATGTGTAGTGAGAAGGAAAGGTGGCAGGGTAAATAACAAAGGATTATATCAATCGGAAATGACCATGAGAGCCTAGAGATTAGAAGGAGGTAAATGTTTATCTGATAAAACTTAATCCACTCTTAGGGGGAGATCATTCTGATCACCGGCCACAGCCATCTCCACGCCCAAATTTGACAAAAGACGCGAGCCACTATCTACCCGATGGGATAAAATGACGCCCACAACTTATGTCCTAACTAGGTTTAAGTTTCATATGAAGATTTAAACAATAATCGTTTAATAAATTTGATTTCTAATAGTAAGACTTGATAATAATAACAATATTATTATTATAATATATTAATATAGTTTAATTTTAACAATAATAATAATAATAATATTATTATTATTATTATAATATATTAATAAAATTTAGTAATAGTTAAATATATTAATATAATCATGTAAATGTGGTTGATATATGTGGATAGGGGGTTTGATATATATAGATGCTATTAAAATTATTTTCATAACCCAATTAGAATATAAAAGAAGTGAAAATAGTGTATATTAAGATCACATTTACTCATATAATTCATATAATTTTACTAATTTCATTATAACAAAAACCATAAATAAAATTTAGTTTTATTATCCAATTCGGAGCAAGTAGATTCCATGGCTTCAAATTATGGAAGCCTTTTGTAAATAAGATTTGTATAAAAATGTATTGTTGTATCATAATTTGAATCTCCTCAATTATGGGATCATTGCCTTGAAACTATATTTTTTTTCACACCATCAAATTATTATGGGAGGCTTTGTGTGACGACGCCACGCTAGTGGTGATTATAATCCACTCATGAGCATGGTGCGGCACCGCCTAACTTTTTCGTTTCACCACTAATCAAGTTTTCGAACTGCGCCTACCTTCAACACTTAGTTAAATTTTGTTAAGTGTTTACTTCTTATTTACAATGCACCAGAATTAACTTTCAATTATCTTCAATGTGCAATGGAAATAACATGTACAAAACAACAATGTACAATAATCATAAAGGGAGGGGCAACTCCCAACAGTTCACCCACAATACTTATGATAAGTTTTTGCAAGTATTTTACAAGTTACAATATGTTACAACAACATACAACACTATGCACTTTATCTGAACAATTGTTGCCTATCGTGCAGCTCGTGCCTGCCTTCCTCTTGCAGAGGCAGCCCAACTCTGTTCATCCCATGCCCACATCACTCGTGTAACAATGACCCAATGCTCGTTCAGCCCGCACCCACCTCACTCGTGCAACAACGACCCAATGCTCATTCAGCCCGCGCCCACCTCACTAGTGCAAGAATGACCCAATGCTTGTTTAGCCCTTGTTCACTTCTATTTGGGTGGCAATGATACACACATCGTGTAGCCAATACTCCTGTGCACTTTTCCACACTATGACACTCGTGTAGCATTGACCTACCTGTGTGCCGCATGCAACAGCTGTTATCACCCCAAGAAACTCTCCTAGGTTGTATATCAGAGATGCTTGGGAGCATTACAAACTCAACAAAAATGTTGGAAAATGGTGGATGAATGAAAGAAATGATGCATATTCAAGCCAGATAACCACTTCTACTATGCTTAACCCCAGACATGGGTGAACACCCCTAGACTAAAAGGCTTTAGACCACCAATTGCTCACAGTTTTAAAGAAAATGTGATGATGGAGAATACTGATCACACCAGCAGATGCACAAGACCCTGTGATGGCCAACTGCAACCAGTTAAAAGGTCTGTATATCTATTTCTTAATGTACAGACAGGATGACAGCTCTTTGGCATTAAAACAACAGAAACCTGTATACACATTCAATAATACCAACTAGATTCTAACACAGAGGTGGGATGACAGCCCCTCTAATGTTAAACATCAAGAGAAAATGAAAAATGCATAAAAGGCACGGCCTGGAATAAAGAAGAAGTGGAAAGTGAGCAATTGACAGCAAAATAAGCTTGCATTAGCTGAAAATGAAGCCCAGAAGTTGCAGGTATCACAGTAGTTACAGTCTCCAGAAGTTGAACCTTACATCAAGATAACATTCATCAACCATCAACCTTCTGTCTTCTAGATATATATAGAGGATGATTACAAAAACACCTTGCTATGCTATGCGTGGAGGGTCATAGCTGACCATCAACCACATTAATTCTCAGATATGGGGCTATGTTACAAATTGAGTGTTTTAATGAAAAAAATCAGCCTTTCTGGTGCTCTGCAGTCCTCCTCTGAGCAGGTGGCGTAAAATATAAAATAAACCCATAACCATTGAATGTTTTGAACTGCTTGAGAATGATCCTTTTCTTCTTGGCCATGCTGTTCCTTGAATGGGGTGGTTGAAGATTGAATGTGCCGGGTACAGGTAGCTGATCGTTGTTGTCCTTCGGGAGCTCAAGACAGTCAAAGGAATGAAGATTTCATGGTAGAAGCATGACTGCGACGGGGACAAGACTCAGCTGTTGGATCACATGGATCAACGACGGGGATCTATCAGAGGGAAAAATCGGGCAAAAGCGGGTCAAATAGGTGTGGGTTGTCGAATCACAAGGATGAATGGCTGAGATTGCATCGGAAGAAGCTATCGGGAGGACATGGGGGCAAAGTGAATGTGGGCCGTCGGATCACGGTTGGGTAGATCCGACGGCGATCGGGTGGTAGAAGTGAGCGATCGTTAACAAGCAGGAGGGTGGTGGTTTCGCGGGCGGGCGGTATTCCTCGCACTGCCTTTGCACCCATGGTGGTTTCCGTATAACCCCGCGCAATCCAATTTGCGCGCAACAAGTGGCAGGAAGCACCGGCGGGAAACCTCCGCGATCGCGTGTTAATGGGCAGGCAGGTCATGCGAGGAGGGCTTGCGACTACCGTTCGATTACACGACGAACAGTCAGAAAGCGAGGAAAGTGCACGAAGTTTAACGTGCAAGCGGGAAACGCGGAGACCGTTAGATCATGGTGATCAATGGTGGAGATTTAGAAAACGACGAAGGGCTGAGGAAGGGAAGAGGATTATGGAAGCACTAAGTTATATGACCGGGTCATATCATGACTCAGAGTTAGCGCTCAGGTGCCGAAATAACATAGGCTTTCACAGTGAAGCAAAGGTGAACATGAATGTTTAAATGGGGAACAAATAGGTTTCAAGAGAAAAAGAAACAGAGAAGGCGGGGCTCCGAGGTATGAAGAAACCAAAGGAGTAGAAGGGGAATGACTGCTACAAGCTCCCTTTTAGTGTAATACAACATGCCAAAGCTGTCTTTGACCTTCAACTCTTCAAATTTGTAGCAGAGCTAACACTGGCTCCTTCTGGGGATGAGATCCTCCCTATGAGGTCTCAAGAACCTGTAGATCAATGCATTCGTACAAAAACAGCTTAAAAACATTTGCCTAGTATCCATTGGGCATGGAGTCAAATTAGGCCTATATTAAAACCTGAAGAAGAAACTGCTCACAATCATTAAGGCCAGAGGACCTTAAACAACATAAAAATTTAAAAACTAGCCAACTGATGAGCCATCAAAATTGTTTCTCCTGCTCTTGACCAGTTCATCATAGATCAGCAAAACTGGATTAATTTGATCCTTTACCTCAAAAAGTTTAGGACATTTGAGCTTAATAGGTAAATATGGATCAAATTTCATCTCCCTTCTGTGTGCTCTCCTCCTTGGATGTTTTTCATGGGAGCCTTTGTACACCTGCTGAATAATCATGGCTGTGTACTTGTCTGTGTCTTCTGTGGCCTGCACAATTAATATGAAAGGTGTACCATTGTGTTCATGTGTGGAGGACACAAAGACATGATGTGCTCCTGCATCTTTCTTAGAACAATCCTCATCCAAGGAGGAGTCCCAAAACTATACACCCTCTTCCTCTGTCATCTGGCAAGCTGCCTTTTCAATCTGTGTGGAGACCTCCTGGGCAGGCATCAGAATATCAAGACTGAGATGATCAGTTTCAGCCTTGAATATTGAATTTTGTTCTGCCTCAATGTTCAAGGGGCAACTTTGAGGGATTGTCTTTTGAGCAGGCAGAGGGACAAAAGATGATGGAGAGCTTTCCTCTCCCTCTTTGATTACTGGGCCAGGGATGATAGCAGTTTGGCTAATTTGCATATCTGCATAGCCATGTGAAGATGAGCTGGCTTTGAGCACAGGTTCTTGGAGGATAGCAAGACCTGCTGCTGACTACTTCTGCTGATCAACCTGTTGTTCTGTAGCTACAACAAGCTCACGAGCAGTGCCCTTGGATATTGCTTTCTCATAGGCAGCTCTGGTTAGGAAAGGAGCACCTTCCAAACAATGGACCTCCTCTTCTTCATCAGGATGTTTTTCTTCCATGCTTATATTTTGACAAAGGGTCTTCACCCTTTGATCTTCGTTTGTATCTTGATTTCTCTGCAAAACCTACAATTGCTCCTGTGCTCTTCTATATGGATTTGGATTTGGAAGTGTAAAGGAACAAGGAGCTCCTGCTTCCTCGGAATACTGCTCAGCTTCTAATTTGGAAACTTCAGAGGCCAAAAACTCTGTCATCCTGGTTAATTCATCGATCTCAGGCTCATAGGATGATAAGGATTGACCTCCCTGTCTTATCATCATTGACATTAAGACATTATAAGGATTGACCTCATAGGATGCTTGCAACAACTACTTCAATGTCTTATCATCATTGACATTAATTGTAGATAGAACATCAACAATATGTATAAGAAGATATGAGATTATTTGGTTACAACTGAGGGTCCCAATTATATACCTAGGTAGATACCCATTCACAAACGGTCATGTCCTTGGAGACATGACTCTTCAAGGCTAATTATTAGTTAATTTTTCATCATTTACGATTTTTAATATTTATAGTGTTTTATATTATTTTTATATATTTTTTATTCATAACAGGTTTCTAAGAAGTGGAATTAACCCCTAATTGCACGGTTTAACAAATCTCTATTTATTTCCATGGATTAGATGGATTCTTGTAGTAGAAGTGTTCTTACGGGCTATGGAATCTTAGGTTTCATATGGAATAAATTCAGTAGAACTCCGTATGGTTTCTAAAAGGTCCAATCTCTATATTTATTGCATGAGGCGTATAGTATGAATGGTATTTTCTACATTCCCCACAGACGAATATTCAAACATGTCCAGGGCAAAAAATCTCACAAAAATTGCAACAATGCAAACAACAAAGAGCGATGCAACTTACTATTGTACTTCATTTTGGGTGACGCTAACATTTGCTCATCTGGCTACAAGCGTGTCGGGTTACAATTTCTCTAAAATTAGACTTTGTCTCTAGGTGCAAGAGATTTCAAAAATGTACAGGCGACTCGAGAACTTGGATTTCAGAATAGAGAATGCGGCAAGCTAAAGCAGACTCGTCATGAATTCAAATGGGGGTGGTAGGAAAAATGCCCTACCAAATGGAGCCTGCAAATGGTAATGGAGATGAAGACAAAGAAGGGTATTTGAGACAGAGACAAAGAAGGTGGGAAGATGGAGACAGAGAGGGATGGGGCCCACGGCGAGTCAACAAGGGTCGGTCGGAGTAGTCTCATCAATGACAAGTCGATGCAAAACCCAAAGGGTAAATCGTCGACTCATTAGACTACTCCAATATTGATAAGTAATGTTGGTGTGATGACAACTATGGCAGAATATCTTTTACATGGGAATTCAGACTTTCATCGAAAACAAAAGAGTAGGAATTAATGGAGTCCTGTCAGTTTTCTAAAAATGATTGTGAAAGTTGATATTGTTAAACGAATATTGACCTAGTTTTTTCGGGCCAATAACAAACATTATAAAATTGCAAATCAATTTGGAATTTCACTTTTATGGAAATTAAATTTGTGAACTATTCTTTATTTTTTTATTTTATGGTTAGTTTTTTAATATTATAATATTAATAATATAAATTTAAAATTATTGTTAAGTATTTTGTTTGCAAGAAGTCTTTTTTGACTTATGATAAATTACTGTATGAGTTTTTTTTTTAATGAAAAAACAAACAAACAAATAAACTTACTAAAAAAAACATCAATAAAAAAATTATAAATTTCTCTATTCAATTAATATATTTACTAATTATTTTAAGAAATAAAATATTATTATTACATTGTAGGAGTGGTCTATATTGGAATTGGGCTTGAGGAATTTTTTTTTTATATATAAATAGGTGAACAAGATTTGAAAAATAATTGAAGGTTTTTCAGTTTCAAATTAAAAATAACATATTTAATTTAAAAATCATTTATTTCACCACATATTAAACACAGACTGTTAATTTAAAAATCATTTATTTCATCTTGTTAATTTAAAAATCATTTATTTCATGTTCTTGTATATTTAATCACACACCATGTGTACACCTAGGCTCACACTGAAATACAGTCACATGGGCTCAAGCTGTTATGCTTTATCTCACATCATGCAAGTACACCTGGGCTCACATGGGCTCACGCTGAGATACGGTCACATGGGCTCAAGTTTTTTTTCTTCCCACCCATAAGAGTTTAGTCTGTGTGAGAAATGGTCACAAGGGTTCACGTTGTTTTGCTTCCCACAAATAAGAATTTGGTCTGTTTCGCATGGAGCATTAGAGAAAGGGTTTTTGGAGGTCGTGCATGTGACCATGTGGGCTGGTGTGTTATGTCCATTGTATATGCCACCTACTTTGTTGGAAGCCTATAGCCATTAACCTACAGTTGTATTTTATTTTTAATTGTTGCAAGAAAGTGTTGTTGGTCGTTAGGGAAAATATTTTGGTCTGAAATTTTACACATTGTTTTTATTTTAATTCTAAACTATAATATCAAAAAGAGACTTGTTCCAAAGTGTTGTTTACTTTGTGTATGAAAATGAATCGGTATAGTCGTTATAGTCGTATCTTGATTGAAGGTGTTTTAGATTACATATGGCATAGTCTAATTTACAGATGAAATGATTTTTTTTATGATATTTTTTCTAGTTAGTTTGAAATAAAATCTAGTATAAATTTTTAAAAACCTGAGTTTAAGTTGTATACTTTGTAGAATTCGTGTGTTTTAGGGGGTTTTCATGGTGTTGAATCCATTTATACATTCAAAAATGTACTTTAGACAACAAAATATTTTATTTTTCCTAAAAAAAAATTGTTGAATCCTCATAAAACTATGCCATTATATATTAGTGTTTGTAGCTGCAATGTGAGACAAGTAATTGGTAGCTTGGTTTGTGCTTGAAGTTGGATAAAAAATTGAGACTTAAGTTTCATATATTGAAAATCTGAAAATTATATATATATATATATATATATATATCGAGGCTACTAATTCACCCATAAAATAGTCGAAATTTTGGGAAATCATCCGAAGTGTTGTTCTTGAAATGTCACTTCATGCGTTCTAGATATAGGTAATTGTTGACATCCATTAGGCCGACATGTGATCCATAAGTCAAGTGGACTAATCAAGGAGATCACTATGTTTTTCATTTAGTCTACTTGCAAGGGATAGTGACACTAGGTTTATTGAAGCGTAAATGCTTTGACATGACTGTAATAATACTTATGTTTAAGACACAAAATCCTAAAGACATCAAGAAGATGTGTTTGTTCTATGGTAAATACATCTTTTTTATGAAACCCATGATGCAAGGAACAATAAATGTCTCTTGTCATAATATTATATTTTACATGTCATAATGAAAATCGAACCTAGTTGTGTTTTCTTCAACATAGTCCTCACTTTAGCGCTTATCCAAATGATTATTATTATTATGGCACAATTAGTTTAATATGTAATCTATCAATCCCTACAATGAAATTGGCTATCTTTCATATATATCCCATATTTCGATGGAAGCCCTCACAACCCTAGGGCCTCAGGTACAAAACCTTACGACATTACCAATATGTAAGAATTTTATTTATTCTATACAACTAGGGGAAAAACCTATTTCCTTTATAACTCTAGTTCATTTGAACGTATTTAAACATGTCTATTAAATGATGAATTTCATTATATCTCACAATTTTGATGTTAAAAAAAAGGAGGGGGATTTTGTCTCATTCCAATGTTATAACATACCTACCAAGTCGTTCCTTTTACAAGTCCTGTGATGTATTATATGATGCCATCACCCATGTAATTGACACCCCACTTTGTTTCTCATCAAACACCATGAGTTTATACAGCTGATATTGTCACATTAAAAAAAATATGAAGTCAATTTTAGCTCATTAATCATTATCAATTACTACAAATCAAATTATTGTACTAGATCAAGCATTCTTAATACACTCACCCCATATTTATTTGTGTTGAATGTTGAATCCATGGTTATTAATATATCATTTGATAGCTTGAAAATGGTCTCCAACATCCACTTCATTTCAATGCCAACTATAAAAAGGATCTCTCCACCATTGTGCTTTTGATAAAAGAAAAAATAATCCTGGGTTTTTTTATACCAAAGTTTCACGCTCATTTCCTCCTTCTTATGAAACTAAGACTTTCTTTTCACTAGATGATTATAGATTTTAACAACATCTTTCATGCATAAAAATAAATCCATATCTCGAGTTGTGGCATCCATGTCAACATATTTTTTAACATGCATTTTACAAACCGAGTCAATCAAAACTTCCAAAAAGAAACAACTCTCTACATAGGAAACCATGTTCCTTGATAACTTTGGTTCATGTTCATACATGTTATACATTATTATTGTTATGTCAGGGATTTGAACCATAACTTTTACATTGAAATGGCATTGACAACCCCTCATTTTCGCAAATGAGGATCTTCGTTTCATTTCATTTTCTCCTCCTTTGTCTTTTGGGCCATATGAACAAGCATAGGTACATAAAAATGTTTGAAAGGTTAATCCATATTACAAATGATAAAGCATGGTTGATACCAACATCTAGAAGCAATGCATCTCTAAAAAACTTACACTTCATATCACATGGAAGCAGTAGGCCTTGAGCATGGGCATTTATTTTGAACCCGGATGAAATAACATGGAGCTTCTGGGTTGATTTCAACTCCTATAATAAATTCAGGAATTATATGTGAAGGGATTTTTGCAATCCAATCAATTCCCATGTTGTTTCCATGTACTTCAGACCAATCTAAATCCTTTCTAGAAAAAATTATCTTTTGTTTAGGGTCTTGCACCAAAAGGGAAATGATAGTTTCCCATTTTCCTTGCTTTACCATTTTGTGACCCACAGAGTTGCTGCAATGGTGACCCAACAAGTTGTTGCAACCGAGACCTAGAAAGTTGTTGCAATAGTGACCGAACAAGTTCCCATAATAGTGACAACATGAGTTGTCACAACGGTGAACCAACGAGTTTCCACAACGTCAATCAGCGAGTTGCTGCAACGTTGAACCAATGAGTTGCTACAAAGGTGAACCAATGAGTTGTTGCAAAGGTGAACTAGCAAGTTGGTGCAACCGTGAGACAATGAGTTGCCACAACTATGAACTAGCTAGTTGCCGCAACGATGAAATAATTTGTTGCTGCAATAGTGAACCAATTGACTTTTGGAAATTAAGTTTGGTGCTCTCCTAACCCTTCACAATAAAAAACCAGTTGTTTGTTTAAAAATAGAGAACTAAGTCAAGTATTTCAGAATAGTAGAGAAGTTCCTCATAGAAATAAAAATAATGAGGGCTACTATATTGCACCAATTGTTAATTGATATGCAATCTAAGGAAATTTAATGTCCAACAGAATCTAAAACCTATTCATAGAGAAACACCTTTTAAATAGTCAAATATTCAAAGGAATCACCATAAGCAGTCACTCTATCCAAGCATCAATATCATCATAGGCATTTATTTCATCCTACCTTGCTAAAATAACTTATCTACATTTTCAACTTTAAGTCTGATATCCAAAAACTGAGGGAATGCAAACATATATTAAAGAAGATGGCCTAAAGTGGCATAAAAATTTAGTTTTATTAAAACTTCGGGTTTCTTTATTAGTGAAATCCCAATGCTTGAAAACAAAATATTTTGTAAGGATCTCGTCTTTCTACTAGGTCAAACAATACTCATGAGGACTGATTTATTTTCATAAAATGAACGATCATATGGAAATAGGGTGCACCATTGAACTAGAGTTTAAGATCTTGTTATTTTTTATGGTAATTCTATGCTTACAACAATTACTTCAATGCCTTATCATCATTGACAGTGATTGTAGATAAAACATCAAAAATACATACAAGAAGATATGAGATAATTTGATTACAATTGAGGCTCCCAATTATATACCTAGGTAGCTACCCATTCACAAATGGTCATGTCCTTAGAGACATAACTCTTCAACACTCATTATTAGTTAATTATTCATTATGCATGATTTTTGTTATTTATAGTGGTTTATCTATATATATATATATATATATATATATATATATAAAATTCAAAACTGGCTTCTAGGAAGGGGAATTAGCCCCTAGTCACACTCTTTAACACTCCCTCTCAACTAGGGAGGAATTCCACCTGTCAACATTCATCCATGGCTATGTTATCATGCCCATCGCATGCCATCTCTGCAACTTGTCTCATCTTTGTTGAAAGATTGATATCATAGTCCAATAAGAAAGGATTGAAAGAGGGTGGGTCAAAAGACCCTGCCATGCTCGCCAAAATGACAGAGGAAAGTCCTCATGTCCAGTGATAGAACCCTTACCAAGCTTGATCCTTTAATGATCAAGTTGTTGAACATCATGCATCCTAGTCATAGTGAATACAATACTACCCTACGTGTCTGTATCTGGTACAAATTAACCCTAATCACTTTTCCCAACTCATTGACTAGATGAGAGGTACTTCCCAAGAGTCCCAGACTACAGGGGTAGGATGTATGCTAGGGTATCCACAGGGGAAGGTGAATCACTCATCTTGTTCTCATATAACGTATTAAATAGGGGAAGGTGAACCACTCACCCTATGTTCACATGTTGGGACATGTACTCCACAGGGGAAAGTGAACCACTCACCCTAAGCTAATATAACTCCAAGAAGAACCCTAGACCCCTAGGATCTCCCAGAGCTTAATGTTTAACCCAATCAAGATCCCTCCATATAGGGGATGCTTCTCTCTAAAAGCTAATAATTTTTCCTTCCAAAAGGCTTTGTGAGGATATCATCAACCTAGCCATCCATCCTTGGGAGCCCCATTGCTCCTCCCAACAGCATAGAGATGATGGCACACAACTCACTAAAGAGATTATTCAAAACACATTGTCTTACAGCTACCCATTCTAGTAGTAGTGATTTTAGCAATCCTTTGTTTCCTATACATCCAGTATACCAAATCAAAAATCATGTTAAAGAAAATATTTAAATAACCTTACTCCCTCTCACTCAGGGAGACCACAAGCCTAATATTTTCTAATTCATGAAGGTGCCCCAGTGCCTATTCTGCATAATTTTATTTCGTACGACTAGACTCTCTCTGGTTTAAGGTGCATGTTGTAATACAAAGGATCCACCTGGCTACCTGCTCATCTTGGGATCCAATAACTTGAAGAATTACCAATCAACATGTGATGCTTCTGACAGTTCATTTCCATAGGGAAGTCCTTTGCTATAATTACCAGGAGGGTTCAACAGAGAACTCCCTCTGAGACAGATAAGATACAACATTCTTCAATTTGTAACCATGAGTCCTACTCATCTTCTTCAAGACCCGAACGTAGCTTCACAGTATGTGCTTATTAATTATAAACATCAATAATTCATAAGGATCTTGTCTTCCCTCTGAAGCCTCTTCATCAATCAGGGAGGCTTAAAATACATCCCTCTCAATGAAAATTTGAACGAGTTCATCTATCTGGTGTACTTGTTGTTCCAGTCAATGTAGGATCACACAGTATACACTATCCCAGTTCATCAGCTAATGGTAACATATTGATCCAGTCAACTATCCAGGCCATACTATAACTTCTAAGAACGTTAATGAATATACGTTTTTAGCGTAGGAATGGTCTACAAAGTCTGCATACTGCATTAATATAGACATCTTCAGTCCTTGCAACAATCACATAGTTAGTGAATTCAGTATCATGAATCACTGACTTCTTTACGAGTGACTGTCTATCGTATCGTCAGTAAAAGATATGAATCACTGACTTTTTCAGCGGTTGGTCCTTGTAATCATTATTTCTGTAAAATCAATCTGCACGAAATGTTTGTTGTCACGCTCAAGGCTGTGATCAGGGGACTCTTCCCATCTTCCTGCAGGCGCGTTGAACAAATGTCAGGGTACCATCTTCCTGGTAAAGGTGGCTTATCACTGTACTACGACAATAACTTGTAACTGACAATACGACATTTTAATATGTCTCAATGTTGTACACTTGTCATGATAATAATTTCTTTTCAAGGGAACCTCTTACGCCTTAATTATATAAAAATAAATATTTCAAAGTAAGCAGACATTTTTTAATAAATTTGGTTTGTCCATAAAGTTTTGAATAAATGTGAAGTGACTGATTCAATTCCCCACCAAGATTAAGATGATATACATGTTAAAAGTGTAATCCTACCAAACTTACAAAAGCTTAACACATAACAAAAGCTTTATACAATTTACAGAATAAATAAGTTTTATTTTCATTAATTAGATGTTAACGAAAATAAATAAATGTATAATAATACCATATGTCAACACTACTTATCTCATATAGTGTTAACACTATGATATTAACACCCCCTATATCTTGTGGTGTTAAGCTACAACTTCAAATAACATTATAGTCTTACATTTAACTTTTTTATTACTTAGAATAAAATTTATACATTGTATATAATACAATAACTTTCTCTTGTATTATATGGTATTAAAGCAATAGTATAAATACCACATGTGTGTAACATTATGATATTACAACTTATTTTATTTTATTAAGTAACAAAATTTTTATACAATTTACAAAATAAATGAACTTTATTTTCAATAAATTTGATTATTATATAAAACACGAGTGGGGATTCTTTAAATTTTATACATTTTACATAATAAAATAACTTTTCTCTTATTTATCCTTGCAACAGGCAGAGGATAAACGCATTAGATTCATGGTCAAACGAGGTATTAATCTATTGTTTACATCAAACAACTATTTATAGAAAGTAACACTCCAAATTCCTATCTGGCATCAACATAAGAACCATATGCTATTACGATGAAACTTTAAAATGAACATGAATAGATCAAAAATCAAATTATTTATGTTATTTATTATTTAAATTTTATTTTAAATAAAAAATATAAAAATAGAAAGTAACACTCCAAATTCTTCCATGGCATCAACATGAGAACTATATGCTATTACGATGAAGCTTTAAAAATCATCCACGGTACAAATTAGATTATAACACCTTCAACCAAACTAATTTATGAAACCATTAACTAACCATTAATACCCATATCTATTTAAACTTATTAATTATTATAGTTAACATCTATACAAAATTATTAATTATGTCAACAATATCAAAATGATAGAATCTATAATTACATAGATATGTGAAGAGTCTTTTAAATGAGTATTACATTATATATATAATGGTTTCCGAAGAGTGTTTTAATTAATGTTACTTAGGTATAAAGATGAAATTTGACAATGAAATTATTTATTTTAATAATATTTAAATCTAAAATTTTTCAAAATTAACAATTATTTAATTACATAAATATAAAAAATAATAAAACCATTAAATCTAATAAGTTATTTAGTTAAAAAATTCCAACCCCCAAACTATAATGTCTAATATTAAAGTGAATTAAAAATGTGAAAATTCCTCATATTCTTTGAATACTAGTAATATCCACACACTGGAACATACACACTATCGCAAACTTTCCGTGAATTTTGAGGGATGGGAATTTAATTGCCAAATTACATTAATGGTTACATTATTATTATTGGACCGTGTTTTGTATCTGGTTGAGTTGATGCCCAGTTGTTTGCTAGTAGAAATATGCTTCATACTTTCTGTAAAACACTTTAAAACTGGAAGAATATTGGATGAAGAGAAAGGTTGAATATATATATATTAGTTTTATCAACTCCAAAGGAATGGAATGTTTTAGGGTAAGATTAAGAAGAAAAACAATGAACAATATAATAATTCTGAATATAGACTTCTACACTTTTTTGCTTCACCAACTTAATTTTAAATATAAATGCATTTTTATTTTACAAGCATTTTTGTTTTTACAAGAAAGAAGAAAATATATTGTAATTGTTGAAAATCTTATTGGAAGCTTTTTAGTGACACATGTCAAAATCTTATTTGAAGTTTTTAGTAATGTGTTTAAATTGCAATAGTAAAAAATCCTATATTTTTATATCAACTTATAAATTGTTGTTTACATCTATAGTCTTTCATATTATTTATTTTCATCTTAATTAATACTTAATCATGATTACACTTTAAATAAATAAATATATATATATATATATATATATATAAACAAATAAAATAAAATATGTTACTTTTAAAACATATTTTTAAATATTTTTATTGTTCTTTAAAAATGATACAACTTATAGCATGACCATAGAAAAGAAATCCTTTTTTATTTAAATATTCAAGACATAAAATTAAATTAGTTATCACCATTCAACATCAATAGCCAAGTGTTATTGTTTTAAAAGTTCCTCTTCATCCATGTATAATCTTCCATTCACATCCATGGATGGGGCTTGTTGAAAAAAGTAGAGATTTTCCATAAAATATATATATATATATATATATATATATATATATATATTAAAATGAACAAATATGACATTAAAGTTTATAAAAAAAAACCATACACAAATAGAATTCTTAGTATCTCTGTTTTGTCAAAGATAATGCAATTATAAACTATCTTGCTATAGAGCTTACAAAAATACATAAACACTACTATACAAAAAGTTCTAAAAAGATAAAATGCTCACATTGTATTTTTCCCAATGCCACCCAAAAAAAGCACTAAATTTCTTGAACCAATTGGCTCCTTAGATGACACAATTAAAGAAAAAGAAAAATTGTTATATAGCATCTTGGAAAAAAAGCAATATGACAACAACAATAAGTAGACAAATTACATTTAACCAAAACTAATTACATCATAGTAATACAAAATAAATTAGTAGTTAAATCTATGTGGCCTTATATTCTTGTATTATATGGTATTAAAACGGTAGTATAAATATTATATTTGTGTAACATTATGGTATTACAACTAATTTTATTTTATGACATAACAAAAGTTTTATACAATTTACAAAATAAATAAAGTTTATTTTCAATAAATTTGATTAAATAATTGTATATTAAAATAATATTTTAGCGCCACTAGCTTATATAATGTGGATCAAAGTTGTGATATTAATGCAACTTATATCTTCAATAGTGTTAAGTGGTATTAACACAACACTTTCCAATAACATCATTTTTTACATTTAACTTTTTTTATTACATAAAATAAAATTGAGACATTTTTAATAATAATAATAATATTATTATTATTATTATAAATTGTGACTATAGCAATTTAGGATAATTATTGTTTTTTTCGTAAAAAAAAATTAATAGTTTTTTGAAGTGTTTAAAAGCATATGTTTAGCTATCTTATTGATATCAAAAGAAATGTACAAAGTGTTTGTGAAGGTTTTTGTTACTCCTCTTCTCTCCCACCAAATATAAACGAAGGGGTTTAACTCGGTTGCCTATTCTACCAATATCATTTATCTCTCTAATTATCATATTCATCCTCTAATGAAATGGATTTGAGGGATTACCTACAGTATTAGAATATAAAGAAAATATTCAACTCTTTAACACCCAACCTTTTTATTTTATTTTATTTTATTTTAAATGTAATTATGATAATCCTTTAATCTAGGGGGACTGATACTTGGTGGGAGGTTTCGGAATTGCTCCTTGCATGTAACCTCCAACTGTTAAACATAAGTCCCTGAAATAAGGGATGCATTTCCATGCTACCTTGGGAAAAGCAGCCCATGCATGCAAGTTTGTTTTGCTCAGTCCCCAGATGGAACCGGTCAACACAGATGCACATGCAAGAGATTGCTCGATTCTTGGAGAAAAATACGCATTTCTGGCTCGGAGGGCAGAGCAGCTGACTGCTGCCCAGATTTGCGCAAATTCAGGGTTGAGCAGCCTTGCTAGGGAAATTTGTGCAAATCTCACTGGGAGTGTTGGTAGGAAGCATTACGCAATCTTGGACCCCAGTAGGCTTCTAGAGAGGATTGCGAGGGAAGGCTGGTTGCCCTCCAGAAATGCGCAAATTTCAAGGGGAAGTTGCTCAGGCGGCAGCTGGACTAAGTCTAGGTGAACAGCCTGTGAGGGGAATGGATCAAGCTGTGACCTACAAGATGCCTTTGTGCAAGAAAGACATTGAAGCTTGTGAACTTGACGAAGCAAGGCAAGCTGTTGTGGAGGCTCCAAAATGAGGCTAAGGCAAAATTTTGGATGGTGGTTGTAGCCGCTACAATAGAGCACAAGTTTGTATGTGTGTTACAAAGAAACCTAAAGCCTATGTGAGAGAATTGGGGTGTTGATATCTTGGCATGTTTACATTGAGGTCAATTATTTATATATCTCAATTTTCAGTATATATCACATTATGTTGAGTTTAAGCAAAATGATTAAGCAGTAGCAATAATAGAAGGGCCCTTGGCCACTGATCCTGTAGCCACTGATTCAATTTCATGCAGTGATAGTATAAATTTAGTTTTCAAAAATTGGGCTTGCTCTATTAGTTCAACAAAGCTGAGATTTCTTCGATTGCACTATACTCGTCCAATTTCCATTGAGTTATCATAGAACCCTAACCCTACTAGTAAGATGTAGCCATTCCAAAAGTGAGGCCTTTAACAACCTAATTCATACTGGGATCTGGATTATTTGTCAGTTTTCAAGTTTCGATGCTCAAAAGTAACATGTCTGTGCGTTTCTTCCCCGAACAAAATGGCATTCTGTTTTCCATATTTGCCACTTTATTGTCAAGGTATTTGGTTTAAAGCAGCTCGTGTTGACCTCCCATGCTATGTTGAGGATGTGGGGCTGAATAAGCACCAAGAAATATTTGAGCCCTCATTTTCACCGGATCAAAATGAATAAAGCTCTTTTCTATGCCACTCTAAAGCAGGTTGAGAACATAATCCGCAAGTTTTTTCACTTTCTCTAGTAGCTGAAATATGTAGGAATTGCATCAGCAAGTGTTCTAATACTAAGGACTCAAGAATCCAAGGCCGCCACCACCACCAAAGAAGACAATTTTTCTAATATAAACATGGTGTGCTTGGCTTCATGATAAAGAAAGATATATTCTGGGAAATTCTATACATCAAACGCTCATTCTGCTGATCCTGATGGTGTTGCAGCATTTCCACACAAAACAATACATAATTTCTAATTCCAGAGAGGGATTTGCGTTAGTAAGGAAATTGGGGGTATATGGGGAGCTTGCTTAATGCAAGGGCTTATATAAAAGTTTTTTGAAACAATAAAATCTACAAATTATATCCTTCTGGAGAGCAGTTCTCCATACTTTGTGTCAGCATGGTCGAGATTTTCTGGTTCGAACTTGAATTCCAATTACATCTAGATGGGAAAAAGGTATTGACTGGTTTCTTTCAAATTTACAATTAGTGCAGTTAGACCATCATTGTTCACGCTATGTTTGACATGATACATGAAGATTCAGCGAAACAAATGCATGTAGGATGAAGTTGAAGGATTCATAAAATTAGTAACTGGTAGGAATATGAAGGCCAATATGAGCTCGAGTATGCTTGATATTTCTTTCTCTCCCTGACAGCAAGGTAAGCCTGGGCCTACCCTGTCCTAAGTTTCAGAGCAGCAAGGAATGGGGAAGGAGGCTTTTGAACACACTAGGAAGTTTCCTCTTTACTTACATCCCTACTTTTCAAATATGTGTCATCATGCTTGCAGAGTCTCTCTTTGAAATTATTTTGTCTTGACTGCCATTGTTCATGAAACTGCAACAAATATAAATTGTTTTGCTTACTGTTATCTATGAAGTAATTTTGTAAGATTTCCATTATTAATGAAGATGAGTGCTTGATAAATTCATCGTTGAAGGATTCCATCTTGATATGCAATTCAATATCCTTCTCACATTTTTCCCCTCAGTAAAAAAAAATCTCCGTATTAAAATAAATCCTCGAGGTTGCGTGAGGAGAGTATTGTCTATCACGCTATTTAGATCCATGATTACTGAGATGTACTAGTGAAAAATTAGAGTTTGTCGCCCTGTGAATTATTTAGCCCGACATATGAGTATATGAGAGCTAACGAAATTGTTAAGATTAAAACATTCAATTTCGAAGAATGACAAAGACCATCGTAAAAGTCATTATCACATAAGTGCACGAGTCATTTTTCAGTTACTCAATATACGGTGATCCTAAACACCAAGATTGAATTGTCATTTATGTATTTTGAGCATGATATTCCTAATGGAGGCTTTCCTTATTGTGTTCATGTTGTTTCTCTCGAGAATTAAAGTGAACCGGAAGATAAGAGTTATATCTTAGTTTTGGTGTATATGAGTGGTATGTTTTGATGTAGTTTTTTATAAATGAAATTAGTAAAGAGAAGTTTAAGTTAAGGTCAATTTTAATGTTGGATGGAAAAGTAATTTATAAATTTATCAAAATTTCATGAAAATTTGTTTTAATATTATTTATTAACTACTAATCACTCAATACGGAAATTATGGATTACACACATTAATAATTGTGTTGAGAATGGCTTAAAACTTCATCCACTATATTATTATTATTATTTTGATATTGCTTTGTCCATCATATTATTATCTTTTATTATTACTTTATTTCTTAACCTAATGCCAGTGCAGGTTCGAAATACCACCATATTATTATCTTTTGTTATTGCTTTATTTCTTAACCTAATGTCAGTGCACATTCTAAATACTTCTTGCATATAGTTGCTTATGTAGTTGGCAAGTTGAGAATTCACAAGCCTTGAACTGATGTGTTTTAGATGTTAGTGGGAAAATGGGGCATAATCACTCAACTACAACCAACAACTTAGACTTTAGAGGAATTAATGACACAAACTAGAATAATTTTTCTGTGGTCTATTTTATCTCACCAACAATATCAAGAATCAGGGAAAATAACACAAAAGCCATTGTAATAGTTCGTCGCCCATCTTTCACAAACAAAACAAGAATTATAATAAGAAATATATCATTGGTGAGTCACAGACATGGTTTCTTTCACAAACAAAACAAGAATTATAATAATAAATATATCATTGATGAGTCACACAAATGGTTTCTCAAAACTACAATGCTATGGAAATGTTTACTTATTGTAAATGTCCTTCGTAAATGTGACGGTAGCTTTTCAAATATAACGTCAATGGCCTCAATACACATCTCTTAAGGCCCATTCGTGACTAGCACACCAGTGTCAAAGAAACCCTGGAGTATGCATTCACACTATGTAAAATTAAACGAGGTGAAATGTTCGCATGTAAAATTGTGAAAATTTTGATTATTATTTTGAAATTCTATATTTAAAATTAAACAAGGTATAAGATCTAAAGTTTTTTTTTATTATAATTTTTTTGTGCATGTAAAATTTTAATAAAAATGAATATTTACTTGTCATTGTTATGGTGCATGTAATTAAATTTATTTAGTTATTTGTATTTTATAAATAAAAATTTATGATTATTTATATTATTAAAAGTGTTTTTTTTTTTTAAATGATACAGTTGATTTCAAATTTTAAAATTTAATTATGAGTTTATTTTTTGCTTTACTTTGAAGAGATGATTTTCCCAAATATTCTATCTCTTCACTATACCTTTACCCTTTTTAGACCATTACTAATAATAAATATCTTCTATCATAACTTTTAATTTCAACCAAAATGGAGAGAACACATCCCGTGGGACATCAAATTCTAGGCGAACCTGAAAATATCGAAACACAGTTATTCGTTTTTAGAGGTTGGTGAAACGTCCGTCCTGCCGTAAGAATTGTTGAACCAAAAGCGCGAAGTGTGAGAGAATATTTAATAAATAAATTTGTAACTTTTTACGTAAATTCTAATTTATTAACCATTATGTTTTTTTAAATAAGAAAATTCATTAATAAACTAACCATTATGTTTTTTTAAATAAGAAAATTCATTAATAAACCAGTTTGACTATGCTATGTTATTTATTTTTTTTACTTTAACCCAAAAAAAAATTATAATTGTGATTTTTTATTATTTTTACAAAATACACCAGTTTGACTATGCCATGTTTTTTAATTTTTATGGGAAAAAAAAATAAAATATATATATATATATACTTGTAATTTTTTATTATTCAAAATAAAGTTGGGATGGATTAAAAAGTTCAAACTTATTATTTCGAGAAATATAAAATTTACATAAAAATATTGTTGAAAAAATTAAAAAAATGTAATAATTAAATAACATAAAAATTAAATAAATTATTTCATTTGATATATTTTTTAAATATTGATGATTTTATATTTTCATTTTTAAATAATACACAGTAATAATTATTTAATATTATTTTTTTTATTATTTAAATGTAAATTATAATATTTTTTTAATATTTTCTATATTTTAATTTAAAATTTAATATTTTATATAGAAATAAATTAAAATAAAGAAACAAAAATTATGAGACAGCTATAAAGATTTTAATCATTTTTTGGCTTTATTTTATTTTGATATCGAGTTTGCTCTCAGTGGAGGTTAACCATCATCATCATCATTAAAGTAAAAGTGGAGAAGATAGGGAAGACATTTTATAAAGTTGTTTCCAATATTTTGAAATGGTATAATTTTTTTTTCAAATTCTTCTATTTTGATATTGGGTTTAAATTGAAAGTGGAAAAGATAGAGGAGAAATTTTATAAAGTTGTTTCCAATATTTTGGAATGGTATAATTATTTTTTAAAGATTATTCTATTTTATTACATTGTAAGATTGAGAAAAATATTATTTTTATTATTTATTTTTTTGAAAAAATTAAACATAGTTTATATATTTATTTTACTTATCATATTCATATATATATATATATATATATATATATATATATAATTGTGAATAAGAAATATTTTTAATTAGTTAAAAATATTATTAAATATTTTTAATTAGTTAAAAATATTATTAAATATTTTTCAAGAATAAAAATAAAAATATTTTTATAATAAATTATACCAATTTTATTTTTTATAATAATAAAAATTATTTTAAACATATTAGCATTACTTTAAATAAAAAAAATATAATATTAGTATTACACATTTTAATATTATATATAAAACTTAGTTAATATTTAAATAAGTTTTATGGTTAAATATGTGGAGATGTTAAAAGTTTAAATTCAAAAACAAATTGAATAGGTATACTTTTACAATAAATCATCGTGCAGAGGGTCCTACGAATAATTCCCACCCTAGCGAAGCAAATTAAATTATTTAAAAGCCTTTTTTTTCTAAATTAAATAAGATTTGTTTTTATATAATAATAAAGCTGAACTGTGGTGCTCAGAAAACCTGATGTAATATAATATAAGTAAGGCTCACTTGTCCAAGGACTTGGATTATATTCATTGCCCAAATTCTGCATTGAAGCGCTTGCCATACGGTCTGAAAACAGGTTGCTACTTGATGCAGACATTTAAAGTAGAGGTGGACACTGTTATGGCTGAACCTGTTGCGTTTCGTAGTGAGTGGGTTGTTCAAATTAAAGCGATGCTCCATGACGACGATGATGAGAATTGTGAAGCAAATGGTAATGGGATTGGCGGAGCAAAGGCGGATGCGATCCTGCCAGTGCCCACGCCTCTGCTGAAGACGAAACCAGAGGCTTATATTCCGCAGTTTCTGTCGATTGGGCCTTACCACCATTCCAGTCTGGAGAAAGATATTGAATCTTCATGTGCTGAACATAAGATCTCAACGGCGGAGATGTATAAAGCCAAGTCCGCGGCCCGGCTGTCGCAGGAACTGCGCCAAGGTGCAGGTAAGGGTTTCAATTCTATAGTTGACATGATGGAAGAGATGCGGGCAGAGATAGAGCGTTTCTATCACTTGCCACCCAGTGAGAGTAGAGACGCGGAGAATTCCCAGAACTTCGCTCTGATGATGGCGATAGATTCATCCTTTCTCTTACATTTCTTAATCTTCCTCTCTACACCTCGTGAAGAATCAGCTTCCAGTCTCAGGAGGCTCAGTGCAGACAATGGCAAGATAATCGAATTAGGTCCGCTTCATGAGTGTATAAAGTGTGATATTCTTAAGTTGGAGAATCAAATTCCGTTGGCAGTACTCAAAGGAGTTTTGGAGAACATCGATGGAAGTGATTTCGATCGATTGTTGCAGAAGACGGCGACGGAACTGTCTCCTTTCTCGGCACACGTTTGTAATGATGGTGACAAAGCAAATAATGATGAAAAGCATTTACTGTCATCATTTACTGGGTTACATGCACGCATTCATTGCGCCAATTCTACAAATGCCAAGTGAGGATGAGAAGCAGAAGCCGCGAACACTTATTTTCTCCCCAGTGCAACCTTTGAACACAGGTATGAAATCGCCCTGAACGTGGAGAAGTTGGCGAAGGGTAGGATTCAATTCAAACCCTTTTGCAAGTGGCCTAACAAGATTCGTTTCGACGAATACTCAGGTATGCTGTACCTTCCAGAGATAAATATATGGGAAACCCACATGGAAGTGTTGTTGAGGAACATGGTTGCCATGGAATTCAACGATCCCAGACGTGGAAATGCCGTGATGCGTTACGTGAGTTTGATGAACTCCCTCATCCAGAATCCTCAAGATGTTCGCGTCCTCCGGGCAGGGGTTAAATTTGATGCCCGTATGCTCGTATTTCTCTTTTTTACCCGTAACATACGTTTTAGTTTTAAATTTTCATGGGCAATTTGTCATTAATTTTCAAAAAAGTCATATTGATGGCAGGTTAAAAAATTAAAAGTTAAAAAAAAAAATTATAAATTATATATATATATATATATATATATTTAACCTTATGTCATATATTTTTTATACTTGTAGGCTGTAAGTTACAATTTTTTATACCTGTAGGCTGTAAGTTACAATGTGGCGACTGGAGTGTTGAAAATTGTTTGTCACTGGATTTGTAACCTGATAATCTCCGGCCGGGGCAACTGCCACCAGGCAACATAAAAAGGACAGTGATCAGATGGCTATAAGATCTGCGGATTTTGCATTCAAATCGCATTCGGGTTTAGCGCTTGAGCATTTACCACTGTAAACTTTGCATTCAATTCGCATTCAGGTTTAGCGCTTGAGCATTTACCACTGTACCAGACTACTGCGTGTCCAAGATATGGAAAATAACAAGTTACAAGGCGAATCTGTGATCCTTGACATGGAAGCGTGCTCAGTTGGATTTTCATTAAAAAATACAATTCTGGGAATGTATGCCTGAGCGGCGACTGCGAGGGCCGAGTCGTCAACTATACTTTTGCGCCAGAGACGCTACACAGTTAAAACCAACATCAACCCCGGTCCCCAACAGAGTTCTGGTCGTGTGTCTGGTGCGATTTCTGTTGAGTTTTCAGCTTCTGTCATCAGTTTATATACATCGCCGATTCGCCGTGGCGGAAGAGCAGTGCCCAACTTAAATTTTGCGTTGCCAGGTTTTTGAAATCCCTCCCTCTCTCTCTGTACAAATAACAATTACACTGTTATAGCTGGTAATTTCTTGAAGTGATTCATGGATGATATAATTGTGTGGTGCCACATTTTATTTTTTGGGATGTGCTTTGCTTTAATTCCAATAGACAGCGTTGCTCTTTCAGTGGTATTGTTAAATAACTTTATTCAAACTTAATCACATCCTGTGGGGTTGAGAGGAGTTTGTGAACACCGACAACGATCCTCTAGGGTTGAGCGGATGTTAGCCTCTCTGAAAACAAACAACATCCCTTTCACCCAGTCAACTCTCAAAGTCTTTGTTTGCCAAAGAAAATATTTGGCATGTAAACTCTCAAAGTCTTTGTTTGCCAGCGAAAATATCTGGTATGTTAAATACAGACAGTTTGATACTGGTGGGCAGGAATGTTTGACACTGGTGGGTAAGATTATTTGTAAAACGATTCCAAACACGAAAATTTGAGAGACGAAAATCAAAAATTAATAGTTTGATAGTGGTGGGTAGGATTGTTTGACACTGGTGGGTAAGATTATTTGTAAAACGATTCCAAACACGAAAATTTGAGAGACAAAAATCAAAAATTAATAAAAAGACTTTCTTGTATCTTCCTAGTCTAGGATCGTGATTTGATCTAGTGTCAATTGTTAAAAATTGTGAACACGGAACAGATAAAGAGCTCTGCAAGAACCTCGTCTTCACTAAAGCGGCCGGCGTTACATATCCGTTCAAAGAGCTCACCCCCTGCTGCATATTCCATCACAATTGCCAGATGGGTCGGCGTTAATATGACCTGCAAACACAAACGCAATCTCAACATACTCCAGATTGCAGAAATCGGCATTCCTTCAATTGCATCAAATGTTTTAACACAAAATATGCACAACCCCAAACTGAATTTCTTGCCTCTTTGAAGCGAACAATGTTTGGATGTTTCAGAGAACGATGGTTGATGATTTCTCTCTGCACATTTTCGTCAATCTGCAAGAAAGAACAGTTAAGGCCCGCTGGGAAATGGGGAACAATGCGATATTTATAAAAATGGATGCAATCTTAACTAGCCCAGGTCCAATTCTCAGCGCATTCGTGGACAAAAAAAAATTGAGTGGGCCTTAAAGAAAAGTTTAAGGTTCAGTGGAGATGTTAATTATACCTTCTCCCCCCTCTCGATGTATTTGACAGCAACAAGTTCTTTGGTCTGTTTGTCGCGCATCAACCTGGCCACACCAAAGTTACCTGAACCAATATCCTTGACGAGCTCATACCGATCGTTATCGTGCATAATTGGCAGGTCCATGGATGAACCTCCTCTATCCATTTCTCTCTGACCGATTGACTTACTCTGCCAATTTATACCAACCTTAACGTTGGGCTAGATCATATTGTAAACTAGCATTCTCTCATATGGGTCCGCCTCCGCCTGCCTTCCTTCCTTCCACATCCCAATTCTCAGAGTCCCATTCTTTGCTGCATCTGATCCTCCTCCCCCTCTTCCTTCTTTAATCCCCAAGTTTCCAGGCCAGGCGGCGTGTCCCATTCCCAGAGATATGGAGAAGGCAAGGAAGGCCTTGCATATACGTGGCAGGTGGGTGAGTGATTTGTATAACTAACGAGACAGATGGACACACCCGGATCGTTGCTAGAGAAGCTCGCCCTTTGCCCCTTTGCAGCAACCCAACTAAAGACATTACACATTATACAAATACGTTAGGGATAGTATACAAATACGTTAAGGATAGCTTGCTTCATAATTTATTGTTTCACAACTCTAATAATAACATTGCACCGCTAAAAAAAACCCAAAGCCTGGAGACCAAAACGGACCCTTTTCCTTAATGACCGTTTTGGACTTTCTTGCTAGCCAGGGATTGCAATCACAGTCAGTTATGATAGAATGTGTTACAACATCATAACAATGGGGACAGTTATGGCTCAGATACGACAACATCGAGACTTGTTCTTGAATCGACAACATATATTTGATCGAGACACAGGAACACGTGTAGTCTTCCATTTTAAACCAAAAAAAAAAAAAAAAACTCAGGACATTTGAATAATCTGGAAAATTTGCAGAAAAATTTGATTAGCAGGTCTCAAAACAAAGTGTAGCAATGAGATTTGAGCCGAATTTTACAACAAAAAATGGAAAATTTGAACAATTATGGGTACAATTTAAAATTAGATGAAACTTGTACAAATAAATTTTAAAAGTCATACGATGGGCAGTTTAAAAATAAAAACGTCAATAAAAAATTCCTTGACAGGTAGGGTCACCCGTCAAATTTAACCCCTGCCTCCGGGATTGTGGTGTCATTCGTACCAACACAGATGTTGGCGTCATCATGAATCGCCGCGCTGTTCGTACAAACATGTTAACAGACGAATGCATAGCCAAGATGTGGAACGACTTGGGTCAGCCCTTCTTTACTGGTCACTTGGGACCTAATTCCGACGACATCGGTAGGGGACTGTTTACTGTGCTCTGGAAAAACGATCGCAAAACCAAAATCAAAAGAATGATTTGTGGACTTTTCGACTACTTATCGAGCTGGAACTTTCTACTTCCTACCGCTGGGTTCTTGGTTTTCGCCATGACTGTCATACAGACCTACTATTCCTTGTACCAAATATACAATACTCCACCTTAACTTCCTGCTCCTCCTCCTTCGGCTTAGTTTGTAATCACTCATTTCAGCTTTTAAATTGACCACTCTATTTGACATGCTAGATTGCCCACCCTGTGTATCTTTTCTATTATCCACCATATATATTTCATGTATGTTTTGTAATGCTCGAGGTCAAGGTTGAGCATTTTCTTTTTCTTTTACCTTTGTTGTTACATACGTATATAGCTATTTCCATTATTACAGGGAAGCTTTTAATTTGTCATAGATTTCTGTCTCACATATTATTATGTGATGCGAAGGTTTATATACTTATTTTCATTATTGTATATTTTGTTTTAAATTTCTCGGTGCACAGCTTCATCCTTTATTTTATTATTCATGCTTTTTAATTCGCCTATAAGCGTCGACACCTATATTGGAATCACTCTTAATTTTTCTTATAAATCCCACAAAAAAAATATTGACGGTGGATATTTAACTTTTACAGAATATCTTAATTTATCCCAAAAAAATATTGACAGTGGATATTTAACCTTTATAGAATATTTTTTTGCAGTAGTTGTCTCAGGTTTATGTTTAACTTCTACAGAATATTTTTGGCAATAGTCTTCTCATTTATATTCTCACTAATTCATTTCTTCACTAAGATTAAGATAATATATTAAATATGTTAAAAATGTAATCTTACCAAATTTACCAAAAAAAATGTCAATTTATTTTAGAATCACAAATTATAATATTTTATATCATATACAGTTAAGTTGATATAATATCATTTAATGTTAAAGTGGTGATATTAATATTACTTTGTTAAAATGGTGGTATTAATATATATATATATATATATATATATATATATATATATATATTTGACAAAAACAGTTAATTTGATATATTGATTCTCAGCAAAAATGCCTCATTTCAGGTTACATAGAAATAGGCAGAGCTCAGATTTTTCCCTAGACAGGAACCAAATGGCTTCCCCCCTAGTGAGCCTGCGAATTTTGAAAACTATATTACGAGAGATCTTCTTTATCTTTCCTGATTTACAGATACAAACAAACTGATCCAATAAAAGACAGTAAAACATTTTAAACAAACAATTAAGGGATGGGATCCCAGTCTTCGTCTCCGTCTCTTAGAAGGGCTCCGGGAGGGAGGAGAACCGCTTTGTTGGCTTCAGTATCAGCTTCTTTATTGTTGTCTCTCTTTACATGAAGAAATTCTAGACTCTGAAAGGAATTTATCAGGGATCTAATTCTGCTCATCAATCTTGATAACCTTAAATCTGAAGGAGAAGAATTGTCCACAATGGCCTTTATAATAGACTGGGAGTCCCCAAATACAATTGCCTCTTTGATACCCAGAGAAATGAGCTGCTTGAGACCCTGGAGAAGAGCCAGAGCTTCGGCTTGAATGCTGGTATTGAAGCCCACTCCCCAGGCGTATCTAAATTCAGTTCTGCCCTCTGCACTTTTGACTACTCCACCTGCACCGGATATACCAGGATTACCTTTTGCTGCCCCGTCAAAAAAGAGAGCATTTCTTGCCTTCTTGATGCAAAACTCAAAGAATTCTGCAGCCTCAAGGCGAATTTGCCATTTTTTTAGAGGAGAGGGATGCCTGGCAATATCAGTGAAATGGAGATCAAGAGAAGCGCCCCATACAGCTTCTTGTCCGCTTAGATCTGCCCCGTCAAGCTGATCTCCCAAACAGTCTTTTAGGTGGCTTTTGATTTTTACCCAGATAATCTTGAGATCGCTCTTCTTGTCTCTGAATATCCTTTGATTTCTTTCCAGCCATATATGCCAGCAGATTAATTTGGGAAGGGCGAGCCAGGCTTCTTTGATGTGAGCGTTCTGAGGAGTGCCACCCGGGTACCTTAACTTCCAGTTTGAAAACAAATCAGAGCAGTGATTAGGGAGGGCGAAGTCTACGCTCCATGGGCTTAAGGATTCTTTCCATAGTTCGGTAGCAAACTTACAGCGAATCATTAGATGGGAGGCGTTTCCTTCATCGTCCCCACATAGCGAGCAGCGGGATGGCCCCATGTAGCCTCTTTTCCGAAGCTTGTCGTCAGTTAATATTCTCTGGTGACAAAGGAGCCAGCAGAATTAGTCTATTTTCGGGATCGTTGTCTGAGACCAAATTCCTTGCCAGGGCTTCGGATCAGGAGGAACATGAGGTTGCAGAGAGATCTGTTTATAACCTTGCGCGACTGAGTAGTGCCCAGGGGTCGAACCCCATCCCGAGTGTCAGATTTCCTGTTGTTCATTGGAGCTTTGCCTGTTAAGAGGGATAGGAAGTTGGCGTAGTCTCTGGAAAGGTTCTGAGGCACCTCAAGTTTTACCCAACTCTGCCAATCACCATTCTCCTAGTGTGATATGTCCCACAGAGTTTTAAGACCCGCTCTGTCCATCCAATCTCTCAATAGAACCAGGGAGCGATCTTCAGATAGGGGATCACTACCCATGATACAGTCATCCCAGATTTTGATGCGCTTGCCATTTCCAGGGATCCAGTGCGCATGGAGGTTAATTAAGGAGGAATCTTTGGCGCACAATTTATGGATCATCGTTCCGGATATTAATTTGGGATTGTCCAAACATCGTGTTCTCTGCCCCCGGAATTATTTTTTCCACAACGCGAGCTGAGCCCAACCCGGATTTGCAGCAATTATCCTCCATAGTAGTTTTGCACCCAATGCGATATTTTGCTTACTAATGTTCTTGAAATTCAGGCCACCTTCCATTCTGGGCAAGGAGATTGTGTCCCAGTTTAAGAGAGGTATTTTTTTCTCATTTGCTTTGCCGCCTTTCCAGAAGAAATTCCTTATATATTCCTCCATTTTCCTCATGATGCCAATAGGGGCCTTCATGACTGCAGATTGGTATATGGGAAGGTTGTTCAAGACATCTTTGACAAGCACTGTCTTGCCAGCCAGATTGAGCCAATTGAAGCCCCAGGAATGGATTTTGAACTTAAATTTTTCCAACAGAGGCAACCAGTCTCTGCTGAGGGCCCTTTTTTGGAAAACAGGGAGCCCCAAATACTTGAAAGATGACCATGAAGAGGAGGCTGCGAAGCCGAAACAGCTGGAGATAGCTTGGAGCGATCTGGCAGTAGAATTCCAACAGTAGATGTGACATTTGCCTTTGTTGAGGCTGCTTCCAAAGTCTTCACAATAAGCATCCACCACCTCTTTGAATTTTTTAGCCTTGGGCAAGGAGGCAACACCCAACAAAAGGGAGTCATCTGCAAATAGTGCATGGTTTATGTTTTTGACACCTCTTGCGATGTTCAATCCCATTATTTCTTGATCAGTCTGCTTTTTATTTAGGAGGAAGCTGAGAACAGAAGCTTGGAGGACAAAGAGCAAGGGGGAGAGAGGGCACCCTTGTCTCAGCCCTCTAGAGGCTTTGAAGAAGTCAGTAGCCCTCCCATTCACCAAAGGGGCAATCCAGGGCTCACTAATACAAGCCTTGATCCAGTTGATAAATTTGAGGCCAAAACCAAATTTGTGAAGGACATCGAACAGAAATCTGTGTCTCACCTTGTCAAAAGCACTTTCAAGATCTAGCTTGATAACCATTCCTTTCTCTTTCCGGTTCAAGCTTGAGTGAATCGCCTCTTGGACCAGGATAAAATTGTCCACAATCTGTCTTCCCTGAATAAAACCTCCCTGATTCTCAGGAATAATGTCTAGAAGGATGGTTTTCAGTCTGTTTGCGATCACTTTTGTTATCAGCTTGTAGCCTATACTGCAAAGGGAAATAGGACGAAATCTGGTGAAGGTATTGGCGCCTTTTTCTTTGGGAATAAGGGCCAGCAAAGCCGAGTTGGTGCTTCCCCCAATTTTCTGACAAGCTTGAGATTTCCGAACCATTCTGCATAAGTCTTTTTCCACAATCTGCCAACAGTTCTGCAAGAATCTGGCAGTAAAGCCATCTGGGCCCGGGGCCTTATCTGGCTCCATTGCAAAGAGGGTAGTTTTTATTTCATTGTTAGTGACTTCTGCTTCCAAAAACTGATTCTTTCTGGCAGTAATCAGAGAGGGCACCTCGTTCACTAGAGTTGATGTGTGCCCCAGGCCCTCTTTTTCACTATATAAATTTTTGAAGTGGAGGAAAGCAGCATATTTTATACTTTGTATGTCTCTGCGATTAATATTCTCTTCCTTGATTTCTGAGATGGAGTTGAAACTTTTCCGGGCTTGGGCTTGCTTGTGGAAGAAGGAAGAGTTCCTATATCCAGCCTTGAGCCAAAGCCTACGAGATTTAACCCTCCAATACTCTTCCTCGGCCGGACTTGCCTTGAGAAATTTTTTTTGAAGTTCAGCTTCCTTATCTAGGCTTTCTTTTGTGATCTCTTCATTTTCCGATTTCAGATGATGGATCTCGAGACGTTCTTAGATCTTTTTCCTTTCCACTGCTGGGTTGGGAAGGGATTTTACCCAAGATTTCAATGTAGCTTTCACTCTCCTGAGCTTTTCCTCCTAGACAAAGAAGGCAGAGCCATTGACTGATTGCTTCCAAGTGTCTTTTACTAATTACATAAAGGACTGTTCCTTAACCCAAAGGGAATTGAATTTAAAAGGGATAGGACCTTGATCCATATGAGCCAGAAGATCAAGTTTAATGGGTCTGTGATCGGAGACACTACAAGGGAGAATATGCATTCTAGATTCTAATCCAAGAAGAAGGAAAGTACTTTGAACAAAAAAACGATCTAACCTTGCAGCGATGTGTCCCGGACCGAGTCTTTTATTGGACCAAGTGTACTTGCCCGACGAAGGTTTTATGTCGTTCAAGTCCCAGTCCTGAAGCAGGTTCGCAACCCATTCTTGCGCCGGATCCCTTATAACGCTTCCTCCACGCTTTTCAGCCAGAGAAAGGGTAAGATTAAGGTCCCTTGCAATGATGATATTCGCTAAATCTTCTGAATCTGCCATGCTTCTAATGGATTCCCAACAGATCTTTTTCTCACCTGCGCTGGATGGAGTATATACATTGAAGAGACAGAGAGTCTCATCTAAGTCGGCGTGTTGTAACTTAGAGAGCAGCCAATGGGTGTTGGCGACCTCTTTGATCTTTGAAAACTTGTTTGCGTTCCAGAGGGTGCCCAGGCCTCTTGATTCACCACGAGCTGAAACAACATGCCCTTCACTTCTCTTCCACAATTTTCTAGCGATATGGAGGAAGGCCTTGTCCTCCATTTTAGTCTCCTAGATGAGGAGTATATTAGGAGATTTGGTTCTTATCAGGCTTTTGATGGCTTCTTCTTTTATTCTGCTCCCCATACCCCTACAGTTCCAGGAGACAATCTTCATCACTTGCTTTTTGAATGGAGAGCTCCTTTAGAGCTCTGGGACTGGTTTCTAGTCATCTTCGGAGTTTTTGCCAAGAGTTTCTCGAGGGTTGGTTGGCTTCCTTGGAGTTTGTCTTTATAAATCTCCTGTTCTCTTTTTTCACGGGCATATTTTCGGCCTCCCAATGATCTTCTAGCCGAGGTTTGCAAATCCCCTATTTCACCTTCTTCTTCTTATTCCTCCGATCCTTGCACTTCCTCAGCCTCTTCTGTGGATATCTCTTTCGGTCTGTCTGCATTGCTTTCAACTTGATTTGATCCCGAGGGGGGCTCTTTGTGGGGCAAAACTTCTTTCGGCATCTCTATTTCTTGGGGTTGTTGAGCTTAACAGCGTGTATTTGTTTCCTTGTTCCTTCATGAGGGGTGTTTGAATCCCAGATCCTGCCTGGGGGACTTTGCCATTTGTATTGCCAATTCTAGAGGCTTTGTGAGCGGTTCTGGTCCTTTTGACCTAAGTCCATCCTTCCTCCTTGCCTTTCTCCCCTTCACTATTCTTTGGACAGCCCCTAGCAAAGTGGCCATAGACATGGCATTTTCTGCACTTGAACGGAAGCTGTTCATAGTCCAACTTTTGGAGATGCGTCCAATTTCCAACCTTAATCTTTATTGCCTCGGGCAAACCAACCTCAAGATCAACTTCAACGCAGATTCTAGCACAATCGTACTGGTCTTTGTTGTTTGCTCGATCAATGAACTTTCCCAAGGTGTTTCCGATGTGCTTAAGTGACTCCCAATTCCAACAATGCACTGGCAAATTGGGCAATCTAACCCACACAGGGACGGCTATGGGAACGTCAACTGCTGGGTCAAAATCGGGCGTCCACTTATTGAGATACAACCCTTGAGGGCCCATGAAATAGGGGCCGTTGCGGAATATCAGATCCTTATCATCCTTTTCAGAGAATTCAAATAGGAAGAATCCCTTCCCTAGAAAGTAGGAAGTGACTCTGCTTTTGATCAGCGGTGCCCAATTCCTTGCTACCCAGCTCTCCGTGGTTTTGGGGGAGGGCCAGAGTCCAGTGAACTGTCCAACCAAAGCATGCTCTGCCAATGATAGGGTGACCTGTATCGGCCCCTCAGGAGGGAGCTCAATCTCAGGTGTCATGCCCCTACACCTGCGGTAGTCTTCCAACCGCTTATAGTGAGGTGTGGCACCACCGAATGCTTTCTTTTCACCAATACTAACATTCATGGACTACGCCTAATTCACTTGTCCTTACTTAGTTTGTGTTTCGCAACCAAGTAAATTTATGTTTTTCCTTTATACCAATGAACACCCATACTCATTCATTATCAACAACAATTATAACAAGAACAACAATTGCACAGTATAAAGGGAGGGGCAACTCCCTGAACAATGAGTCTGCCCAATAATATATTATAATCAATATTTCTTCAATAATACAAGTATACTGGCAAGATCCAAGTCTATACTTAGTCACTTTTACAACATAGGCAAAACAGCCTTTTACAATACATGTACACACTTTGCACAAAGAGTGGGTGCTCACCCGAGCCACCAAGACACTCTTGTCAAGTCTCGGCACAATGTCACAACCGAACTCCAACTCTGGGCACACCTTGCCCAACACCTTCACCTTTCACTGTGAGCGACTTCAACAAGTGCGTGATACTAAGGAAAGCACATGAGCTATGCGCTCAACTGTCCTCTTGAACTGTGCACTTTCCTTCTCCTCAAGAGCGAAGATGTGTTGTTCGAATTGGATGTTTGATGCTCAACGCATTGCCATAATATATACACTATGTAAGTGTGGGTGGGGCTGCCCGGCCGACTGCCCACACACCCTTCCATCGCATAGTTTGGGGCGTTCCTAAGGTCGGCCACACCCCTTCATCTTGAGTCGGCCACCACATCACCGCAACGTGCCAAAGGAGGGTATAAACCCATCGCACTTGTATTTTATCACAAGTTCGTCACATTTCTTATGTCGCACTTCTGTCGTGCAACGTGCCTGCCCGTGCACCGTGCCCGTTCACCCACGCCCGCGTTCGTTCATCCGTGCCCGCGCTCATTCACCCGCGCCCGCGATCTCGCATTTCTTGTCCATCGTGCAGCCCGGCTCGCCGCGCCCGCTTCGCCCAACCGCGCCCGGCTACCTGAGGACCTTACATCCTCCTCCACCTGAAATCGTTGTCGTCCTCGACAACATATCATCCTGGTGTCCATCTCTCAAGAACATCTCCATCCATGATGTCAACTCTTCCACATAAGGCAAACATCCCTACAACATATGTAGAACTCCATCTCCATCATGACTCAACTTAGTGACCAACTACCACCAAGCTCACCATACCAAGGTATACACCTCAACGGTATGTCCTCCATCAGATATCATCTCGATCCATGATCATCGAACCCTCTGCCACAATCTCCATTTCTACGTCCTATGCCGACCTCATCATGTGTCATCCCTCCATGTAGTCTTCCATCAGATGCCAACACATTTGTATCATGTGTTACCATGTCTCGGCTAATCCCAACATATCTCTGCACATTGGTACCCCTCATGACTCGAACTAGTCGGGTGATTAGTCCAACCATACGCCCAAACCATAAGAATGCAGATCCTTATTCCACCACAAGTCTTCCCCTGACTTATGCTACATCTCGGACTCATCAAGAATCTATCAATCCATGCTTAGGTCCATGGAAACTCCATCCCATCTGCAACATGTTCAAGCCATGGTCTTGTTGCACAAGAGTGTACAACCTCTCCACTAGCTCCTACATCTCCACAACAGCATCTGCACAACATCCTTTGCTTCGGCATTCCCCCATAGAATGTCCATAAATGACACTTCCACACATGCACCTGCTTCATGTCCCTGCATAACTGTCATGCTCCATATCTCCAACCTGATGTCCATGACTTTAGTTGTCCATGATGTCCAACCCATGTAGACTCCATCCCAACATCTGGTCATCTGCATCCAAGTCTGCAATCTGTCATAAAGAAGCCTCCTTCAAGGCCCCTTGCAAAGTTGGTGTGGTTCCTTCCTATCAAGGCCTCCACACCAACCTTCCTCCAAGGTTGTTTATAGAGAAAGGAGGGCCAGGAAGTTTCCTCCCTGACTCTCATCCACCCATGTGTCAGATTGATGTTGTGTCCTCAAGTATCTATGCACAACTTCAATCTCCTCACATGTACATCCAAGCTCACCTAGCTTGTCTTTTGTCAACTGAAAGTCATATATGCCCATAGCATACCTGCAAAAGTCCACTATCCCAGCAGGATCTCTACCTCCATAATCCTCATCAACCACTGCCTTTGAAGTAGTACTCGGACTCCCTTCACTTGCAACTCCATTGTGAAGATCATTAGTAGAAGATGCTCCCAATAAGTGTCTCCATGTTCGTGAGGTTGCCTTCTCACTTCCATCATCCTTCTTTCTAGCTCTTGCAACGAAGTCAGTCAACTTCCTTTCCTTCGTTGTTTGAGTCACACTCCCAAGTCCTCTTTGCTCCACATCCTCATGCTTCACATTCGGATCTTTGGGATACAAAACCATAGAAGTCATCCTTGGCCTATACCCGAAGCAACTTATTCTATTCATCGATACCATCATGGTTCTCCCTTCAGCTGTGATCAAGAGAATGTCCCGGTCCACCATCGGTATGGCTTGTGAAAGCTCCATAAAATCCAGCCCCAACACCATAGAATGATCATCCATGTCCACAACCCTCAAGTCCAACTTCCCAAACCACGATCCTACTTTCACCTGAGTGTCCTTCAACACACCATCAACAGCTCTTATGGTAGAGTTGACTGCTTTGAAAGCACTCCATTCCCTCTCCATCTTTGCTTTCTTCCCAAAAGACTTTGTTGCCTTCCTGCTTAAGAAGCTATGAGTAGCTCCCATATCCACCAAAGCTGCAAATCTCTTGCCCTTCACGGTTACCTGCACAAAACTTAGCTTCAAGGAATCACCTCCCTCTATTGGCTTTGTCTTGTGCCTTACATCAGCAACCTTCTTCAAGAATTTGGCCTCAGAAGTGTCAATTGGCTCATGTTCCATCTTGACATTCCTCCTAAGGTACTTCACCTCCCTGCTTGGCTCTTCTAAGCAACTCGATCCTGGTCTATCTTGACTTCCTTCAAGCTTTCCCTTCATCGCATCTTGCTCAAGTGCACCAACCAAGTGTCCACTGACCAAGTTCATAGAACTAAACTTCCGAATGTCCTCTGGATGATCTCGGTAGTGAGTTCCCAACTTGTCAATGTAGTCGAGCTCTTCCTGCTCAATCACAACAACCTTCTTACCAAGAAGCTTCTTCTTTATCTCCTCCTCAACTTGCTTGATTTCGGCTTCCACCCTGGCACTTTCCTTCCTCAACCGGGCTCTTTCATCAAAGAGCTCTTGAAGATCAAGACCACTTTGTTGGATCTCCTCATCAAGTTCCTTGAGTTCAACATCTGTCGTACTTCCGCATTGGCTCTTGAGTTCTTCAAGTTCCCTCCTTAGTTCCGAACAGCTCTCTCGAATCTTCATGTTCTCAGCTTTCATCGAAACCCAGTCAGAACTCCATCGACTCATCTGTTCCAACACTTTGTACTGGAAAGCTTCAACTGCACTATGGCTAGATTCCCCTATCGTATTTTCATCTACCATCTCTACCTTTTCAGCCTTCTCCATGTTCACCAAGTCCATGCAACCTGAACCAAACCTTGTTCTACTTGTGTGTGAAACAGTTTCCTTCACCTGCAAGTACCTGTCACGAGCAACCCTGCTCAACGGCTTCAAACCGAAGCTTTGATCCCACTTTTCAAGTGTGTATCAGCTTCAATGCTTCAACACCTGAACCTGTTCACAAGCTTCAAACCTGCACTTTGTTACGAGCAACCCTGCGCTGATACCACCTTCACTTCGGTGAAGGTGTGTAGCAGATTACACCTTCAATACCCTGAATCAGCTGCTCTGATACCACCTGTCACGCCCCTACACCTGCGGTAGTCTTCCAACCGCTTATAGCGAGGTGCGGCACCACCAAATGCTTTCTTTTCACCAATACTAACATTCATGGACTACGCCTAATTCACTTGTCCTTACTTATTTTGTGTTTCGCAACCAAGTAAAATTATGTTTATCCTTTATACCAATGAACACCCATACTCATTCATTATCAACAGCAATTATAACAAGAACAACAATTGCACAGTATAAAGGGAGGGGCAACTCCCTGAACAATGAGTCTGCCCAATAATATATTATAATCAATCTTTCTTCAATAATACAAGTATACTTGGCAAGATCCAAGTCTATACTTAGTCACTTTTACAACATAGGCAAAACAACCTTTTACAATACATGTACACACCTTGCACAAAGAGTGGGTGCTCACCCGAGCCACCAAGACACCCTTGTCAAGTCCCGGCACAATGTCACAACCGAACTCCAACCCTGGGCACACCTTGCCCAACACCTTCACCTTTCACCGTGAGCGACTTCAACAAGTGCGTGCTACTAAGGAGAGCACATGAGCTATGCGCTCAACTCTCCTCTTGAACTGCGCACTTTCCTTCTCCTCAAGAGCGAAGATGTGTTGTTCGAATTGAATGTTTGATGCTCAACGCATTGCCATAATATATACACTATGTAAGTGTGGGTGGGGCTGCCCAGCCGACCGCCCACACACCCTTCCATCGCACAGTTTGGGCGTTCCTAAGGTCGGCCACACCCCTTCATCTTGAGTCGGCCACCCCATCACCGCAACGTGCCAAAGGAGGGTATAAACCCATCGCACTTGTATTTCATTACAAGTTCGTCGCATTTCTTATGTCGCACTTCTGTCGTGCACCGCGCCCGCCCGTGCACCGCGCCCGTTCACCCGCGCTCGCGTCCGTTCACCCGTGCCCGTGCTCGTTCACCCGCTCCCGCATTTCTTGTCCGTCGTGCGGCCCGGCTCGCTGCGCCCAACCGCGCCCGACTACCCGAGGACCTTACATCAGGGATGTCATCCAGATGCTTGACAAACTTCATAGCCTCAGTAACTTTCTTCTTTAGGAGCGAATCCAACAGTTTTATAAAAACCTCAGCATCAGAGAGGGAGGCGGCAGTGGCTCCATTGAAACGATGCCTTAGCTCGATCGAAGCGAGCGCACCCAGGTCTCAGTGGTCATAATCTTTCAAGCTAACCCAGTGAAGGAACCTTCGAAGAACTAGTCAGAGATCCAAATCACCGCGCAGTATGTGGGCTCTACTCAGGATGGGAGCGTCATTCAGAAAGGGGGCGTCGCGCAGGAAACCCTCCGAAGCGGCCATAGGGCCAAGACAGCGATCTCAAGCGCAGATGATCAGTGGCAGAACCCTTAAAATCCTTACCCAAAAAAAATGTTAGTATTAAAATGATGGTATTAATATTACTTTGTTAAAATAGGGTATTAATATTAGTTGTATTATGTGGTGTTAAAGTGATAGTATAAATATTACATTTGGTTAAGTTGATTTCATATCACTTAATGTTAAAGTGGTGATATCAATATTACTTTGTTAGAGTAAGATATTAATATTAGTTATATTATGTGGTGTTAAAATGATAATATAAATGTTACATTTGAATAATATTATGGTTTTACAGGTAATTTATTTTATTACATAACAAAAGCTTTATACAATTTACAAAATAAATAAGTTTTATTTTCACTAATTAAATGTTAATGAAAATAAATAAATGTATAATAATACCATATGTTAGCACACTTATCTCATATAATATTAACACCCCTATATCTTGTGGTGTTAAGCTATACCTTCAAATAACATTATTGTCTTATGTTTAACCTTTTTTATTACCTAAAATAAAGTTTATACATTGTATATAATACAATAACTTTTCTTTTATATGAGGTTAAAGCAATAGTATAAATACCACATGTGTGTAACATTATGGTATTACAACTAATTTTATTTTATTACGTAACAAAAGTTTTATATAATTTACAAAATAAATTAATTTTATTTTCAATAAATTTGATTATTATTATATAAAACACAAGTAGCGATTCTTTATATTGTATACATTTTACATAATAAAATATTTTTTTTCTTATTTATCCTTGCCGCAAGTAGAGGATAAATGCATTCGATTCATGGTCAAACGAGGTATTAATCCATTGTTTACATCAAATAACTATTTATAAAATTAACCTTATAAATATAATAAATTTATTTTTTTCAAATATTTTAAATTTATTTATTTAAATCATAATTGGTTAACTGCGTTTTATTGTTATTTTCTAATAATAGTTTTTTATGGATACAGAGCATGAACTTGCATTTATTCCTTGGCATGTGTGATTACAGCTTCCATTTATTCCGTGGCATGTGTGACTAGCATGTGCACCAGATGTTGCAAAGAAAACGCCGTAAGGCATAAAGTGTGGAAATCCATTATCCATGTAGTGTGTGCATTATTCAACAAGGTGGATCTCTCTAAATTTGTTGCAAATATTTATGTTGTTGCATTGCTAATTTATTTAGAATCTACTACTACCTCCTCTTCTTGGAATATTAAATTTCTTATCACCCCATGATGACAATCCCTCTAATTATTGGAATCACAATTTTTTCCACTTTAGTGGGTTTACCTTCAACCTAAAGAAACATGAATTTGAGTCACTCAATTAAAAAGAAAATGCTAAATTGCTATTTATCAGGTTTTGAGTAAAAACAATTAATAACTCATATTTACAACCCTTGAAATATTTACAACCTTTTAAGTCTTGTATTTATAACTCATATTTATAACCCTTTAAAATGAAACAAACTATCTATATTTTTATTAATAATAAAAAGAATCTTCTTTATAAAACTGACACTCACATGCTACTCCTATTGAAAAGGAATCAATACTCTTTGATAAGCAATATTCTTTGATAAGCAAGGAAAGCATTATACTCAACCTCAGGGAACTCAGTGGGCAAAATTATCAATAACTAGTTAATATTGATTTGCATCAATTTCTTTTGGTCCAACCAGCAATTAAAATCCATCCCCTGCCACTGCAACAATAATACACCATATATCACCTTCCCATTAAAACTAAGAATGAGCTGCAAGTAAACTGTGAGAATGTGGATGCCTCATAAGCATGGAGTTAAGTTTGATCCCTGAGCTTTGCTACAATCCTCAACTGTAGAAATATTGAAATTTTTAAGAAGACTCTGGCCATTTCATAAGCAGCTGAGTTGACAGAAGAGCTTGTCTGTTGTTGAGTCCCAATCATAGAGATGTCTATATGAGTTATGTCAATGTCTAAGTAGAGCTGTTGAATATGGAATGTCGGTGTAAGTCCTCATCTTTGTCCAACTTATGTCAAAGCAAGGATGCTACATAGGAAGAAAGAATTGGTTAATCAATTTTGGATGATGGCATTTTTTCTAGAAAATGCAATATCTCCTTTATTGATTTCAAAACTCCATTGCTTCACTTGCACCTATCTTCTCAGGCTTTCATATTGATAAAAACAATGTAGAAAATTTCGGTTGAGTTAGTTTCAAACATAAAATCTACCCCAACTTCATCTAATGGGCTTGTAATATAGCCTTCTTTCCCACATTTTCTTGATTATAAAATAATGTCAAAGTAAAACGAGAGTTAGAAATATTTTTCAACAATAGTCACTTGCATGATAATGATGTGTTTTCAGCTATAAAACACTGTTTGCAGTGGCTGGTTGTTAGTGTTAGACTATAAAATCTACCCATTTCAAAACTCCATTGCTTCAACTGCACCTATCTTCTCAGGCTTTCATATTGATAAAAACAATGTAGAAAATTTCGGTTGAGTTAGTTTCGAACCATAAAATCTACCCCAACTTCATCTAATGGGCTTGTAATATAGCCTTCTTTCCCACATTTTCTTGAGTATAAAATAATGTCAAAGTAAAACTAGAGTTAGAAATATTTTTCAACAATAGTCACTTGCATCAGTTGATTATTATCTCGCTTGGTTTTCATCCTTATGGCTTAATATGGACGGACCATTTTCTGCAAGATTAGGAAAGCCTATTGTGTCTTTGAAAGATCGATTGATTAACGAAGGACATAAGTTAAAAATGTAGTGATCATCCTGTAAACAAATATATATACTCTATATATATCAAAGTAGCATATTGAAGGCACTGAATTTGCCCATTTCAAACTCATATATGATATATCTAATCAAATGTTTACATAAACCAATATTTCATCCACAGCGGCTAAGAGTAGTATATATCAAAGACTGAAGACACTGAACTTGCCCAATTCACTCATATATCTACTCAAAAACATGCATGGGAACTTTTAATGGCCTAACATTCCCTGTGTCATTTTTGGCTTTTGTGACTTTTTTATATCAGTCGCTTGTCCAGAAAACTTTGGTTAGTCTAAGCAGGAATAAATTCAAGAAATTATAGGCTCTTGTTTTCTACAATGCATGAGCATTTGATGACAGAGAGGTATTAGTAACTCGTCACTGCGAAACTGAAAAAGGGTACGTAACCAACAAATCATACTACCATATCTGAAGAAAAAGCAGCAGCTAAAAAGAGAAATTATACTAATGCATATATAGTTTACTTGCATGATAATGATGTGTTTTCAGCTATAAAACACTGTTTTCATTGGCTGGTTGTTAGTGTTAGACTATAAAATCTACCCATTTCAAAACTCCATTGCTTCACCTGCACCTATCTTCTCAGGCTTTCATATTGATAAAAACAATGTAGAAAATTTCGGTTGAGTTAGTTTCAAACCATAAAATCTACCCCAAATTCATCTAATGGGCTTGTAATATAGCCTTCTTTCCCACATTTTCTTGATTATAAAATAATGTCAAAGTAAAACGAGTTAGAAATATTTTTCAACAATAGTCACTTGCATCAGTTGATTATTATCTTGCTTGGTTTTCATCCTTATGGATTAATATGGATGGACCATTTTCTGCAAGATTAGGAAAGCCTATTGTGTCTTTGAGTTTGCTGTCCAAGAAGCAGGTCAAAAACATGCATGGGAACTTTTAATGGCCTAACATTCCCTGTGTCATTTTTGGCTTTTGTGACTTTTTTATATCAGCCCCTTGTCCAGAACACTTTGGTTAGTCTAAGCAGGAATAAATTCAAGAAATTATAGGCTCTTGTTTTGTACAATGCATGAGCGTTTGATGATAGAGAGGTATTAGTAACTCGTCACTGCGAAACTGAAAAAGGGTACGTAACCAACAAATCATACTACCGTATCTGAAGAAAAAGCAACAGCTAAAAAGAGAAATTATACTAATGCATATATAGTTTACTTGCATGATAATGATATGTTTTCAGCTATAAAACACTGTTTGCAGTGGCTGGTTGTTAGTGTTAGACTATAAAATCTACCCATTTCAAAACTCCATTGCTTCACCTGCACCTATCTTCTCAAGCTTTCATATTAATAAAAACAATGTAGAAAATTTCGGTTGAGTTAGTTTCAAACCATAAAATCTACCCCAACTTCATCTAATGGGCTTGTAATATAGCCTTCATTCCCACATTTTCTTGATTATAAAATAATGTCAAAGTAAAACGATAGTTAGAAATATTTTTCAACAATAGTCACTTGCATCAGTTGATTATTATCTTGCTTGGTTTTCATCCTTATGGCTTAATATGGACGGACCATTTTCTGCAAGATTAGGAAAGCCTATTGTGTCTTTGAAAGATCGATTAGATTAATGAAGGACATAAGTTAAAAATGCAGTGATCATCCTGTAAACAAATATATATACTCTATATATATCAAAGCAGCAGATTGAAGGCACTGAATTTGCCCATTTCAGACTCATATATGATATATCTATTCAAATGTTTACATAAACCAATATTTCATCCACAATGACTAAGAGTAGTATATATCAAAGACTGAAGGCACTGAACTTGCCCAATTCACTCATATATCTACTCAAATTTCTACACAAACCAATATTTCATCCACAGTGGCTAAGAGTATATATCAAAGTAGCAGACTGAATGCACTGAACTTGCCCATTTGAGACTTATATATCTATTCAAATTTTTAAACAAACCAATGTGTGATCCACAGTGGCTAAGAGTATATATCAAAGTAGCAGACTGAAGGCACTGAACATGCCCATTGCAAAATTCAGACTCATATCTATTCAAACTTTTACACAAACCAATGTTTCATCCACATAGGCTAAGAATATATATCGAAGTAGCAGACTGAAGGCACTGAACTTGGCCTTTTCAGATTCATATATCTATTCAAACTTTTACATAAACCAGTGTTTCATCCACAGTGGCTCGTGATTTTCAAAATATTTATGTATGCCATAATAAGCACTTCACGAATCAACTAGGAATTGAAGGCACTTGCACAAAGAATATAATAACAGAAAACCAACGTATTCTTGCACAATAATATTATTGATGATAACACTATGCATAAATTGCTATTGCTTTGTTGTAAGCCAGAGCAGGATCTTGATCTTCCTTGGCACAGATGTTACTGTCAGATGGACTGAGATGAATTTTTGCAGCCCCATTCCTCAATCCAACTTTATTCCTTTTCAATTTTGGGGCCATGTGAATCTGATAGCAGCCAACAACTTTTTTCTTCTCCTTCTCAACCATCTCACCACCATCTTTCTGCTTTTCTTGATCTTTGCCCTGTTCCTTGCATGCACTACTGTTGAAGTCTTGACAGCGGGATTGTTGTTCTTGGGCTTCAACAACATTATTAGGTTTAATGGACAGTAATTTTCCCACAAACGAAGGCCTGGGTTCGATAGGATTCCCCATCAAATCTCTGAAACCCACAGCCCCCCAGTTGCAGGGATGAATCTGTTCATTCTGTGAAGATCTACTCCATCAAGAATCATGGTGCCAAGGTTGAGAATGCCCTGTGGGCGACCAGAAGGACGACGGACTTGCAGTGCCAAGACCCTCACAGTGCCTAGCAGGGTATCCCTGAGGCAACCCATGCAGTATATCTCCATCATCACAGCAGAGGTTTCACAGTGGAAAAAACTCTCTTCCACTCTGAATATGGCCTTGTCGTTCCAAGTAGGGTTTGCACCCCCTGTTCTGTCAATTTGCGTCGTCGGTTTTTTCTCGAAATTGATCCATACAACACAGTAGGTCATGCACAACAGATTGCATAGCAGAAACGGGACACATTATTGCAGCAGTTAGTGGAACAGCATGAAAACATTATTGCAGCAGGCGTGGAAGAGAACAGGAAGAGCAGAAAGTGGAAACAGGAGGAACAGAAATGGTCGTGGAAGAAAACAGGAAGAGCAGAAAGCTGAAGAGGAGAAACAGAAATGAAGTTGCACGACAGATGTCAACCATATGCCAGTTGAAGGTGCACGCCAGCTGTCAAACATAGAAACAAAGTGTAGACGAAAAGCTCACTCAAAGGAAGGCCTATCGGCCTAAATATTGAAATTTTTAAGAAGACTCTGGCCATTTCATAAGCAGCTGAGTTGACAGCAGAGTTTGTCTGTCGCTGAGTCCCAATCATAGAGGTGTCTATATGAGTTATGTCAATGTCTAAGTAGAGCTGTTGAATATGGAATGTGGGTGTAAGTCCTCATCTCTGTCCAACTTATGTCAAAGCAAAGGATGCTACGAAAGAATTGGTTAATCGGTTGTGGATGATGGCATTTATTTCTAGAAAATGCAATACCTCTTTCATTGATGGTCTCTTTTGAGGGGAAGCAGAAGCACAATTCAATGCAATCCCCACAGACACTGAGATTTCTTCCCTTCCTTCAACCTCTGGTCGAAGAGTAGGATCTATGATGTGCAAAACGCGATGCTTGTCATCAACAAAGTTTTGACCCCATGCTGCAAAATCCTTATCTGATGGTGGCTTCCCAGTAAGAATCTCCAGAAAAATAACCCCAAAGGAATAAACATCCCACTTTTGGTTGTGTTTGAGAGTTTTCAATGCCTCTGGGGCCTGGTAAGGAGATACAAAGTTCTTGGATGTGCCTGGACTGCCCAGCAAATCAGGTGTTGTTTGCAGGCTATCGCGGGAGCCAGTGGAGCGTTTGCTCCCTGAAAATATACCTTCAAGGTTCCTTAGGTGGATAGCAGAGCTACTATACTTGACACTGGCAGTGTCCAGTAGCTTTTCTAGCCCAAAATCTGCTATGTATGGCTCCATGTCAAAGCCCAGAAGGATGTTGCTTGGCTTAACATTTCCATGAACAAACTTCCTTTCATGAAAACAGGGATAGACTCTGCAGAATCCAGAATCTGAACAAGATTCACTGATATTGTTATCTTTAATAAATTCTTATATGAAGCAGCAAAGATGAAAAATCCCAAATAATTTGACACATCACAGAAAGTTGATTCCTATTCCTAAACTTCTCATTTTCACTTTCAAAGTTATATTTCTTGAAGTTGGAACCAAACTCTATATTCTAGCTCTCCTTGCTTATGTAGAGATGGGGATCTTGTATAATCGCTCTTTAGTTCTTTGATGTAACAACCTTCGTTCACATTTATGATGCTTCTACCAAAAAAACCTGCAACTTTCACTTTCCTTCATTTTTTTATTCCTGGTGTTTGTATCCTTCAGAAAATATAGAAAAGACTTTCAAGGTCTACAGTTTCATACATGGTCATTCTAAAAGGCATGGAGAAATCAGCCTCACTGGTGATGGCTTCAATTTCAGGGACTTGAGCAATTACCAAGCCAGTGGGATACTTCTAACTAAGCCAGGAGACTATTTGGAATGATAGCAAATGAAAATTCACTATAATATCAAATGCCACCAAGGTTAGTTGATAACAATCTAGCAGAGATAGTCCCAAGGATTAGCTTGGTTAGAATATGCTTTAGTGCAAATGCTCAAGGAATTCTCAGTATCAAATGTCATTGAATATCTAGTGGTTACCAGCAGTAGCTAAACAGGGGAAAAGTGTGGAATCCATAAGGAACTCATAATATGCAGGCTTGTGATTACCAATAGTAGCTAAACAGGGGAGATTGTGGAATCCATAAGAAACTCATAATATGCAAAACAATAACAATACAATGTAATTTTCCCATCAATTCAATCCATACTGTTATGATGCAACACAATATCCCAATACTGTAATGTAATTAATTGAGTCATTATGATGTGTTCAGTCTCCAAACTGAAGTAATTAATGCAGTCATCAATAAAATATGGCTTACCAGGAATATGGTATAATGGACCTGTTCAATATATAACAACAGAAACATTCCATAGAAACTGATATAAATACTACCGCTAATTGTTCTCCAGCCAAGTAAGAAGATGTTATGTAGAATAAGATACAAATACAAGCACAGGTTCACTTGTCTTATTTCATGGTCTTCCTAAGAAGGCTTATGAAGGACCCTGTGTAGCATTCTCATGGTTTTGATAAATTATCATTTGTTGCCGAGCTGAACATGTATATATAAATATTCTAACTTGAAAAAAGAGCAGTTTCTTCTTTGTATATGCAAACTATAGCGGAACCAATAAATCTAATTTTCAATATTGATTTGCATCAATTTCTTTTGGTCCAACCAGAAATTAAAATCCATCCCTTGCCAATGCAACAATAATAAACCATATATCACCTTCCCATTAAAACTGAGAATGAGCTGCAAGTAAACTGTGAGAACGCGGATGCCTCATAAGCATGGAGTTAAGTTTGATCCCTGAGCTTTGCTACAATCCCAAACCTAGAGATGTACCAATAATGAAACCCTACTCTTAGTTCAAGGGTCTCCAAGGTCCAGAACCAAAAATACCTTTCGTTCAAGGGTCTCCAAGAATTTGGTTTTTTAGTTGAAAGGTCTAAAAACACTTGACGATTCCCATTTGTCAAATCAGATACTCCGTCAAAATAATAACAATTTTCTGGCAGTTAAGTGAACGGTAAATCTAGTTTTGATATAATCAAAATATCATTAAAAAATTCTTGTAGTGTCTAAAATGTTTTCAAGCCCCTCATCAGATTGTACTTCCTCATTCCAAACCAAAAACTGACCATTCAGACGATCAACACATCTTTTACCTAAAACAGAATACTTTTGCACACGCTAATTTTCACAACAGTGCAATTTGATTTCTTCTCTATTTGAAGATCGGAAAGAAAAAGACAGAAAGATCTTCGGATGATACCTTCACTGGTCATGGAACCCATTATCATCATGAACCTTTTAATACATGCTTGACATTCCTTTTTACGACCCTTGGGCATTAACTGGACACTAATTCCAAGAATCTTGAAAATATCAGCTAGAAACATTGTGAGTTTATCAGCGAGTGGTGAAATAGTGGCAGAAAATCAGGAGATGATGGAAAATTTCATTATCCAACACAATTGCACTAGCTGAATTTTACCAGCCACTGCAAACAGTGTTTTATAGCTGAAAACACATCATTATCATGCAAGTAAACTATATATGCATTAGTATAATTTCTCTTTTTAGCTGCTGCTTTTTCTTCAGATACGGTAGTATGATTTGTTGGTTACGTACCCTTTTTCAGTTTCGCAGTGACGAGTTACTAATACCTCTCTGTCATTAAACGCTCATGCATTGTAGAAAACAAGAGCCTATAATTTCTTGAATTTATTCCTGCTTAGACTAACCAAAGTGTTCTAGACAAGGGACTGATATAAAAAAGTCACAAAATCCAAAAATGACACAGGGAATGTTAGGCCATTAAAAGTTCCCATGCATGTTTTTGACCTGCTTCTTGGACAGCAAACTCCATGGGATGACTTCAAAATTTGTTGATCCTATTACTTCACTATTAAAGCATCACGGCCTGACCCAACACCAATATAATCGATTGGTATTCCAACTCTCGATCCTTTCCACATAGAGGCAAGCAGCAGATGGTAAGTCTTTATAGCTTCTCACTTTAGATATATCAACCTGCCATCCAGGCAGATCTTCATAAATAAGCTGCATGTGACCAAGTTATATTAGAATTGGGTACCAGAGAAGAGAAAAATGATTTTATCAAAATTTGAGTTTGAAATGAGAAACTTTCTCAAGGAAACAAGATTTCAAATAACCTTGACATGACATAATGTTAGAAACAAACTGCAAGGAAAAAGGAATATGACATATGCAGAACATTATCTACAAAGATACAAATAAAACTATATAACGAGAGAGACTCAAACTGGTAGCAGGTCCAACACAAATGACCAAATAAAATAAAATTAACAGTTAGATCCATGAAATTTATTAGTCAAAAGAATGCAAAAATGTGTTGTCAAGAACAAATTGAGGGTCAAAGGTTCAAGAGGCGAAAATTATGGGGCCAAAGCCTCAGTGCAAACAAGCTTTCTGTAAGTTTTAGCAAAATAATTCATATCTGATTTTTTAAAGGTAGAGATTGCAGCATAGCACTCGATATAATGATCATCGTAAATGAAGCTGTCTGATTAAACCTCACAAGGATGTGAAGCTTAAGCAGACAGCATCAGATAGGCTGACATTAATGTAACTGTTGCCTCCATGGTACAAACAAATATGCTTCATTTAGTTGTTGCCTACATGGTACTATTCTACTGATTATGGATTTGAACCATATATGTATTCGTATAATCTAAAGATCAAAACACAGGCTTGTAGATGCCGGCCTGACATCTAGTCACAGTATTTTTTCACTTATTATGCCTGAAGTTCCCCTTTTTCAACTGTTATGCATCACAAAATGTTTTTCAAGATACTTGCAATACTCATACATAATAATTACAGAAGCATACTATTTTAAGTTGCCCGTTAAGTAATTGAGATCCATGGCTCTGAATTGAAAGGAAAGTACCTCTACTTTTTGTAGAAGGTCAAGGTCCGCAGGAAAAGATTTCAACACATTTCCATCAGGCCCTTTATAGGCTACCCCAAGCCTAATTCGAGATAACCCAGAAAGTACGTCAAGCTTTGTCAGATTAAGTGCTGAGAAACCATTGATTTGACAAGAATATTTAAGTGCAACCAGATCTAGCCAACCACAACGACGAGGCCGGCCAGTTGTGGTGCCATATTCATGTCCAGCTGATCGAAGATCTTCACCCGCTTCATCCAAGAGTTCTGTCGGGTAAGGACCTGAACCAACTCTTGTTGTGTATGCTTTAGCCTGCAGATCAAAACCGTGGTTAGTCATCAGTAAATTTTTAAAACTTTCTTGATGAATCCAATTTTCATTAGAACTTTAACCTGCATGAATTTTCATATGCATGTTAAAAATCATCTCACATACCACACCAATCATATCACCAATATGTCTTGGAGCAATACCAAGTCCAGTACAGATTCCACCGGCAGATGGATTAGAAGAAGTGACAAATGGATAAGTTCCGAAATCGACATCTAACATGGTCGCCTGGCCGCCTTCAACCAAAATCTTCTTCCTGCTTGAGAATGCATTCATCAAATGAACAGTGTCAGCAATATAAGGTTCTATTCGCTTAGAATATCTCCTGTAATGCTCCACTTCAGTCTGTAACATGCTTTTACTATACTCAAAGCCTTTAAAACGGGATGCGGCATCATGCAAAAGAATATTCAACTTCTCAGGAAATGTATCCATGTGCCTCAAATCACTTACCCCGAATACCATTCCGGATTGCCTTGCTTGCATAGCAAGGACCAATCCCTCTTTTTGTCATTCCAATTAACGACCCTGCAAGTTCTGCTTCTCTCATTCCATCAATAGTTTGATGGAAATCAAATAGTAAATGAGCACGGTCAGAAATCAACAGTCTTTCCTTTGCAAGAAACTCCATTAGACTCAAGCCCGTCTATCTCTTCAAATAGCCCTGGAAGATGCACAACGGCTCCATTCCCAATAACGCATAGGGCTTTCTCATTCACTATTCCAGAAGGGACAAGGTGAAGAGCAAATTTCTTTCCCTCGCTATTGTATATGGTGTGACCTGCATTTGCCCCTCCCTGCGATAAAGATGTAGTATAATCGGTAAATATACTTACCAGTTAAGATGGATTTAACGACAATGAAAAAAAATGGAGGATGGGTGAGTACCTGACAATGGGCCACAATATCATAGCGCTGTGCTAAAACGTCAACGAGCTTGCCCTTTCCTTCGTCACCCCACTGAGTTCCCAGCACTGCACCCACTTGACTCAGGGATTTAAAAGGATCTTCCGCTTTCTCTGCCTCAACAATGGCGTCGGCCTCCTCGACGCTGGCATTGCATTTTATCCTTCTACTCTGCAGTTCAATTCGACCTTTAGCCAAATGCAAGTTCACAGAATGCGCAAACCCTGACCGCAACCCCTGCTGCCTCTTCTTCTTATCCTGCGAAAATCCGTGCAAATTCGGAACACAGAGATCGCTAATCAGCGCAGATGCCATTTATTCCCACAGACCGCGGATTGAGCAACCTTCAAAACCCCAAATCCCTGGCAGAAGCTATGATCCAGTTTAGGCAGATCAGAGGGTAATCCAGAATGGAACTGGGGTAAAGGGGGCTGAAACTGAAGGATTTGAACAGAGGGAAACAGCTAAACATTCAGGAAAGCCATGGATAAAATTTGCCCCAGAGATTCGATGGAGCCCGTTTCAGAGGTCTGTCAGGCAGCACGGGAAGCAAGAGCGGAGAAGACGAAAAAGGTACAGGCAAATCTTTCAGGCTCCGATCTTTCCCTTATCGAACGATTAACCTTCTCTTGATCCAACGATTAACAATCTTCTAATCGTCTAACACATAATCTAACGGCACACAGCAATGACAAATGGATTTTAGGGAAGTTCGTCTCAGAGGGAAACGCCTTACGGCGTAATTACAGGTTCAACGAACATGTTGCTCTGTTGTTACAAACTTGTTGTAAGCAGCCTACGCTGAGAATGGTGAGATGCCGTTAAAATGAGGGGAAAGCATTAAAGATGTCAGGTAAAATGGACCTGAATAGATGGAAAATCAAATTATTTATGTTATTTTATTATTAAATTTTATTTTAAATATAAAATAGAAAGTATCACTCCAAATTCTTACTTCATATCAATGGCGAAATTGTGAAACTTTAAAAACCATTCACAGTAAAAATTAGACTATAACACTTTCAATCAAATTAATTGTGAAACCATTAGTATCGATATCTATTTAAATTTATTAATTATTATAGTTAATATCTATACAAAACTATTAACTCTAACAACAATATCAAAATGATAGAATCTATAATTACATAGATATGTGATATAATGATTTGCGAAGAGGCTTTTAATTGATGTTACTTATGTATAAAGATGAAATTTGACAATCAAATTATTTATTTTAATAATATTTAAATTTAAACATTTTTCAAAATTAACAATTATTTAATTAAATAAATATAAAAAATAATAATACTATTAAATCTAATAAGTTATTTAGTTTTAAAATTCCAACCCTCCATAATATAATGTCTAATATTAAAGTGAATTTAAAATGTCAAAATTCCACATGTTCTTTGAATATTAGTAATATCCACATACTCACTCACTTTCGGTGAATTTTGAGGGCTAGGGATTTAATTGCCAAATTACATTAATGCTTACATTTTTATTATTGGACCGTGTTTTGTATCTGATTGAGTTGATGCCAAGTTGTGCTTTAAAACTGGAAGAATATTGGATGAAGAGAAAGGCTAATTATAAAAATAATAATTTATTTTTTATGAACTCGAAAGGAATGGAATGTTTTAGAGTAAGATTAAAAACAAAAATAATGAAAAATACAATAATTCTGAATATAGACTTTAATATTTTTGCTTCACCAACTTAATTTTAAATATAAATGCATTTTAATTTTTACAAACTCAAGCATTTTTGTTTTTACGAAAAAGAAGAAAATGTATTGTAATTATTGAAAATCTTATTGGAATCTTTTTAGAGACAAGTGTCAAAATCTTATTTGAAGTTTTTAGTAATGTGTTTAAATTGCAAGTAATTCTTTCTTTTATTTGTCAATGATTTAGTAAAAAATCCAATATTTTTATATCAGCTTATAAATTGCTTTTTATATTTGTAGTCTTTCGTCTTTCATATTATTTATTTTCATCTTAATTAATACTTAATCATGATTACACTTTGAATAAAAAAATATTCAAACAAATAAAATAAAATATGTTACTTTTAAAACATATTTTTAAATATTTTTATTGTTCTTTAAAAGTGTTACAACTTACAGCATGACCATAGAAAAGAAATCTTTTGTTATTTAAATATTCATGACATAAAATTAAATTAATCATCACTATTCAACATCAATAGCCTAGTGTTATTGTTTTAAAAGTTCCTCTTCATCCATGCATAATCTTCCATTCACATCCATGGATGGGGTTTGTTGAAAAAAGTAGAGATTTTCCATACAAATTTATACATATAATAAATTAAAATGAACAAATATGGCATTAAAGTTTATAAAAAAAACCATACACGAATAGAATTCTTAGTGTCTCTACCTTGTCAAAGATAATGCAATTATGAACTATCTTGCTATAGAGCTTACAAAAATACATAAACACTACTATACAAAAAGTTCTTAAAAAAAAAAAATCTCACATTGTATTTTTCCCATTGCCACCCTAGAAAAGCACTAAATTTCTTGAACCAATTGGCTCCTTAGATGACACATTAAAAGAAAAAGAGAAACTGTTATATAGCATCTTGGAAAATAAGCAATATGAGAACAACTATACTTTTGACCAATTTTTAGACAAATTACATTGAACCAAAACTAATTACATCATAGTAATACAAAATAAATTAATAGCTAAATCTATGCGGCCTTGTATTCTTGTATTATATGGTGTTAAAGCGATGGTATGTTTATTTTCAATAAATTTAATTAAATAATTGTATATTAAAATAATATTTTAGCACCACTCGTTTATAAAATGTGTGTCAAAGTTGTGATATTAATGCCACTTATATCTTCAGTAGTGTTAAGTGGTATTAACACAACACTTTCCAATAACATCATTTTTTTACATTTAACTTTTTTTTATTACATAAAATAAAGTTGAGACATTATTACTATTATTATTATTATTATTAAAAATATAATAAGAAACTGCGACCATAGAAATCTAGGACGATTATTGCTTTTTTCATTAAAAAATTGATAGTTTTTCAAAGTGTTTAAAAACATAAATTTATGTTTAGCTACCTTATTGATATCAAAATAAATGTACAACATGTTTGTGATGGTTTTTGTTACTCCTCCTCTCTCCTACCGAATATAAAAAAGGGGTTTAACTCGGTTGCCCATTCTACCAATATCAGTTATCCCTCTAATCATCATATTCCTCATCTAATGAAATGGTTTTGAGGGATTACCTATAGTAAGATTCCTGAGACAAAATATGGTAGAATAGAAAGAAAATATTCAACTCTTTAACACCTAACCTTTTTATTTTAATTTATTTTAATTGTAATTATGATAAGCGTTTAATAAACCGCTCAAGTGTATAAGCCAAATAATCATACAATGGACTGTAATGCAACGGCATCAAAATTTATTTGACTATGGAAACCCACTACGCCAATCCAACAATGGACAAATGATATAACATTAACCACTATTAATTTCACCAGATCATATGAACATTCGAATGGCTAGGTTTTGTGATGCGTTCAATCTGCTTACTCCAAATAAGGATCAACCTTTGCTAGGCAATGTGGCAGATTTGATAAATAAGGGCACCATCATCTTACCTCCCACAATAGATGGAGAACCTTTGGCTAAATGGCCTCTTGGCCCTCACTTCCGGTGCTTCACGACTACACAAATAAATGGATGGCCTTTTAGCCTCTACAACCCAAATTTATGTATGGAACGACCCTTTATTCATACGTTGTGTCTATGAACGACCCTTTATTCATACATTGTGTCTATGTGGCCATCACAATAGAGAAACATGCTTTAGTGGGTTAATGCCCGTTAATAAAACATGATGGCCCCACCCTCCAATGACCAGAGTGGTCAAAATCTCAGTAAATGGCGACTTTATGCAACATGATCCACTCCTTAGGATTGGCTCGTAGCCTTCCAAGCACGTATGGAAAATGCTCCCTAATACTAGTGCAATGTATATATGGCTCTGCATCCCTCAACGTATTAGATCTTAGACCCAACCCTTACGCAATTCGTCAACATGATAATTCGCATATACAATCTTTTTGCAGTGATAACGAACATGCCAAACTTCTCTATGATTAACCTTGCCATCTTATGTCGATGCTTTTAACCAATGGCCCAATAATAATAATGTATTTGTTTCTTAAATAAAAAGAAAGGAATTAATATCTGCAAAAGATCTAGATAAGATCTTCTCGTCCTTTACAACTTACATGGACAAATCTCATAACCCTTTGATGAAATCAAAAAGATGGGAGAAATCGAACCAGCTAAGGTGGTATCTAGTACCACTCAAGTTGGGTTTCCAACTAGGCTGAGATAGGATCCCATCAAAGCTAGCCTGAGGATCTCACCTAAAACTCTCACTTGTAGAAAACTCGTCTAGCTTCCAAATCAAATGCCAAGAGAGAAAATCAAATTACATACCTTCCCTTCGTCTTTCCTCCTTCCTTGTTATAGATTTCGACTGGGTTGTTTCCAAATTTCTACAACTGACCATAATACCATCGACTAATACCACCGACAAATACCATCAAAAAATAAGTTACGAAAATACCTTCTTACCTAATTATTTATTAAAATCCATTATTTTTCCCTTTTTGATTATAAATCAAGGGTCCCCTTTTTCCAAAACTCTCCCTGTCACTAGCCTAAGGGAACAAAGGGCTAGTAAGGGTGACATACTCCAATAATCAGTTGGTTGGGGATATTATATTCCTTACCACCCAAAATTGCTTTCCCTCAAGTAATTTAAGTGTTGGATGCTACAATATATGCTCTCCCTTCTACTTCAAAGTGGGTTGTCAGTAAGGCTGTAGACAGATATATACTATATCTCCCACTTTGAAACTCCTCTCCACTCTTTTAAGCTGCTCAAATGCCTCTTGTGCTTCCTTTGACCATACAAAGGCTCCCTTCTTAGTGTGGTCGGTAAGCGGGACTATCAGCTCTGAATGCCCTTTGAGAAACCTTTTATAACGTGAGTAGATACCCAAGGAGCCCCACAACTTTGTTACATCCCTAGGAGTGGGCCAATTAAGGATGGCCTCAATCTTCTCCTAATGCACTTTGCCCCCCTAGCCTTCGATCATGTGCCCTAGATACAACATTTATGTCAAGAAATGCTCACATTTGGAGCTTTTAGAATAGAAATACTACTCTAAATGTCATAGGTACATCCAACTATAGATCATGATGATTGCTTGGACCCCTTCCTCTAGCTCAAATCCCCTATCTGGTTGCAGATATCTGAAAAACTTTTGGTGTGTTTGTAATAATGCCATGTTGTCAATATGTTGTTATGTTGTCTTCCCTACATAACTCAATATTCTATTGTCCATGGGATATCCCCATGTCAATGATCTACCTCCACTCTATTGGATGTCACGATCTTGGGAAAGTACTAATGGATCCCTCTTTGCATCACCTTCTTAACATATGGCCCTGTAAATCCATATTCAATCTCCTGATAGTTAGTTATATGTGTCCCAATTGAATATAGCCATTGGACCCCTAATACCACATGGGAATCTAGGAAATCTACTACAAAGAAGTTATCGGTAACTATGTCATTTCCCATTGTTCGACTCATGTTGGGAACTATTTTGGTGCACGACATGTGGTTTTGTTCCTTCTTTCCAAGAATCAAGGCTGTAAATCCTCCATCAGTTGTCAACCCCCTTCTAGCTTAAAACTCTGCATCAATGAAATCGTTGGAGGCCCCACCATCAATTAACAAATTCACCTTTTCCCCATGTATGATACCCTTGATCCAAAGATTGTGATACTCATAACTCCTGTAAGTGAGGAAATAACTCCTTCATGGGTCTCCTTTGGTAACTGCTCTACCCCCATTCCTTGTGATTCTCGCTAATCCTCCTCTGGTACTTCTCCCTCATCCTCGCTATTAGAAAATACTTCAATATAGTGGGATTTCCCTTTGAGACATCGATGCCTTGGCACCCAAGGTTCCTGAGAGGAGAAGCATAGTCTCCTCCTTCTGATGTCTCGCCTGGTCTCATCATCCATCTAGTTCTTCCCTAACCATTCCTTTTGTGACTATCTAATATCTTCATCCTTCTGAGAAAAGGTTATTTTGGGAGTGGACCTGGTCTTTGGTACTACATCCTACATATCCTTTGCCCTGCTAATTTTACCTTGTAAGTTTTTGGGCTTATAAACTCTTACCCATCCATGCAAGGGTTCTGACAGACCTTCTATGAATAACATAATTTTCTGGCCCATTAAAATATCAATGACCATTACAACCAATCTCTAAAAATTATTGATATAGGCTTTGACACTTCCTATTTGCCGAAGCTGAGTTGAATCCCTAAAGTCTAACTCAAGGTCCTTCCTATCGAATCTCTCTATCCTCTTGTTGATGGTGTTGGACCCAACAACATTCAAGGGGATTTCCCCAGTAAGAAGTCCCAACTAGTCCTTGGACCGTTTGCAGTAGGAGTCCCAGCAGTGGGTGTAATGTAGTGCCTTGACCGTGGTAGTGTGCAGAGATAAGTATGATGACTTTCGTCAGAAGCAAGTGTGTGACCTTGTAGCGAGTCAAGTGAGATGCATGGGGGTTCTAACACATGAAGATGAAAAGGAAGTGTGCCTCTTAGAAGCTTGTAATAGTACGCAACCTGAAAGGAACACACGAGCGAAATGACATCGCAAACTGAAATGCAGAATAGTCCACAAAAGAAAGTGATAGGTTAATCCAATAACACACATTTCAATAAGATTCATACAATTGCATACAAAGTAGTCCATAAGAAAAATCGTAAGTTAAACAAAATACATTGTTAAAGAAACCAGAATAGTCCAACTACAATAAAAGCATATGCATTAAAGTGTGTTGGATCAGTTATTATTCTTATAAGTGAAAGTTCCATCCATACATACACCATTAACAGCTACTGGCCCCAATAGTAGAAGATCACAATAAAAAACACATGATCCTTCAAAGAGGTATACTTGCTCTATGTTGTGGAGAATCCAAGGCTCATCACAATACTCCCAACCCTTCTCTAAGCCTAATCCTAGCCAAAATTTTGACTCCCAAAATCCAATTCTATGAGTTATGAGGTTTTATTTATAACAAAGGGTGGGGTGACCCTTGAGATTCCCCATGTGACTCTTTGACTACCCTCATTACTCTTCAACTTCTTTACAAATAACTCATTACATTACATAGTGATTGTTCACATTCAATTAATTTTACAAATAATATACATTTTCCGCACGTACCCATGTGAGACAAAATAGGCTAGAGAAAACCTAACAAGGCAAAACACTATGACTCAAAAGTTTGGGGAAATACCAACTTGGCAACATCCACTTGATGACTTTCAGTGACATATTGATACCAAGCTTGGTAATGTGCTATGGTGTCCCCATACTGCTTGATAATGTCTTTTTGATAACAGACTCTTACCTCCATAGCTTCTGGGTATATAGTCTTGGAAACCTTATCCAACTCACCCTGAAGCATGCACAACATGGTCTTGACTATAGCAAGACCACAAATGTACTTCTACATGTTTTCTGCGCTCAAATCCAAGTCATTGTTGGTGGCCTCTCGCTTTAGTTGCTCCATGTACCTATCGATCTCTAGCCAGACTTGGTTCTTCTCCTTAGCATCGGTGAGGGAACTGATTGACGAGATCTTGTGTGTTCTCACCATGACATCCAAACTCTTATACAACCGTGCATATGAAGCTTGTATGCTATTGAAGAACGGAGCAAGTTGCTGATAGTTTTGGATCAACATCCAAATCCTTACTTTGTCTAGCTTTGCCTGCAACATCATTATCTTTGACAAATGTGTTGGTACAGGTGCACAACAAACTTAAATAAACTTAACACAGCAGAACAATCAAGCACATAAGAGACAGTTTTTAACGTGGTTCACCCAACCAATCTGGGCTACGTCCACCAAACATAGGCATCAGGAATTTATTAATCAAATTGGAGATTACATAATGAAAACCTCATAAAACTCTCACCCTCTCAGCAAACCATCTGAATGGTTGCCTATTATATAGCATAGAGAATCTAACAGCCTCATTAACTCCCTCACATCAAATATAGGAGGCATTAACTCCCTCCCAACAACCTGGAGTTAATTTATGACCTGAATTCTATTGTTGTCATCAGCTGAGATTTTTCCTATTTTGCTACAAACAGAAAATCTCAACAATCTCCACCTTGACAACAATGCGCCTGATGCCCTGTTATTATTATTTTATCTTTTCTGCAAGCCAAGAGAAGCCAAACACCAGCGTAGCTTCTCTAACAAAACTGGTTTCGTGAACATGTCTGCACAGTTCTCCTTTGTATGCACCTTTTCAAGAGAGACTCCCCTTTCAGTGATAACCTGTCTTACAAAATGGTACTTAATTGGAATATGCTTTGATTTGCTATGATAGGCCGGATTCTTAGCCAAATGTATTGCACTTTGACTATCACAAAGTAACCTGATGTTGTCTTGTAACCTACCAAACTCACCAAGCAAACCTTTCAACCAAACTGCCTCTTTGCAAGCATGAGAAGCAGCAATGTATTCTGCTTCAGTAGTGGACACAGCAACAATATTTTGTAGCTTTGACATCCAACTTATAGCTCCACCTGCAAGAGTAAAGACGTACCCTGAAGTTGATCTTCTCTTATCCAAATCACCTGCAAAATTGGAATCAACATATCCGCAAACAAATTCACTACTCTTATTGTAAGAAATACAATAACTACTTGTGCCTCTCATATACCGAAGCACCCATTTCACTGCTGACCAGTGCTCTTTACCCGAATTTGCCATGTACCTGCTGACAACCCCAACTGCATGTGAAATATCTGGTCGAGTACAAACCATCGCATACATTAAACATCCTACTACATTGGAATACGGAATTCGAGACATATAATCCTTTTCTTCATCTGTATTAGGACATAAACTCGAAGAAAGCTTAAAATGGGACTGACACAGGCTTCACATTATTCATACCAAACCTCAAAAGTATTTTCTCAACATACTTCTGTTGTGATAGCCACAGCTTACCATTGCTCCTGTCTCTGAAAATCTCCATGCCCAAAATCTGTCTTGCCGCTCCTAGATCTTTCATATCAAACGTCCTTGCCATCTGAGTCTTCAACCTGTTGATTTCTTCAATGCTTTTGCTTGCTAAAAGCATATCATCAACATACAACACTAAGATAATGAACATGCCATTATTTAACTGCTTAAAGTAAACACAATGATCATATTCACTTCTTACATATTTCTGACTCAACATGAAAGAATCAAACTTCTTATACCACTGCCGAGGCGACTGCTTCAGGCCATATAATGACTTCTTGAGCCTGCAGACAAATTTCTCATTGCGATGCTGAACAAACCCTTCCGATTGTTCCATATATATTTCCTCATCTAAGTCTCCATGTAGAAATGCAGTCTTAACATCTAATTGCTGCAACTCTAAATCAAACAAAGCCACTAATGCTAACACAATTCTAATTGAAACAATTTTAACCACTGGTGAAAATATCTCATGAAAGTCTATGCCAGCTTTCTGAGAAAACCCTTTTGCAACCAGTCTCGCTTTGTACCTGTCTTCCGTATCATTCACACCCCGTTTCAGCTTGAAAACCCATTTACACCCCACAGTTTTCCTGCCTTTCGGAAGCTCAACCAGATCCCATGTACCATTCTTACTTAAGGCCATCATTTCGTCCTTCATGGCTGCTTTCCACTTGTCACTATTTGAACCTTCTACAGCTTCCTGATAACACAAAGGTTCATCATCATTAGCGATCAAAGCAACTGAAGTAACATGATCATCATACCTTCTCGGAGGGCGTTTGATCATTGTAGACCTCCTTAAGAATGTTTCTGGTGCTTCCACAATTGGTTGTCTATCATCCGTAGGAACTTCTTCATGATCGCCATCTGAGACCTGTTCATGACCTCCATCTGAACCCTGTTCATAATCTGATTCTGAAACCTGTTCATGACTAGAATCTGAACTTTGGCCGTTATGACTATCATTAGAAATGCTATCAAACTGAATATGCTGGAAATCAGATACATCATCCTGTTTCAATCTACTATTTACATCTAACTGTACAAGAGAGGATTCATCAAACTTTACATCTCTGTTGATGATGATTTTGCGGGTAGTAGGATCCCACAATCTATATCCCTTTGTTCCAACACCATACCCAACAAAGATATACCTTTTAGACTTTGGATCTAACTTAGTTCGCTGATGTTTACGCACTAGAGCATATGCATCACAACCAAACACTCTGAGTTTAGAATAGTCACAAGGGTGTCCTTTCCATACCTCTTGCGGAATCTTGCAGCCTATTGCCGTTGATGGAGATCGGTTTATCACATAACAAGTTGTTGCCACTGCTTCTGTCCACAACTCCTTTTGCAACCCGGCGTTACTCAGCATACACCTTGCTCTCTCTAGAAGAGTCCTGTTCATGCGTTCAGCAACTCCATTTTGCTGAGGAGTATAAACCGTGGTCTTATGCCTCTCGATCCCTGCATCCTTGCAATAGCTGTCAAACTCCTTGGAGGAAAACTCACCACCATTGTCAGTTCTTAAACATTTTATAGTTCTACCAGTGTTGTTTTCTACCAATGCTCTAAACTGCTTGAAAACTGTAAAAACATCAGACTTCTTTTTCAACATGTAGACCCATACTTTCCGAGAAAAGTCATCAATAAATGACACAAAATATGACGAGCCACCATATGACGCTGTAGGGGCTGGACCCCAAACATCTGAATGGATATAATCAAGTATGCCTTTACTAGTATGTTTGCCTATTTTAAACTTTTGTTTACTTTGTTTACCAAACAGACAATGTTTACAGAAATCCAATTTTCCAGATCTTAGATTAGGAAGTAACTTTCGGTCAGCCAAAATTTTCAATCCTCTTTCACTCATATGCCCCAACCTTTGATGCCATAAGTGAATGGAACTATTGTCATGTTCAGACACAGACACATGATCTGACCCAGTTCTACCTTCTAACTGAAATAGATTTCCTACTTTCTTAGCTTTCATAACTAGCAAGATACCTTTATAGATTTTCATAACTCCACCTTGAATTACAGTTTTATATCCATTTGAATCAAGTGCTCCTAATGAAATCAAATTTTTCCTTAAATCTGGTACATGCCTCACATCTGTTAATATTTTGGTTGTGCCATCAAACATTTGTAGTTGTACACTTCCTATTCCAACAATACTGCAAGTGACATCATTACCCATGTACACGACTCCATCATCAACTGATCTATATGTTTTAAACCAATCTCTATGTATACACATGTGGTTAGATGCCGCGGAATCTAACAACCAATGTTGATCATGTTTTGAAACATTAATAGACAATACCTCATCACTCATACCTGAACCAGATACTGAACCTGTATCTGTGGTGTTGGCTTCCTTCTTTTCTGTCGAAGAGCCTTCTTTAGCAGCCTGCTTTCGCTTCCAGCAATCCTTTTTCAGATGTCCAGCCTTGCCACAATGCCAGCACTTCACCTTTGGCTTCTTTCCTTTGGACTTTGAGCGAGAGTCGCTATGCTTTCCCCCGGAGTGTCTCTCTCGTGAGCGACCTCTGGCCATCATTACCTCTGATGTAGAGGTGTCTGCATTCGACCTCTTCCTCGTCTCCTCAGCCAACAAGGCTCCAACAACATCGTCAAACTCAAGGATTTCTGATGTACTAAAGCTTATGGAAGTAACAAAGTGATCCCAGGATTCGGGCAATGAACATAGTAGAGTTATTGCCTTATCCTCTGAATCAAATTTCACATCTAGACTGTCTAATTGCACCAATAAGGTATTAAAAACATTCAGGTGATCAGCAATTGAGGTACCTTCTTTCATCCGCAAACCGTAAAGCTGCCGTTTCAGGAGAATCCGATTTGTCAAAGATTTCGTCATATAGAGCTTCTCAAGCTTCGACCACAAGCCTGCGGCGGTTTTCTCTGACACAATGTTGAACAGAACATCGTCCGCCAGACATAACCGAATTGCGCTCAGAGCTCTATCGTCCATCTCATCCCATTCATCCTCCGTCATGGAAGGAGGCCTTTTGTTTTTCCCCAACAGTGCTTTTGCCACACCTTGTTGAACTAGCAGATCGTGCATCTTTACCTTCCAGATCTCAAAATTATTCTCGCCATTAAATTTCTCAATTTCAAACCGGGCACTTTGAGTTTTCGCCATTTGTATCAAAAAAAACAATAATCTCCAAAACCAATGTTTAAATACCAGCAATTAAAAAACAAATTGCCTATGCCTTTAAAAAAACATATCTGCCGATTGCACTTCACACAAAAAATTTCTGCCTATGCCTTTGTTTTTACACAACAAAAAAATTTGCTGTGAATTACAATACAAAAGACCAAAGACCACCGCCAAAACAAACAATTCCCTGCTTCTGGCTCAAAAAATCTGCAATATGCATGCGCACTTAGATGCCTTTTAAAAAAAAAAATTTCCTTTTACTTGTGCAAATTCCGCCCCCCAAAAAAAAACACATACATATAAACCTGCGCACTTATTTGTAAACCTGCTGTCTCACTGCTGTGTCACTACCTCCTCACAGCTTATCCCCGGACAATGCGAAATACAAATAATGCAATTCACATTTATTGAAGGTCTCAGAGTTTTAAAAGATGGTCTCAGCGTTTTAAAATTCAGGCTCCACCAGCGATAATACAAATGATGCAATTCACATTCAGCGTTTTAAAAAATGGTCTCAGCGTTTTAAAAAATTCAGGCTCCAGCAATAATTAACCAGCGCACCAGCAATTTAAAAAATCAGGCTCCACGCAATAATTAAAAAAAACATACCCACGCTGATGTATATCTGCACCGATGTTAAAATGTATCAACGCCGTTTGATACAAAAATCCATCTCCACGCAGTTTGTGTATACCAGATCCACGCCGGTTTTATAAATTGATTTCCACGCAGGTATCAATGCACGCCCTATCAACGCCACATCAACGAATACACTGGGTTTTACGAATACACTATGGCAGCAAAGCAATCCACCGTTTTACGGTTCGACAGCAGGATTTTATAGATATATATAGCCAGCACAATCAAGAAGTAATGTGCTTTATCAATGCACCGCCAGCACCAACAACATTTACACGCAGGTATTCGGCTTCACTCAACCTGATACGCCCCTCCAACATGCGCTCTGATACCAATTGTTGGTACAGGTGCACAACAAACTTAAATAAACTTAACACAGCAGAACAATCAAGCACATAAGAGACAGTTTTTAACGTGGTTCACCCAACCAATCTAGGCTACGTCCACCAAACATAGGCATCAGGAATTTATTAATCAAATTGGAGATTACATAATGAAAACCTCATAAAACTCTCACCCTCTCAACAAACCATCCGAATGGTTGCCTGTTATATAGCATAAAGAATCTAACAGCCTCATTAACTCCCTCACATCAAATATAGGAGGCATTAACTCCCTCCCAACAACCTGGAGTTAATCTAGGACCTGAATTCTATTGTTGTCATCAGCTGAGATTTTTCCTATTTTGCTACAAACAAAAAATTTCAACAAAATGAAGTGCGGCTCTCCTATACTTCATTATCCATTCTTGCACATGGGCGATGACAACATGTATATCCCTAAAAGCCTGGACAATATTTTTGCACTGCCACTCGAATATGAATTACACTATGAGTTTATTTTTTGCTTTGTATTCAATTTACCTTTACCCCTTTGAACCATTACTAATAATAAATATCTTCTATTATAACTTTTAATTTCAACCAAAATGTGGTTAACACTAACACATCCCGTGGGATATCAATTTCCATGGAAACATGAAAATATCTAAAGACAGTTATTCGTTTTTAAAGGTCGGTGAAACGTCCGTCCCTTCCGGAAGAATCGTTGAACGAAAAGCGCGAAGCGTGAGAGAATATTTAATAAATAAATGTGTAACTTTTACGTTCATGGCATTGGGAGAATGATAAATTGATTGATTAAAGAGAGAGCAATTATTACCTTCTCTTCATCATCATGGGAGAAGCATAGAAAGAGTCTCTGCTTTCTTTTTTTTTTACCATCTATGGTTTTGTTTCTTTGGGAGTAGGGTCAATGCTGTGCCGTAAAGGGGAGACAGGGTGACCACCGATACAAGATAAAGCTTTATTCCGATATTCTTTAATTTAAATATTTTATTCTAATTTATTTATAGCTATGACTTTTCCTAAATAAGAAAATCCATTAATAGAAAGTATATTTTGTAAAAGTAAATAAACCAGTTTGACTATGCTATGTTTATTAACTTTTTTGGAATTTTAATTTGATCTTTTATTATTTTTTATAAAGTAAACCAGTTTGACTCTGCTATGTTTTTTAATTTTTTTTTAGGATTTTAACTCAAAAAAATTATAATCATGATTTTTTTATGATTTTTACAAAATACACCAGTCTGATTAGGCTATATTTTTTTTAATTTTTATGGGATTTTAATAAAAAAAATATACTTGTGATTTTTTGTTATTCAAAATGAGGTTTGCACTGATTAAAAAGTTTAAATACAAAATTTACATAAAAATATTATTGAAAAAATTAAAAAATGTAATAATTAAATAACATAAAAATTTAAATAAATTATTTCATTTGACATAGGATTTTTTTAATAGTGATGATCTTATTTTTTATTTTTAAAATAATACAATAATAATTATTTAATATTCATCTTTTTACTATTTAAAAATAAATTATAATAATTTTTAAAAATATTTTTCATATCTTAATTTAAAATTTATATTCTATATAGAAATAAATTAAAATAAAAGAACAAAAACTATGAGGCCGCTATAAAGATTTTAATAATTTTTTTTGGTTTTATTTTATTTTGATATTGAGTTTAAAGTGAAAATGGAGATTTTAATAATTTTTTTGGCTTTATTTTATTTTGATATTGAGTTTAAAGTGAAAATGGAGAAGATAAGGGAGAAATTTTATAAAGTTGTTTCCATTATTTTGGAATAGTATAATTTTTTTCAAGATTATTTTATTTTATTACATTGAAAGATTGAGAATTTTTTTTTAAATAAACATAATTTATATATATTTTAACTATTTATTTAATCAAATATTATATTATATATTTATTTTATTTAAAAAATAAATAAATATTTTATTATTATTATTAAATTTAATTAATTGATTTTTTTTATTATATTTTAATAATCAATTAATAACAATAAATTTTAAAAATTACATTATTGATAATGATGATGGTGGTGGTGGTTAATGTCTAGAGACTAAACTTTGGTTTATCGGACCAAAAAACAAATTATTTAATTTGATTTAAGATTTTATTCCTATACTCAAAAAGCCTAGAGAGAAACCTCCCAAAAAAATCCAAAATTTATATAACTATTTTCATTATTATATATTTTGTTTGAAATTTCTCAGTGCACAGGTTCACACTTTATTTTGTTTTTCTTAGTTTTTAATTTGCCTATAAGCGTGGACAGATATATTGGAATAACTTTTTAATTTTGCTTATAATTTTTTTTTTTTTTTTTGTAGAAGGTCGATATTTAGCTTTTTAATTTTGCTTATGAACAAAAATTGGAAAGTGGATATTTAAGCTCTATAGAATTGTATTTTTTATTTTTCTTTATTATTAAATTATAGTTATTAGATTTAATAGTATTAGTAGTATTATGGAAAAGTTTGAAAATTTGATAGTTTGATTTGGTTTGTGAATTAACAAATATTACATAGTAGTTAGTCCATGTCGCTTAATTTAAATATAGCTAAATTAAAATAGAAATTAATAAAAATACAAAGATTAAAATTTTAAAATGTTATAATTAGATTAATTTTAAATTGTAATTAATGCAATATTAAATTTTGTAAATTAACATTATTTGTATTGTAACATAGAAATAATTAGTAATAGTTTACATTTGGCTTTTTATAGTTTGTGGATAGGTCTTATGAAAATCTTATTATTAGACTTGAGTATAGAGGTCCTATCATAAATTTCTATTATACTTTGGTTTGTAAATATGAGAAATTCTATATTTATTTATATTACAAACATCTTATTATTTTGAGTATCATTCATTCATTAATAGGGTAAAATCTATCATATGTGGTTAAGTTCCCACAAAAACTTAAGTGACTTCTACCCTTTAAAAATATAATGCAAAAATAAAAATATATCTCTCACATACCATTAATAAATCTTTTTAAATTATATATATAATTTTAAATAATCATTTTCAATTATATATGTAATTTTAAATAATATATTTTTTAATAGATTATATTAATCATTAGCCATTTTTATAAATAAGAATATAAAATGATTACACTTATTAACAATAATTTTAAAACTTTTCAAAATAAATTATGTCATAAATATCTATCCTACATTTTAATGTGATTTATGTACTTTTATTTAATTAATAAAAGCAAAAGACAATAACATGTTTAATTTAAATATCACTAAATTAAATTATTTTTAAAAAAATTATATATTTTAATGTGTAATATATACTATAAATTTTTTACCAAAAACCTATTGTAATATCCACTAAGAATATTAAGTCCACTCTAAATTTGATACGATGCACAATAAATTGGGTTAACGGATTAATATACGCAAGCCGGGCACAATTTTCAAAACACAATTATAAATTTTCAATTACCCGTGCGAACCATTTATTCTTCTCTTCACTGCTCATAAATGATAACATTGGTTGATAATTTAGTCTTCTCTTCACTGCTCATAAATGATAACATTGGTTGATTTTTTATGGAGTAGATATTTGTAAAATAAAGTAATCTTTTATGTTTTATTTTATTATATTTAAATAAAAAATTGCCCGTAAAAAATTTAACAACTTTTTTTCAAATTAAATTTTACTTTAAACAAGTATAAATTTATAAATTAAATTTTATTTTAAGCAAGTATAAATTTATAAATTTTAACATAGGTTATTATATAGATTAATAGATGCAGTTTTTTAATCTAGAGTTTGTTTTTCTTTGTTTATAAGTAATTAGAAATTCGTATAATATATAAATTTATTTCGAATATAAAATGTTGTTAAGGTGGAATTTATATAGAAATTTTGTTTATATTGAATATCATATAATTTATGGTGTAGTTGGGTATATGGATGAATACAAAAATTGTGACAATCTTCTATTCTAAAGGTAAAAAACTACATGTTTTGGTCCAATATAATTGTATTTGTAACATTTATAATTAAAAACAATTTTAAAAGAGTTTTTGGAGTTTTCAATGTTATTTTTTTCTAAGGAAAAATTCAAACTTTCTATTAAAGCAATAAAAAATTACATTTGTAGACGCATTTAAGGATTTAGAATATTTTATGTGCACAAAATAAACATAGAGTAAGTCATCTCTGGGTGGTAACGTAAATCTCTGTACTACTCAAACACAAAAAAAAAACCAGAAAAAATGAGCCAAGTCCAGTTCCCGAACCTCCTCTTTATTGAGGAAAACGACCCAAACAAGAACATAGTAACTGTGCATAAATACAAAAATTTAATGTTTCAAAATATAATATGTTCTTATCCCTTGTAAAAACAAACAGTATCAAAAAAGAGACCAAGAGACCATAGCTTTTGCAGAGAAGAAAAAACATTTTGAAATAGGCCTTCCCCAAGACCAAGAGACCATAGCTTTTGCAGAGAAGAAAAAACATTTTGAAATGGGCCTTCCCCTCTCGATAAGGAGGCGAAAGGTTGTTGATCCGACACACGGATCCAATCCTTATCAACTTTTGTTATGCACCAGTTTCCCATAGCCAGTTGCAAACCCTCCTTAGAAAGGAGGCAAGTGGCTGAGTTTCACTCCCTGTAAATATGACAAACAGTTATAAAGTCAAAATTTTGTTTTAGATGTAAGTTTTCTTCTAGTAACGGAATCAAAATATAATTTTGACATCTTTGTTCTCCATTGAACCATTTAACAACATTGTGTGAGTCACCAAAAATCTGGACCGATCCCATCCTCATGTGAGTAAGCCAACATAGTAAAAGTTTTAGGGTTTGAAATTCTGCATAATTATTTGTTCCCATGCCAAGGCCCACCGAAGCTTTTAAACTTTTTTGGTTGTTGATATGAATGACAAGGCCCACACCACAGATGTCATGTGGATCAGACACACCATCAAAATAGGCCCATGGTATATCACCCCTGATTTGTTCTTCTCTTGTTCACCTAGAAATATTTACAGGATTTGGTAAGGGGATAAGAGCATAGATTGAGGCACTTTCTACAACAATACGAACATGAGCAGGGACCAAATCCTTAAAGATGCTCCTATTCTGAGCCAGCCAAATGCCCCATGAAATTATTAAAGGGACATTTGTCATATTTTCCTCCTGAACTTCATCCCACCATCTTTGCCAGGCATCACACATGTTTTCCAGATTCCAAGTCTAAGTCTTCCCCAATAATCTCAAAGTTTCTTCCCATGTTCTAATACTGAAAGGGCACTTTAAAAAAAGGTGTTGTACGGATTCCTCCTTAATTTTGCAGAGGGTGCACCAACCTAGACCTTCTTTGTTTCTTTTCTATAAGTTATCCCATGTAGGGATTTTGTTCCCGAAGATACACCAGAGAAAAAAAAGTGTTTTAATTTTGCGGGACATTTTAAAACAATGTAAACTTTGAAACGGGAACTATAAACTCAAAACGGGAACTCGGGCCCAAAAACCTCAAAAAAACCACAAAAACAGTGCTCAAAACGAAAAGTGTGTATACTGGAACGATGTTTTTTTTTTAGGTGTCAATTTTGCGGCTGTTTTAAAAATGGCAGTGACTACGAAATTTTCCTGCAAAATATAGCTTCAGAACGAAAGTGTTGATACTAGAATAATGATTTTTTTTTTAGGGTCAATTTTCATACTTTTTAAAAAATGCTAATAAAACCAATTTTTTATGTCTCAAACAAAGTTCAATTTTAAGGAAAAAACACATTAATGTTTCTGGTAGAATATCATTTTTCTTTCCTAAGTATAAATTTAACATGTTTTCAACCACAACATGCTAGATACAAAAGAAATTGAAATTTTTTCAACTATAAAACTAAAAAAACATGACATTATGAACAAATTATATCACTGAATGAATTCAAAAGTCTTTATTTGTATACTGAATAAAACAGACATTATATCTCTAATTTGATATTGCATTGTAGATATTTAAACAATAAAATTTATCATACTTAAGACATAATCCAACAACATAAAAATGCTTCATAACTTCTCATTTAACAAAATATGGAAAACATTAATTTTATTTGAAGATACGATGCATACATCAGTTATATAAACTATCTTAAACAATTATTCAAAATCACTCATATTTTCTTGCACACCATCAGAATTCACATCTTCAAATGAGTGACTGGATGCTGACGAAGATGTTCCATATTCTTCTCTTTCATCAACTAGTGCCCCATCTGAGTTCACATGCATGCCCAACATTCCAGGTTTCAAAAGTCTTCTAAATCTACGACTGGTTTCAGCAGACTCCCATGTCAACACTGTTCCTTCTGGTAACAACCTTTTTAGAATCTCTGTCGTCTTGAAGCGAAGAGTTCCTCTCTACTTCCATGGTGGATTTTTGCAAACAATACTAATTTTTTTTATATATTTTTTCTCTACACACTAACCATAACATAACCATACTTATTTGAATGAAAAAGGGACCAAGTAAATTGATTGTTATCCCCCACTCTATGTATTTAGTGGTTTAAAATTTAAAATTGTTCTTTAACTTGTTTGTCTTTTCATTATTTTCAAAAAAAATTCCACGTGGTGCATCAACTCGCAGTGATCATTGATGCTTTTACGAGCCACACTATGTACAATGGGTTAATATATAGAGCATATTGTTGGTTTATTATGCTTGTTAGTATACTTAGAAAGAAAGGACATACCATTTATGGTGATTTGGTACATCTTAACTCGCTATTGAGTTAAAATTTCCTGCAATTGTCGGTCAATTATTATTATTAAATGTAGTAATGCACCTTTAACAATGCTCCAATAGATCTTAAGTACATTAATAAACAAATTTCATGGCCGTATTGATGTGCCCTTAATTTCTATGATGCACTACTGGTGGTGCTCCAGGACATAAAAAAAACACCATGAGATAATATTTTAAAAAATTATTGTGCCAATGAATGCATGATACTTGAGAACACCAATGTTCTAAAAATTATTACAACGCACAATTGATGATGCATTATAATAAATTGGGAATCAATGACTTTTACTCATTATTTTGGCAGAAAACTTTAAGTTTAATATTCAATGAATATAACAAAGGGTAATTTAGACTAGATTTTTTTTATTTTCCACCCGCCCCCCGCCTAAGTTTAATATTCAATGAATATAACAAAGGGTAATTTAGACTAGATTTTTTTTATTTTCCACCCGCCCCCCGCCTAAGTTTAATATTCAATGAATATAACAAAGGGTAATTTAGACTAGATTTTTTTTATTTTCCACCCGCCCCCCACGCCCAGAAAGATCTAATAAGCACCTTCAAATTACCGAGCTTGATATTGCATACTCTAATCATAATATTTGACTACCTACACCATATCTATGTGTGAAAGCTCTGAAATGTTCATCCATCCGGAAACCTGCCCAAAAGTAGTGGAAGATATGGCGGATATATATATATATATATATATATATATATATATATATATATATATATATATATATATATATATATACCATGGATTTGGCACCCTAGATCACTCTTTCTACAATATAATAGCATAGAATGGATATATGAATACTTTCATATGAAACGTGATAAGAGTTCATTAAAATTTCGAGTATTTATAGAGTGGCAATATATCTAAGAAATCTAAAAACAAATTAAAACAAATTTAAAAGTAAAATTAATGAGCCATCCGCAGTTTTAAATATCCAACGAAATACACAACCGCTAATAAAACTACCATGTTTACTTTTCAAAAACTCATTACTCAATTAGATAAAATCGTATACACCTTTTACATTAAAGCCACGTAACAACTTAATAATGTGATCTCTTCTACTTTCTTGGATTCACAATAAATGGATTTGAAGGACTCATTTACAAAAACCCCCTTCAAAGATGAATTTAGTTATGGTATTTTAGATTCATACTCCAGATTTGGTTCTTAGTTCACCTGCATGTAGGCATTTTAGCACTTACCGCACAAGATCACTGTGGAAGGCGTAGTGTGACACTAAATGATTCGCCTTACTCGTCATTTACACTCACTTGTTTCTTGGAGCATGTGTCGCAAAGGTTTTTTTTATTACCATGTTGTCCTTAATAAAGGCCCTTCTGGATCCAATTCCTCTGGTTGTACCTTTAGCACTGGATGACATGTCTTTCACGTGGCAAGAAACAGCACCCCAGTGCACGCGCTCTCTCTGCGAATCCTGTACGCTAAAAAGTAGTCAAGATCGTTATATAAATTTGAGCTGGGATTTTAGTGTTTGTTTTATCTGATTTTCCCAGTGATAATTGCTCATGCCTCAAAGGGTTAGAAAAACTCTTTTCCACATGTCTTAGAACCCTAAATGTAGCCTATTCCAATATGCGTATACCAGCCATATGCGTATACGCCTAAATCTGTTTCAATGTTGAGCAAGAATAATCGGGCCGGGTTGACGTCGTTGTCACTGAACATAACAGGTCTTCCAAGTCTCGATCCGAGGGATCAACATCAACGTGCTCGCAGATCCCCGATGTTACCGAAAGCAGAGACGCGGCTGGAGAGCCCACATAAAGATAGGCCAGCTTGGACACGTTAGGTATCTCACTCAAAACAATGACAAATGCGCTTTAAGTCACTTGGCCGCCATGTTCATCCAGAGACGTTTGTAAGGAGCGGAATAAACATGGTGCTATTATAAGGCGGCGCCCGGCGCAGCGCCACCCCCGGGCCGCCCCGCTCCACCCCTCGAGCCGGGCGGGGCGGCCCGGGGGTGGCCCTGTGCGGGCGGAGAGACATGAATTTGATACCATCCTGCTGTATAATGCAATGTCGCACTTATGTTCAAAATAACACCAGCTTCTGAAGGAGACTTTCCAAGTCCACCTTTCTTTAAATATTGCAATGCAGAATTGCACATTGTAAATGTGCCAACAGAGTCAATATCCAATACTTAAATCCTCTGCAGCACAAAGAAAATTGCCGGAGCGTCGATTCCGGGAATCAACGCTCCAATGGATACAGCAGCCAATTGAAGGCTACTCAGATGGCCTGTAAAGATGAGTGTAACGGACCCGATTGCATATTGGCAAATTGTGGTGATGATAGCAGGCCCTGCGATAGCCCACAGCTTTTTGGATTCAATCCAACTCTCCCTTGCAAACTGTGGGAATGTTGTAATGGGAGGTAAGTCGCTACTTCTCGCATTTAGTTGTTGCTCGGGCTCCTCTTCTTCGGTCGCGAGCAATGGGGAGCACGGAGAGTCCGCCATATTTGTCACACCGCTTCCATATGCTTCTTACCCGTACGTGCATATATATATATATATACGAATCTTCTTTTCAGATAGTCGCCAAAAATTGCATGTAACTTTTACAGCTCTCGTTAGTACCTGAGGGCGGGCGATATTCGAGTGGACAAACAAAGCCAGGCGAAGTTGTCATGAACCGAGACCAGGGGACCATGAAAGCGCAAAACTAGGCTGTCAAAAAGATTCTCCACTGACACAGGTTTATATATGAATTCACGCAGGGCGACTTTCTTCCTTTGCATTTAACTGCACGGTGTGGGTTCTCCCTTTGGCGGTCATGGTTGGCGGTGCTCTCGAAGGCCTCTCCTAATCTTATTTTAGCCGTGTTTGAAAAAAAATATCTATTAATAATGGATAAGAGTTCCTAAGAATCCATTGGAAAATACTAATCCAAAAACTCCTCCAAATTTCATTAAACAAATCTTTTGGACAACATCTTGTACTTCATTTTCTTATAAATGCCATTATTTTTAGGCCACTCACGTGCTAACTAAGTGAAAACATATGGTGAAGTTGTTAACCCTTGAAAATACGTATTGAAGATTCCTAAATTTTAGAGTCAGTTCCCTGGCCACGACCCAAGGGGCCATTTGACTCTAAGCCCTCCATCATTTGTTCACCTTCTATTCAATGCGAGCTTCACCATTCTAACAATACCTCCCTTCTTTACCGACGACTCCCGTCACGGTCAGAGGATGTGGCATATCAACTTCTGCGGATAGGAATATGGCTTGTCGGCCTTTGCAAAATCCACGAACTACATTGATAAATCTATTTCTAGGGCTGTTATCGTATGTCACATATTAAATTGAACCAAACTCCCCAATTTTAACGTTGTGTCGATGATTTCATACATAAATTCAATATCATTATACAATTGTACAAGAACAATAATCTAAACAAAAGTACTTCCACCTGTATCGGGCCATATATGACGTCCCAAACTATATGCAAATATTTTTCCATCCAGCTCTATAGTATTTTAATGCAGAAGAGTATTGATTCTAATTAGACCTACAACCCTCCAAAAATATTTACTAAAAAAAGTTCATTTATTAGGCGTCCATCCAATTGAGTGACTATCCAAATCCAATTGATATAGCGGCAAAATTCACCTACATTGATAAATCTATTTCTAGGGTTCTATTGTATGTCACAAACCAAACTCCCAAATATTGACATTTTGTCCATGATTTCATCGATATATTCAATATCTTCATTTGATTTTACGAAACAATAATTTAAACAAAAGTAAAAGTAGACACAATATGGCTTCACAACAATAATTTAAACAAAAGTACAAGTAGACATAATATGGCTTCACAAACTATATGATAATATTTTTCCATCCATGTCTATAGTATTCTAATGCAGATGCCCTTATTCTATATTGGTGCGCTTATTCTATATTATATCCATGGTACAGGTATCCGTGCAAGTTATAAACAAATATTTCATGAAATCATTAAAATGAAGCCTCAAACTTCCACCGAGCATTTGTCTAATTATGGCAAGGTGTGTACTCATGGTTTTGTATTATAAATGTAATTTAATTTTTTTACGGTTTTAATTAAGATATTAATAAAGTATAATAAAAATAAGTGATGATAGATGCTATATTTTAATTGAGTGGATTATTTTTAATTGGTTATATTTCTCTTTAATTTTCATAACTTAATGTTTTGACCAAGAACCCTTTTTGGCGTGAAAAGCTTACGAGTTGGGGTTTATAACTCTCACCAAATACATTTTAGAAATGTTTGTCTTTCTTCTTAATGAGTCTTTGACTGCTCACACTTACATTACTAGAACATGCTCTTTTGAGGTTACCTGTGGAGATTTAATTATGTAGTATATTCCTTTTATGGTTTTCTATACAAATTGTCGATTGTACAAGTGTACAAGTGCTTTATAAATCATATCTGGGTACATTGTGTGGAGAACTATGGTATCCCCAGGCAACTAGATGCAAAAAAAATTAATTATGTTTTGCTAGGGATAGTAAAAGGTTACCTATTATGTTATGCATGTTGCTTGTACATCTTCTTTGGTGGTTGTTCATTTTTCATTATAAAAATAAAGAAAAACCCTTATGTTCTCACATCTAAATTTTGTTTCACCATTTTGGGTATTAAACACCTTGGAAGGAAACACATGTGAATGATAAATCCTATAATAGTATGCTTGACATATATTACTAATATTACTAATTTTAAATTAGTTTTTCTTTTAATTTTTCTTAGCTCTCATGTATTACTTTCTTCGACTCTGATATTTTTCTCATTACATTATATTAGTTACAGTTGATACTTTTCAAAAATAGCTTGAAAGCCTTCATTCAACATATTATGTTTATGTGTGTTAGATAGAAATATCTAGAACAATAAATTCACTTAGTATTAAAAACAATCTACACATTCATTTACACATTTTTTTATGTTTTCAAGAGTACTTATATGTGTGTGTGTATGTGTGTTTAGTCTGTGGATAATGCAGGCTTAACCTAGGGCTTGCAGCAATCTTCAAGCCTATTAATTAGCGTTTATGATTGTTCCCCTTTGGTTCAATGACTTATAGTTTGTTTATTAACCTTGATAACTAACCTAAGCCAAAGAAATATTACATTCCTCTTTTGATTTCATAATTTTCAAATTACAAAACATTAATACATTGGAATAACCACAAGCATAAAAAATAAAGACAAAAATCAGAAAACAAAAATACATGTTTAACATTCATTCGCTTATATGAATAAATGACTTGGCCTACCGCAAAACCACAGTGAATAGAAAGATGCTCTACCCAACCAATGGGAACTGGTACCTATACTGGAACTCCCCCTGAGCAAATTTTCTTTTTTGTTTTGCTAAACTAAGAGTTGTAACTTCTATTTCATTAAATCGGAAAGAAAAATACATAAAATACAACAGTCCCCAAGGAACTTTGGGCTAAAGAAATATCAAACTGCTTAAAGCCATAGACCCACAAACAGAACAACAAAACCCTCGAAAAACAAACATAAGTCAACACCGTTCGATCACCCCTCAAAGATCTGACGGATGAGGCTCATATCGGGGCGAGAACCTGCAACCACGTTAAAATTAGAATCGAACCCAATGAGGAAATACGGACCATTCTAAAAGGATTTTGGGTCTGAACGGGGGGATAACCCTCGAGCATGTAGTCCACCCGAAATCCACCGATTCCCACCATGAAGCACAACAAACTCAAAGGATAACACTCACCTTGACCTACATACATATCCTTAATCGTCGAATCTCCTCGCTAGATCTAACGGCAGAGGAAGACATCGCTTGACCTACATACATATCCTTAATCGTCGAATCTCCTCGCTAGATCTAACGGCAATTGAGAAAGATCCATTACAATGCAATTTCATTTAGCAAAGAATTAATGCTCTTCAATTTCTTCGAGATGCAATGCAAGAAATTGGGTTGAAGAAAGGGGACTTTAGTGAATCACGTGTGGCAAAAAAGGCAAAGGAACCCCAACCACCATTACATGGAATGTTTGGAAAGACATATATTGGGAGATTTGCAGACATCAAAGACCCATTAGAAGAGGAAAATGAGCAAAATGAAACAGAAAATATTGTGGAAGAGGACAATGATGAAACTCTAGAGGACGAAGAATTTGGATTACGTGACATTGTTGATTAAATTTAAGTTATGCTTGTAAATCAAGCTTTGCAATGTTTTGACTTTGACATTTTATGAGAAGAATAAACACTCAATTAGGGTTGTTATATGTTTAATATTGGTAATATGTGATTTCTGCATTGATTTTTAAGTTAATCATTATTTTTTGAAAAAAAAAAAGTAGTTATTATTATCTTTTTGACATGTAATTCATAAAAAAAACTATTATTTGACCATTTTTAGTTAATATTTTTGTATAAAAATTGTGATTTTGACATGTTAATTCTAGCAAAAAATTATCAAAACGTTTAGTTTTTTTGTTATATTTATGTTAAAAATGGTTATTTTTTATGTCCATTGTTAAAAAATGTTGTTTTTTAGAAACAATTATTTCATGTGGATTGAAAAATTAATTAAGGATGTCTAAACATGTAGATTATCTAAAATTCAAACTATCGACTTTCTAATTTAAAAACGCAAAACAATAAAAACCCCACTAAAAAAAAAAAATTAAGATAGAGAACAAGAAAATATGAATACAATGACGACTTCAAAAACTATCAAATTTAGAAAATAATTTTTTACATTTCACACACTAGAAAATTTAAAGTCAAAAAATAGGACTTTTAAAAAAAGGGTGTGATGCAGAATACTCACTTTTTAAAATCAGGATGAAAATCACTACCATTCACTACCATTCTAAAACTTAATGCACATGAAAAAAATTAAAGTTCCAAAAACCATGTTCTAAAAAAAACATGTGTATTCTGCATCACCACTTTTGAAAATCGGGTCATTTTTTTGCCACCTCTACAAAACGGGTAACAGTATCAGTTCCCGTTTCAAAGTTTACATTGTTTTAATTTCCATAGAGGTTTAAACCACCATTTCAATGCTCCCCATGCCCTTCTTACCATTAGGTAAGAGTAGCTAGACTTTGGAGAATATTTTCCCATGGGAGCATGGACCCATCTCGGCACATCTAGATGATCCTTGAGACGAACATTTGTTCTTTGGAGCTCTCTAATAAAATTCCGCCATTCCTCTTTCCATTGAGGTTCCAAATGCACTTCTTTCGCTGCTTTCCATCCTTGTTGCCATATTGTCGTTTGACCTTCCCTTGCAATCTGATTCAAGTAAATTAGGCCCTGTGTATGTAAACATGTCATGACCTCTCTTGATAGGGTATATCCCTCGTTGCATCCTACTCACCGGTCTATTCCTAATCTAAGATTCTCTCCATTTCCAACGTGTTAGCCCAATCCGTCTTCAATGATCCTAAAGGATTCCATAGTTTCCTTCCATACTACTAAAGCACGTGGAGACTTCTTTTCAGGGTTTCTCAACCATTCATCCATGGGAGTCAGATCTATATATTTCCTTTCGATGATTTTGTCCACAGATTGTGCATTGATATAAGTCTCCACCCCAATTTTGCTGCTAGTGAAGATGCAAAGGTTGGTAGGTCTTTAATGCCCCATCCACCCCATTCCTTTAGTCTAGCTACTTTACCCCAGGCCACCAATGGAAACACTGAATCCTCCTTTGTTCCAGCCACATGAACCTACTACATATTTTCCTTATTCTTGAGATTATTCCTTTTGAGATCCATGTCAATGCAGTCTAGTACACAGGGATGGCCACAAGAACCGATTTATTCAAAACCAACCTCCCCGCTCTCGACAACCATTTATAACTCCAATGTTTATTTCGGTTTTCAATTTTAGTGACAAGCTAGTACCAATCTTGTTTTGTGTAAGAGTCCAGTTTTAGATGAAATCCCAGGTACTTAAAGCTTTCCTTCATCAACTTAGCCTCAAAAGGGAGGGTCGATGCAATCCTCATGATTTTAGTGCCTTAAAAACCTTCAAGAATCAAAGATAATTTTTGAGCATTGATACACATACCTATAATTACTAAGAACAGATCAATGTTATAATCATCCATGTGATTGTTTCAAAATATTGGAAAAATAATATATTTCAATAACTGTAAAAAGTATACTTCCTAATTTTTTCAATATTAAATTTTAAATGACGGAATTTCGAATTAAACTCGAATTCTAATTTGGTAACTATGCATTAACCGCCCTTTATATCCAGTGGTCTTCCCATGTTTACGTTTAAAATTAGAAACAACCCCTAATCCTAAATGTTTTCGTTGTGATATTTAATTTAATAAATTCAATTTTAATATCGTTCTTTCTTCCTCACAAACGGCAAGAGCTAACGAGCCTGCCATAGGGCATTAAATGCCCGCTTAGCTGCAAGCTCGATAGCCATATAACTTTCGGTGGGGACGAAGTGTTCGGAAAGTCACCACCGGCGTGTGTGTTATATGGCTAACGAGTTTGCAGCTAAGCGGGCATTTAATGCCCTATGACAGGCTCGTTAGCTCTTGCCCTCATAAACCGTCCCCTTCAACCATTTTACCTCCTCCCTTTTAATCGTTCTCCCTCAGCTTCTTTAATTGTTTCATTTTACCTCCTCCCTTTTAATCGTTCTCCCTCAGCTTCTTTAATTGTTTCAATTACTTTGGCTTGCGGCATCTTACAACCCCACTTCTCTGCCTCCCAAATACGGGATGTACTTATGGCGTGTACATATATTACGAAAGAGGAGATGATAAGAACTCTTACACAGTTAGAACCATGGTATCAGAATAGTGTATATAATAAATTAAATCTTATCTAACAATTCTTTGTTATTTCGGCTTTAGGTTTTGATCTAAAATATGGCTTTTAAATTAAGCAACTCTTACACAGTTAGAACCATATACGTTCTGACTGAAATGCTCATGTGCTTCAAATCGAAACTCCGTGGAGCAATGTAACTGCATCCATGTATGAGTGTGCAATCCTACTGGAAAATACATTTATCTTTTGAAAAAATATGTTTAACATATATTCTTTTCAATAATTGCATTTGAACATGGTTTTCTTGCATTGGTATTATGTGAGAAGACACTTACCTAATGTTAAATCTGTATGCAGTCTGTGAAATATTTAATTAACACAATTTGAATGTGCAGTGAGACGGAAATGAGGCAGGGTTAATAATAAAGGATTATAACAATCATAAATGACCAAGAGAACCTGGAGATTAGAAGGTAAATTTTTATCTGAGAAAGCTTAAGCCACTCATGGGAAGAGCAAGATGGGATCAGTCGGATCAATACCCACAACCATTTCCATGCCCAAATTTGACAGAAGAGGCGAACTAGTGTCTACCCTGGTATTCCCCACGATTGGATAAGCAATGGCACAAGGACATTAACCAGGTTTAAACCATAAAAGTTTAATAATATTTAGTAATAAAAAATGTTGTTTTAATAATAATAAATTATTAATAAAATTTATCAATAATCTAAATCTCTATACAATGAATCACACTAGATGGTTTGAAACGCATTGTCAACAAATTTCTCATGTAATTTTCACCAAAAAAATAGCTTAACAATTATAATATGGATCACATAAACTTAAATTCAGAAATAATAATATTATTAATAGTTAACTATATTAGCAATTGGGCTTCAGGAAATTTAAATTTTTAAATTATTAATAGCCAAGATTTGATAATATGTGAATATGTTTCGCTAATACATGATCCAATAGATAGCATGCATGATTATGAACCCAACGGAATAATATTAAACCCAAGGGACTAACATTATTATCCCAAGATATATAAACGCTAAGATAAATATTATAAACACTAAAATAAACATGGTTCATCATGGTTGATTTTCATATTGAGACAATCCTTGTCACAATAGGACGTTGCACCATTGTTGACCATGATTACCATGGTTGATTTTCATATCAGCACAATCTTTGTGACAATGCAATGTTCGACCATGGTTGACCAAGATTGACCATGGATGAGCATGTTTGATTTTATAAAACATAGTTAACCATGGTTGACCAAGGTTGACCATGATTGACCATGGTTTAGCAACGGTGATTATCATATTGAGACAATATTTGTCATAATACGACATTGGACCATGGTTGAGACAATGATTGAATTTATAAAACATGGTTGACCATGTTTGACCATGTTTGACCATGATTGATATTACAAACCCAAGGGAAATAAACCCTATGGATTAATGCTAAAAACTCAAGGGACTATAAATCTAAGTGAATAATATTAAACCCTAGGAATATGAACCCTTAGATTAATAAACCCAAGTAATTGATATTATAAACCTAAGAGAATAATAAACCCAAGGGATAAAAATTATAAACCCAATTTATATAAACCTTAAAATAAATATTTCAAACCCTAAAATAAATATTGTTGACCATGGTTGCTTTCCATATTGAGACATACCTTGTCAAAATGCAATATTGGACCATGGTTTGCCATGATTGATTTTCATATTCAGACAATATTTGTCACAATGCGACGTTGGACCATGGTTGACCATCGTTAACCATGATTGATCATGGTTGATTTTTGTATCGAGACAATCTTTGTCACAATGTGACATTCGACCATGGTTGATCATGGTTGACCATGTTTGATTTTATAAAACATGGTTGACCATGGTTGACCATGTTTGATTTTATAAAACATGGTTGACCATGGTCAAGACCATCATAGTTGATCATGATGAAAGAGATTTTAATCAAGGTTGATCATGGTTGATGAAATTCAACCATGGTTAATCATTGTTGACCATCGCTGGCAATTGTTGACTATGGTTGACTATAAAGACATTGACCATAATCAACCATATTCAAGCATTACTAACCATCGTTGATCATGGTTCACTGCAAAGACATTGATTAACCACTATGACCATGGTTGATGATTGTGGAGCATGCTTGACTGTAGAAGATCATCATTGAACACGGTTGATCATGATCAAAGATGGTTGACATTGATTGACAATGGTTGAACATGGTTGAGCATATTTGACGAGATTCAACTACAATTAACCATATTCAATTTTATTAATAAATTAATAATAATAAAAAAATAACTCTATATTTATTTAAAGTTATTTGTTTATAATAATTAATATTAATACTAATATATATATAAACCATTTTATTTACACATTTATATAGTTAATATTTTATGTGTTTATATATATTAAAAAAATTAGTTTATTAAATAAAATTTAAATTTTCATTTTTAAAATAAACCTAAATAGATTTATTAAAAACATTAAACTCTTCAAACATATATTTCATATTAACAAATTTATTAAAAAATAAATAAATTTAGACTACCAATTTTACAAATTAATTTTAACTAAATTATTACTAAACCAGTGTTTACAAATAAGAATGGTTATACAATTCAATTTAAGAACCTTAAACCTTTTTATTACAGTAAAATTATACAATTTTTATAAAAGTTAATAATTATAATTACAATAAATAAAATTTAAAATTTTCCAAGTATCTATTTCATCGGAAAAATGATTCAAATTATTAAATTTATAATTTAACCTATTATGTTTTTTTACGATTAAACTAAGTTTCAACAAATTCAAAATTCTTACCCTGCCTTACCCTCCCATATATATCTCTAATGGAAATGTATATTTACCGAATTTCCAGTGTTTTATTTGTCATTATGTTACTCGACAAAAGAGGCGTTGAAATTTTATTCGCCGAAAACTCACGAGTGGGGATGTATGCACGTGGTTCTGAAAACCCCCGACCGACAATCGGGTCACGTTTACTTGAAAAAAGCGTTGTGTCATATCTCTGGAACAAAATGGATTACCCCGTCGAAGAAGGAAAAAAAAAAAAAATGAATTACCTCGTCGAAGAAGAAGAAAAAAAAAAAAAAAATTACACGTGCAGTTTTAAATCAGGGATACTTTTTATTTATCACTTATTTGTGTGTTGATACACTTGTCGCACCTACATGGAGGACCATACATCGAATCTTGTATTAACATACAAAATTTTGTTTAGCACATTAATATATGTCATTAAGGTACAAAGAATAATGAGATTCTAATTAATGGTCCTCGCTATCCATGAGTTGGCGGGAGCAAGCCTGGAATTTGACGTTGAGTAGACCTATTTTGCGTTCCCGGATGTATTTGACGGTTACTAAAAAATTCTCCACGTCATGTTTCACGTGTTCGCTGCAACCCGTCATTTTGATGTCTAATTTCAAAGTTAAACCGTCAAAAACTCTAATACCTATATTGGGAGTAGGGGCTTGGTATGAGTACTCAAGAGAGTTCGAATTTAATGCTATTTAAATGCTCCATGCTCCACCGTTTCACTGCCTTCTAGCATAGTATGTAATAGTAGTAATTCTCTCATTTCCCATATGCTAGTACCTAATAGGAGTAATTCTCTCAGCACCATTCGTAGCTCTGCCCAAATGAATGATATCTCTAAATTTAATCTAGAGCTACCATTACCATGAGCTACCATTACCCTTTGCTATTGGTCATGTTCATGTGTCATCACTGAGTTAATACACTTTCATCCTTGCCTTGGCCATTACCCGAAGGCTTATTTTTGCAAGTTGTTGCCGTAATCTCACATAAGCGAAATCCTTGTATTCTGATTAGCTTGGATGTTTCTTTCTCGACATGCGGCTCTGGTGCTCCCTGGCAGATTGAAGATCTTAGGTTGTAATTTGATAGCGGCTTGGATGCTCAATAGGGTTAATTTATTGGCCAGTAACCCAACTCGCCATTTCAACTAGCTTTATCAAAAACGATTCGATAAGTTTCTCAAGTCAGATGATAACACTAAATTGCTTTCTGAGTAGAGTTTAATTCGAGTGTTTGATTATTGCATGCAGAACTTTATAATGATGTATAAATTTTATTACCTCACCAGAACCTGCCTGATCAGAAACATATAACATAGACTTGCAATCACATATCTACAACAACCTAGAACCTAGGAATATGCTTCAACACTGTGACACAATGTAATACTTTGAAGTAGAGCTGAGTCAAAGGTTTATGTCTAGGTCCTTAACCCTCGGTAAATCTTCGACGAAATCACATCCATTTTCTATGAATAGTAGGGATGTACAAGAATACCACTTAAAACATTTGGGTTTTTGAGTGGTTTTGAGAGAATAGGTTTCTCTCATCCAATGTTTTGCATGCCTCGAATAGGTTTCTCTCATCCAATGTTTTGCATGCCTCGTGTATAAAACCATGGGTGAGTATCTCAATTTCATGGAGTGATGGTTGTTGACTTTTAATTCATTCCACTTTAATTTTTGCACCCATCCCTTAGATTTTTTCCTCATATATTGTACTTTTCAATTGTGAACAAACAAAATACACATTTTAAATTTTGAATAATCAAATACATATTTTCCCAGTTATTGCTATCTATCATGTAGAATTTGGCAAGGCCTTTGTTAAAATAGGAGTCTTCTTGTGTCACACAGATGGAATTTGGAGATGGAGCAACCGTCATTTCCTAAAGAGGCTACAAAAGTGTACTAAGGAATACATGGTGGATAGGGATTAGCTTCCTATCCTTCATCCAATTATTAAGCATCAACAAATATAATTCTTTCTTTTTGAGTAAAATATAAATCCAATATTAAGATATGAATAATATCTAGAAACCCATGTTAATTAAGGAAAAAAAAATAAAGCACCATTTTTGGAGGGAGATTAATGAAAGTAGAGATGCAAAAGTAGTAAAAAAAGAGTTTGTAGATAAGGGGAGGCTGATACTCACAATTTTGAGTAGAACGTAAAATGAAGGACATGAAAAATGTAAAAAGATCATAAAATTTTCATTTCACAGGGAAAGAATATTTGAAATTTCAGGCCTCATAGGGAGTAGGGCTCTGGATCCTTCACTGTGCCTTCCAGCTATTAGCTCTGCCTCGAACGCAACACCCCCTCATCGACGGTATACTATTGCGGAGCCTGATCCAAAGGCGATGGGGGTTTCTTTATGCTTTTGGTTTGCTCGAGAGTTGCTTTTCCGTCATTTGTTATATCTCTAGTATCATTCCCCGACTCCAAACTTCGGCTCCTGTGCACAAGTAACTTCGCTCCTCAGCTTCCCGTTTCTTTGCACCGTTACTTAGGTATCTTTGTCATGTTTATGCTTTCATTCGCCTTACTTGCCAGACTTGCAAGGAGGGTTTTCAAGTTCCGTTTCCAAAGGCACCACTTCATGGTTTCAACCCCCAGTCCATGTGAAGGGTTTTTTCGTAACTTAAATCTTGCATCCATTTCTATAATTTGTACTCGTGATTATATTAAAGAGTTTGTGGGTTTTGCTAGGTTCCGTGAAAGGCTTCAATCCACATGCAAATGGGTGTTTGAGGGTGAGGCTCCCTTCTGGAAACTGACTCCAGGGTTGCACACCAGACCTTATTTTGGCCTTTGGGTAATGTGGATACTGTGTTCAAAATTACTTCTGATACCTGGGTCTATCTCTAGTATCATTCCCCGACTCCAAACTTCGGCTCCTGTGCACAAGTAACTTCGCTCCTCAGCTTCCCGTTTCTTTGCACCGTTACTTAGGTATCTTTGTCATGTTTATGCTTTCATTCGCCTTACCTGCCAGACTTGCAAGGAGGGTTTTCAAGTTCCGTTTCCAAAGGCACCACTTCATGGTTTCAACCCCAAGTCCATGTATAGGGTTTTTTCGTAACTTAAATCTTGCATCCATTTCTATAATTTGTACTCGTGATTATATTAAAGAGTTTGTGGGTTTTGCTAGGTTTCATGAAAGGCTTCAATCCACATGCAAATGGGTGTTCGAGGGTGAGGCTCCCTTCTGGAAACTGACTCCAGGATTGCACACCATACCTTCTTTTGGCCTTTGGGTAATGTGGATACTGTGTTCAAAATTACTTCTGATACTTGGGTCTATGGCATCTAGTTGTATTGAGCTAAGAGAGTTAAGGAATTTCTATCCAAATTCGTTACCCGTGTTGAATAGAATTTTTGGATCGAATTTTTCTGGTCATAGGCCTTCCTCGCCGGTTCTTTCGATTTTTGGATGTATAATTGTTAAACTGGATTTGTGTACAATGTTATACACATATTATTATCCTTGTTGATTTTATGAACTGTTATGAGGGTTATTACTCGAATTTGAAGTACTTGACTGTACAAACGTTTTTCTTATTTTTAAATATTAGAAACTCTGCCTTAAGGTTCTCTGTCGGAAATGGTCGATGCTTTTCTGGGTTTTTCCCTCAGAACGATGGTATTATGCTCAGTACAGTTTGATGGCTATTATGCATGTTTATTTAGGAAGTATAAGTAGTTTCCTCCTTGTCATTTTCGTTTGAAATGCAAGTTTCGACTCCTTGCTCAGTCGGTCTGTAGTGTGCCAAATCCTCTTTGGTTTACTGGTCACAAGGAGGAAATTCGAGCTTTACCCCGCAAGCTCAAAATGTTTCTTTACAGCGACGATTTGCATGCAAGGTTTAGGAATTCAGTTTGATTTCTTCCCAAATTTATTCATCGTATTCTTTAAATTCCTTTCTAGTTTATTTAGTTTAGCGGACGAGGTCGGCCTCCGAGTCCTGTATGTTTCCAAGGCTTGTTTATCTAACAACAAGGGTCCGACATCGAGTACCCTAATTAGTTCATTCATCAATGAATGTTAATAATTTGCATAATTTGCATCGAGTACTCTTTCGAGTAGTAACTTTACCATTGGCGAAATAATTCCTATAGTTATTTGTTTTCCTTGTTTCATGAGGGTTTACTCACAGCAACCCTAGTGGAATAATTCCTCTCAAGAAACTTTGTTTTCTCTATTGATAAGAATGTATAAATTAACTTCCAGGTTATAAAATTCTTGGGCGAGATTTGGATTCTAATTTACTGGTTTATTTAATTCTTTCTTTCAGCGTGCCATTTAGGGTTCAGTTTACACTTGTTCTATAGTTAAATACTTATGTTTCAAGCATACGCTTAGTATTTTCTCGTTCTAAATTTCAACTAATTAATAGCCTGATTACTTATGTTTCATTTATATTTGTTTACCAGCATACATATTCTATTCCTGTATACCTACAATCATTAACTTAAACATTTTTGTTTCAAGCATACAATCATTCGTCAACATGCATATTCTATTCAAGAATAACTTTAATCAACAAGGGAAGCTGCATCGCAGCAAGTCCCTACCCGTGGAAAGCTTTACAATGTCTTAACGTGGAAGGATTTACAAGTTACTTTTGAGGCAGCTGATTGAAATCAATGTGTTTTGAATCAAAGGAATTAACGCAATGTATTTTGAATCAAAGGAATTAATGCCCGAAAAAGTGTGTAATGTTTAAAGATCCACTTCCAGTGTATTGAATTTCATGGTAATATTTATAATTTTATCTAGAGTCGGACGACTCCACTCTGTGAAGGAGAGATATATGTAGAAAGGATCCAGCGAACTAGCGAACTTAAAGTCTTGCATTTTATAGAATATAAAGTTATAAAAGCGTAAAACAGAAAATTATAAATCGGACCATTGTAAAAACTTAAAATTATAAGAATATAAAGTTATCATAGCTAAAGTTTTATAATATCTAATTTTATTAAAGCTTTAAGTTTTTTAAGAAGAAAAAGAGATATAGATTGATCCTTAACAATGTACTTTATTTTGATCCAACGTTATATGTCATTTCCTTGAAACATTTAGAGTTACGTATACGTTCAATAATTGTTGCATGTAATTTTCATTGAAAGCGAAACTATGCCAAAGACATGATTTAAGGGGGTGTTACTTTCTAAAACCTGCACGTCGTCATAAACGAACCGAACTTATTAAAGTCATTATAAAAGTCCGTTAGTATTGGACAACTTATGAGGACCAACCACTTTCTCTCTCCCTTACCACGTGCATTGCATGCAAGCCATGTGCTTGGCAGCAGGGAGGTGATCTGTGACATTATATCATTCCAGCCATTATGAGGCTGGTTATTCAACCTTCGCCTCTGCTTAACGATTCTTGCCAGACGATTCTTGCCAACGCTAGATTGGGAAATAACCAGAGAAATTCAGCTTATTGGATGAATTAACGCAGGCGTAGATGTACCTGAACTTGAACATTTAAATAGGTTTCCCGGTTGTCCATTTATAGCGAATGCATCTGAAATGTTGGGGCCAGCTCCTGTTCGGGTTGCTTGGTTTACAATATCTATAGTATTCGTGTTCCACCATTCTCCTGCGAATGCAAACAGGGTCAATTATTTCCATCGCGTTACGAGTTAAATTGAAATTGAAATTGAATATTTCTAGCAGAGGAACACAAAATTTGAATTGTTCCAGCAGACCTAGAAGAATTGGAATCTGGCGATGCGGCCTGGTAAAGGTAAAGGGATAAGAGCTGCCTAGCCTTGGCAAGATGTGGAATCTGGCGATGCGGCCTGGTAAAGGTAAAGGGATAAGAGCTGCCTAGCCTTGGCAAGATGACCAAGGCTCCATAGACAGTAGCTGGAAGCCATGAACTGTGTGCGTGCCACCAGAGAGTCCCTTCTTGACCAGCGATAGTAAATCTATATGTATAACTTCGACCTGGGCGAATGGGGCATTGTGTTATGAATTCAGGTCCATCAGACCATCCAGTGCAGAATTGGCGCACTCCATGCTTGCAATTACATGTAGAAATGATTTTCCCATGAGGTACATGCTGCTACATGTCTTTTAAAATTCAAATCAGAGATACATGCCGGTATGGCATATACCGAGTTTAAATTGCAGTATATCAGGATGATCTACTTGACGAATAACTGTAATCAATATTATTTTGTTTTCTGTCTTTCGTAGAGTAAATCTTATAAATTTTGTGGCTACCAAATAACCTGGGCTTGCATAACATTTTCTCAGGGTTAATTATTTCCCAATCAATATTATTTTGTTTTTTTGTCTTTGGTACAGTAAATCTTATAAATTTTGTGTCTACCAAATATTAATTTGCATGAGCTTAGGTACTATACCTGCACGCCATTAGAATGAACAGCCATCTCTTATGTTGGTATAACAGCGTACGATAGTAACTGTTGTTCAAACAAACTCTCGAAAGAAGTAAAGCACGTTCGAAAAATGATGTCCACATACAAGATGTACTGTAATTTTAGAGCATAATTGTATCTAGCCCAGCCGTTGAGCTTGCATTTCAGGTCGTCTATATCTAGCGTACTTGGCGTTAGAACCTGTAAAAACAGTAAAACATATCATAAACCACGCAGCTGATTCTCTGAAAAAGCTAGACTGAATCCTAGATTAGCTCGACTTTACTGCGTGGCTCGTTTGTAGACTATGATAAGCTGTTCAAACAAAGATATTGTAGATATTGTATTCAGTCTCTGTAGATATTGTATTCAGCAAAATTGAATACTGAATGTTAATAGCGCAATCAAATATGTAAATAAAAAAAAAATGATGTGAAAATTTGGTATTCAGTTTACTACATTACAGTAACGCTAATCATGGATGATTTGCTCAGGTTTACCATCTGCAAGGGCTTTCTCCTTGACACATCTGTACATCAAAGAACAGCAAAGAAGTATAAATAGAGCACATCCGTACATCAAAGAATAGCAAAGAAGTATAAACAGAGTACGATTAATGGAATACATTACTGCTATTAACAAATTACATTTATCTTTGCAGGATTTAAATTGATTTACCTGAATGATCTGCGCCCTCTGCACAGAAATCCCGCCACAGCCGAGACAGTCTCAGAGATGGCCGACAAGGGGGAAGAGATCCTAAATAGACAACAATCCAGCATGCTCGGAGTAATGCATGGTGTGCAGGTGGAATGACAGAGTAATGCATGGTGTGCAGGTGGCATCAGTGCGGTGGTGCTTCCCTATCATAAGATGGTTTTGTATTATACAGAACACATTTTGATTAACATAAAATGCCTGAGATTTAATGCTGGCATTAGTCCAGCATTAGTTTGAATTTAAATTTACAAATTTGAAGCAAACATAGCATATAACATATGCTTTCCGCCCTCTTGCCTCGGGAAGAGGCCAAATAAGGCGATTAAAAAGAATACTGGCAAAAAGGTTTAAAAAGTTTGGATATAGGTGGATATTCATGAGGTTAAGCAGGTCGAACTAATGCTATCTCCATCCGGAACGATTACTATAGTCCCTGCCGGATGCTAGAAGGCAGGGACTAATAAGATAAATACTTTTGTTTTTTCAAGGATGCATTTAACCTTCGGGAAAAGATATATACTTGTCTCACTTCGGAAGTTAATCGTTGTCAACTTATTTGGACTAGAACAATTATATGTTACCGAATTTTCCTCTCAACCTTACGACTCACTTCCAAGCGTGAGTCTCCCCCGAGTTGTTGCTCACATGCCGTAGAACTAGCAATCCTTATCACAACTATCTGGTCTTAACCAGACATAGCTTATCAATTTCGTCTAACATCTCAGCACATAAATATTTTTCCTCTTTCTTTATCTCTCTCTCTTCTCTTTTCTTATCTCAAGTACCTCCACCCTCTTGATCTTTTTGAAAATAAATTGCCTAGGGGATAGTTAAAGATAGGTAACTGCCTACCCAAACTACCTACCATGTAAGAGTTTCATGTTTGTTATAAAAACATTTACTTCTCACACAATTAATCAAAATAATAAATATTTAAACTTAAATAATAATATCCAATTTATTTTGTTATAGTAATTAAACATTTACAATTTCTAGAATCACACATTGAACTTTTATTAACCTAAAACTCAACATTGGGGGATGTCTCGTCATGGTTCCAAAAACCCATGACCAACGATCGGCCACAAGAAGCCACAATTGACCGCATGGGGAAAAAGCAGAGATATGGAAACAAAGGGATGAAAGATGCATTGTCCTTTTGCTCGCAGTAGATAATGCTTCAAACAAAGCATATTCGTAGAATATCAAATCCCTGCCATTGAATAAAAGTCAAAGTGGGTTCATCCTTCGGCGAATGAGTGTTTGTGGTTGCAGTGTGGGACAACTAAGTAATTGGCAGCTTGGTTGGTGTTCATGATAAAAATTTTACACTTAATTAAATTTCATATATTAAAGTTTTTGAATAATTAAATTGTTGTAACTCTTTTTATATATATTTATTTATTAATGGATTCAGTTGTGTTAATAAAATAAAACCATTTTCTTTAATCTAAAAACCTACCTAACCATTTTTATCCTCTACCTTCCTCTATATTTCATATTAATAGATATCTTCCATTATGACTTTTAATTTCAACCAAATGTTTAGAACACATCCCCTGGGACATCAAATTCCAGGCGAAGCCGAAAGGTGGGTGAAATTTAAAAAGTTTTATTTTCTAAATTATATCAAATTTTCTTTTATATAATAATAAAGTAGAACTATTTCAACAACTGTGGTGTTCAGATTACATGATCTAATATAATATAAGGCTGGCTCACTTGTCCAGGGACTTCGATTCGATTATATTCATTGCGCAAATTCTCCATTGAAGCGCTTGCCACCTCGTCGCTAGTTCTATCCCAAGCGATACACAATTTGAAAACTTATGTCCTAACTAGGTTTAAGTTTCATATGAAGATTTAAACAATAATCGTTTAATAAATCTGATTTCTAATAGTAAGACATGATAATAATAATAATAATATTTAAACAATATATTTTAATAATATTTAATAATAATAATAATATAATATATTAACTTAGTTTAATAATAATAAAAAAATTTAATAATAATATTATTACTATAATATATTAATAAAATTTAGTAATAGTTCAATATATTAGTATAATCACGTAAATATGGTTGATATATGTGGATAGGTGGTTTGATATATAGAGATGGGATTAAAATTATTTTCATAGTCCAATTAGAATATAAAAAAGTGAAAATAGTGTATATTTAGATCACATATACTCATATAATTCATATAATTTTACTAATTTTATTATAACAAAAACTATAAATAAAATTTAGTTTTACTATCCAATTCAGAGCAAGTAGATTCCATGGCTTCAAATTATGGGAGCCTTTTGTAAATAAGATTTGTATAAAAATGTATTGTTGTATCATAATTTGGATCTCCTCAATTATGGGAACATTGCCTTAAAACTATTTTCTTTTTTTTCGCACCATCAAATTATTATGGGAGGCTTTGTGTGATGATGCCATGCTAGTGGTGATTTTAATCCACTCATGAGCATGGTGCAGCACCGCGTAACTTTTTTGTTCACCATTAATAAAATTTTCGAACTGCGCCTACTTTCCACACTTAGTTAAATTTTGTTAAGTTTTTACTTCTTATTTACAATGAACCAGAATTAACTTTCAATTATCTTCAATGTGCAATCGAAATAACATGAAAAACAACAATGTACAACAATCATAAAGGGAGGGGCAACTCCCAATACTTCACCCACAATACTTATGATAAATTTTTGCAAGTATTTTTCAAGTTACAATATGTTACAACGTGCAACACTATGCACTTTATTTGAACAATTGTTGCCTATCGTGCAGCTCGTGCCTGCCTTCCTCTTGCAGAGGCGGCCCAACTCTGTTCATCCCTTGCCCACATCACTCGTGTAACAATGACCCAATGCTCATTCAACCCACACCTACTCGTGCAACAACGACCTGATGCTCATTCAACCTGCGCCCACCTCACTGGTGCAATAACGACCCGATGCTCGTTCAGCTCGCACCCACTTCTATTTTGGTGGCGACGAACCACACGTTGTGTAGCCAATACTCATGTGCACTTATCCACACTGCGACACTCATGTAGCATTGACCTACCTGTGTGCCGCATGTTGCAGCGACACACCTATGCCCAGCGCAAGTCTTGCGTTCAACCTGTGTCCACTGCACACAACCAGCAACCCACATGTATAATGACTTGCTCATCGTTCGGCCTGCCTGCACTACATCTTGTAAGGAACCCCAAATATCAGCGAACAAAATTTTTACGGCCCTACGGCTCGCTTGAACAAGCCCCACTCTGCATGCGGTTCACCTGCGCCCTTGTTGCAATTCCTTATTGATCATCCTTTACTTGGTTATCTCTAAACTTGCCCAAGTTGGATGGTTGAATGAATTACCATCTTTGTTTTATTTGTATGGCCTCCTGCCCATTGAATATCCAAGGGTCGTGTCTCTTCATGTGGGCTGACCCATGAGCCAACCTGCCCACTTCCTGCACACCCAGTCAACGTGTAGACGCCCTTTCGTTTGCTCACGTCGCACACCTCATCTGCATGCTCGCCTGCATGACCCATCGCACTCTTGGTTGAACCCATTTGGGTGCCCCGCCAAAGTGCGAGCACACACCCTTTGACTCGCCCTCCACTTGTGCATTCGGTTAAACGTGCCCATCATCTGACTTCCCGTTGGTCCAAATTTCAGTTTTTTTACTCTCCCAACCATGTGGCTAGTCCCGAGCGCTCATTGGTCGAAATGCCAAGTCGAGGCCCTAACACTTTGCCTTCAAATTATTATGAAAGCGTTCATGAATAAGATTTGTATAGAAATGTATTGTTGTCTTATAATTTGAATCTCTTGAATTATGGAATTGTGGCTTCAAGTTTGTATAGAAATATATGGTTATTCATAATTTAAATTTAAATATAAATATATATATATATATATTTTTTATTTTTTTATATGGTTGGTAAATATTAGTTGACATCAATCTATGTTTTTAAAAATTATATATATATATAATTTTGTTTTAAATATAGTTTATAATATAAATTAAAAAATTAAAAATCAATATTTTTTATCTATTATTAATGAAATTTAACACATTTTTTTCTTTCTTCTCATCAAAATTTTATATTTCTTATTTAATAATATTTACATATTTTTAAATCATTAAAAATTAAACAAGTGGGTAGATTATAATATTAAACCATTATATTTTTTAAGTATCTAAAACTGAATTAGATAAATTTGTGTTATCTAAGACACATCCAACACTTTTAAATTGTTCTAAGGTTCATATAAAAAAAAATGAAACTTTATAATAGCCTTAAATGTTAATATGAAATATGAAGCAAGTGACATAAAGATCAAGAAACTCATGAGGAGGTAAATTATTAAATTATATGATTCTCCTATGTTATATCTAGTGTCCAAGTGGTCCCTTATATAGAAATAGGTAACCATAATGACTTATTTAGTTTAATGAAGTCCATAGCTATCCCCAACAACATCTCCTACATATTTCATGAATTTCATTTAACTTCTCTCATTTTTCTATACTTCCATAACAAGTATATAACATTAACACATTACAAATTCATCATAGTTTATTGAACATCTCAAATAGGAGCTATTCTTTCATATTATCCTTTAATGAGAACTTGTGATCTCAATATGCATTCTTTATCTCTCTTTGCAACCATCCCTTTTTCATCTTCATGCTCTATGCTCTTTTTCTTCACTATTCTTTGTATTCATCTTAAGTATTATGAAATATTTGGTCTTTTTCATTCTTCATCCATGATCATATTCATATTTTATCTTGTGCCTTCGAAAACATAAACAATTTTACTACCCCTACATCATGACCAACCATCACACCTCAAGTGGATTATGCATATCACAAATAATACATCACATCAAGGTATTTCTATTTACCACAAGCATTAGTGGTTTCAAATGATTATGAACTATGAATATGGCTATAATCTTCTATGTTCTTTGATACTCTTTGTACAACTGGAACTTTGCTTTCAGAAGGTGACAACATGATCTTAGGATCTTTATCTTTCTTTATGTAAGGTTTCTAACTCTTTCTTAAATTCTTGAAATTTTATGAAAACTTCGTCCTTTGTCTTAAGTAGATAAACCCAAGTTTTTCTTGAATGATCATCAATGAATGTAACATAGTATAGATGACCTCCAAGAGATTTGGACATAGGCCCGCATACATCAGAGTGAATGAGATCTAGAATCTCTTGGGCTCTGCAAAGGTTTCTTTGTACTCTTTCCCAGGGCACAACCTTTGCAGAATCCTTCATATTCTTCTAACATATTTGGAATTCAATTTACAATGGAATTTAGGGTTCGTAGAATTTTGTAATAAAGATGGCCTAATCTTCTATGCCATAATTCACATGGGCTTATCTCGATGTGGACAAGTGATTGATTTTGAGGAGATGAGAGTTTGTATAGTCTGCCTTCTCTAACTCCACTGACTCTAGATTTTTCAATGCTTAAATATTTGGCCCAAACTACTACTTTACCATCAATAAAAGCAACTCTATCCCCCTTTTCTTCTAGAGATGAAACTGAAATTAGATTTTTGTACAAACCTGGAACATATAATCTGTTGTTAATATGAATTCTACCTCCACCTTCCAACGCAATTGATGTTGATCCAATTCCTTTGACGGGATAACTTTTGTTGTCACCTAGATCCACTTAGTATGAAGATTTTCCTTTAGACAAGGTCTTGATTTTCTTCTGTTATCCGGTCATATGTCTTGAAGATCCATTATGTATTTACCCATATGTTTTCATATTGGAATGTTCCGGATAGAGCTGAAAACAATCCTACATTTCTTGAATCTTTTGGATCATGGGAAGAGAATAATTTACTCCATACAGTTTTGAAGTATTGCTTGATTAGTCTAGCTAAATAGGAGCACTCCTTTACCAGCTTTTCCATTATATAGTTGATATCCTTCCTGCCCTCTTTGAACCATAGCTCTGATACCATGTTGAAGAATCTAGGGGAAATTATGACTTAGATATTCATGTTTAACTTATTGATAATGTTTGTGTTGTCTTTCTTCTTTAATATGTTTATCTTCGTTATGTTAGTGCTTTCATCAAACAGTTATCAAAACATAAGATCAATAGTAGAACAAGTGCATAATATGTTGGTTCCAAGCCAAGGCAAAACCTCTCCTCTTGAGAGTAAAACCCTTGAATCTATTCTTATAGATGTTTAGTAGATGAATACCAAGAACCTTAACAAAACTTTTGACTAAGGATTACCTTCAATAAGCTTGTCACTATCCCTTGCACTATCCGGTCTTTGTTTCACAGTCTTTTTGTCTTTATGACACTGTACTCTTTCTGACTTCGACCTCCTTATACATTCGCCTTTTTTTCACCATCCACTTCTTCTTAGCTAGATCATTTGAACTTCACTTAAAGGCATACTTTATCATAAGACAGACTTGTATCTAAATTTCACCAAGTCACTGTAGTTCTATGTAGACTTCACCGAGAGAATATGTATGCCTCACCAAGAGATTGTGGATGCCTAACTCAGGGACTATAATTATGTGTAGACTTCACCGAGAGAATATATATATATATCTCATTGAGAAACTGTGGATGCTTGAACGAGGGACTACATTTTTGTGTAGACTTCACCGAGAGACAATGAATGCTTCTTCACCAAGAGACTGCGGTTCTATGTATACTTCACCAAAAAACAATGTATGATTCTTCACCAAGACACTATGGTTTTGTGTACTTCACCTTCGCTTTTCCTCTTCCGAAATCATCCAAAGTGTTATTCTTGAAATGTCACTCCATGAGTTATACATATAGGTCATTGTTGGCATCCATTAGGTTGACATGTGATCCATGTTGAAAATAGCAACAAGAAATGCTAAAAATAGCACTGCTATAAATAGCAGTTTGGGTACCAGTGCTGGATTGGGCAACAGGGAATGGAAAATGGAAGTGCTAAAAATAGAATTGCTATTTTTAGCAGCACAGTATGGATTCCTATTTTAGTCAATTCCTGGACTAAAAATAGGAAATAAAATTCGAATTTGAACTTAACAGTTGTTTGAAAATAAATTAATTAATTCTCCATGAGTTAATTAATTGTGAAAAATAAAACACGAAGTCTATGTGAGGACATGCAACAATTTCTCCATTAATTGAGGAATTTATCCATTAGTTAAAGAGATACGGATGAGTTCTAATTTGAGTAGTAATTAGTTGGCTCAGTTAATTGAGTCAAGTCTAGTTAGATTGATTTGAACAATTTGTTTAAATTAATGTGAGTTCAGTTACTTAATGCATGCTTGCATATAACTGTTGCACTTAAGATAACTGAATATTCTCTCATGAATAACTAATGCATGTTAGTTCAGACAGAGACCCAGTTGAGATCAAAGAAGGGATAGTGTACTATCAATTGGATGAAATTTTTCCTATAAAGGAAGCTCATCCATGGAGAAGGATTTATCTCCTTCAGGTTTGTGCAGTTATTTCAGAGGTCAGACCAATGTGTGAGGGATTATTACACACAGGTGGTAGCTTGAGGACCCAGGAGAAACTGCACAAGGAAATAGGAGGCTTGGAGGGCAGAGGAGAAGGTTTGTGAGAGGCCTTTGACTGTTTATGAGCAGCAAAGGGATTATATTGAGAGCTGGTTGGCTTCCAAGCTAAGCCTTTGTGTAATTCTGTGACTATATTTCCACTTGTATGATAATACAGAGTTGGGGTTTTAGGCTGAGGCTTTCCCCGTGATATTTCTTCAGTGTTATGTGTGGTTGCTTCTTATTATCAGTTATATGTGTTCTCATTGATCGTGCTCAAATTGATTAAGCTTCCGCAAAGAGTTGTAGAAGTAGATCTTGTATTGTGTTTTAGTATATTGCATAATCTATTGATCTACAATGGGAATTTCTACATGGTATCAGAGCAAAGGTGATCAAAGCAGAGAATAATATACTAGAGGAGATTTTGAAGTTTTGAGTTTTGGGCCGCGATTTTTCAGAGAAGATCTGAAAACTTTTGTGCAAAATTTTCAGAAACAAAAAAAATATCTAAATTCCTTGTAGAAAAATACCCAAATTCAAAAAAAAAAAAATCGGCTGAATCAGAGTTCGGATGAGGGAGATATCGCTGATTTAAAATCAACTATTTTTCTAGAAAATTTCGTGACGGCGAGAAATATGAAACAGATTGGTGTGCTAGCCAAGAACCTGTATGAACTTGAGGTACAAGATGCATGCAAAGCCTTGAGGAGCAAGGCAAAGGTTAGAGACTTGGTGGTTGAAAGGGAGAGTACATTATCTCTCAACATGCAGTGCCAGAAGAAGTCTCAGACGATTGTGGAGGAGCCACAATTGGTGAAGCAGCTTCAAGAGGTTGTGGAGCAGCCACAACTAGAGAAGCTGAGAGGAGATTGAGTAGGGACATCTACTCATGCAGAGACCTCCAATAGGGGGAAACTTCGAGCCAGGTGGGCAGAGGGATTACATGCAGCCATACCTCCAGGTAGGAGGTGGGGCGATGTGGAGTGATCGTCCCAAAGAGAAGGGGCAAGATCCTTGAGGTACCCAACCTCTTTGATTCGACTTTGCTACAGGAGCCCTAATGAGAAGTAGTAGGACTAACTGATTGGGTAGAGACAGATGCGGATGGAGCGGCATAGAGAGCTATAGTGCAGGAGTCCCAAGACTGTGTAGAGCTAGCTAAATGCAACAATGCGAGAGGCATAGGAGTGTTGCATCAGTGCAGGATGGCACATAGAGGTGTGCAACTGTGCGAGATGCATGGAGTGTTGCAGCAGCTCAGAGGTCAGAGAGGGAGCAGTTGTCAGCAGCAAGTAGAGCTTCAACATCAGAGTATGTTTCTAGCCCAACAGCGAGGTCAGTTGGGAGTTTTTTTTGTTCCGAGAGTTGCTGGAGAAAACACACTTGGTAGAAGTGTTGCATGCAAAACATTCTAGAGGTACATGATTGGGTTCGAGTTGAATGCCTTTCTTGTTGAGAGGGAGTGTTGAAAATAGAAACAAGAAATGCTAAAAATAGCACTGCTATAAATAGTAGTTTGGTACTAGTGCTGGATTGGGCAACAGGGAATGAAAAATGGAAGTGCTAAAAATAGAATTGCTATTTTTAGCAATTTAGGATGAATTCCTATTTTAGTTAGTCCCTGGACTAAAAAATAGGAAGTAAAATTCGAATTTGAACTTAACAGCTATTTGAAAATAAATAAATTAATTATCCATGAGTTAATTATTTGTGAAAAATCAAACATGAAGTCTATGCGAGGACATGCAACAGTTTCTCCATTAATTGAGGAATTTATCCATCAGTTAAAGAGATAAGGATGAGTTATAATTTGAGTAGTAATTAGTTGGCTTAATTAATTGAGTCAAGTCCAATTAGATTGATTTGAACAGTTTGTTTAAATTAATGTGAGTTCAATTAGTTAATGCATGCTTGCATATAACTATTGCACTTCAGATAACTGAATATTCTCTCATAAATAGCTCATGCATGTTAGTTTAGGCAAAGACCAAGTTGAGATCAAAGAAGGGACAGTGTACTATTAGTTGGATGAAAATTTTCTTATAAAGGAAGCTCATCCATGGAGAAGGATTTATCTCCTTCATGTTTGTGCAGTTTTCAGAGGTCAGAGCAGTGTGTGAGGGATTATTACACACAGGTGGCAGCTTGAGGACCTAGGAGAAATTGCACAAGGAAATAGGAGGCTTGGAGGGCAGAGGAGAAGGTTTGTGAGAGGCCTTTGATTGTCTATGAGCAGCAGAGGGATTATACTGAGAGCTGGTTGGCTTCCAAGCTAAGGCTTTGTGTAATTCTGTGACTATATCTCCACTTGTATGATAATACAGAGTTGGGGCTTTAGGCTGAGGCTTTCCTCGTGATATTTCTTCTGTGTTATGTGTGATTGCTTCTCATTCTCAGTTATATGTGTTCTCATTGATTGTGCTCAAATTGATTAAGCTTTGGCAAAGTGTTATAGAAGTAGATCTTGTATTTTGTTTTAGTATATTGCATAATTTGCTGATCTACAGTGGGAATTTCTACAATCCATAAGTCAGGCTGACTTATCAAGGAGATCACTATGTTTTTCATTTAGCCGACTTGCAAGGGATAGTGACACTAGGTTTATTGAAGCGTAAATGCTTTGACATGATTGTAATAATACTTATGTTTAAGACACAAAATCCTAAAGACATCAACAATATCTCTTTGTCCTATGGTAAATACATCTTTCTCATTAATCTCGTGATGCAAGGAACAATAAATGTCTCTTGTCATAATATTATATTTTATGTGTCATAATGAAAACCGAACCTAGTTACGTTTTCTTCAACACAATCCTCACTTTAACACTTATCCAAATGATTATTATTATTATGGCACAATTAGTATAATATGTAATCTATCAATCCCTACAATCAAATTGATTATCTTTCATATGTATACCATATGTCGATGGAAGCCCTCGAAACTCTAGGGCCTCGGGCACAAAACCATATGACATTACCAATACGTAAGAATTTTATTTATTCTATACAACTAGGGGAAAAACCTATTTCCTGTATAACTCTAGTTCATTTGAACGTATTTAAACATGTCTATTAAATGATGAATTTCATTATATCTCACAATTTTGATGTCAAAAAAAAAGGAGGGGGATTTCGTTTCATTCCAATATTATAGCATACCTACCAAGTCGTTCCTTTTACAAGTCCCATGATGTATTATGTGATGCCACCACCCATGTAATTGGCACCCCACTTTTTTTCTCATCAAACACCATGATTTTGTACAGCTGATATTGTCACATTAAAAAAAAATTGAAGTCAATTTTAGCTCATTAATCATTATCAATTACTACAAATCAAATTATTGTACTAGATCGATCATTCTTAATACACTCACCCCATATCTATTTGTGTTGAATGTTGAATCCATTGCTCTTAATATATCATTCGATAGCTTTAACATGGTCTCCGACATCCACTTCGTTTGAAGTCCAACTATAAAAGGGATCTCTCCACCATTGTGCTTTTGATAAAAGAAAAAATAATCCTCGATTTTTTTATACCAGAGGTTCACACTCATTTCATCCTTCTTATGAAACTAGGACTTTTCTTTCATTAGATGATTATAGATGTTATCAACATCTTTCATGCATAAAAATAAATCCATATCTCGAGTTGTGGCATCCATGTCAACATATTTTTTAACATGCATTTTACAAACCGAGTCAATGAGCACTTCCAAGAAGAAACAACTCTCTACATAGGAAACCATGTCCCTTCATAATTTTGGTTGATGTAGGTACCTAACATCACCCAAAGTGTCATGCTAACCATGACAAGGCCATCCTTAGCTATATTCATGTTCATACATGTTATATGTTATTATTGTTATATAGGGGATTTGAACCATAACTTTTACATTGAAATGGCATTGACAACCCCTCATTTTCGCAAATGAGGATCTTTGTTTCATTTCATTTTCTCCTCCTTTGTCCTTGGGGCCATATGAACAAGCATAGGTACATAAAAATGTCTGAAAGCTTAATCCATATGACAAATGATAAAGCATTGTTGATACCAACATCTAGAAGCAATGCATCTCTAAAAAACTACACTTCATATGACATGGAAGCAGTAGGCCTTGACCTTGGGCATTTATTTTGAACCCGGATGAAATAACATGGAGCTTATGGGTTCATTTCCTCTCCTATAATAAAGTCAGGAATTATATGTGAAGGGATTTTTGCAATCCAATCAATCCCCTTGTTGTTTCCATGTACTTCAGACCAATCTAAATCCTTTCTAGAAAAAATTATCTTTTGTTTAGGGTTTTGCACCAAAAGGGAAATGATAGTTTCCCATTTTCCTTGCTTTACCATTTTGTGACGCACGGAGTTGCTGCAATGGTGACCCAATAAGTTGTTTCAACGGGGACCTATAATGTTGTTTCAATAGTGACCCAACAAGTTCCCATAATAGTGACAACATGAGTTGTCACAACGGTGAACTAGTGAGTTGTCACAATGGTGAGCCAACGAGTTTCCACAACGGTCAATCAGTGAGTTGCTGTGATGTTGAACTTGCGAATTGCTACAAAGGCGAACCAATGAGTTTCTACAATGGTGAACCATCAATTTGGTGCAATGGTGAGACAATGAGTTTCTGCAACTGTGAACTAGCTAGTTGTCACAACAATGAAATAATTTGTTTTGTTATCACTCCTCCGGATCTCCAAGGCTGAGGAAGAGTCCAGCTAAGGTAACCACAAAGTAATATTTTAGCTTGGTAGCTAGCCCTACCAAGCCGGAAAGGGCTCTCTCCAAGGGATTACAACCAAAAGGGCTAGATAGATTAGGGTTTTAGGCTAGATGTAAAGTGTAGAGGGTTGTTTGATTTGATTTTGGTTGGGTTGTTGGAAGAGGATTAGGTCAAAAAGACTAGGTCAGGGCAAATGAGGGTATGATTGCAGACATCTAATGGAGAAAGGTAGGTAGGCACTCAAACACCTTAAGGTTATGAAGTGAGATGGATAATACTAGTGAGGTGATAGAAAGAGAAAGACAAGCATGTATTCTTCCTAAATTGAAGAAACTGGACAAACTATGTAGATTTCCACAAAACAGAGCATATAAAATGTATTCTGTTTATCAACTTGAAAATCAACATACCATATAAGTGAAATGCAATATGGGAGTACAAAAAATTCAAACATATGCAACATAAGAAGAAACTAAGTCAAAATTCCATACCACGGTATTCCACCAAAATAGCTGCAACTCATCATTAAATTCTGCCAAATACTAATTACACTAGTGTCTTTGATCAATAGCCAAACATCCAACTGATTCCAACCTATGGAATGACTAAGAAAATACATAATATAGGTCTCAAAACAACTCATCCTACCCTCAAGGGTAGAATCCATGAGAGGAGAAGCAGTTGCAAGAAAGGCTGAACTGGTAGCTGGAGTATAGGGTAGTCAAAGTGACTCATCCCTAACTTAAGCAAATTGATTCATTACATGCCATGTAGGCCATTTAACTAATGTATTTACCCTAGATAACAGTAAAAACATAATAATTACATCATCTTGATCAATTACATGAGTAAAACATCAATTTACCCTAGGTGAAAGTCAATTTAGAGTGAAACAGTGAAAATTGCAGAAGACTGTCAAACGCGCCCTTGAACTTTCAAACACGACCTTCAAGTTCAGGGCTACTTTTGGGTGCCTTCCCGGTGTCCAAATTTTCTCCACGATAGCTTGTTGGAAAGCCCTTCGAGTCTACTTTCTAGATATTCCTTCAATTTTCAATTTGGAGGTCATTTTCCCTGTCAAAATTCCAATCTCCCAAGACTGGTAAACACGCAGCGACCAGGCCAAAAAGGAGGCAGAAAGGTGGTTTTTTGATGGTTTTTTACCCTTTTGGTTGACTAGTTTTCCTCCAAATGCTTAGAAAATGCATAGGGTGCATGTCCTCATCAATCTGAATCCAAAAATGTTGACCAATTTCTCATTGGATCCCCCAAAAAAGAGCACAACGCCCAAAGTGCTACGCGTTTGACCATTTCATTGTGCCTGTTCTACATAATTTTATTTCATACGATCAAACTCTCTCTGGTTTAAGGTGCATGTTGTAATACAAATGATCCACCTGGATGCCTGCTCATCTTGGGATCTAATAACTTGAATAATTACCAATCAACATGTGATGCTTCTGACAGTTCATTTCCAGAGGGAAGTCCTTTGTTATAATTACTATGAGGGTTCAATAGAGAACTCCCTCTAAGACTGATAAGATACAACATTCTTCAATTTGTAACCACGAGTCCTACTCATATTCTTCAAGACCCGAAGGTAGCTTCACAGTATGTGCTTATTAATTATAAACATCAACAATTCATAATGATCTTGTTTTCCCTCTAAAGTCTCTTCATCAATCAGGGAGGCTTAAAATACATCCTTCTTAATGAAATTTTAAACGAGTTCATCTCTCTAGTGTACTTTTTGTTCCAGTCAATGTAGGATCACTGTATACACTATCTCAGTTCATCATCTAATGGTAACATATTGATCCAGGCAACCATCCAGGCCATACTATAACTTCTGAGCACGTTAATGACTATAAGTTTTTAGCGTAAGAATGGTCTACAAAGTCTACATACTGCATTAATATAGACATCTTCAGTCCTTGCAACAATCACATTCTTCTTTTCCATATTATACAATCTAGTCATACAAAGGTTCATATAACAACACTAGTTACATAGTATGCTTATACTTCTAAGATTTCAATATAGAGGATTATAAGAAGTAGTCCTTGGACTATTTAGAGACTGCGACATATCATAACCATAGTAGTATAACATAACAATATTCCGAGTTGTGTTAAGATAGTACCATGATGGTGATCCAAACTATACTCATAATTTAGATTAATAATGTCTAATTATGTGCCATTATTAGATTCCAAATTGTGCTATTATAAGGTTTTGAACTACCTTCAACGAACCACATAAATCACCAAAAGGATATGACAGGGATGACTAAGCTTGAGTGTCATGATAATCCTCTAAGAGATCCAAGCTTATCTTGTCAATGCAAGACATATCACTGTAGTGTATGGAATTACAAACTTTGCATCTTCTAATAATTTCTTTTTACATTCACACAAGATGGCCATACCATATAATATGCTACACATAAACAACTGTCCTTGAAGGGTTCTTAAAGGATTTATTTATAATTGCATACAATTTGTATATCATTGACACAATCGTCTAATGTATTTTCATTTTTCAAGTATTTGAAACAGACCTTTGGTATATGATAATATTATGATGCAGTTCTTCAGACTTATGACATAGCTTCTCTTATTATGATAAGAGATTATCTAAGAATACTTCAAACAAGATTTTAGTGATGATGCATATCTCTCATTCCAATGATTTGAGAAGTCATCTATATTTAAACTTAATTATCACATTATAGTATGTTATGCATGGAAACGTGTATCAAGCTAGGAACCAAATAATACATCTAGTTGAAAGCTCTTCAATTTTCTCAGCTCTTTATTTCAAATGCCACTTAAGGTTTATGAAAGAGGGTCTTAACCAGTCTTATTTGAGCAACCTGATTTCAAAAGACATATGCTTGAATCATAGATTTTCAATTATGCTTTATTCCCTTTTGACATATATAGTCTTTAAGAGCATTCAAACAAAATTTACTATTAGCATATACATACTTTATATTTAGGTAATTAGACATATTTACCAGGAATTAATGCCCACAATAATTATGGAAATATTGCGGTAATTAGACATATTTACATAAAGATTGTAACAACCCGAAAAATTTAACACTACGTCGACGCCTTTCTCTACTAAAGCTCTGATACCATGTTTGATTACAACTGAGGGTCCTAATTATATACCTAGGTAGATACCCATTCACAAATGGTCATGTCCTTGGAGACATGACTCTTCAAGACTAATTAATAGTTAATTTTTCATTATTTATGATTGTTATTATTTATAGTGTTTTATATTATTTTTATATATTTTTTATTCATAGCAAGCTTCTAGGAAGGGGAATTAGCCCCTAGTTGCACGGTTAAACAAATCTCTATTTATTTCCATGAATTAGATGGATTCTTGTACTATAAGTGTTCTTAAAGGCCTTGGAATCTCAGGTTTCGTATGGAATAAATTCAGTAGAACTCCGTATGGAATAAATTCAACAGAACTTCGGGAATAAAATTGGGTTTCTAAAAGGTCCAATCTCTATATTTTTTGCCTGAGGGGTATAATATGAATAGTATTGTCTGCATTCCCCATAGATGAATATTCAAACGTGTCCAGGGCAAAAAATCTTACAAAAATTGCAACAATGCAAACAACAAAGAGTGATGCAACTAACTATTGCACATCGTTTTGGGTGGCACTGACCTTTGCTCATCTAGTTACAAGCGTGTCGGGTTACAATTTCTCTAAAATTAGAATTTGTCTCTGCCAGGGTGCAAGAGATTTCAGAAATGTATAGGCGACTCGAGAACTTGGATTTCAGAATAGAGAACGCGACAAGCTGAAGCAAACTCGTAATGAATTTAGAGGAGGGTGGTAGGAAAAGCGTCCTATCAAATGGAGCTTGCAAATGGTAATCGAGATGAAGACAGAGAAGGGTATTCGAGATAGAGATGGAGAAGGTGGGAAGCTGGAGACAAAGAGGGATGGGGCCCATGGCGAGTTGATAGGGGTCGGTCGGAGTAGTCTCCTCGACGACAAATCGACGCAAAACCCAAAGGGTAAATCGTCGACTCATTAGACTACTCCAATATTGACAAGTAATGTTGGTGTGATGACAACTATGGCCGAATATCTTTTACATGGGAATTCAGGGTTTCATCGGAAACAAAAGAGTAGGAATTAATGGAGTCCTGTCAGTTTTCTCACAATGATTGTGAAAGTTGATATTGTTAAACGAATATTGACTTAGTTTTTTCGATCCAATGACAAACATTATAAAATTGCAAATCAGTTTGGAATTTCACTTTTATGGAAATTCAATTTGTGAACAAATTTTTATTTTTTTATTTTATGGTTAGTTTTTTTAATATTATAATATTAATAATATAAATTTAAAATTATTGTTAAGTATTTTGTTTGCCAGAAGTCTTTTTTGACTTACGATAATTTAGTGTATGAATTTTTTTTTTTTTAACCTACTAAAAAACATCAATAAAAAAATTATAAATTTCTCTATTCAATTAATATATTTACCAATTATTTTAAGAATATATTAATTATTTTAAGAAATAAAATATTATTATTACACTGTAGGCTTCGTCTAATTAGAATTGGGTTTGAGAAATTTTGTTTTTTACATAAATAAGTGAACAAGATTTGAAAAATAATTGAAAGTTTTTCACTTTCAGATTAAAAATAACATATTTAATTTAAAAATCATTTATTTCACAGCATATTAAACACACTGTTAATTTAAAAATCACTTATTTCATCTTGTTAATTTAAAAATCATTTATTTCATCTTCTTGTATATTTAATCTCTGTACACCTAGGCTCACGCTGAGATACAGTCACATGGGCTGAAGTTGTTATCCTTTATCTCACATCATGGATGTACACTCAAGGTCACATGGGCTCAAGCTGTTTTGCTTCCCACCAATGAGAGTTTAGTCTACGTGAGAAACGGTCACATGGGCTCACGTTGTTTCGCATGGAGCATTAGAGAAAGGGTTTTTTTGGAGGTCGTGCATGTGACCATGTGTGTAAGGTCCTTGGGTACGGGCACGTTCGGGCGCCGGGCGAAGTCACCGTGCACGGGCGCACGGGCGGGCGTGGGCGCACGGGCAGGCGCGGGCACACAGGCGGACGCGGGCTGCACGACCGGCGGGCGGGTCTGCACGACAGGCGAGCGAGGCTGCACGGCGGGCGGGTCTGCACGACAGGCAGGTGAGGCTGCACGGGGGGCGGGCGAGGCTGCACGGCGGGCGAGACTGCACGACAGGCGGGCGGGTCTGCACGACGAGCGGGTGAGCGCACACGGAAATGCGAAAATTGGCTAAGTGTCATTCACACTTGAGCGTACATAATATGAGGACATATGAAGTTTATAAGCATTCAACGATGGACATTAAAATATACAAAGCCGACATCATAAAATATTATGTGAAGGGCTTCATAACATAAGTTAAGTGGTCGGCCTTAAAGAGAGTACGCATGATGTGGAGCATATATATATGAGGAGGGTGCTCCTCATTCGAACCAAGGATCTTCGCTCATATACTCTCGCATAAGGGAAGGGTAAAAGGTGCATAGTCTTGGAAGGATATGCGCATATCTCATGCGCTTAAGACTTAAGGACTTTGCAAGCTATCTTATGTGAAGGGGTGGCAAGTGTGCCACGGTTTGAGGAGGTTCTTGTGTGCGGTTTTATGCAGGATTTGGTGGGGAGGTCGAGTGGCTCGGGTGAGCACTCCTTCTTATGCAAAGGTGCATAAAATGTTGTAAAAAGTTGTTCTATGCCTTGGTTGTAAAATTATTCTAAGTGTTGGCTTGAAGTTTGTCAAGCACACTTGTATTGTAAAATTGAAGAAGCTGTTATAATATATTGTTGGGCAGACTTTACCGGGAGTTGCCCCTCCCTTTATACTTGTGTATTGTTGATGTTCTCGGGTTATTGTTCATGGTTAATAATTGAGAATGGTCTTCTTTAAAGTATAAAGGATAACTCTTTACTTGGTTGCAAGAGAACATCAGTTAAAGTAAGTTTATGTTGGAGTAGGCATAGTCCATAAACGTTAGTATTGTTAAAAAGAAAGCGTTCGATGGTGCCGCACCTCGCTACAAGCGGTTGGAAGATCATCGCAGGTGTAGGGGTGTGACAATGTGGACTGGCGTGTTATGTCCATCGTGTATGCGACCTACTTTGCTGGAAACCTATAGCCATTAACCTACAGTTGTATTTTATTTTTAATTGTTGCAAGAAAGCGTTGTTGGTCGTTACGGAAAATATTTTGGTCCGAAATTTTACACGTTTTTATTTTAATTCTCAACTATAATATCAAAAAGAGACTTGTTCCAAAGTGTTGTTTACTTTGGGCATGAAAATGGATCGTTATGGTTGCATGTTGATTGAAGGTGTTTTAAATTATATAGTGTATTTTTATGATATTTTTTAATTAGTTTGAATTAAAATTTAGTAGAAATTTTTAAAAAATTAGTAGAAATTTTTAAAAATTTGAGTTTAAGTTGTATAATATGTAGAATTTGTGTCTCCAAGGTTTTTTGAGAGTGTTGAATCTATTTATACATTCAAAAATGTATTTTAGACAACAATTTTTTTTTTTTTTTCCTAAAATTGTTTTGTTAATCCTCATAAAACTAAGCCATTATATATTAGTGTTTGTAGTTGTAGTGTCAGACAACTAAGTAATTGGTAGCTTGGTTTGTGCTTAAAGTTGGATAAAAAATTGAGACTTAAGTTTCATATATTAAAAATTTTGAAATATATATATATATATACCAAGGCTATTAATTCGCCCATAAAATAGTGGTGGTATGATTTTTGCTAAAATTTGACGGAAATTTAGGGAAATCTAGATTACAAGTGTCAAACTTCAGCATTTTGGTGCCCATGAGGTTTTTTATGGTTCTGAATCTATTTCCAACATAAAAATTAATTCAAACACTCTGATTCCATTTCGACCATAAAAAACAATTCAAACACTCCTATAATCACTTTTTTTGAAAAAAAATATTTACCAAATTCTAACAAAAAATAACTTTTCAAACAAATTAATAACCTCAATAAACAATACTTATATATAAATTAACCATATTAATTTATTAATATAGTAATACTAATAAATATAAACAATTTACATTAATCTAAAAACTATAATAATCCAAACTACCTAATCATTTTAACAACATTACACTATGCTTTGATCCTCTACCTTCCTCTATATTTCATATTAATAGATATCTTCTATTATGACTTTTAATTTCAACCAAAATATATAAAACGCATCGTGTGGAACATCAAATTCCAGGGGAAGCCGAAAAAATCTTAAAAAACAGTTATTCGTTTTTAACGGTTGGTGAAACGTATGTGAAGAATCGTACAACGCGAAGTGGGAGAGAATATTTAATAAATAAATGTGTAAGTTTTAGGTTCATAGCATTGCGAGAATGATAAATTCATTGATTAAAAGAGAAAGAAATTATTACCTCTTGATCATCACGGGAGGGGAGGTGTAAGGCCCTCGCAACTCGGGCAGGAGTGCGACGGGCAAACACCCCTTCACACGGCAGTCGAACGGTGGGCACGACCCGGGTAGGCGCACACGAAGGTGGGCGGGCGCCCCGTGCACGATGGGCGCGGGTCTACACGGGCGGGTCACCCGACGAGTTAACAAATGGACGAGTCACCCGGCGGCATGACGAGTTGGCGGGCGCGGGCCTGCACGGGCGAGTCACCCGGCGGGGCGACGAGTTGAGGAGCGCGGGTCTGCACGGGCGAGTCACCCGGCGGAACGGCGAGCTGGGCACGGGCGAGCGCGGTTATGACAAAGGCGAGCTGGGCACAGGCGAGTCAACCGACGGAGCGGCGAGCTGATGAGCGCGGGCGAGCGTGGATATAACAGCGGGCACGGCGGAACAATGGGCGGGCGCCCCGGCGGGCGACCCGTGAACGATGGGCGGGCGCCCCGGGCGGGCGACCCGTGAACGATGGGCGGGCGACCCGGGCGGGCGACCCGACCCTGTGACGAAACGGCGGGCACGATGCGACGGAAGAATGACAGAATTGCGACGATAAGAGAAAGACGCTAAAATGGCTAAGTGTTTATATGCGTTGTCAAATGGAGCGAAGCCGACGGGTTATTATGTATATTGTGGGCGTATGTGGCGAGTTATAGGGGTCAGCCTTAAGGCTAGACACCCTTCCATAAACCCATAATGGAGTACGTATAAACATAAGCTTTGGGCTCATTTGGGGCTTCGAATAAACACATAAGCATATTATATGGAGGCACATATAAATAAGCGTGGTTAATTAGAATAATAAGAATATAATAATAATATATACGTGGGCTTATATGTGTAAAGGTGGGGTTGGCCATGAGTGGTGCACCCCCCCCTTAAAACACATGGAGAAGAGCGTATATATTATGGAGGATGGAGCTTCATTTCTCCATCGAACTTTGCTCAAGTGTCTTCACATCAAGACAAGGGAAAAGTGCGAAGGTCTTAGGAGATGCGCATTCCTCATGCGCATAAGGAATAAGAGGTGTTCGCATATTTTGGGATTGGCTTATGTGAAGGAGGTCACGGTTGAGGAGGGTTCTATACACGGTTTGGTGCAGAATTGTATGAGTGTCTTGGTGACCCGTGTGGGTACCCGCTCATAGGCAAAGGTGCATAATTGTGTATGTAAAAGGTTGTCTTATGCCTTGTTGTAAATATTGCTAAGTGTTGGCTTGGAGTCTGCCAAGCACACTTGTTGATGTAATATTGAAGATTCATAATATATTGATTATCGGGCAGACTTTACCGGGAGTTGCCCCTCCCATTCTACACGATTGTTTGCAATTGTTATTCGGTTTAATTGCACATGAAAATGTTAAGAATGGTTTATGATGAATTATGAAGATTAATGCTTTCATATGGTTATAAGATAACAGTTAAAGCATGTTTATATCAGTTAAGGGGTAAAAGCATGTTAATGTGTCTCATTATATGGCAAAAGCAAAAAGTACTCAAATAAAAAAAGATAAAAAAAAATAATATAAAAATATCAATTAAATGAGTTGAGTTTCATACTTGTTAATTATAAAAAATAAATGCTAAATTTGTAACAAAGCTAACTCACAATAAATTTTGGTAAAAGCTATAGTGAACCTATTTAATGGGTTTAGAAAATATAAATAATGTTATAAAAAGTAAATACTAAATTTGCAAATAAGTCAACTCATAGTAAATATTGGTAAAAGCTATGGTTAATCACTCACAAAATATAAATAACTTGATGTAAAGTTAAATGAAATGCTAAAAGTCTTTAAATATATATATAAAAATAGAAGTAGAATTTCTAAACAAATAATTTTATATATTATATTTTGAATAATATAAAATACGTTATTATAATCATAATTAAAAATTTTATTATAAAAAATATAAAATATATTTTAAAAAATTTCAAAAAATAATTTTAACATTTTGTTATATGTTATTTCCAAATGTCTATTAAAAAAAAATGATTTTATAAACTTGAAAAGGTAGTTTCTTGGGTCGCGGTTTTATATATACGAAAATATGATCATTTTTACTAGTATTTTAATAATAATTAAAAAATATGCTTACTTTTTATTTTTAAATTTGTTTTGAAATCTTTAGAATGTTTACAACACATCTCTTAAAGAAATTGGAATTAAAAAACATAAATCAAAAGAGAAATGGGGGGTCGCGGTTTTGTCAGTACTTCAAAATTTATGTAAAATATTAATGACACCTTTTAAAGAAAATGAATAAATTAGATAAAAATTATATATTAAATTTTAGAAAAAATATGACATGAAATTGAATTTAAATTGACATGTTTTGTCTTCTTTTACCACTACCTAGTTTTTGATGATTTTGTGAATTTAAGAGTAAACATTCCAACTCCAGATATTTTTATAAAACTTCTTTGCCACAAAAAGGGAAAAAGTGATACACATTAAGGCGTCGTCCATGTGCACGAGTATTGAAAAAAAGAAAGTGTACGGTGGTGCCGCACCCCGCCAGACACGGTTGGAAGACTACCGTAGGCTTGGGGGCGTGACAGGTGGTATCAGAGCTCGGTCGGAGCTGGTGAGCAGGGTTGCTCGTGGAGACTTGAACAAGGTTCAGGTGTTGAAACATATCAGAGCAAAGGTTGCTCGTGGCAGTTGACAGGTGAAGATAAGGTTATGGAGAACAACCGAGGTCTTGTAAACTTGAAGATTTGTGGCAAAGATGTTCAAGCGTTGGCAGACACAGGTGGCACATATAACCTTATATCAGCACGGTTAGTAGAAGAAGTGGGGCTGATATCTACTATGGAGAACTGGGAAATAACCTCGTGGAATTTGGCAGTAGGCTCGATACAAGATGTACCTGTACAGATGGAAGGATGTAGAGGTCAGCTGAACTTCGTAGTGATAAATACAGATGGCATTGATGTGATGCTTGGACGAGAAGGACTTCTTCAAATCAGTCAGGCAATGGAACAAGATGAAGTTGCAGACCAGGAAGAGGAAGTCATGATGACCGAAGATGTTGAAGACTTAACTATGATGGAGGTTAGACTTGAAGATAATCAAGCTAAGCCAGAATCATGTAGCTCATGGACATGGACCGACGAAGATACTCATATGGAAGGACCATGTGATGATGAGGATATGATGGAGGCCGAACTTGAGTTTAATCAAGTTGAACCAGGATCATACAGTTTGGCAGCATGGATGGACACTCACATGGAAGAACCACATGATGATGAGGACTCGATGGAGGCAGAACTTGAAGGTGATCAAGTTGAACCAGGATCGTGCAGCTTATCGACATGGATGGGTGAGGTCACTCATATGGAGGAGCCTCATATTGATAAAGTAAGTATGGATACTTGTGTTTCATTTGGACATTTGGTAGATGGATCATGTGTAGGAGAGGGCAAGATCAGCTTGCCTAAGCAAGGAGACATCTTACCATGGATGACTATGATGGAACCTTGTATGGAGAAGCAAGGGTTGTTACCTACTGAAGGACTTGTTGAGGTTGCTTGCTACCTTGAGATGGAAGGTGCAAGACCCCGAGACAAGGGAGGAACTTGATGAACATTATGGATGATTTGGGTCATGCTTTAGCCACATGGCTAAGTGCCCGGCATGACTCATGGACAGGTTGAAGGGCACACCTTTGGGTGGACTTCTCATGGCCGAGACCAAGAGATAGTCTTGATGGACACCTTGGTAGAGAAGCTGTGATGGAAGGGACTCGTGATGATGATGCTTAGATGGACTTCTCATGGCCGAGACCAAGAGATAGTCTTGGTGGACCTTTGGTGGAGGAGCTCATGATGACATGGGATCGTTGTGACCTTTGGGAGACTTCATACATGGTGGGCTTAGAGATCTGATGCATTGAGGAGCTGAGGTCAGGAGACTTTGATGCAGTATGGGATGCATACTTCCAAAGTACATGTATGGGCATGACTTGGAAGAGTGACTTGATGTGGAGGATCGATGAGACACTTTGAGGTGATGGGGTCACGATGATGATGATGATGCCTTGGTGGCAGCACTTAGGCATGGGTTGAGCCGAGACTTAACCACTTTACGCACATGTTGATGTTGGGATAGATGTGGCTGGTCATTTGCACATTGACACCAAAGCATCATGGATAACATGTTGCAGGTGAAATGGATGGAGTTTCCATGAACCCGGGCATGGCTTGTGGAGATGAGTGTTGACACATGGTTGAGATGTGTAGCACTTGTTGATATACATGGGCAGTTTTCACATGGAGATGACCTGATGGAGACGAGACCTTGTATATGTTGCAGTGATGTTTGCCTTATATGGAGGGGTCTACGTCATGGTCGATGTCAATCTTGGTGGAGAGCTACCGAGATGGTATGTTGTCGAGGACGACAACGATTTCGGGTGGAGGAGAATGTAAGGCCCTCGCAACTCGGGCAGGAGTGCGACGGGCAAACACCCCTTCACACGGCGGTCGAACGGTGGGCACGACCCGGGTAGGCGCACACGAAGGCGGGCGGGCGCCCCTGCACGACGGGCGGGCGCCCCATGCACGATGGGCGCGGGTCTACACGGGCGGGTCACCCGACGAGTTAACAAATGGACGAGTCACCCGGCGGCATGACGAGTTGGCGGGCGCGGGCCTGCACGGGCGAGTCACCCGGCGGGGCGACGAGTTGAGGAGCGTGGGTCTGCACGGGCGAGTCACCTGGCGGAACGGCGAGCTGGGCACGGGCGAGCGCGGTTATGACAGCGGCGAGCTGGGCACGGGCGAGCGCGGTTATGACAGCGGCGAGCTGGGCACGGGCGAGCCAACCGACGGAGTGGCAAGCTGGGCGTGGGCGAGCGCGGATGTAACAGCGGGCACGGCGGAACGGTGGGCGGGCGACCCGTGAACGATGGGCGGGCGCCCGGCGGGCGACCCGTGCACGATGGGCGGGCGACCCGGGCAGGCGACCCGACCCTGTGACGAAACGGCGGGCACGATGCGACGAAAGAATGACAGAATTGCGACAATACGAGAAAGACGCTAAAATGGCTAAGTGTTTATATGCGTTGTCAAATGGAGTGAAGCCGACGGGTTATTATGTATGTTGTGGGCGTATGTGGTGAGTTATAGGGGTCAGCCTTAAGGCTAGACACCCTTCCATAAACCCATAATGGAGTACGTATAAACATAAAAGCTTTGGGCTCATTTGGGGCTTCGAATAAACACATAAGCATATTATATGGAGGCACATATAAATATGTGTGGTTAATTAAAATAATAAGAATATAATAATAATATATACGTGGGCTTATATGTGTAAAGGTGGGGTCGGCCATGAGTGGTGCACCCCCCTTAAAACACATGGAGAAGAGCGTATATATTATGGAGGATGGAGCTTCATTTCTCCATCGAACTTCGCTCAAGTGTCTTCGCATCAAGACAAGGGAAAAGTGCGAAGGTCTTAGGAGATGCGCATTCCTCATGCGCATAAGGAATAAGAGGTGTTCGCATATTTTGGGATTGGCTTATGTGAAGGAGGTCACGGTTGAGGAGGGTTCTATACACGGTTTGGTGCAGAATTGTATGAGTGTCTTGGTGACCCGTGTGGGTACCCGCTCATAGGCAAAGGTGCATAATTGTGTATGTAAAAGGTTGTCTTATGCCTTGTTGTAAATATTGCTAAGTGTTGGCTTGGATTCTGCCAAGCACACTTGTTGATGTAATATTGAAGATTATCATAATATATTGATTATCGGGCAGACTTTACCGGGAGTTGCCCCTCCCATTCTACACGGTTGTTTGCAATTGTTATTCAGTTTAATTGCACATGAAAATGTTAAGAATGGTTTATGATGAATTATGAAGATTAATGCTTTCATATGGTTATAAGATAACAGTTAAAGCATGTTTATATCGGTTAAGGCGTAGTCCATGTGCACGAGTATTGAAAAAAAGAAAGTGTACGGTGGTGCCGCACCCCGCCAGACACGGTTGGAAGACTACCGTAGGCTTGGGGGCGTGACAGGAGGGGAGGGGAAGAGAAGCATGGAATGTGTTTTTAGAAAGAGTCACTGTTTTTTTTTTTCTTTTCTTTTTATCATTTATGGTTTTCTTTTTTGGGAGCAGGGTCAATTCTGTATCATAAAGGGGAGATAGAGTGACCGCCAATACAAGATAATGCTTTATTCGGATGTTCTTTAATTTAAATATTTTATTCTAATTTATTAACAAAGTTATGTTTTTTTATATTTTTGCGGATTTTAATAATATTTTTTTCCCGCAAGTGTGATTTTTTATTATTCAAAATAAATTTTGCACATATTAAAAAGTTTAAACTTAGAATTTAAGAAATATAAATCTACATGAAAATAGAACTGGATTAAAAATTTTCATAGTTAAATTACATAAAAATTTATTATATATTTATTTTATTTTATTTTATAATAAATATAAAAAAGATTTATTTTTATTTTTATTGTTTTATAAAGTAAGTCTAAATTCTATTACTGTAACATAATAATACACTGAGGCTTTGGCCTCTGTAGGTCAGTGCCAAGGTTCAAGGCATAAAGCATCAAAACAAGATTGAGACTGCCCAGAGATGGGAAACCAGTCCAGTCCAAAAAATGAATTTGCAAAAAAGAACTTGCTGCCCACGCAGGGGAAACCAGCAAATGAAAAAGGTAGCTAGCATAATTTTCAAAAATGCACAAAATAATCCTATTGACGTGATTTCCGGAAACCTAAAACCCAAAGACGTGTGGTGAGTCATGTGTCATGCTGTGCTGGCGAGTCATGTGTCATGTGGTGCTGACGGGTGTTCTTCAATGATGAAACACCTATATGCATCCATGTCGTCCTCTTCCTGTTGCAACGCACCCGTGTCGCCCTTCGCCTGAGGATCGCTATTCTTCTCCTCCACAGTAGTCTTGTCCTGAGGATTATCCCTCTTCTCCTTTGTGCAATGTGGGCATCCATCGTCGCTGGCTGGCTCCTTACAGGTTGGGCGTCCATCTTCGTTGGCTGGCTCCTCATGGAAGGTAATTGATATGGTGGCTGTTATGAGTGGTTGGTTCAGGGAGCAGCGATAGATGAACTGGGCCGAGTGAAGGGGTTGCTGTGAGCTGGAGGGGATGTCAGAGGCTGGAGAGGCGATTTGCGAAGGTTGGGAGCGGAGAGCTCGTGAGCGGCCTCTGCCACTGCGAGTGTCTGGATAGCGGTCTGAGACATAATGAGCCGAGGGGGAGGAGGAATCTAAGGCTGGTGATGGTGGAGAGCGAGGCAGTCTGCCTCTGCTACTCCCTCTTCTGCTCTGCATTCTATGGCGAAGCCAGGGCATGATGACATGGGGACGAAGAGAATTTCTGCGTGAAGTCGGCACTGAGAATTGAGAGGGCTCAGCAGGTTCAGAGGTCGGCTCAGAGGTAGAAAGTTCAGCAGGCTCAGAATGGAGAATAAGGTTGCAGAAAAAACTCTGCGAATAATGATTACCGGACCAAATTCAATGCAGCATAGAATGCTGCAGCGCCTGCCCGTAGCAGTGCGTGAACTTGGTTCCACTGTAGCCAGGGGACAATGGCAGTTCAGAGGCATAGGATTAGAGACAGAGGAGGTGGAATGTAAATTACCTGAGGGCGCCATTATGCAGAGCTGAGGCTGGTAGACGCGGGCGAGTTGATTAGAGTGCCAACTTAAATGCCATTTACTGCTGCTGTAAATTAGTTTTATGGCTTTGTGTGTGGGTTTACAGATGGCCATGTGGCAAAGCCACTTGCCGTCCCGTTCCCCTGCCAGCAATTCAATTCTGACATACACCTGCATCCGGGAAATAAATATTTATTTATTTATTATTATTATTAAATTTATTTAATTATGTTTTAAATAATTATATTATATTTTAATTATCAATTAATAATAATAAATTTAAAAAATTACATTATGATTTTAAATATTAATAATTAATTATGATTAAGAAATACTTTTAATAATAAAAATTAATTTGACCCGGATGCGGGTGTTCACATCTGCAATCAATGAATAAGCACGCCATGCAGACACCTGGCCTGACGGATGGCAGGAGGGAGATCTTCAGGGTACGCGTCATCGATGGTGGTTTAAGGTTTAAAGCAGGTGAATTAAAGACTGATCAGTCTCGAAGCGATCTGGACTTCAATGCGAGTATGGCCTCTCTGTCCTCGATTCGGCTTGGCAACATGGATCGGCTCAATTCCTCTGAGGCAATTAATGACCCTGTTCTATATGAAGCTAAGCCGCTTCAGTCTCCTCGTCTCGTCTTTCCTGTGGACTTAATCGCTCGGCTCTGGTCTTTCCTCAGCAGCACTCCAGCCATTTCGGGTTTCCTCTGCATCAATTGCCCTCTCAGGTCGTTGGTTTCTGTTTCAATGCCTCGCAGTCGAGGTATACCGCGTCGGGGGGGTCGGTCTGGAATCAGGGCTAGCCCTTCTCAATCTGCTCCTCAGCAGGTTGCCCCAATTGCCTTAGTCCCTCCCTCTTCTCCGCTATCAGACCAAGAGGGGATCATCCCGAATAACTCTTATCATTCCTCTAGATTTGTTTTCCAAAGTCGGCTCAACAGGCCGATGGTGACAGTGAATTTCACAGTATTTGTCTCAGAGGAGGAGAGCAACCAGCTCAGCCCGACCCCTCCTGCATCCTCAAATTCGCAGGACGACAGCATTCTACTTGGGGACATGACTGGGCTGGTGTTTCATGTTGACCGCATGAATGAGGACGCCCCTGTCCAGGAAATGCCTCAGCAGCCTGACCCAGCTAAGGAAGATGACAATGTTCGCGAGCCTTCTCAAAGACCAACTGGCTGTTTACATTTGGTCACTGATTCTGGTGGAGCGCCGCTTCTGGACGAAGACGGGTTCGTTACGTGGGTCGCCTCTCCAAGCCAGGCGAAGGAGGAGATGCAAGCATCTCCAAGTCAGGCGGAATAATCTCCACTGGGTGCACATGCTATGTTTTTTTGATCCTGTGTCCTTGACTTGGCAGCTAAATTCTCTGGTCTGTTTCAGTCTCATGCTTCAGGTAGTCATGTCAGTTACCACCGATTTCAATTTTGTTTTAAAGTCAGCTATGCTAGGCGCTACTGTGTTTTTTGAGGTCACTGAAGGGTATGATAACTGTAATCCGGGTAAATTTTGTCAGTATGTCAGGGACCGAAATCAAATCTCTGAGGTCTGCATTGTAAATCTGGTTGATAGGATAAACTGTATTGTCCCTGAGTTTTTGGATGAGGAATGGCCTCGGCCTCCTCTGAGGCTCTGACCTCATTGTACATATTTTTTCACTTTTTTAATAGATTTAGTATTTACGGAGAAAAAAAAATAATAAAAATTAATTTAAAAATTATGATATTACTTTAATTAATAAAAATATAATATTAATATTACACATTTATTAATATTATATATAAAAATGTGTTAATATTTAAGTAAGTTTTATGGTTAAATAGGTGGGAAAGTTATAAGTTTAAATTCAAAGAAATAAAATATATATGCTTTTACAATTAAATCATTGGGCAGAGCGTCCTATAAATAATTCCCATCTAGCGAATCAAATTATTTATAAATAATTCCCATCTAGCGAATCAAATTATTTAAAAGTGTTTATTTATCTTTCCTCTAAATTATATCAAATTTGTTTTTATTATATAATAATGAAGCTGAACTAAATCACCAAGGACTTCGATTGTATTCATCGCGCAAATTCTGCATTGGAGCACTTGCCACGTCATTGCTCGTTCCGTCCGTCGGTATACACAGTCTGAAAACTGCCTGCTACTTGATGCAGACATTTAAAGAAGTAAAGGCGGAGATTGTGATGGCGGAAGCTGTTGTGTTTCGTAATGAGTGGGTTGTTCAAATTAAAGCGATGCTCCATGACGATGATGATGAGACTTGTCAAGCAAATGGTAATGGGATTGGCGGAGCAAAGGCGGATGCGATCCTGCGAGTTGCGACGCCTCTGCTGAAGATGAAACCAGAGGCTTATATTCCGCAGTTTCTGTCGATTGGGCCTTACCAACATTCGAGTCTGGAGAAAGATATTGAATCTTCTTGTGCGCAACTTAAAATTTCAACAGCGGAGATGTACAAAGCGAAGTCCGCGGCCAGGCTCTCGCAGCAACTGCGCAAACGTGGTAAGTCTATAGTTGACATGATGGAAAATATGTGGCCAGAGATAGAGCGGTTCTATCACTTGCCACCCAGTGAGAGTAGAGACGCGGAGAATTCCCAGAACTTCGCTCTGATGATGGCGGTAGATTCATCCTTTCTCTTACATTTCTTAATCTTCCTCTCTACGCCTTGTGGAGAGAATAATCACATGATCGAATCCGCTTCCTGTCACAGTCATTGTCTGATCGAATTAGGTCCACTTCATGAGTGTATAAAGTGTAATATTCTGAAGCTGGAGCATCAAATCCCGTTGGCAGTCCTCAAAGGAATTTTCGAGAACATCGATGGAAGTGATTTATGGCGTCAAAGCTTCGATCAACTGTTGCAGACTTTTCGACTACTTATCGAGCTGGAACTTTCTACTTCCTACCGCTGGGGTCTTGGTTTTCGCCATAACGGTCATACAGACCTACTGTTCCTTGAAACAAATATCCAATACTCCACCTTCACCTTCCTACCGCTGGGTTCTTGGTTTTCGCCATAACTGTCATACAGACCTACTGTTCCTTGAAACAAATATCCAATACTCCACCTTCACCTCCTGCTCCTCCTCCTCCGGCTTAGTTTGTAATCACTCATTTCAGCTTTTAAATTGACCGCTCTATTTGACATGCTAGATTGGCCACTCTCTGTATCTTTTCTATTATCCACCATATATATATTTCATGTATGTTTTGTAATGCCCGAGGTCAAGGTTCAGCATCTTTTTTTTCTTTTACCTTTGTTGTAACACAGGTATATAGCTATTTCCATCATTACAGTGAAGCATCATTACAGTGAAGCTTTTAATTTGTCATAGATTTCTGTCTCACATATTATGATGTGATGCGAAGGTTTATATACTTATTTTCATTATGGTATATTTTGTTTTAAATTTCTCGGTGCACAGCTTCATCCTTTATTTTATTATTCATGTTTTTTAATTCGCTTATAAGCGTCTATTGAGCTTAAGTCAGTTGTAGATTTTTTGAATATTTGGAAATCTGATGGATATGGGCGCGGTCAATTTTTGTCCGTCAGATTCCTGAATATTCGGGGATTCTGCCATCGACTTAAGGATGCCCATAGGCATCGACACTTATATTGGAATCGCTTTTAATTTTGCTTATAAATCCCAAATAAATATTGACAGTGGATATTTAACTTTTATAGAATATCTTAATTTTGCTTATAAATCCCAAAAAATATTGACCGTGGATATTTAACCTTTACAGAGTATTTTTGGTAGTAGTCTTCCCAGGTTTATGTTTAATCTCTACAAAATATTTTTGGCATCTTCTCATATATATTGTCACTTGTTTATGTTTAATCTCTACAAAATATTTTTGGCATCTTCTCATATATATTGTCATTCACTGATTCAATTCCCCACCAAGATTGAGATAATATATTGAACAAGTTAAAAATTAATCCTACCAAACTTACCCAAAAAAATGTCAAATTATTTTAGAATCACAAATTATCATATTTTATATCATGTACAGTTAAATTGATATAATATCATTTAATGTTAAAGTGGTGATATTAATATTACTTTGTTAAAATGGTGGTATTAATATTAGTTTGTTAAAGTGAGGTATTAATATTAGTTGGATTATGTGGTGCTAAAGTGATAGTATAAATATTACATTTGGTTAAATTGATTTAATATCATTTAATGTTAAAGTGGTGATATTAATATTACTTTGTTAAAACGGTGATATTAATATTACTTTGTTAGAGTGAGGTATTAATATTCGTTGTATTATGTGGTGTTAAAATGATAGTATAAATATTGCATTTGAATAATATTATAGTTTTACAATTAATTTATTTTATGACATAATAAAAGCTTTATACAATTTACAAAATAAATAATTTTATTTTCACTAATTAAATATTAATGAAAATAAATAAATGTATAATAATACCATATGTTAGCACTACTTATCTCATATAATGTTAACGCTATGATATTAACACCCACTATAATATTAACAAGTTATACCTTCAAATAACATTATTATCTTACATTGAATAAAGTTTATAAATTGTATATAATACAATAACTTTTCTAATATTATATGGCGTTAAAGCAATAGTATAAATGCCACATGTGTGTAATATTATGATATTACAACTAATTTTATTTTATTACGTAACAAATTTTTTATATAATTTATAAAATAAATTAAAGCAATAGTATAAATGCCACATGTGTGTAATATTATGATATTACAACTAATTTTATTTTATTACGTAACAAAATTTTTATATAATTTATAAAATAAATAAACTTTATTTTCAATAAATTTGATTATTATATAAAACACGAGTAAGACTCTTTAAATTTTATACATTTTACATAATAAAATAACTATTCTTATATTTATGCATGCCGCAGGTGGAGGATAAAGGCATTCAATTCATGGTCAAACGAGTTATTAATCCATTGTTTATATCAAACAACTATTCAGAAAATTAACCTTATAAATATAATAAATTTATTTTTTTCAAATATTTTAAATTTATTTATTTAAATCATAATAGGTTAACTGCGTTTGGTCTAATAATGGTTTTTTCTTATTCATACAGAGCGTGAACTTGCATTTATTCCGTGGCATGCGTGATTACCCCTGTTGTTACAAACTACTTGTAAGATGCCTAACCTAAGAATGGTGAGATGCCGTTAAAATGAGGGGAAAGCATTAAAGATCGGAATAATCCATTGATTTGACAACGTACTATGGATGTCAGGTAAAATGGGCATGAATAGATCGAAAAACAAATTATTTATGTTATTTTAAATAAAAAATATAAAAATAGAAAATAACATTCGAAATTTTTACTCGGCATCACTAATGAAATTTTAAAAACCATCCATGGTACAAAATAGATTATAACACTTTTAATCAAACTAATTTGTGAAATCATTAATATCGATATCTATTTAAACTTATTATTTATTATAGTTAATATCTATATAAAATTATTAATTATATCAATAATATCAAAATGATAGAATCTATAATTACATAGATATGTGAAGAGTCTTTTAAATGAGTATTACATTACATACATATAATAGTTTTCTAAGAGTTTTTTAATTAATGTTACTTATGTATAAAGATAAAATTTGATAATCAAAATGTTTATTTTAATAATATTTAAATTTAAACATTTTTCAAAATTAATAATTATTTAATTAAATAATATCAAAAATAATAAAACTATTAAATCTAATAAGTTATTTAGTTTTAGAATTCCAACCCTCCACACTCTAATGTCTAATATTAAAGTGAATTAAAAATATGAAAATTCCATATGTTCTTTAAATATTATAATATCCAAGCAATCGAACATACACACTGTCACACACTTTCGGTGAATTTTGAGGGATGAGGATTTAATTGCCAAATTACATTAATGCTTACATTTTTATTATTGGACCGTGTTTTGTATCCAGTTAACTTGATGCCAAGTTGTGCGCTAGTAGCAATAGGCTCCATACTTTCCTTAAACACTTTAAAACTGGAAGAATATTAGATGAAGAGAAAGGCTCACTATAAAAATAATATATATATATGAACTGAAAAGAATGGAATAGTTTAGGGTAAGATTAAGAAGAAAAATAATGAACAATATAATAATTCTGAATATAGACTTCAATACTTTTGCTTCATCAACTTTATTTTAAATATAAATGCATTTTTATTTTTACAAACTCAAGCATTTTTGTTTTTACCAGAAATTACAAGAAAGAAGAAAATATAATGTAATTATTGAAAATCTTATTTGAAGTTTTTAGTAATGTGTTTAAATTGCAAGTAACTCTTTCTTTTATTTCTCAATGATTTAGTAAAAAATCCAATATTTTTATATCAACTTATAAATTGCTTTTTATATCTATAGTCTTTCATATTATTTATTTTCATCTTAGTTGAAACTTAATTATGATTACACTTTGAATAAAAAAATATTCAAACAAATAAAATAAAATATGTTACTTTTAAAACATATTTTTAAATTTTTTATTGTTCTTTAAAAGTGTTACAACTTACGGGATGCCCATAGAAAAGAAATCCTTTGTTATTTAAATATTCATGACATAAAATTAAATTAGTTATCACCATTCAACATCAATAGCCTAGTGTTATTGTTTTAAAAGTTCCTCTTCATCCATGCATAATCTTCCATTCACATCCATGGATGCGGTTTGTTGAAAAAAGTAGAGATTTTCCATACAAATTAATACATATAATAAATTAAAATGAACAAATATGGCATTAAAGTTTATAAAAAAAACATACACAGATAGAATTCTTAGTATCTCTACCTTGTCAAAGATAATGCAATTATGAACTATCTTGCTATAGAGCTTACAAAAATACATGAACACTACTATACAAAAAGTTCTAAAAAGATTAAAAAAAAAACTCACATCGTATTTTTCCCAATGCCACCCAAGAAAAGCACTAAATTTCTTGAACCAATTGGCTCCTTAGATGACACATTAAAAGAAAAAGAGAAATGTTATATAGCATCTTGGAAAAGAAGCAATATGACAACTATACTTTTGACCAATTTTTAGACAAATTACATTTAACCAAAACTAATTACATCATAGTAATCCAAAATAAATTAATAGCTAAATCTATGGAGCTTTGTATTCTTGTATTATATGGTGTTAAAATGATGCTATAAATATTACATTTGTGTAACATTATGGTATTACAACTAATTTTATTTTATTACATAACCAAAGTTTTATACAATTTACAAAATAAATAAAGTTTATTTGAAATAAATTTAATTAAATAATTGTATATTAAAATAATATTTTAGCACCACTCGCTTATACAATGTGTATCAAAGTTGTGATATTAATGCCACTTATATCTTCAGTAGTGTTAAGTGGTATTAACACAACACTTTCCAATAACATCATTTTTTTACATTTAACTTTTTTTATTACATAAAATAAAGTTGAGAAATTATAATAATTATTATTATTATTAAAAATATAATAAGAAACTGTGACCATAGCAATTTAGGACGATTATTGTTTTTCATAAAAAAAAATTGATAGTTTTTCAAAGTGTTTAAAAGTACAAATTTATGCTTAGCTACCTTATTGATATCAAAAGAAATGTACAACGTGTTTGTGAAGGTTTTTGTTACTCCTCCTCTCTCCTACCAAATATAAACAAAGGGGTTTAACTCGGTTGCCCATTCTACCAATATCAGTTATCCCTCTAATCATCATATTCCTCATCTAATGAAATGGTTTTGAGGGATTAACTATAGTAAGATTCCTTAGACAAAATATGGTAGAATAGAAAGAAAATATTCAACTCTTTAACACCCAACCATTTTATTTTATTGTAATTGTAATTATGATAAGCGTTTAATAAACTGCTCAAGTGTATAAGCCAAATAACCATACAATGGACTATAATGCAACGACATCAAAATTTATTTAACTATGGCAACCCACCATGCCAATCCAACAATGGACAAATGATATAACATTAACCACTAATAATTTCACTAGATCATATGAACATTCGAATGGCTAGGTTTTGTGATGCATTCAGTCCGCTTACTCCAAATAAGGATCAACCTTTGTTGGGCAATGTGGAAGATCTGATAAATAAGGGCGCCATCATCTTACCTCCCACAACAGATGGAGAACCTTTGGCTAAATGGCCTCTCGGCCCTCGCTTCCGGTGCTTCACGACTACACAAATCAATGGATGGCCTTTTAGCCTCTATAACCCAAATTTATGTATGGAACGACCCTTTATTCATGTGTCGTGTCTATGAAAGACCCTTTATTCATATGTTGTGTCTATGTGGCCCTCACAACAGAGAAACATGCTTTAGTGGGTTAATGCCCGTTAATAAATCATGATGGCCCCACCCTCCAATGACCAAAGTGGTCAAAATCTCAGTAAATGGCAACCTTCTGCAACATGATCCACTCCTTAGCGATGGGCTCGTGGCCTTCCAAGCATGTATTGCAAACACTCCCTAATACTAGGGCAATGTATGTATGGCTCTGCATCCCTCAATGTATTAGATCTTAGACCCAACCCTTATGCAATTCATTAACATGATAATTCGCATATGCAATCTTTTTGCAGTGACAACGAACATGCCAAACTTATCTGTGATTAACCTTGCCACCTTTTGTCGATGCTTTTAATTAATGGCCCAATAATAATAATGTATTTGTTTCTTAAATAAAAAGAAAGGAATTAATCTCTGCAAAAGATCTAGATAAGATCTTCTCATCCTTTACAACTTATATGGACAAATCTCATAACCCTTCGATGAAATAAAAAAGATGGGAGAAATCGAACCAGCTAAGGTGGTATCTAGTACCACTCAAGTTGGGTTTCCAACTAGGGTGAGATAGGATCCCACCGAAGCTAGCCTGAGGATCTCACCTAAAACCCTCACTTGTAGAAAACTCGTCTAGCTTCCAAATCAAATGCCAAGAGAGAAAATCCAAGTTACATACCTTCCCTTCGTCCTTCGTCCTTCCTCATTCATTGTTATAGATTTCGATTGGGTTGTTTCCAAATTTCTACAATTGACCATAATACCATCGACTAATACCACCGACAAATACCATCAAAAAATATGTTAGTAAAATACCACTTCTTACCTAATTATTTATTAAATCCATTATTTTTCCCTTTTTGATTATAAATCAAGGATCCCCTTTTTCCATTTTTCCAAAACTCTCCCTATCAGTAGCCTAAGGGAACAAAGGGCTAGTAAGGGTGACATATTTCGATAATCAGTTGGTTGGGGATATTATATTCCTCACCACCCAAAATTTCTTTCCCTCAAGTAATTTAAGTGTTGGATGCTACAATATATGTTCTCCATTTTGCTTCAAAGTGGGTTGTCAGTAAGGCTGCAGATAGATATATACTATATATCCCACTTTGAAACTCCTCTCCACTCTTTTAAGCTGCTCAAATGCCTCTTGTGCTTCCTTTGACCATACAAAGTCTCCCATCTTAGTGGGGTCGGTAAGCGGGACTGTCAGCTCTGAATGCCCTTTGAAAAACCTTCTATAATGTGTGTAGATACCCAAGGAGCCCCACAACTTTGTTGCATTCCTAGGAGTGGGCCAATTAAGGATGGCCTCAATCTTCTCCTAATGCACTTTGACCCCCTAGCCTTTGATCATGTGCCCTAGATACAACATCTATGTCAATAAATGCTCACATTTGGAGCTTTTAGCATAGAAATACTACTCTAAATGTTATAGGTACATCCAACTATTGATCATGATGAGAGCTTGGACCCCTTCCTCTAGCTCAAATCCCCTATCTGGTGGCATATCTCTGAAAACCTTTTGGTGTTTCTGTAATAATGCCATGTTGTCAAGATGTTGTTATGTTGTCTTCCCCTACATAACTCAATATTCTATTGTCCATCGGATATCCCCATGTCAATGATCTACCTCCATTCTGTTGGATGTCATGATCTTGGGCAAGTACTAATGGATCCCTCTTTGCATCACATTCTTACCATATGGCCCTGTAAATCCATATTCAATCTCCTGATAGTTAGTTATATGTGTCCCAACTGAATATAGCCATTGGACCCCTAATACCACATGGGAATCTAGACAATCTACTACAAAGAAGTTATCGGTAACTATGTAATTTCCCATTGTTAGACTCATTTTGGGAATTATTTTGGTGCATGACATGTGGTTTTGTTCCTTCTTTCCAGGAATCAAGGCTGTAAATCCTCCATCAGTTTCAACCCCCTTCTGGCTTCAAACTCTGCATCAATGAAATCGTTGGAGGCCCCACCATCAACTAAAAAATTCACCTTTTTCCCATGTATGATACCCTTGAGCCAAAGAGTGTGATACCTCATAACTCCTATAAGTGAGGAAATAACTCCTTCATGGGTCTCCTTTGGTAACTGCTCTACCCCCATTCCTTGTGATTCTCCCTAATCCTCCTCTGGTACTTCTCCCTCATCCTCGCTATTAGAAAATACTTCAATATAGTGGGCTTTCCCTTTGAGACATCGATGCCTTAGCACCCAAGGTTCCTAAGAGGAGAAGCATAGTCTCCTCCTTCTGATGTCTCGCCTGGTCTCATCATCCATCTAGTTCTTCCCTAACCATTCCTTTTGCGACTATCTAATATCTTCATCCTTCTGAGAAAAGGTTGGTTTGTGAGTGGACCTAGTCTTTGGTACTGTGTCCTACATATCCTTTGCCCTACTAATTTCACCTTGTAAATTTTTGGGCTTATAGACTCTTACCCATCCATGCAAGGGTTCTGACAAACCTTCTATGAATAACATAATTGTCTGGCCCATTAAAATATCAATGAACATTACAACCAATCTCTAAAAATTAGTGATATAGGCTTTGACACTTCCTATCTGCCGAAGCTGAGTTGAATCCCTAAAGTCCAACTCAAGGTCCTTCATATCGAATCTATCTATCCTCTTGTTGATGGTGTTGTACCCACCAACATTCAAGAGGATCTCCCAAGTAAGAAGTCCTAACTAGACCTCAAACCGTTTACAGTAGGAGTCCCAACAATGGGTGGTAATGTAGTGCCTTGACCGTGGTAGTGCGCAGAGATAAGTATGAGGCCTTTTGTCGGAAGCAAGTGTGTGACCTTGCAGCGAGTCAAGTGAGATGCATGGGGGTTCTAACACATGAAGGTGAAAAGGAAGTGTGCCCCTTAGAACCCTGTAATAGTACGCAACCTGAAAGGAACACACGAGAGGAATGACATCGCAAACTAAAATGCAGAATAGTCCACAAACGAGAATGACGGGTTAATCCAATAACATGCATTTCAATAAGATTCATACAATTGCATACAATGTAGTCCATAAGAAAAATCTTAACTTAAACAATATACATTGTTAAAGAAACCAGAATAGTCCAACTACATTAAAAACATATGCATTAAAGTGTGTTGGATCAGTTATTATTCTTATAAGTGAAAGTTCCATCCATACATACACCATTGACAGCTACTAGCCCCAACAGTGGAAGATTACAATCAAGAACACCTGCTCCTCCAAAGAAGTATACTCGCTCTATGTTGTGGAGAATCCAAGGCTCGTCACAATACTCCCAAGCCTTCTCTAAGCCTAATCCTAGACAAAATTTTGACTCCCAAAAGTCAATTCTATGAGTTACGAGGTTCTATTTATAACAAAGGGTGGGGTGACCCTTGACATTCCCTTTGTGACTCTTTGACTACCCTCATGACTCTTCAACTTCTTTACAAATAACTCATTACATTACATAGTGATTGTTCACATTCCATTAATGACACTTTGAATTTCACTTACAACATATTTACAAATAATATACATTTTCCACACATACCCATGTGAGACAAAATAGGCTAGAGAAAACCTAACAAGACAAAACACTATGACTCAAAAGTTTGGGGAAAGACCAACTCGGCAACATCCAATTGATGACTTTGGGTGACATATTGATACCAAGCTTGGTAATGTGCTATGGTGTCCCCATACTACTTGATAATGTCTTTTTGATAACAGACTCTTACCTCCATAGCTTCTAGGTATATGGTCTTGCAAACCTTATCCAACTCATCCTGAAGCATGCACAACATGGTCTTAACTACAACAAGACCACAAATGTACTTCTACATGTTTTTTGCGCTCAGCTCCAAGTCATCATTGGTGTCCTCTCGCTTTAGCTGCTCCATGTACCTGTCAATCTCTAGCCAGACTTGGTTCTTCTCCTTAGCTTCAATGAGGGAACCGATTGACGGGATCTTGTGTGTTCTCACCATGACATCCAAACTCTTCTACAACCGTGCATATGAAGCTTGTATGCTATTGACAAATGGGGTGAGTTGCTCATAGTTTTGGATCAACATCCGGATCCTTGCTTTGTCTAGCTTTGCGTACAACATCATCATCTTTGACAATTGAAATGTGGCTCTCTTGTACCTCATTGTCCATTCTTGCACGTGGGCGATGGCAGCATGTATGTCCCTGAGAGTCTGGACAATATTTTTGCGGTGCCGTGGAAACCATATAGATGGACAAGTGCCTTGCACAGTGACAAATCCATCATAGAGTTTCCACATGGTGGCCTCAAGAGTTGATACTTCAGCAAGTATCGCTTTCCTCATCTCTACCATTGCGGATCCTGCAGATTGTTCTGCCTTCTTCCTGGTTGCTTGCAAGTCCTTTGCCATCAATTCATTCTCTACTCATAGGAACTTGACATTTGAGCTTATGGCTCCTACATAAGCCATAGCGGAATCGATCATGGCGACTGGATGCTTTCTAACATCTGACACTATCACCCTTTCCTTCATAAATGAGGGTGACGCTTGATCATCCAGGAAATGATTTCTCTGAGGCCTCTACAATCTTCTGTTGCAACTCGTCAAATGATAGATTATACACATCCATCATCGGATCATCATCAAGGAGAACAACCTCTCCTTGCTTGCTCGGGAATAGTTCTAATACTTAGGGTGGTGGAGACTGAGGGGAAACCTCGGGTACTCTTGGCATGAGGTCGATATATTGGTCTTATGGCTCCTGTCCCAACTCCATGTCCGTTACTTCAATCATTTGCTCAATCTGCTGAGCAAGCTCCCGGTCCTGCATCTTCTCACCCTCTTCTTCATCTACTCGATGTTCTGACTCCTAAAACTGTATGAGCATAGTTTTCTCTGTCATCATGCCTTGCCTTTCTTCTTGTTCCTGTTTCTTCTTCTCTTCCCCCTCTCTCCTTCTTATCTCTTGTTCTTCCTTCAACTTCTTCTTTGTTTCCTGCAACTTCCTTTCTACTTCCTCCAACCTTTGTTTTTCTCTCTTCCTCCGATCTACTCTCTTTATGTGGTGTTGCCTCTTTGCCTCCATTGCCAAAGTTGCTTTCTCAATGAGAGGATCTTCTTTGAACTTGTAGCTTTGCTCAGCCTCTGGGTTCTCATCAATCTTCCTCTTACCATTATCCTGCACTGGTTTTCTTCTTATTGTTGTTGTTGTTTTTGCTTCCTGTGGTGCTACTACCTGCTGAGCAGTTTTCCATGTTGTGGCTATACCGACCAGTTCATTGAGCTTGGATTAGTTGTAACAATACCCTCAAGGGTCCTCCTCTCTCCAATGACTTGTCTCATGGATCCATGGATAGTACACCTTCGCACAACGGTCCTTGAAAATGTCATGGGGATCATACGGATTGAAGTCTTTGGTGTCGAACTCAAACTTCGTTATCTCCTTAGCTTCGGCATCCACATATTTCAAGCTCTTAATCTCGTAGAATCATATCCACAAAGGAAGAGTGGGCCATGGTGCCTTCTTCCTCCTATGTAGCTTTGCTGATACCCCTGTGGAGATGTGATATGTGGCCTCTTTCATGACCAAATTGTTCATGGAATACCTTGGTAGAACATGCGAAGGCTTCTCTCCACCAAACATCTTGATGAAGGTGCCATCGGGTGAGGCATACCAATCTGCAATGTTGAGTATTGCCTCCATCGCTTCTTCGGACATGCAAGGTGGATCTTGCTCAAAGATCAAATGGGATAATGAAATGGTTAGCTAGCCTCACCATAACTCCTTGGTAGCTACATTCAAAAAGAAACTTGCAATAAATGTTGACATCATTCTCTTGGGGTGTCCATGTCCAACCCATGCTAGGAAACTGATGTTGGGCATAGATTGTATCAAGTAAATACATGGACATGTAGAATCTCACTTGCTCATCCTTGGGAGGATTCTGGGCATTAGTCACATGGAATTTCAACTGAAGAGCCAACAGATCCGACCAGTTGAATGGCCTTCCGTCATTCACCAATTGGTCCAACACAACCACCCAATTCTCCGAAAAGGTCTTCGTGCTCTCTTGACTGTATAATCGGCACACAAATATAATCAAGAACTAGTAGCCCTTTCTGAGTGACTTTGTCTTATAAACATGAGTGGGTGTCGCTCTTAATTTCGATGTCTCTTTCACCCAGTGCTTTATAATTTCTTTGGTGTTTACAAAGTTGTGGGTGTCAGAGAAGAGTGTATCCATGTGGTTCATTGGTTGAGGTAAGTGATACATCTGATGATATTTCTCTGTCTTGAAGGTGCAAGTTGTGTCCCACTGGCACTACTCAATGTCATAGTCTCAGTATCTATGTGTAAGACAATTGAGTGGACGATGTTCGCACAAGGGAAGGTGGGGTACCTGTATGCAACCTTATGTAAATCTGGCCAGTGGATGATTAAGGAATTTTGAGGTCTAAAATGGCCTCCTAAGGAAATTATAAAATAATAGTGGAAATAATAAAATAATATTAGATTACATCATCAAATTTTATAGGGAAAAAAGAAAAAACTACTTTTTCAACTCGTAGTTTCAACCTATCTCCTTATTGGTTTGCTCAAATTTCGAGCGGAAACACTCGTTGGATGCAGAATTTGATTCCTCATCCAAGGAGTACCCATTTTGCATACTTTCAATGGACCTTGCTACATGAAAAATGAGAAATACATGGAAAACATGATTGTAATCATGTTTTTTCATGTATTTCTCATTTTTCGTGTAGCAGGGTCCATCGAAAGTATGCAACATGGGTTTTCCTTGGACGAGAAAATAAATTTTGCATCCAACAAGTACTCCTGCTTGAAATTTGAGTAAAACCTTAGGGAGTTAAGTTTAAAATATGAGTTGAAAAAGTAGTTTTATTATTTTATTATTTTTTAATATTTTTACTTTTTACTCCAAAAATGGTGAATCATCCCCTGTGATTGACATCATCGTCTGAAATCCTATTGGTTCTTATAAAGTATATTTTGATTGTACATTTTTCTTAGGAAGCCCATTTTAGACCTCAAAATTTCCCTAATGATTGACATACACTTATCGATCCTCTAGATCTTCCTTGAAGTCCCCTGCAAAGATATCCTTGATTTCCTACCATGTTAAGTTCATGCCCTTCTCAATGAATAGTTAAGTGTGTGCATAAAATGGAAAATTCACTGACACCTGCTCAACTGCTTCCCCAATGCTACTCTTGACGGTATCCATTGGCGTAGCTCTCTTGGAAGCCATGTTGTTTGTCTCTATTGGAGAGTTGCTCAACAATTGTTGTACTTGGAGATAGAGAGGACACTCATGGCATGCAAATGTTAGCTTGAAACCAAAAGCACTTCAAGGATAGACCAAGCAAAAAACTAGGCAACTGTTGGGAATAATTGCACAATCCTGACTCTCAGAGGTGATTGGCTGCCAGTTGGTTCTGCACATTGCGCAGTCCCAGCTACCAGTGGGGAGGTCTTGCTGGCTGGAACTGTGCAATGCACAGTTCAATCAGGGTTAGGCCAGGTGAGACTGTGCATTGCGTAATCCTAGTGGCCAAGGCTCAGGAGTGGCTCTTGGAACTGTGCAATGCACAGTTGGAGCCAGGCCTTGGCAGCCTCTATGCAATTCCTAGAGCCTTGAGATCTAAAAATGCGCAGTGCATGCCAAGGAGGAGCAAGATCCGGGCCAACCAAACCCAAATCTGCCCAATGGGAGCATGAAAACGAGCAGATCTGAAGGTGGAAGTGATGGTTGGTGCATATATGAGTGAGTGATGATGCATGCGAATAAAACAAGTGCGGGAATCAATCAAATTGAAGAACAATGAAGCATGTGGAGAGAGTCGCTACATCGGCAATCGTTAGTGCAAAAACCAGGTAATTCATGTGACACTTGGGAAAGGCAATCCAAAACTTAAAACATCACTTCTACAAGCTAAAACAAATCAAAATGCCAATGGTCATTCAATAAAGCAGGTAAAACAACATTCTCACAAGCTAAACAAATAAAAGCAACAGAAAAAGCAGTAAAAGACTAGAAAGGTAAGACTTACCCGGAAAAGTTGCCACGATTGTGCCAAAGGTCCCTAGATCTCCTTGGGAATGCCAAAGCTCCAAGATCGAATGTGAAAATGAGCATTGGTAGCATCCATTAAATAAATTTGGTCAATTTAGGGTTTATGATGTGAAGGCCAAAAATCTAGGAAAAAGCGACACTTGGTGGAAGTTTCCAAAATAACTCAAGTGCCACCTCCGACTGCTAAAAATAGATCCCTATTTTTAGGGATGTTTTTTTTTTCCTTTTGATTTTTCATTTTTTTAGGAAAATCTACCATTTATTTCCCATAGAGATTGCGCATTTCTGGGAAGAACTAGGCAACTCATTGGCTCATGCATCAGGCAATTGTTGAGGTAAATATTCTGCGCAATTTCTGGGTTGAGTGGCCTTGGTTTCCTCTCATGCTTTGTGCAATTTCATAGTTAAAGGCAAGTTGTTAGCTAGCTTTGCACAATTCTGGAGTTGGAGGCTCACTGTTGGCTTGGATTGCACAATTCCCAAGAGCAAGGTTGGTTCCCCTCAAGGATTGCGTAGTTCACTAAGGCAAGCCTAGAACTGGGTTGAAACCAAGTCAAGAGATTGGTTTGTGGGTTAGACAGTAAACCAAGTAAGAAAACACAAGCCAAAATGTAAAATATAAAACTCAATCAAAGCACAAGTACCTGGGTTGGTGTGAGATAAGCTGATGTGATTTAGGAGGGAGGATCCAAAACGAAGTATAGGAAAAAATTTGGAGGGTGGTTGTAGCCGCTACAACATTGGCGACACACTAGTAGAACTCTAGTTCTCTGTATGTACCTTGTCTCGTGTAAATCAAGTCTAACTCTTCCGGAAGTATTGTTTGATTGTTTGATCATCATCGATTCTTCACTAGCTTGAGTTGAAGATGTAGTCCCTACATTTCTCTTTATCGGTAACACACATACCAAGCCAATTCAACTGAGTTATTTCGATTGGGGATGAGGGGTATATTGATGCACAAGTAATACAGATTGTCATAGTTTTAGTTTCATCTCTAGTGTTTCTCCATTGCTAGCAGGCTTGGACAGTACACCGACATAGTCACTTCAGGAACACAAGCATTTCTCTGCTGCAAGCGAGCCTGGATAGTACCACGGCAGAATTACTTGCTTCATCTCTCTACAGAGGAAGCCTTTCTCTTCTTTAGACTTTATTTTATTTTTCATTTCGTTTTATTTTCTTCAACAAGTTGTGCATAGGCACTTATTTATTTCATTACACAGAAGAGGGATCCTGACTTATTGAGAGCAGAAGAGGTTGTCCCTTTACAGAAGAATGTTTATATATACCTCTAACATACTTGTTAAGGTTTTTCCCCTTCACCTTACTCTACTTGATTGAGTTGAAAAGGGTTAACCGAATATAGAAAAATGATTAGAGTAGGCGGTACTAGTTAAAAGTGCAAATGTTGTGATTTCACCAAGACTCGCTTTGAAAGGAACATATTTTCCATCAGGGTATCATCGACTAAAAGAAACGCAAGATCTTCATAAGTAGGGAATAGACAGATAACCAAATGTTGATATTTGTACAAGTCCTCTTGTATTTCACCCTGCTTGTCTCAAGAAGCCAAACACAGTTTCATGGGGAAACTAATCCTAAGGGTGCATAAACAAAGAAGCAAAAAAAGTAAAGGAGCATAATAGAGTAAGCAAACAAAATAGAAAGAAAACACTACTCATACTCCTAAGCTAAGCATAGCATGGGCTAAATCACATGAAGTGATATTTCCAATGCAGTCATCGGTGCATTAGTTGACCCATGTAGGTGATGGCATGACTAACAAGAAAGATATTCAAGAAAACCAATAAATAAGAAAGATAAAGCAATGCAAACCAAAACGTTCGAAGTTTGAATGTGTCTAAAGAAAATAAATGATTGAAAGCACATGAAAGGCACCCTGCAGATGTATCATGGTGTTGTGTCACATTTCATGTGGACAACAAGGATATACACTCTTTCGAAAGTGACAAATGAGAAAACATGAAGAAGGAAGAAAATTTTCATTTCACAATAGTGATCGCTACATATGACTCATCCAATGCATGAGCAATAGGATCATGTGATTCCGGTGGAGGATGTGGAAACTGTACACTATATTGATTTTCAATGTGAATGGGAGAGTGATGAGGAGCCTAGGGACATTCAACAAATTTATGATTAGAAGTGGAACTGGGCTCAAGGCTACGAGAACCTGACATAACCCTCAGCTCGGGCTGAAGTGCCTCCACAACTTGAGGGGTTTCCACTTCATCAGAAGATGGATCATCAAATACCAGTGGCTTAGAAAGATCAATAGTAGGTGAATCAGAATCGTGATCAAATGAATGAGTGAAAATATTTGATAGCCACGAGAAAAAAATTGAGAGAGACATCGGCATCCTCATGATCTGACGAATCATAAAGAGGGGTTGATGAGAAACAAAAAATTTCACCCTCTGAATTTCCAGAAATGAAAGATGAGAGATCAAGTGGATTTAGGAAGAAAGATTTGTCCTCTCCACAATCAAATGACAAATTGAAATCATGTGCATTCTATGAATGATCAGAAGTGGAAACATCCAGGGACAAATTTTCACAAGAAAAATAAAAAATGGTAGAATCACGAAATATGTCAGGATAAAGCGGACGAGGTTTAGATAGAAGGAGGTCATCTTTCGCCGCAACTTCTTGTTCAGATTCCCACACATACTCATAAAAAATGATAGCACGGGTTGGTCGTTCAAAACCAACTTCGTCCATAACTTGATCCTCGTGAACATCACATATGGAATCCGGAACGGATGAACACAAAACACCAAAATTCGGAGGATCAAAGGAACCAGTGGAAGGAGGTCGAGGAGAAGAGACTGTGTGACAACCATCAAGCTTGCAGTCCAAATCTGCGCAGAAATCTAGAGTAGTTCGGGTGGGAGGAGAAGGTGACAGTTCAATAGGTAGGTTCACAAATCTCCCACCTCGTCCTGCGGAGCTAGAGCTATTTGATGAGAAGGGGATGGAGGGTCACTTGGGATAGCGACGTTGTCTATATCGGATTTAAAAGCTCTAACACCAAGGTATGCTAGGAGGAGTTCGAAAGATTTTAACTCATGTGGATTTTTCAAGATGTGAACAAGATACTGAAATATTTTAGTCAGAATGTAATAGATCTGACCTACAAATATATGACAATAGAAATATGCCCAGAAATAACAAGATCTGAATATAGAAATGCTTCTCTTTATTAATCAAAACCCTTGAGGTAGGGTAACACCATACAATCGCTCCTTAAGGAAGGAGAACACTCCTCAAGCCATATTCTTGTCAATACAATAATCCTTCACATCTCTCAGTGGGGAGTCTCTAACCTCTATATAGGCTTCATACATACAATACCCTGGGTCATTACCATGGATCTCTCAATACCATATATCAAATACAATGGGCTTATCACATTATTCCTAACTACTAGTGGTCCCTTACATGATGTGGGTTAACCACTTTATTTATTAACTATGGCCCACTTATTTATTATCCTTACATCTCATTAATACCTTAGGTACCTCCCTTTGTACCCGATAATATCCCCCATAGGTATACTACATTACACCCCCTTAAACATGTTTCATCCCCGAAACATAAGAAGAACACATATAATAATATCTACTCAAAAGAGTAGTCCACTGGTACCATGCACGTGCATCTAGCCATCCCAGAGACAGGTGATTACTCGATCTAGCCGGTGCCTCGCTCGCTTGAGATGGGAGTTGATCCTGGCAGTTCCTCTGTGTTGATGTGTTGTGGTTGGATCTTTGCACCTCTCTATCTGTCATGCGGGGGTTGTTGTCCTTGTTGCTAATTCGTTTCCATCGTGTTGGTTGTTTTCTTGCTCGGTGATGTGGGTGGTGATATGCTGAAGTTTTAACCAATGGTGTATTTTTCTTTAATTCACCACCTAATGGAGCCTGATTGGTATATGGTACATGTTGTGGCGCCTACAATTGTTGCTTATATTCTAGTATTACTTCAACCACGAACTCCTCATCTGATGTATCAGTACGTGTAACATTTTCTGCTTCATCCTCCTTGGACTCTACCTGTTTATTGATGGAAATATCCGGTAATGTATTTTTCTTCTTTTTATACCAGAGCTTCATGAATTTCTTCTGCATATTAATATTGATAACACCAACAGATTCCATCCAAGGGTATCCCAAAACAACATCCACATTAGCAATATTGGAAGCATAAAAATTAGAATGCAATACATACTTATCCATAGAAATCTCCAAATCTTTATAAACTTGCACCTGCTCATTATTAACCTGTGTGTGCTCTATTTGTTTGGTTGGGACTTGCAACCTTTTAGCCAAATGAACATCAATAAAATTATGCTTGCTATTAGGATTGATAGAGACAATTATATTCTCTTTCTGAATACATCCATGAACCTGTAATAAGGAGATATCATCAGAAAATAACCCTTTCCGTGTTGCATTCTCCTGTTGTGTAGCATGATACCATTTTTCCAAAAAGCATTTTTCAAAGTCTTCATCCGGAAGGTTGGAAAACTGCTTGTTGTTAAGTGATCTCCACCATATGGCAGTCTCATCTTTCAAAAAAAGACATACTAAACTTTTCCAATGTTTCGCAAGGTTCTCTTAAGATCTTTTAGGAATTCTTCAATAGTATAACCATTATCTTTTACAAACAAAAATTCCTACAAAAAAAAAAATATCCCTGCTTTTCCCAAGAAAGTGCTATGATACCACTTGTAATAGATCTGACCTGCAAATATATGAAAATAGAAATATGCCCAGAAATAACAAGATTTGAATATAGAAATGCTTCTGTTTATTAATCAAAACCCTTGAGGTAGGGTAACACTATACAATCACTCCTTAAGGAAGGAGAACACTCCAGAAGCCATATGCTTGCCAATACAATAATCCTTGACATCTCTCAATGGGGAGTCTCTAGCCTCTATATAGGCTTCAGACATACAATACCCTGGGTCATTACCATGGTGTTTTGGAGAATTTGGTATCTACGGATAAATATTAATTCCCTGGATAAGTAGCCATATCTAGAACAACACTTTAAAGCATTTTAGCCTTTTCCTATAAGCAATAGATAAGACAAAGAAGATGAGAAGACCTACTTGTAGTTCCGCTTTCCTCTTGTCTCCTTTGTATCGATCCTATCGCTCCTTCCCGTACTTAACACACTTGAGAAGTACCTGTAACACAAACAGAAGACAAAGTACCGATCAAAGCAAAAGATCTATTGAATATAAGTGAATGGAATCAGATATATTTCACACATATAAGCATCATAAGGCAATACAAACATATGGGAGAAAGGTTCAAATACTTTATTGAATAGAAGAAGGAATTACAACCATTGTGTCTTATTCAAAGTCATTCCTCTAGGTTGGATCCCATCCACATCACATCAAAAGCATGACAAACTTGTAGCATTACAATACTTGCTTCAAAGCCAATTCTCATAGCAACATTATCTCCTTACAATTCAACATAGTCTAGCCCCTGATCACTTAGATGAGTGGTCAATTTATAGGGAGATGAAGGAGGTTTTTTCATAAATGGTGGTATTGAATGGCCTTCCATACTTAGAATTAGTTCCATGGAGGAAGGGGTGAGAGGATAGGATGCATCTTAACTCATTCCTCATCCATTTTCGAGCTCATAGGAGTTGATAAGTGAGGGAACCTTCTAGATGACTCCAAAAGATAAGAATATTCCCCAAACCCTATGTGAATTTCGCTCAAACTCGCCCAACGCAGGTGAAAGGAGGCCTAAGTGCTCTGCAGAGCACCTTGGCATGGACTCAACTGCTCTGCAGCACACCCTTACATGGGCCTACTTGTGTTGGTCCCTCTAGAGGTCATTTCAGGATGTCTTCATGTCATGAAACTATCTGGGAAGGAGGCATTCAAAAGGGTGACTTGTTTAGGGCATGTAGCAACTGAAATTAGGGTTTGATGAGCCCTAAAACACTGATCTGGATGATGGGAGTGATGTGCCCAAATGGATCTGTAACAGTTGCCCCCTAAAGCATGAATTCAAAAAAATGCCTATGTTGAATGAAATGCTTTACGATGTGATGAGGAGGTTTCGAAGTGGAATGTGACCTGCATCAATTACAATACATATATCTTGATATTTTTATTTTTACATGAATTGCTGAGGGAAGGTATACCCATGCTCATCTTATAAACTTTCATTACATGTACATAGACAGTCGTCTATAGATATAGACCCATGATCAGAATGACCATCAATGTAAAGCCATTGTACATATGATTTAGTACTCCTGAAATCGCAGCCTGGATGGATGAAACTAGATCCGGGGTCTTCTACTTCATTCAATCGTTCGCTCAAGTACGAGTCTAACCATGTGAATATGTGATCTGAAGTTGAACATGGAAAGACACCGTCTAATTACCAGCCAATGATGTAAGTTGTTAACAGACGCAAGAGAAATCACCGATAATGATAATGGTCCTCAAGGTACTGTAGTACATTCTGCATGGTGTGAATAGATGTTTTGATGTCGAACATGACACAAAATCTTTCAATCGAAGGCCATTGATGTCAACCTATCGTCGGAAGTGAGAAACCTGTCATTGATGTATGCAAGCCTCAAGGTACTGGAAGGGTGTTTCTAAGTCAACTTCTTGGATAATGTGTTGATGTCGACAAGAAGTGACTCGTTGCAAGAGGACCTTGATGTATCCCACATCAACGACATGAAACGAGTGTAGTGATTTTGGAGATGGAATTTGACTGACAACACAAGATTCAGGAATGGCAATCATGAAAATGAAGGTTTATGGTATTGCAAAGGATGAATTTTGACTGGATGACTTCTCTTGAACATGTCGATGACATTGAAATGAATTGGTAGCATTGACCCAAAACAAAGTGATGGATGGTATGATAGACCAACAGTATGATAACCATCAAGCTGATAACCCAACCCAAATAGTCACGATGATGGAGTGAAAGTGTCATGTTCAAGAGCGACCTGCTACCTTAAAGTGGTTTTCCCATTTTTCTCAATCATTGTTGACCAGTACCTCTTTATTTTTTATCAAGCTTGAGGAGAATAACATATGCTTGTTGTATAATTCCACCCTTCGGGTAAATCCATCGCTACGTGATGTTTTAACGAGTCTAGCGAAGGTGAAACTCAGTGTTGTCTAGATGGACAAGTTTTTCACTATTTGATGTTTTAACGAGTTTAACGACAAAGATAACTTGGTCCTTTTCATGTTTAAAGAGTTTGAAAAGGGACAAAAAGAAAACTCCACAAGTTCTTTTTCGTAGATTTGTCTCTCAAGCCCGAAAAAGCATAAAACAATACGAGAGAGAACCTATTGACCATGTTCGGTCAACGTATTCCTTTTTCGTAAATAATCTATCTCATTCCGAAAAAGGGTTAAAATTATACTGAGTAGATGTCATTTCCAATCCATTAACGAGCTGAAAAGGACAAGCGCTCGACAATATTTTCATATTTTGGGAGTCTGAAAAGAGCTTAAAGAGGACTCCACTTTGAGGAACGAGTGGTGTCTAGGATAGCAACTGGTTCCGGTGATGTTGGAACTTCTCAAAACATGTTGATTTTTGTGAAGAGGCTAGCTAATAAGACCACTCATTGCAACTATTCCTCAAAAAAGGGTAAAACAACCAAGTGAAAGCGTATGATCGTCCAAGCAGATAGTGACGATGGAAGGAGAAAAACCAAGGCTCATCTGGCAGAAGAGGTTGATAGAATGGCAATCATGAGGGTTAAAATGGAAATGGATTAATTTTTAGACAAGCTTGAACCATAGGGAACTATGCTTGGATTCAGTTTCATGTTTACACAAGCTTGAAACGAAAAACTATGCTTGGATTCAGTTTCATTTTCACACAAGCTTAAAATGAAGAACTATGCTTGAATTCAATTTCATTTTTACACAAGCTTGAAATGAAGAACTATGCTTGATATTTTCATTTTTACACAAGCTTGAAATGAAGAACTATGCTTGAATTCAGTTTCATTTTTAGACGAGCTTGAAACGAAGAACTATGCTTGAATTCAGTTTCATTTTTAGACAATCTTGAAATGAAGAACTATGCTTGAATTAAGTTTCATTTTTACACAAGCTTGAAACGAAGAACTATGCTTGAGATTGATTTACATGCCCTCGGCATGATGAAAGGGAGAGTCTCCTATAACCAGATGGAAGTCGCTGCGATGAAGTAGGACGGTTATCCAACACCCTTTTGGCTTCGTCTAGATAGGGACAAAAGTGAATGGGGTGATTCCCTTCACATAACCTACAGGGAAACTTAACTTTACCACTAGGTGAATGCCCCCCAAGCTTCATTACATTCACTTAAGTAGACTGCTTGTGGCTATCTGGTGGATGGAATGAAGGTTCATTTACGAGATCAAGTGAAAGACTCGACTGGGATTTTACGAGATCTAATCAAAGACTCGAATTGGAACTTTGCTCCAGGGGACCTCGTTTCATTTTTTAATGAGCTTGACACAAGACAAGGAACTATGCCCAGATTCCTTGCTTCATTTTTTAATGAGCTTGACATAAGACAGGGAACTATGCTCAAACCCTTTGTTTCTTTTTTTTAACAAGGTTGACACAAGACAAGGAACTATCCTCATATCCTTGGTTTCATTTTTTAACGAGGTTGACACAAGACAAGGAACTATCCTCATGTTCCTTGTTTCATTTTTTAACGAGGTTGACACGAGACAAGGAACTATCCTCATATCCTTGGTTTCATTTTTTAACGAGGTTGACACAAGACAAGGAACTATCCTCATATCCTTGGTTTCATTTTTTAACGAGGTTGACACAAGACAAGGAACTATCCTCATATTCCTTGTTTCATTTTTTAACGAGGTTGACACAAGTAAAGGGACTATCCTCATGGGAGTTGTATCATTTTTTAATGAGGTTGACACAGTAAAATAACTATCCTCATATTCCTTGTTTCATTTTTTAACGATCTTGACACAAGACAAGGAACTATGCTTAAACCCTTTGATCACGACCCATAAGAGGTCATGACTTCCAAGAGGTTCTCATCAGATGGGAGATCTGGTTCCAATTCCCCTAGTACATAATGTACAACATCACAGAATTGATTGTCAGTAGGCATGGAACGGAGTGCCACATAATTAACCCGTGGCGGGGATGATACCATTGGTACATAAGGACAATTTAGGGAAGATGGTTGACTAGAATCGATATTTGGACCGGGAAATGAAAGCTAGTCAACGGTGACAATTCTACCTTCATGTAGGAAACAAATCACTCAAAAGAGTGTTGAAACAATATCTCCCATTTCATAAACATAGTCGCGCCCAAGAATTAAATTGTAATCTAAAGGGCCTGGGACTACCATCACATTCAGATAAACGATTTTTCCTCCCAAAGTAATAGGCATCTGAGGAAGGATCCCTAATGGTTGACTGGTCCCTCTGTTAAAAGCCAACAGATTCTGAGTAATAGCCACAAGTGGCAGCGATCCGAACGCTTGCCAAGCAGTTGAGGAAAGGATACCCACAGATGCACCTTGATCTATAATAGTGCCAGATACAATCATATTACAAACCTATACTATGATATGGAAAGGCACATAAAAAGGAAGACGGAATCCTGCCAGTCGATTCCAATTGAAGGAAGTGACCAGACTACTTGGAGGGGGTACCGTAAGAACGGAAGAATTATCCCCTTGAGTTACGAGAATGGGAGGATTCTCCTCCTGTCTTGATGGAACATGAGGGTTGCCTCCAAGCTCATTGGAATCTGTAGAAACAAAAAGAACCTGAGTGGTATCATGTTCACTCTCTTCGGGAAAGGTACGATTAACTGAATGTGAAATCGGGTCAACTGTTTCCTCGACTCGTTGATTTGGGTGAGGTATAGACTCATAGGATTCACTTTCAGAGAGAATGGGTTTGACCAACAGTTGATTTTGGTCAGTCAACTCATCAAATAGTGAAGGATTTAGGGAGAGTTTCCTGTAACCGGATGGAAGTCGCTGCAGTGAAGTAGGACGGTTATCCAACACTTTTTTGGCTTCATCCAGGTAGGGAAAAAGGTGAATGGGGTGATTCCCTTCACATAACCTACAGGGAAACTTAACTTTACCCTTCTTTCCATGAACTTTACTACCACTAGTTGATGGTGTGTCACCAGCATGATCTCTAGAAGTTGATGACATGGGATGATGTGAACGGGAAGACCATTCTTCTAACATCTGAGGAATACCATAACAATTTCGAATAATATGGTCTCCTGCACAAAATTTTCATGGATATCGAACTTTGTGAGGCTTGACAGACGGTTTCTCATCAGATGTTGCATTCAAAGCAATGGCTGCCCCTCTGCTGAATTTTCTTCTTCTTCTTCTTCTTCCCTTTCTTCTTATTCTTAACCACCTGGTTACTAGTACCAATACTTTCACCAGGCGAAGAGGAAGAAGGGGAGGAAGAAACAACCAAGGAAGAAGGAAAAGGGTCAACTTTAGGATCAACTAGAGGTTGATTTTGTCCAGTTGGAGGAGTACTCAATTGCGTAGTGACGCAGGGATATCCTTGCAAACCCAGAATCATACTATTTCGATAGCATATAGAATGCATCTAAACTTTTACCGAAATCAGAACTTCAATACCTGGCAATTAACTTACCTCCTTTTCAATCGGACTGATAGCACTCGCACCAAAGCTGAGTTCCCTTTCATTCAACACTCTTCTTCGCATCGACATCCAATATTTCTTCCATAATCTCCCTTTAAAAGTTCTTCAACAGCAGGACCGAGGCCTTTATTACAAATCAAAAGGAATTCTTTTAATCCCCTTCCGTTCCCGAAAGTAGCCTTTATTACCTCCAAAATATCGATCACACAGAATTAACTAAAACGTTGTGTCTTAGTCTTCATCTTTATCCTCCAAACTCAATGCAGCAACCGATTGATAGCTATTGCACACATATTGATTCCTTCAGACTGACAATCGATTCACACAATTTCTCAGGACTAGAATTTAGTCTTTGCCAGATTTGCTCAACCATTCTGCATTCAACGTTTTTTTCCTGAAGTCACCCTATTCAATGTTGTTAAACAATCTTTGCACATTTAACACATACCAATTAACATTTAACCACAATATGAAATCGCTCTCAATATGACAGCGTTGAACGCCTTTTAAAACCATGACCGCACCCAGATCTGGTTTGCTCTAATGCAACAAATTGCTGAGCTCAATCAATTAGATTTCAAGCAATAGCATATTAGCAATACAAATATAAATCCTGTTTCAAATTAAAACTCAGGAACTGAATTCCTTTCTTCCTTCATGCAAGGCGCAGCCCATACAATTCTTTTCAAAACATATAACAGCGTTAAACCACTGTTTAAAAAAACATTTGCAGACATTCTACGTTGCGTTGGCCAACCATTTTCAGATTGACCCAAGTCTGATGCGATATATTCGCAATTGGAAAAAACATACAGATTGCAATCGGCGGTCTTTACAATTGTTCCGATCCGATCGGAAGTCACCATTCGCTGTAACTTGACATGATGCCAATCGGCGGTCGCGACAAATGAATGCCGACAGTCAATAATTCATAGCTCCGATCCGATTGATCGGAGATCGGATCATCACCATAGTTTTAATAACCGCCGATACAGATTTCGGACCCGATTCACTCCGAAACTTAAATATAATGTAAGTTCATTACGATCACCCAGATTTATAATGCCTTTTTAAACAGTTTCACTGTAAAAACAAACCTTTCCATTTCACTAAATTCACACGCCGATTTGCCTCAATCCCAAGAATCCTCACAATTTCAAACATACACAGGTCATTCACTCATTCAAACAACTTCACAAAAATTATAACTCCACTCCAGGCGCATCAAACAAAGAGACACACGAATTCTGTTCAGAATTTCTGTGGAGTCGTTTTACACAATTACGATCTGACTTTCGAACCCGACGCAATTCAATTTAATTCAACTCCACTCAAAGCTCTAATACGAGTTTATTTCACACTTTATTTCTTGTTCAATAACTGTCTGGCGTACAGGCTCACTACTTCAAATTTGTTTCAACACAACGCTCTTTGCAATTAAATAAAACGCAAACACAACCAATTCAACAATTTCAAAGAAAAGCCAACGCATAATCCTTCCATTATTCTCATCCATAGACTCACATAATGTGAAAGTTATTCATAAACAAAGTCTCTGCTATTACCCAATTACATAACAGAAACGACTTCCATTACAATAACACACAGTCTACCTATTCTTCTGAGCTTTTCGCTCCACACTCAAAGACTACACACACAAAGTATCTCATTCACCTCTTGCCTTATCGACCTTTTTACCATGAGCTAATTCAACGAAATCTTCTAAATCTGGAAGTTTAACAACAATCGCCTATCTATTTGCTCTTGTGCACATCTATTTTAACAAATCTTATCACTAATCTAAATAAGGCAATTACACACTTATTACAATAACAAATTATTTGAGAAGTTTATCCTTCTCGGTAATCTTCAAATTTGACTAACAGTCAATGAATTTTACTGTGATTAGCCACAACATGTGGACAATCCTCCACATTGCTGGCTAATGCCGATGCTCCTGCATCACGTAGAAATCATGACATTTTGAACCAAGGAGGTTGAAAACAACCATACTGGCAAGCCAATGGTAAATCCCGGAAGGGACAATGTAGCCATATAAGGAGCACCAATATTTCCGAAAGGAGGAAAAGTACTAGGATTCCCATGAAAAGGAATTCCTTGATCAGTGGACTCCAGATTTGTCGCCATATGTTTCAACCTAAAATCAACTAAGGAGTGAGCATGGAGGATGTTATCCGCAGTTAATTAATTTTATTTTAATCAAAGTAACATAACAAAACAAAATAGGGATAATCTAGGAAAAAGGTTTACCAAGCAACTGTGAACTGCAGAATACCTCCTGGTGAACCAAGAAGTATGGGCAGACAATCTCCCCAAATGCTATGTTTGGTGTATCACAGTGTACAAGGCACTCGACTCGGTTACCTAAGGATGGATAGCAACCTAGTTTTTTCCTCCCATATATACTCGAAAGTACGTGGAGGCCCAATCTATATAAGCGTTGTCTAATGAAAAACTGCACATTGAGAGCATTCCCATATACTTTACGTATTGTAACACCGCCATATATACCCGAAGGTACGTGGACGAGCTACGATATACTCATGAATGTGGAATGATGTATCACACTCGGGATGTATTACAGACAAATTAGCGACAGCTGCTTTGTTTTACGATGCTGGAACACATCTCTAGCCTAGACCTCTAAATGTTTTTCATTAGGTGACAATGCTCCATTAGGTAAATTCAGATAAATTTTAAGTTGATCTTCTTTAGAATTTTCCTTTCAAGGTTCACCACGTGATGTATGTTTGCAATTCCTAAAATGCAACTAATATGATAAGAATTATTTTCATTCAATTGAACAATGAAAAACTTAGCTAGTAGGGATAGAGCAATTAGATCTTTGACAAAGAGAAAAGAGCACATCTAATGCAATTTCCCTAGCTATTCCTTTCAAGCATTCACAAACTACAATATGAACGATGCAAGTTTTTCTTTTCAATTCCCTTAATGTTATGATGAACAAAAAAGGAAACTAATGCACATACAATCAATCAACCTTTAACAAGAACGAAGATTTTACGACAGTTCTGTTTCGAAGGAAAAGAAGACTTTTATGACACTTTCTTTTGAAGAAAGATTAATCAGCTATAATCTAACTTTGAATATGGATCGATAATGACAAAGAAAACATTTAAGAAACATTAATCAATCAAGTCAAATGATCCAGGTGGATCTTCAGATACAATGGCATGGAAAATCTAAGAAATTGAAGTGATCGACGATCAGTCATTCCCGAGGGCCAGGACAAAGACACCCCGATATGCCGATTCGTGACCTCAGCGTGGACCCAATTGAGATTATATGCCCGATTTAATAATATTTAAAATCCGGGTGAACGGTTTTTGGCGGATTTCCTAGTGTTTTCAAGATTTTTGAAGTGTTATCGTTTTAAACGATAGAAGGCCATTTTCAGAAACGGTTGCGCCCGCCTATCCTTCCACTCTACCAACCTCCATAGTTAACTGAGAAAGCCCCATTTTAAATGGGATTTTGTCCGAGAATCCTTTATAAAAGAGGATCAATGGAAGAGCACGGGAGGGCATTTTCTTTATGGTTGCAGCATGTTGTTTCGCAGAGGCTGAGTGCATCTAATGATCTATTTTGAATAGTTACACGACTCCAGCCCCTTCTATTGCTGCGGGAAGCTTTGGGTGCTACATACCATTCCATCTCAGGCATTTATTTCAGAACCATCTTGCATATTGGAGGTATCAGCCCCTTTATGGAAATATTGATGAATGTAATTCTATTTATTTATGTCATTTACTAAGAAAGGCCTCCCCACTGTTGAGTTGGGCCGGGAGACGTAGTCCAAATTGGACGAACTCCGTTATCAAGCCTGTGTGTTCTCTTTTGTGCCTTTTATGTGTTTTCTTCTTCTTTTCATATGTGCACATTTATGTGTTAAGCTGCAATTTTATATGCAATTATTTTCTATACATCTATAAGCGAAAACATCCTGGATCAAGTGGTATCAAAGCAGGGATTTTTAGGTTTGAATTGCATGTTTGTATGATAACAAGAGGTAGGCTTCAAAGAGGCGAAGGGAATCTAGAACCTTTCGATCTAGAGGCAAGGCGTACACCTCGAAGAAGAAACATGGCTGAAGAGGAAGCTCGTATTGAAGAGGAGCGCAATTTCAGAAAGACTTTCTATTCAATGGCAGAGAATATCAGTCAGCTGGTTATAAGACTGGAAAAAGCTAAAGAGAGGAATCCAGAAGGACAAGGTTCAGCACATGGGAATGATGGAGAAGAACCCCCTCCTTCTCCTTTTGGTGGTGAAGGTTCTTCTTCCCCTCACCACCATAATCAGAGAAATCCAAAGGATGCATCTAAGAAACCTTTTTTTAAATTAGATGTTAAATTTGATCTTCCTGTGTTTAATGGTGAAAGTAACATAGAAAAGCTTAACAATTGGATTAGGCAGATTGAGGTTTATTGCAGGATTGGGCAAATCGTAGAGGATGAGGAAAAAATCCAGCTGGCTTCTCTACGGCTGGGTAGCATAGCTCTCGTTTGGTGGGAGAGTAAATTGCAAAGCAGTAAAAATGTGGGTAAGCTCTTTTCCTCATGGTCTAATTTTACTTCTGCGTCAAAAGGAACAGTTTTATCCCTTAGGATACAAATAGAAAGCTTTGATGAATTGGCAATATTTAAGGCAAGGCAAAGGGTCGGATGTTCAGAGTTTTATAGAAGAATTTAGGAAGCAAGCACTGAAGTTGGGTATTGCACTTGATACACCTGAAGTTGTAACTAAGTATATTGGCTCACTGCATAGTTATATTCGGCATTCATTATTGTTGTTTGAACCAACCACTATTGACTCAGCTAGTGTGAAAGCAATTCTTATTGAGAACAGGGGCAAGAATGAAAGATAGGACCAGTCCAGAAAGCCACTGTTCAAGCCTCCCAATGGCAAATCTAAAGCGAAATGGAAAGGGAACGAGAAGAAAACAGCAGTAGCCAAAGAGGGAGAGCGGCCTTATTGCAATCATTGCAAGAAAGAAGGCCACGATGATGATCACTGTTGGAAGAAGGACCCAGAAAAACGCCCAAAGAAGTATGGAGGAAAAGGGAAGCAGAAAACAGTGGTAGTAGCACAGCAAGACCTTGGATCAGATTTAGGAGATGAAGCGCTAGTCACAGCAACGGGAACAAAAGGTACCCTTACACCTCCTGTTGATTCTAAATCACATGGAAGCTCTAGTTCTGTAGATGAGTCCTAGAAAAAGAATTGAATTATTTCATATCAGAGTTGTAGTAAATCATACCAAAGTAGAAACTCTGTTTGATACGGGGTCCCAAGCAAATTTAATTGCAGAATCCCTGGTAAAGAAGCTTGGCTTAGAAACAAAACTGCACCCAAATCCTTACCCACTGGGATGGATAAATGATAAAGCTAAATTGAATGTACCTAGCAGTGCAAGGTCAAATTTGTGATTGCATCTAAGCTGGTAGATGAAGTAGAGATGGATGTGATACCGCTGGACATCTGTGGCATGGTATTGGGGAGCCCCTACCTATATGACAGAAAAGCTGTCTTTTTCCGCCATGAGAATAAATACCACATCACTAAGGATGGGGTAGAATACATAGTGCGGGCTCATCAAAACAAGATTAATGCTAGCCTCGTAAGCGCTAGGTAGATGAAACAGCTGGTGAATTCCAGCAAGACATGCATGCTTATGGTTGTAAGGGAAAAGGAGGCCGAATTCGCGGACGCGTTCCAAGGCTGCAATGGGAAGCATAAACAAGAATTGATGGATTTAATTGCTGATTATAATGCATTGTTTCAGGAGCCGCGGGGACTACCTCCAAAGAGGGAGATCCAACACGAGATCCACCTGTTGCATGGCGCCCCTCTACCGAATATTGGCATGTACAGAAATTCAGCAGTCGAAATGGAGGAGATTAAGCATCAAGTGAAGGAATTGCTAGACCAAGGCGTGATCAGGGTAAGCTCCTCCCCATGCGGGTTGCCGATTATTCTAGTGCCCAAGAAGGATGGCAGCTAGAGGATGTGCGTGGACTACCGCGTGCTCAACAAAATATCAGTAAAAAATCACTATCCCCTCCCACACATAGATGATTTATTGGATCAATTAAAAAGTGTTGTATATTTCTCAAAATTTGATTTGCACAGTGGTTATCACTAGGTCCTAATTGTGGAGCAGGACGTGTGGAAAACCGCTTTCAAAATCAAGCAGGGGCTGTTCGAATGGATGGTAATGCCATTCGGGATTTGCAACGCTCCAACCACCTTTATGTGGGTTATGAATAATATATTTTAGCCCTTCATTGATGAGATTGTCCTTGTATATTTAGATGATATACTAGTTTTCAGCAAGAGTTGGTTTGAACATGTGAGTCATGTAAAGAAAGTCCTTCATGTGCTCAAGAAAGAAAAACTCTTTGTAAAATTGTCAAAATGTGAGTTCGAGAAAACCTCTTTGGGTTACCTAGGTCATATTGTTGGTCATGGTCAGTTAAAAATTGATCCCGCTAAAGTTGAAGCAATTGTAAATTGGCCTAAGCCTACTAGTGTAACTAAGGTCCGTAGCTTTCTAGGTGCAGTCCAGTATTGGAGGAGATTTATTGCTAATTTCTCTGTTCTTGTACCACCTTTGCACACATTGACAATTGTGGAGCAAGTCTTCCAATGGGGAGGAAGACAGTAGAAGTCCTTCGAAACATTGAAGGAAAAAATTAGCACCGCGCCAGTCTTAGCCTTACCTGATCTCCAACAGCCATTTGAGATCGAAACCGATGCCAGCGGTTATGCCATGGGAGTTGTACTGATGCAGCAAAAGAAGCCAATTTGCTACCATTCTGAGAATGTTTCTCAAGCTGTGATAAACTATCCCACCTATGACAAGGAGCTTTATGCCTTGGTGCAGAGTGTGAAAAAGTGGAAACACTACCTGATCAACAAGGAGACCATCATCCATACAGATCATCAGCCCTTGCAGTACCTTCAGTCACAAACCAAGTTGCAGCAAACTCGTCATTTCAAGTGTATGGAATTTCTTCAATAGTTTCATCTGGTAATAAAGAATAAGAAGGGCACTAGCAATAAAGTGGCCGATATGCTATCTCGCCCTCCTATTTTTGCTTCTGTTATTTTGCATAATGCTTTGTTGTCTTTTAAAAGTTATGTTGAACAATATGCTAACGATAATGACTTTAAGGAGGTTTATGCAAAACTAATCCATGGTTCACAGGTGGACAACTATCACTTGCAGGGGAATTGTTGTATCACCTTGGTAAATTGTGTATTCCCACAGGAGAAAGATTGCATGTAATTTGAGATGCCCACACCTCTCTTGTGTCTAGACACTTTGGTGTCGAAAATACTTTATGTCATGTACAAAGATTTTGTTTTTGGCCTCATATGAAAAACATTGTGACTCGCTATGTAAAGGGTTGTGTGATGTGTTTTGTTTCAAAGCCCTCTAATAGAAAACTTGGGCTCTACACACCACTCCCTATTCCGAGTCGTCCATGGGAAAGTGTGTCAATGGACTTTGTAGGAGGTTTACCTTTGTCTAGGAAGGGTCATGACTATTTGTATGTCGTCGTTGACCATTTTAGAAAAATGTGTATTCTTATGCCTTGTAAAAAGCAGATTACTACAAAGCAGACTGCTTCTCTTTTCTTTCAGTATGTTTGGGTCCACTTTGGATTACCCACATCAATTGTTTCGGATCGAGACTCTCGCTTCCTTGGGGAGTTCTGGACCAGCTTGTGGAGGATGATGGACACCAAACTGAAAAGAAGCACAACATTTCACCCGCAAACCGACGGGCAGACAGAGGTTGTTAACCGTACCATGGTACACTTATTACGAGGCTATTGTGGGAAACATCCCAAGTTGTGGGATGAACATCTCCCCTATATACAACATTCCTATAACCGAGCAGTGCATTCATCGACACAGCGTTCACCATTCGAGACATGCTTTGGTTACTTGCCAAAGGACCCTTTAGACATGGTCTTTGGAAGGGAGGATGGCTCCAGTGAACATAATGATAAAGAAAAAGCTTAGCATTTCATTCAGCAAATCCAAATGATTCACCAAGCAGTGCAAGAGTAGTTGGAAAAGAGTCAAGCCCATTACAAGGCTCGACATGATAAACACCGAGTTGACCATCAATTCCAAGTGGGCGACAAGGTGTGGTTCCACATCAGTAAAGACAGGATGAAGGGAGAAGGAAAGAAGTTACAGCCAATCCGGTATGGACCATTCACCATATTGGAGAAGATTGGGAACAATGCCTTTCGTCTTGACTTGCCGATACATATGCAGATGTACTCAGTAGTGAATGTGGAGAACCTAAAGCTGTATCACCCGCCTTTGATCATAGACACTGATGAGGTGGGCACAGTTCCTACTGTCGATGATTTTGCACCTGAATATCTTGATAAGTTGCTCGAAGACATCATCCTCAGCAGAAGAACCAGGACTTCATGGCGAGGAGATGTAGAATACCTTCGAGTTGGATTCAAGGGAATGCATCCCAGTAAGGCCAGATGGCTGGAGAAAGAGAAAGTGAGGGCACAGTTCCCTCACTTGCCAATTGAATAATGAAAAGCTTTTGGCGGTCCAAAAGCTCCTCAATGGGGAGGATTGATCCAGGTGGATCTTTAGATACAATGGCTTGGGAAAACTCAGAAATCAAAGTGATTGGCGATCAGTCATTCCCGAGGACCAGGACAGAGACACCCCGATATGTCGATTCACGACCTCAGCGCGAACCCGATACAGATTATATGCCCGATTTAATAATATTTGAAATCAGGGTGAAAGGTTTCTAGCAGATTTCTTAGTGTTTTCGGGATTTTTGAAGTGTTATCGTTTTAAACGATAGAAGGCCATTTTCAGAAATGGTTACACCCACCAATCCTTCCACTTTTCCAACCTCCATAGTTAACCGAGCAAGCCCCGTTTTAAATGGGATTTTGTCCGAGAATCCTTTATAAAAGAGGATCAATGGAAGAGCACGGGAGGGCATTTTTTTTATGGTTGCAGCACGCTGTTTCGCAGAGGCCGAGAGCATATAATGATCTGTTTTGAATAGTTACATGACTCTAGCCCCTTCTATTGTTGTGGGAAGCTTTGGGTGCTGCATACCATTCCATCTCAGGCATTCGTTTCAGAGCCATCTTGTAGATTGGAGGTATAATCCCCTTTATGGACAGATTAATGAATGTAATTTTGTTTATTCATGCCATTTAATAAGAAAGGCCTGTAGTGTTCTAGCTAGGGTACTAGACTAGACCATATTTATTATCGACCAGGATGCCTAAGCTTAGAGGCATGCGTCTAAAGTATATAGACATAAAGGATTGTTGGCTAAGTGGTTATGATGTAGGTCACAGGACTTCTTTACGGAAGATTGGGGTATGTTACCTATCATCCAAACACTCAGGTCACTCTGCTAATATACCTGATTACAATACTATCATTAAATGCATTTACCAAATTAAACACTGAACCTAAACACTGTGTATCACTGCAAACCAAGATTTCGATCTCCTTACAGAGACATCACACATAAAACCCTTGTTCAGCAAACACCCAGCATTCACTAATATTTATACAAGATAAAAATATACAGAGATCATAAATGGATTTTGAAATGAAAACAAGGTTCATGACATTGCTTTTAAAAGACAACACAGGGATCGAATCCCTTACAGGACGCGCTTCAAGATCTCAGCGATGACTGTTCAAGTATTACCACAAACGCAAACCATATACATTCAATTGAAATCAAGAGCTATTGAAATTGAAAACCAATCGTAACTACTGTGCAAACCATATGATACCCTAAGTGTGAATAAAACGAAAAGGACAGTATACCAGTTTAACGCAGGGCCCGTCCGCGTTCCAGAGGTATACTGGACTGTATTCAACCGGCTATCAAATCAACGCACAAGACAAGGGTCGTGACTGTAACTGGATTCTTAGTATTAAGTTCAAAAACTCTGTTTCAGAATGATACAACGATTAACCATCGTTCATTACATCGAACTGTATTTACATATGTCTTTTTACAACACATTTCAAAAACACGAATGTACATACATGATATGGCTGTTGCCGCTTTTACTACATCGAGATTTTTAAAATGTTTCCATCCTAAACTGATTTCAAAAAGAACAAAAACTAAATCAAATTAGAATGCTCTGTTGTTGCTGCCTTTGTCGCCAGTGTGCCATGCTTTGACCTGTATTGACCGCGCATGTAGGAGGGTCGATTCTATTGTGGGATAGGTATTCGTCCATGCTTGGACATTCTACTTTTCATCCATGCCTTTCGCTCTAGCCCAGCTGGTGTGCCACATGTCAAACAATGAGCTAATTACAGGATGTTGGAACTTCCTGTAACCATTTCACCAAAAACTTCTAATTCTTTAACATAAAACTCCTAAATCAATTTCAATGCATTTTAATAACTATAGACTATTAACTAATCAATTTTCAAGGATTCTAAGAGATATATGATGAAAAGGAATAGGCAAATGATATGTTTTAGGAGGAAAAAGGGGGTCATGGGATGATACCAACATCTCTCCCCGACTTAAGGACTTAGCATGTCCTCATGCTAACCCCGAAGTACTTCCCTTGAACTCTGTCCCTGCCTGGATCTCTGCTGCCTTTAGTAATGTGTCCACATTCTTTTTCACCTGGGTATCTTTCTGACCCTTGAGCTCCTGCTTCAATCTTTTGTATTTTTCTTTGAGGGTCTTCTTATGATTGTACCACTTAGTGGCCCAGTTAGAAATCTTCGTTTTCTCAGCCTCCAGTTCACTGATTCTCTCCCTTAACTTTTCATTCTTCTTTTGAGTTTCTTTACTCTGCACTCGGAGCATTTCATTTTCTCTCTTGATAACTTTTTCTAGCATATTAGCCTCCATGAGCTCTTCCTTTAATTCTTTAATTTGTTTTTCCAATTTCTTCTGTCTCTTAATGGGAGGTGGTGAACATTTTTCCTGCCTGTTATTGCTTTCTACCTCTATATCAACTCCTGGCCCTGGTGGTGAGTGGTCACCACTCTCAACATCCATTTGTGCAGGTGCATTGGATTCAAGCTGGTCTTCTTGTAACTGGGCTTTTGGTGTCCTCCTTGTTCTTCGTGAGTAAGTGGTGAAAATTTTATCTTGTTCGGCCCTCTTAGCATCTTCCTTTCTCATGTTCCTAGTCCTTATGCTGCCCACAGGTAGAGGTGCCTTGCTGGCTTTGGATACTGGGATTTCTTCATCAATATCCTTCATGAACCCTGAGTCCTCCTGCACTTCTTCTTTGTCTTCCTCATCTCTAATTTGATTAGCAGCTAGGAATTCTTTCCACGGTTTCCCTCTTCTCTGCAATTCATGCTCAATAAGAATTTTAATTAAGCCAAAGTGATATAGGCTCTTGTCTTCATTCCCCTTCTGCTTCTGGATGGTCTTGGACATCTTGGTTAAGCTTTGTAATAGAAAATATGGTAGACTGATAACACATTGTTTCTTCAAGTGGAGCAGTAGTTTAATATGGTATAGGTAGACAATACTGTAACGGCCTTCGCAGGTTATGAATTTTTGAAGGATATAGACCATCTCATCCCAGGGATGCATCAACCAACTTCTTGGAACACCTTTCTTCCAGTTAACTGATGAGACTCTGGATCTAGACATAAACTGTGTCCACGATTTCTCTTTAAATTGCTTTGTTTTAAAGTACTTCTCCCCTTCTGGACTAATCCCTATTGACTGAGCTATAGTATCCTCTGAAACCCTGAATGAGAAGTTACCTATCAGGGCTTTCTCTCCATTGAATGTGAAAGCAAATTGCTTGGTAACCTCTTCATTACTTCCATGAAATTTCTCTAAGAATGGTAACCACTGTATCTCTCTAAGAATTTTAATGCAATCTTCATGATATTGTGAACTGTCGAACACACTCGGCTCGACCCTATTAGTCATAGTGGCAGAGGGTCGTGCTCTAACCCTTCTCTGTTTATGTTTCTACAATTTCAACAAAGAAATTTCAAATTTGTTACCTGGTGTATCGCTTCCCTTAATCTTCAATATGATGCTCGGTCGGTCGATTGTCTCATGACTGTGGTGGGAGTCGAAACAGAGTGGTTATATTTTCCTCTTTCGGCGCTCACTGCTTCCAATCCTCACTGTGTAAGTCGAACCCAAATGGTAATACTTCTTTCGGCGCTCACTGCTTCTGATTCTACTTTGAAAGTTACAGGGATCAAATGCGAAAATGATGGTGGGATAACCAGTTGTACTTACTCACAGCGTATTCATTTTTTAGAACAGAGGAGTGTTGTACACTTGCATAGATGTCACCACAAGAGCGCTGGGAGTGTATATATATAATGTTGGGTATGATTTCGGGGAGTCCCTTGAATCACTTGGGTACATCGGGTGGTGGAGTCATGATTTGGCCGTGTGGGATACAATGAATAGGCCGCTTTACATTTGTTTCTTTCCCTTTTATTTAAAAAACACAATCCACCACGTGTCCTATTTCGGTTGGCATTCAGTCAAATGGAGGATGTTGGTATGGCTGTAGGATGTATTTAGCATGACAAGGTTGATGTGTTGGTAATGGGTTTAGAAGTATGAATAGGTTGAAGTATGAGAAATGATAAGAATCGGTGGAATGAGGGATGATAGGAAATGTAGGTGTCCTTGAAATCGATCATAACAGTCACAGTCATCAAATTTACATTAAAAATCAATCTAAGAAATTAAATGTTAAGAATAAGAAACATATTACTCTTTTGTTGGTCGTTGTTGTATTGACATGCTGGGTAGGACTAGTCCCTTTTGACTGTTCTTTTGCTTGTTGTAACAGGTCCCCTAAGAAAGATTGAATGCAACAGGTCCTTTGAGAAAGATTTGAAGATGTAACAGGTCCCTTGAGAAAGATTGAATGCAACAGGTCCCTTGAGAAAGATGTGAAAATGTTCATGCAGCTCCTTATATGTATACAGGTTCATTGAGGTTGGGCATTTGATGGAATCTTGGTGCCCAAATCCTTGTAGAAACTTGATGAAATTCTTGTAGAAACTTGATGAAACTTTGTTGAAGTAGCCCTGGGTGTCAATCTCTTTAACAGGTCCCTTCTGGGTGTCTTAAACAAGTCCCATTACTACTGGTGTTGGTAGCATAGTTGTCTGGACAGAACAGGTCCCCCTGCATAATGTTTATAACCAGGTCCCTCTGAGATAAAACAATGACAAAACAGCTTATTTATTGAAGTCTGGAATGCTGGAACAAGCTGCTTTGGAAATTTACAGTGAAGATATAGGATAAGAAATCTTTAAGAATTTACAATGGAGAGATAAAACAACAAAATGCTGATGCCTCTCTCCCTGACTAAAATTTTGACTTGTCCTCAAGTCATGACTCAGCTGATAAATCAAACAGTGAACAAAAGAAAGAGAATTCATACCCGCCAACGAATTGGTTTTCAAGTAGGAATTCGGGGTTAGAGTGTGCCAGAGACTGGTTTTCACATCTAACCCATTATTTTTTTATTTTTTTTATATATATATATTTTTTAATTTTTAATTTTTAATTTTTTTATATTTTTTTTTTGGTTTTTTGTTTTATATTATTTTTTATATTATTTCTTTTTGACAGTGAAATTGAAAGGAAATGAACTAAGGCAGTGATACTGCAGCTGAGGGCTGCAATACCTCAACCTCTCTTTGCTGAGATACTGTATGGAGAAAATCTTGCTTGCTGATGGACTTGGTGTATAGTTTCAGGTGATGACCATTGACAGTAAAGGAGTGACCTTCCCCATCAATAGTTTTGAGCTTGACTGAACCATTGTCGTAAGCCTGAATACTTTCATATGGGCCCATCCAATGGGTGGTGAACTTGGCTTTATGATCTCTGAATTTTGAGTCAAAAAGTAAAGCCCAGTCACCTTCCTTGAACTGCTTCTTCTTAATATGTGCATCATGCCACTGCTTCCTTTGTTTTTGCATGAGGATTGTGGTCTCCTCTGCTTGCTGCCTCATTTCATCCAGCTGGTTCAACTGCTGAATTCTTTCTTTTTGTGCTTGGTCCAAATCAATTTTCAAATCTGCAGCCAGTTTAAAAGTATGTATTTGAAACTCAATAGGAAGCATTACCTCTTTGCCGTACACCAATTGATATGGTGTAAATCCGGTAGTATCTTTCCATGTAATTCTGTAAGCCCAGAGTGCATCTTTGAGCTTCTCTTCCCAATTCTTCCTGTTCATTGCCACAGTTTTAGTAATGATCCCCTCCAAAGTTTTGTTTGTGGATTCCACCTGCCCATTGGCCTGTGGATGGTAAGGGGTACTTTTCCTATGCTTGATTTGGTATTTGTCTGTGATGTCCTTCACTAGCTTTGAGGTGAATTGAGTACCTTGATCAGTCACAATTTCCCTTGGTACTCCATACCTCACAAAAATCTCTTCAAAAAGGAAATTTACTACTGTTTGTTCGGTGGCTCTAACCAGTTCTTTTGCTTCAGCCCACTTTGTGACGTAATCAGTACATACTAAGATGTACTTTTTACCATTGGAGGTTGGGTTAATGGGTCCTATAAAGTCTAGAGCCCATTTGTCAAATGGCTCTAAGTGAACTTGGGGCTGAAGGGGCATCTCATCGGTAGCTGTGGGCCTGCCCATTCTTTGGCAGCTGTCACAACTCTTTACATACTTCTTGGCATCCTTGAAAATGGATGGCCAGTAGTATCCAAGAGTAAGAACTTTGAATGTTGTCCGCTTAGCTGCAAAATGCCCACCACACGGTTCATCATGGCAAGATTTTAAAATATCAATTACCTCATCATTTCTGACACATCTTCTAATGATCATATCATAACCAGTGTAAAATAAATCGCCATTAAGCCATGAATATCTAGCACTTTGTTTGACTAGTCTCTTCCTTTCCTTTGCAGTAAAGTGTGGAGGTGTCCTTCCTGTAGACAAATAATTGGCCAAATCAGCATACCAAGGAGTTACTATAGAAATTGCAAATAAGTTTTCATCTGGAAAAGAATCTTCAACTGGAACAACCTCACCTGGATTTTGCAGTCTAGAAAGAAAATCTGCCACTTGGTTCTCTTTGCCTGGTCTATCTAACACTGTGATGTTAAATTCCTGTAACAATAATAACCATCTGGTAACTCTGCCACTAGTTATTGGTTTATTCATTAAATGTCGAATGGCAGAATGATCAGTATGTACAAAGACCTCATAACCAGCTATATAATGTCGGAATTTTTTCACAGCATAAATGATGGCAAGTGTTTCCTTTTCTGTAACTGTGTAGTTTAACTCTGCAGGTGTTAGATTTTTGCTAATGAAATAAATGGCATAAGTACAAGATTCCTCTTTTTGGCCTAAGGATGCACCTACTGCAGTGTCGGATGCATCCGTGAAGATATGAAATGGTAGGCTCCAATTAGGCCCTCTCAAGACTGGTGCAGTTGATAACTTCTTTTTGAGTTGTTCGAATGCTTGTTGGCAGTTCTCATTCCAGTTGAAAAGTACATCTTTGGTTAGAAGTTTAAACAAAGGTAAAGCTATCTTACTAAAATGTTCAATGAATCTTCGGTAATAGCTTGCATACCCAAGGAAACTTCTTACCTCTCTCTGATTCTGTGGAATTGGCAAATCAGCAATGATCTGGATCTTTGCTGGGTCAACCTGGATGCCTTGAAAAGAAATATAGTGGCCTAACACTATCCCTTCGTTTAACATCATAAAGCACTTTTCATTGCTGAGGGACGGGTTAGCTTCAATACATCTTTTCAAAACTCTCTCAAGGTTATCTAATGCATGTTCAAATGAATTGCCATATACTGAAAAATCATCCATGTAAACTTCAACACAATCATGAATTAAATCAGCGAAAATAGCTAGCACAGCTCTCTGAAATGTAGCTGGAGCGTTGCAAAGTCCAAATGGCAAAACATTGTAAGGATAATTGCCCCAAGGACAGGTGAATGTGGTTTTGTCCTGGTCTTCTGAGGCGATCCTGATCTGGTTGTAGCCACTGAAACCATCAAGAAAAGAAAATGATGATTTGCCAGCTAGGGTGTCTAACACTTGGTCAATAAATGGTAGTGGGAAATAATCTTTGAGCGTTGCTTTGTTCAGCTGCCTGTAATCAACACAAATGCGCCACTTACCATTTTTCTTGGGCACTATAACCAATGGGGATACCCACTGACTGTCAGAAATAGGATATATAAAATTAACTCTCAAAAGTTTTTGCAATTCCTCCCTGACAATATCTTGGAGCATGGGGCTCATTCTTCTCTGTGGTTGCCTCACTGGTTTAATGGTGCTATCCGTATAGATATGGTGAGTGCATGTGTCGGGGTGAATCCCATGCATATCGGTGTAGTCCCAAGCAAAGGCTTTTTGGTATTTTCTCAAGAGTCTAATCAATTTCTCTTGTTGAGATGAGTCTAGGTGATTACCTATGTTCAGAGTTTTCCCTGGACTAATCTCTATGATCTGACTCTGTGTGTTGGTGATGGATTGAACTGGAAAAATGTCGTGGAACGTGGTTTGCAAAGATTGGATGGTGCATGTTTCCTGAAAGTTTTGGGCCAGAAGTACATCTGCAGCATGATATTGTTCATTTCTCAAATTTTCGGACATATCAGGTTGAGAAAGGAATAATTCTACCAAATCATTATTGTCTTGTTCTTGGAAATCATAGATTTGGTCAATGCTAAAAACAGATTGTACTTCTTCTTTATCATTAAATTTATCATCAAGCCACAAATTGTGTGTTACTGCTGGTGATTGTGCCGATGGATAAAGGGTGAGTTGTTTTCTTTTGGTCCCCCTTGAAATGATCATGTTGCCCGATCGACATCCTATAAATGCATCAGCAGTCACTAACCATGGTCTACCAAGGATGATAGGGTGTCCTCCTAAATTGGATTTGGGTTGAAGGACTAAGAAATCCACTGGATACTCCCAAGAGTCCAGTGAGACAATGATGTCTTCCAAAATCCCTTCAGGAATGACTTTGGACCTATCAGCTAGTTCTAGAACAATCGTTGTATGTTGCAAATTTATGAGCTGGAGTGTTCTCATGGTTTCAAGAGTCATGACATTGATTGCGGCCCCGAGATCTATCAAAGTGTTTGGAATCCGTATGTTGTTAATGATGGTGGTTACTCTGGGGATGCCAGGATCAACATACTTCTCCATGGGGATGGTATTGGTCATAAGGCTTGCTAAATTTCCTAAAACATGAATGGTTTGAGGATCAATCCTTTTTCTAGCAGGCTTCTTGAGGCACATGTCTTGGATGGCTTTGGTATAGATAGGAATGTCTTTTATAGCTTGCAGCAATGGGATTTTTATGTAGACATTCTTGAGTTCATCTAAGACATCAAACTGTGGTATAGACAGTGGAGGTTTTATTTGGACCAATTGGTCTGGAAAAGGTGGATGCAGTGGTTGCATCTGTTTGTCTTTGGTATCATTGTTTGGTTTTGTTTGATTTGTCATTTCATTTTCATTTTCTGTGTTTTCCTCTTGCTTATCTGTTATTGGAGAATCTTTATGGAGTACCCTACCAGACCTCAAGTTAATATTTTGCAAAGGCAGTGTGGAGTATGAGGTTCCCTCTTCTACATTGTAGGCTGGCCTCTCTGCTCTATTATTTGGATTTGGGACAGTTTGAGCAGGAATTTGAGTGGGTCTGGGAGGTTGTGAGTTAGCTGGAAATTGCAGTTGTGGTGGATTTATTGGTGGAGGAGCAGGCAGTGCTTGTTGAGGAGGTTGGGGTTGATAAACAACTTGCTGAGGGTACTGCTGATATGGTTGAGAATGTGATAAATACGGTTGTTGGTATTGCTGATATGGTTGTGAGTATGGTGGGTATGATTGAGGGTATGTATGATAAGATTGGGAGTACTGTTGAGACGGTCTCCATTGGTGTTGTGATTGGTTTTGGTGCTGCCAAGGCATGGGTACATTCCATGATTTTTGTGCATACATTTGATCATTCATAGGAAATTGCAAATTTTGACTTGGAAACATACCTTGAGGTGCTGGCCTTGGCTGCCATGGTCTCTTTGCACCCATGTAATACACGTTTTCCATCTCTGCATTGGCTGCCATATTACAGTTCTGCAAAACCTTAACTTTAGGAAAGTTAAACATATCATGATGTTCAGTACAGAAAGCACAAACTTGGATGTTTTCTAGAGGGCAGTCTTTTAATGCATGTTTCTTCCAGCATTTTGGGCAGAAGATAGCCATTATGTGATCCTCATCTTCTTGTTTCTTCTTGGCTTTTAAAGTGTCAATTTGGTTCCCTAGGGTGCTTAACAGATCTATTTTAAACTCTTCTAGAAGATTCCCTATTTCAGCCCTTGTGACACTTGCAGAGGCAGATTTTGTGACCTTGGATGACAGGGTTCTCTTTCCCATTTTAGCTTTACTCCTTGAATACTTTTCGCACAACTCAGCGATTTCTTCAAAGGGTAAGGCAGAAATGTCACCTTTGCCCATCAAGTTGAGGTCATCCATGTATTCCTCTCGGATACCTTTCAAGAATATTGTGTGGATCAGATCAAGAGGCATAGTTCGGTGTTTAGATTTTTGTAAGTTATAGACAAACCGTTCTAAATATTCCTCTAAGGTTTCATCCTCTTGCTGGCTCATTCTAAATATATCATCTTTAGAATCTTTGGATCTGCAATAAGGCTGATATTTCCTAAGAAATATTCTCCTCATGCCATCCCAATCAACTATAGCATGCTCACCAAGCCTCATGAACCATCTTAAGGCTGATGCCTTTAATGTCGCTGGGAATAATCTAAGCCTATGAGCATCATCTGTATAGCCATATGTTCGACACACAATGTCAAATTCGAACAAGAATGAGTCTGGATCCTCCGAAGCCATACCATAGAAGTTTGGTAGCACGGATGGGGGTATGCTTTTCATTTTGATCTCATCAGCTTCCTGTGGTTCATGTATAGGAAACTTAAAAGTTGACTCCTCTTCATCTCCTTGGCATGGTACTGATCCAGATCCTTCCTCGGCCATTTTAATTGGTCTCTCTGTGTCAATGTCACTTGTTTGAAAAAGGAGATTAAAGAAAGACTGTTCGGTCACTGTGCTACTTTCTCCTTGTGTGGAAGGTCTAGGAAAGTGCTTCTTCTGAGATTTATGTGTAAATAAAGTTTGCCTTTCAATAAGAGTAAGTCTCTGTCCTGACTTTTGTTTTTCTTCCAATGCTTGGATAACTTCCTCAGCTGGTGTTGTATTCCCTAGAGAGTCTGCTCCTGATGATGATGGGTTAGTTTTTAGATGGTGGGGGGTTTTTACAAATCTACCTTGACTGTCTCTAAATCTAGGCATAGATGAACATGATTTCTAACTGTGTTTTTGTTTATTTTTGTGTATTGAAATTTTTTCTTTTTGTTTGAATCCTTTAAGTATGCCTCCCCGGCAACGGCGCCAAAATGTAGTGTTCTAGCTAGGGTACTAGACTAGACCATATTTATTATCGACCAGGATGCGTAAGCTTAGAGGCATGCGTCTAAAGTATATAGACATAAAGGATTGTTGGCTAAGTGGTTATGATGTAGGTCACAGGACTTCTTTACAGAAGATTGGGGTATGTTACCTATCATCCAAACACTCAGGTCACTCTGCTAATATACCTGATTACAATACTATCATTAAATGCATTTACCAAATTAAACACTGAACCTAAACACTGTGTATCATTGCAACCCAAGATTTTGATCTCCTTACAGAGACATCACACATAAAACCCTTGTTCAGCAAACACCCAGCATTCACTAATATTTATACAAGATAAAAATATACAGAGATCATAAATGGATTTTGAAATGAAAACAAGGTTCATGATATTGCTTTTAAAAGACAACACAGGGATCAAATCCCTTACAGGACGCGCTTCAAGATCTCAGCGATGACTGTTCAAGTATTACCACAAACGCAAACCATATACATTCAATTGAAATCAAGAGCTATTGAAATTGAAAACCAATCGTAACTACTGTGGATACCATATGATACCCTAAGTGCGAATAAAACGAAAAGGACAGTATACCAGTTTAACACAGGGCCCGTCCGCGTTCCAGAGGTATACTGGACTGTATTCAACTGGCTATCAAATCAACACACAAGACAAGGGTCGTGACTGTAACTGGATTCGTAGTATTAAGTTCAAAAACTCTGTTTCAGAATGATACAACGATTAACCATCGTTCATTACATCGAACTGTATTTACATATGTCTTTTTACAACACATTTCAAAAACACGAATGTACATACATGATATGGCTATTGCCGCTTTTACTACATCGAGATTTTTAAAATGTTTCTATCCTAAACTGATTTCAAAAAGAACAAAAACTAAATCAAATTAGAATGCTCTGCTGTTGCTGCCTTTGTCGCCAGTGTGCCATGCTTTGACCTGTATTGACCGCGCATGTAGGAGGGTCGATTCTGCTGTGGGATAAGTATTCGTCCATGCTTGGACATTCTACTTTTCATCCATGCCTTTCGCTCTAGCCCAGCTGGTGTGCCACATGTCAAACAATGAGCTAATTACAGGATGGTTGAACTTCCTGTAACCATTTCACCAAAAACTTCTAATTCTTTAACATAAAACTCCTAAATCAATTTCAATGCATTTTAATAACTATAGACTGTTAACTAATCAATTTTCAAGGATTCTAAGAGATATATGATGAAAAGGAATAGGCAAATGATATGTTTTAGGAGGAAAAAGGGGGTCATGGGATGATACCAACAAGGCCTCCCCATTGTTGAGTTGGGCCTGGAGACGTAGTCCAAATTGGACGAACTCTGTTATCAAGCCTTGGTGTTCTCTTTTGTGCCTTTTATGTGTTTTCTTCTTCTTTTCATATGTGCACATTTATGTGTTAAGCTGCAATTTTATATGCAATTATTTTCTATACATCTATAAGTGAAAACATCCTAGATCATCAAAGTAGGGCTAGAAAAGGAGATAGAAACTTGTTCTCTGAGACATGACATTCATTGATCAATCAACAAACAAACAAACAGAGAAAAGTTGGAAAAAACTCATTCCAAAGGTGGGAAACTGACCCTAGGAGGATCAGCGTAGCCCTGAATGGGAGACAGTGCGCTTCAGAGCACTATCCCTAAGCCAAGGGTGCTCTGTAGTGCACTGTGTCCCTCACAAGCCTACGCTAGTGATAGTGAGCCATTTCAAAAGGCAATTTGACATAGTTTTGACCAAAAATTCAATGAAAAAGAGCTGAAATACAATCAATGAACACAAGTAGGGTCTGCAAGAATGTCCTAGGAGGTGGATAAGCTACTAGGAAGGATGATCTTCCCCAGCGGAGTCACCAATTTGTTTTGGAGAATTTGGTATCTACGGATAAATACTAATTCCCTAGATAAGTAGCCATATCTAGAACAACAATTTAAAGAATTTTAGCATTTTCCTATAAGCAATAGATAAGACAAAGAAGATGAGAAGACCTACTTGTAGTTCTGCTTTCCTCTTGTCTCTTTTGTATCGATCTTGTCGCTCCTTCTTATACTTAACACGCTTGAGAAGTACCTGTAAACACAAAACAAGACAAAGAACCGATCAAAGCAAAAGATCTATTGAATATAAGTGAATGGAATTCGATACATTTCACACATATAAGCATCATAAGGCAATGCAAACATATGGGAGAAAGGTTCAAATACTTTATAGAATAGAAGAAGGAATTACAACCATTGTGTCTGATTCAAAGTCATTCCTCTAGCTTGGATCCCATCCACATCACATTAAAATCATGACAAACTTGTAGCATTACAATACTTGCTTCAAAGCCAATTCTCCTAGCAACATTATCTCCTTACAATTCAACATAGTCCAGCCCCTGATCACTTAGATGAGTGGTCAATTTATAGGGAGATGATGGAGGTTTTGTCATAAATGGTGGTATTGAATGGCCTTCCATACTTAGAATTAGTTCCATTTTGGAAGGGATGAGAGGATAGGATGCATCTTAACTCATTCCTCATCCATTTTCGAGCTCATAGGAGTTGATAAGTGAGGGAACCTTCTAGATGACTCCAAAAGATAAGAATATTCCCCAAACCCTATGTGAATTTCACTCAAACTCGCATTGCGCAAGTGAAAGGAAGCCTAAGTGCTCTGCAAAGCACCCTGGCATGGACTCAACTACTCTGCAGCACACCCTTACATGGGCCTACCTGCATTGGTCCCTCTAGAGGTCATTTCAGGATGTCTTCATGTCATTAAATTGTCTGGGAAGGAGGAATTGAAAAGGGTGACTTGTTTAGGGCATGTAGCAACTGAAATTAGGGTTTGATGAGCCCTAAAACACTGATCTAGATGATGGGGGTGATGTGCCCAAATGGATCTGTAACAACTTCCCCCTAAAGCATGAAGTCGGAAAAATGCCAAATGTCGAATGAAATGCTTTACGATGTGATGAGGAGGTTTTGAAGTGGAAGGTGACCTACATCAATTACTATACATATATCATGATATTTTGATTTTTACATGAATTTTTGAGGGAAGGCATGCCCATGCTCAGCTTACAAACTTTCATTACATGTACATAGACAGTTGTCTACCGATATAGACCTATGATTGGAATGACCATCAATGTAAAGCCATTGTACATATGATTTAGTACTCCTGAAATCGCAACTCGGATGAATGAAACTAGATTTGGGGTCTTCTATTGCGTTCAATCGTTCTCTCAAGTACGAGTCTAACCATGTGAATATGTGATTTGAAGTCAAACATGGGAAGACATCGTCTGATTACCAGCCAATGATGTAAGTTGTTAACAGACACGAGAGAAATCATCGATAATGATAATGACCCTCAAGGTACTGTAGTACATTCTGCATGGTGTGAATAGATGTTTTGATGTCGAACACCACAGAAAGTCTTTCGGTTGAAGGCCATTGATGTCAACCTATCGCTGGAAGCGAGAAACCTGCCATTGATGTATGCAAGCCTCAAGGTACTGGAAGGGTGTTTCTAAGTCAACTTCTTGGATAATGTGCTGATGTCGACAAGAAGCGACTCGTCGCAGGAGGGCCTTGATGTATCCCACATCAATGACACAAAACGAGTGTAGTGATTTTGGAGACGGAATTTGATTGATGACACAAGATTCAGGAATGGCGGTCATGAAAATGAAGGTTTATGGTATTGCAAAGGATGAATTTTGACTGGATGACTTCTCTTGAACATGTCGGCGACACTGAAATGAATTGGTAGCATTGACCCAAAACAAAGTGATGGATGGTATGATAGACCAATGGTATGATAATCATCACGTTGATAACCCAACCCAAATAGTCACGGTGATGGAGTGAAAGTGTCATGTTCAAGAGCAACCTGCTACCATAAAGTGACTTTCCCCTTTTTCCCGTTTTCCCCTTTTTCCCATTTTCCCCAGTCATTTCTGACCAATGCCTCCTTATTTTCTATCAATATTGAGGAGGATAACCTATGCTTGTTGTATAATTCCACCCTTTGGGTGAATCCATCGCTATGTGATGTTTTAATGAGTCTAGCGAAGGTGAAACTTGGTCTTGTCTAGATGGACAATTTTGTCACTATTTGATATTTAACGAGTTTAACGACAAAGATAGCTCAGTTGTTTTCATGTTTAGAGAGTTTGAAAAGGGACAAAAAGAAAACTCCACAAGTTCTTTTTCGTAGATTTGTCCCTCAAGCTCGAAAAAGCATAAACAATACGAGAGAGAACCTATTGACCATGTTCGATCAACGTATTCCTTTTTCGTAAATAATCTATCTCAGCCCAAAAAAGGGTTAAACTTATACTGAGTAGATGTTATTTCCAATCCATTAACGAGCTGAAAAGGATAAACGCTTGACAATCTTTTCATATTTTGGGAGTCTGAATAGAGCTTAAAAGAGGACTCCACTATGAGGAATGAGTGTTGTCTAGGATAGCAACTGGTTTTGGTGATGTTGGAACTTCTCAAAACATGTTGACTTATATGAAGAGGCTGGCTAATAAGACCACTCATTGCAGTTTTTCCTCAAAAAAGGGTAAAACAACCAAGTGAAAGCGTATGATCGGCCAAGCAGATAGTGACAATGGAAGGAGAAAAACCAAGGCTCATCTGGCGGAAGAGGCTGATAGAATGGCAATCACGAGGGTTAAAATGGAAATGGGTTCATTTTTAGACAAGCTTAAACCATAGGGAACTATGCTTGGATTCAATTTCATGTTTACACAAGCTTGAAACGAAAAACTATGATTGGATTCAATTTCATTTTTACACAAGCTTAAAACGAAGAACTATGCTTGAATTGAGTTTCATTTTTACACAAGCTTGAAACGAAGAACTATGCTTGAGATTTTCATTTTTACACAAGCTTGAAACAAAGAACTATGCTTGAATTCAGTTTCATTTTTAGACAAGCTTGAAACAAGAACTATGCTTGAATTCAGTTTCATTTTTAGACAAGCTTGAAACGAAGAACTATGCTTGAATTCAGTTTCATTTTTACACAAGCTTGAAATGAAGAACTATGCTTGATATTGGTTTACATGACCCCAACACGATGAAAGGGAGAGTCTCCTGTAACCAGATGGAAGTCGCTGGTGAAGCAGAATGGTTATCCAACACCTTTTTGGCTTCGTCCAGATAGGGACAAAGGTGAATGGGGTGATTCCCTTCACATAACCTACAAGGAAACTTAACTTTACCACTAGGTTCATGCTCCCCAAGCTTCATTACATTCACCTAAGTAGACTACTTGTGGCTATCAAGTGGATGGAATGAAGGTTCATTTACGAGATCAAGTGAAAGACTCGACTGGGATTTTACGAGATCTAATCAAAGACTCAAATTGGAACTTTGCTCCAGGGGACCTTGTTTCATTTTTTAATGAGCTTGACACAAGACAAGGAACTCTGCTCAGATTCCTTGTTTCATTTTTTAACGAGCTTGACACAAGACAAGGAATTATGCTCATACCCTTTGTTTCTTTTTTTAACGAGGTTGACACAAGACAAGGAACTATCCTCATATCCTTGGTTTCATTTTTTAACGAGGTTGACACAAGACAAGGAACTATCCTCATGTTCCTTGTTTCATTTTTTAACGAGGTTGACACAAGACAAGGAACTATCCTCATATCCTTGGTTTCATTTTTTAACGAGGTTGACACAAGACAAGTAACTATCCTCATGCCCTTGGTTTCATTTTTTAACGAGGTTGACACAAGACAAGGAACTATCCTCATATCCTTGGTTTCATTTTTTAACGAGGTTGACACAAGACAAGGAACTATCCTCATATCCTTGGTTTCATTTTTTAACGAGGTTGACACAAGACAAGGAACTATCCTCATATTCCTTGTTTCATTTTTTAACGAGGTTGACACAAGACAAGGAACTATCCTCATGGGAGTTGTTTCATTTTTTAATGAGGTTGACATAGTAAAAGAACTATCCTCATATTCCTTGTTTCATTTTTTAACGATCTTGACACAAGACAAGGAACTATGCTCATAACCTTTGATCAAAACCCATAAGAGGTCATGACTTCCAAGAGGTTCTCATCAGATGGGAGAAAAATGCTTTGGAAGGGATCCGTAGCAAGGAAATCGAGATCTAGTTCCAATTCCCCCAGTACATAATGTACAACATCACGGAATTGATCATCAGTAGGCATGGAACGGGCTGCCACATAAATAACCCGTGGCAGGGATGATACCATTAGTACAAAAGGACCATTTAGGGAAGATGGTTGACTGGAAGCCATATTTGGACTGGGAAATGAAAGCTGGTCAACGGTGACAATTTTGCCTTCCTGCGAGAAACAAATCACTCGAAAGAGTGTTGAAACAATAGCTCCCATGTCATAAACATAGTCACGCCCAAGAAGTAAATTGTAATCTAAAGGGCCTGGGACTACCATCACATTCAGATAAACGATTTTTCCTCCCAGATTAATAGGCATCTGAGGAAGGATCCCTAATGGTGTTGGGCAATTTATTGTGCTTAAATTGCTGCATTAAATATCGACCAGGGAAACTCGTAAGCTTTTGATGATGCCAGCACTATATGTGCAGGAGTAGGCGACTAATTCTATGTCTAGTGCAATTATTTAAGATTCAATACAATATGCAAGGGAAGAGGCTCCTAACTAAGGAGATCCTGGTTGTCCTTCCCTACAGTATCATAGAGAAATCATAAAACTAGAAACTTAAAATGCAAACAAGAGGATGAACTTTAATTGTTGTTTAGATTCAAAGAGAGAAAGACTAACTTAGTCTCTTGATTGTCCTCTCTTGTACTAATCCAGACTAAACTAAAATTCATCCATAAGCGTAAACTAAATGAAATAACTTTGAAACATAAAAACAAAATAATGAATTTCAATTACCATATAAATCATTGGAGAGAGAGCCTAACTTAGACTCTTGGTATCTCCTCATATGATACTTGAAACATAAAAGCAAAAGAATGAGTTTTAATTATCATGCAAATCAAATGGAGAGAGAGTCTAACTTAGACCCTTGGTTGTTCTCTCACATGCTGATAAGATTTTAATTAAAAACTCATTCATCAATCAAATCCTCAAACATCAAACATCTAAGCAACTAAATAAAATAAGATCTAATATGAAACAACAAGTTCCTTTGCTCCTTCTAGAGTGAGCTCAATTCTCCTAAGAACAAAGTGACAAGCCATTCCATATACTACATTAAGATAACTTTTATCTAAAACTACATAATGGAAAACTATTTCTATAACTACTAAATGGAAATATATGTAAAACAAAGCTTTATTCTATTCCATCATAAGTTGGATACAATGCTCTAAGAGTCCTCCTCTTGGAATGGAGGAGGTACTCCTATTTATACAATTAGAGGAGATAACAAACTCATAATGATGATCCATTAATCTCTCTTTTAGTTCCATACATTTCTCAACCATCTAGACACATAATCCTATCCTCCATGATTTCCTCCATGAGGTCCATGATCTTCTCCATGATCTTTTCCATGAGGTGTATCTTATCAAATTCGAATTTGATCTTTCAAGGCCACAAAAAGGTGTCTTGGAAGCTTCCTTGCAACCTACACCTGTCAACAAACTCATGCTAATTGTTAGGTATAAGTTTAAGCATATTATTTTCTAAGTTTTAGCCATAAATTCACTTAGAAATGTTAAGAACTAATAAACTTTGGAAAAGTATTGTTATGACCCAATAATGAGGTAAACATAATGATATGGAGGTGGAATGGAGGTGACATGAAGCTAAAATGTGAAGATATAAGTGAATAATGGAGTGAAAATAGGGATGATTTTGAGGCCCAACAAATGGTTGATTGGTTCCTCTGTTAAAAGCCAACAAATTCTAGGTAACAGGCATAAGTGGCGGCGAACCGAGCGCTTTCCAAGCAGTTGAGGAAAGGATACTCACAGATGCACCTTCATCTATAATAGTGCCAAATACAATCATATTACAAACCTGTACTATAATCTGGAAAGACACATAAGAAGGAAGACAGAATCCTGCTAGTCGATTCCAATTGAAGGAAGTGACCAGACTACTTGGAGGTGGTACCATAAGAACGGGAGAATTATCCCCTTGAGTTACGAGAACGGGAGAATTTCCCTCTTGTCTTGATGGAACAAGAGGGTTGCCTCCAAGCTCATTGGAATCTGTAGAAACAAAAAGAACCTGAATGGTATAATATTCACTCTCTTCGGGAAAGGTACGATTAACCGAAGGTGACATCGAGTCAACTTTTTCCTCGACCCGTTGATTTGGGTCAGGCATAGACTCATAGGATTCACTTTCAAAGAGAGTTGGTTAGACCGACAGTTGATTTTGGTCAATCAATTCATCAACTAGTGAAGGATTTAGGGAGAGTTTCATGTAACTAGATGGAAGTCGCTGCGGTGAAGCAGGACGATTATCCAACACTTTTTTGGCTTCATCCAAATAGGGACAAAGGTGAATGGGGTGATTCCCTTCACATAACCTACAAGGAAACTTAACTTTACCCTTATTTCCATGATCTTTACTACCACTAGTTGATGGTGTGTCACCAGCATGATCTCTAGAAGTTGATGACACAGGATGATGTGAACGGGAAGACCATTCTTCTAAGATCTAAGGAATACCATAAAAATTTCGAAGAAGATGGTCTCCAGCACAAAGTTTGCATGGATATTGAACTTTTTGAGGCTTGATGGATGGTTTCTCATCAGATGTTGCATTCAAAGCAATGGTTGCTTGGTTGCCCCTTTGTTGAATTTGCTTCTTCTTGTTCTTCTTCCCTTTCTTCTTCTTCTTAGCCACCTAGTTACTAGTACCAATACTTTCACGAGGCGAAGAGGAAAAAGGGGAGGAAGAAACAACCGAGGAAGAAGGAAAAGGGTCAACTATAGGATCAATTGGAGGTTGATTTTGTCTAGTTGGAGGAGTACTCGATTGCGGAGAAATCATGACATTTTGAACCAAGTAGGTTGAAAACAACCATACTAGCAAGCCAATGGTAAATCCTGGAAGGGATAATGTAGCCATATAAGGAGCACCAATATTTCCGAAAGGAGGAAAAGGACTAAGATTCCCATCAAAAGGAATTCCTTGACTGGTGGACTCTAGATTCATTTCCATATGTTTCAACCTAAAATCAACTGAGGAGTGAGCATGGAGGATGTTATCCGTGGTCAATTAATTTTATTTTAAACAAAGTAACATAACAAAACAAGAGAGGGATAATCTAGGCAAAAGGTTTACCAAGCAACTATGAACTATAGAATACCTCTTGGCGAACCAAGAAGTACGGGCAGGAAATCTCCCCGAATGTTGTGTTCGGTGTATCAGTGTGTACAATGCGGCCGACTCGATTACCTAAGGATGGATAGAAACCTAGTGTTGTCCTCCCATATATACCTAAAAGTATGTGGAGACCCAATCCGTATAAGCATTGTCTAATGCAAAACCGCACAGTGAGAGCATTCCCATATACTTTACGTACTGTAACACCACCATATATTACCGAAGGTACGTGGATGAGCTATGATATACTCACGTACGTGGAATAAGGTATCACACTCAGGATGTATTGGAGACAAGTTAGCGACAGTTACTTTGTTTTACGACACTGGAACACGTCTCTAGCCTAGACCTCTAAATGTTTTTTGTTAGGTGACAATGCTCCACTAGGTAAATTCAGATAAATTTTAAGTTGATTTTCTTTAGAATTTGCCTTTCAAGGTTCACCACGTGATGTGTGTTTGCAATTCCTAAAATGCAACTAATAAGAAAAGAATTATTTTCATTCAATTGAACAATGAAAAACTTAGCTAGTAGGGATAGAGCAATCAGATCTTTGACAAAGAGCAAAGAGCACATATAATGCAATTTCCCTAGCTATTCCTTTCAAGCATTCACAAACTACAATATGAACGATGCAAGTTTTTCTTTTCAATTCCCTTAATGTTATGATGAACAAAAAATGAAACTAATGCACATACATCAATCAACCTTTAAAAAGAACGGATATTTTACAACAATTATGTTTCGAAGGAAAAGAAGACTTTTACGACATTTTCTTTTGAAGAAAGATTAATCGACTATAATATAACTTTGACTATGGATCGATAATGACAAAGAAAACATTTAAGAAGCCTTAATCAGTCAAGTCAAAGTAGGGCTAGAAAAGGAGATAGAAACTTGTTCTCTGAGACATGACATTCATTGATCAATCAGCAAACAAACAAATAGAGAAAAGTTGGAAAAAACTCATTCCAAAGGTGGGAAACTGACCCTAGGAGGATCAGCACAGCCCTGAATGGGAGTAGTGCGCTTCAGAGGACTGTCCCTAAGCCAAGGGTGCCCTGCAACGCACTGTGTCCCTCACAAGCCTACACTGGTGATAGTGAGCCATTTCAAAAGGCAATTTGACACAGTTTTGACCAAAAATTCAATGCAAAAGAGCTGAAATACAATCAATGAACACAAGTAGGGTCTGCAAGAATGTCCTAGGAGGTGGATAAGCTACTATGAAGGATGATATTGCCCAGCGGAGTCGCCAATTTGTTTTGGAGAATTTGGTATCTACGGATACCCTAGATAAGTAGCCATATCTAGAACAACAGTTTAAAGCATTTTAGCCTTTTCCTATAAGAAATAGATAAGACAAAGAAGATGAGAAGACCTACTTGTAGTTCTGCTTTCCTCTTGTCTCCTTTGTATCGATCCTTTTGCTCCTTCCCGTACTTAACACGCTTGAGAAGTACCTGTAAACATAAACAGAAGACAAAGAACCGATCAAAGCAAAAGATCTATTGAATATAAGTGAATGGAATCAAATACATTTCACACATATAAGCATCATAAGGCAATACAAACATATGGGAGAAAGGTTCAAATACTTTATTGAATAGAAGAAGGAATTACAACCATTGTGTCTGATTCAAAGTCATTCCTCCAGCTTAGATCACATCCACATCACATCAAAAGCATGACAAACTAGTAGATTACAATACTTGCTTCAAAGCCAATTCTCATAGCAACATTATCTCCTTACAATTCAACATAGTCTAGCCCCTGATCACTTAGATGAGTGGTCAATTTATAGGGAGATGAAGGAGGTTTTGTCATAAATGGTGGTATTGAATGGCCTTCCATACTTAGAATTAGTTCCATGGAGGAAGGGATGAGAGGATAGGATGCATCTTAACTCATTCCTCATCCATTTTCGAGCTCATATGAGTTGATAAGTGAGGGAACCTTCTAGATGACTCCAAAAGATAAGAATATTCCCCAAACCTTATGTGAATTTTTCTCAAACTCGCCCAACACAGGTGAAAGGAAGCCTAAGTTCTCTGCAGAGCACCCTGGCATGGACTCAACTACTCTGCAGTGCACCCTTACATGGGCCTACCTGCGCTGGTCCCTCTAGAGGTCATTTCAGGATGTCTTCATGTCATGAAATTGTCTGGGAAGGAGGCATTCAAAAGGGTGACTTGTTTAGGGCATGTAGCAACTGAAATTAGGGTTTGATGAGCCCTAAAACACTGATCTAGATGATGGGAGTGATGTGCCCAAATGGATCTGTAACACATGGGTCTCTCAATACCATATATCTAATACAATGGGCTTATCACATTATTCCTAACTACTAGTGGTCCCTTACATGATGCAGGTTAACCACTTTATTTATTAACTATGGCCCACTTATTTATTATCTTTACATATCATTATTACATTGGTTACCTCCCTTTGTACCCCATAATATCCCCCTAGGTATACTACACAGAAATTTCCAGTCAACTTCATCTTCTGGAAATTCAAAGCAATAATGGTGGAAGTGATCATAAAAGTGCGCAATAGATTCATCAGGTGCTTTTCATAATTCTAAGATTTGTGATTAAGTGCTTTATGGTCGTAGAATAAGAAAGCATGACCTAAATATCTGAACATGTGGTTGAAAGGGTGTATAAGGGTTGCAGGAAATGTGGGACACCATAGCTTAACGTGCCCTTCGAACATGTAAGCGAACAACTCACAAGAAATGTCATCCAAGGGGACTTCATTCCTATCAAAGAAACCCAAAAAGGAAATGTCATGAATCAACAAGGATGTTTTGTTTTCACCATCGTATTTAAGTCGTGACAAGTCATCTATAACATCCACTGACACATCAAAATCATGAGCGTGAGAAAAACATGTTGGGGTTGATATTGTGATGTAAGTCATGAATGATGTGCAGAGATTTAAAACAAACTTTGACAGCTCAGCTTGTCATCTGGCCCTCCTTTTAGCACTAGAAATATTGATTGTGTTAGATCCACCTGTTGGCCTTATGATACAAGTGTTGTCCTTGATGGCAACTCACTCAGAGGTTGATACAGGTAATGGCAACTTGATCAGAGGATAGATCTTAGTACAGCAGGTCAAGAGAGAGATATACGCAGGTTCATTGTGACAGATACGCGCATACACGCGGGTTAGACGTTCCGAAGACGCGTATGCGTATACACGCACTTTCATGCAAGGAAAAGCGCATACATGTGGTAGAACTTATGTTTTGGTCCGTGGTATTTAGCCCTCGGTATTTGAACCTATGGTTGTGGACCATGGTATCTCGTCAGAAGTGTTGATCCCAAGTATTGGGTCCATGGTATTGTTTCTACATGGTTTTGGACCATGGTATTGAGAGAAGCCTAACCTATATAAGGAGAAGATCATTAGGCAAAGAGGAGCAAGGAATGTATGTCTGACGAAGTGGGAAGATCTAGTATTGCTGGTTATGGGATTGTGATGCTTGGCTCGGGTTGGATATGACAGCGAAGGTATAAGTAATTATCTTTAGATCTGTACGCAGGTTGTCTCTGGTGAAAGCGCGTATACACACGGTTTTGATATAGTCAAGTAGCGTATGCATTATGAGATTTGGTGTTTCAGGTTGCTGTTGATTCTAGTGGTTATTGCAGAGTTTTGGGCTCTGGTTTGTGTTCTGTGTTTTTTATGACAGGGTTTCAGTGATTCAGTATTGGGTGATTTAGAGATTTATGATGCAAGTATAAGTTGATGATTGTATTGCAGCAGTGATTGTTTTGTACTTATGGATCCAGTCTGAAAATGTATGAAACGTGGTCCCTAGAAGAAAAGAAGGTTGTAACCTTCTGTAGGTCAGCACCTACGTACTAGTATCTTGGCTAGTGCAAGAGCTAAGGGGGTTGTATCTCCCTTCCAGAGGAAGCTGGAAAATGAGAGAGGGTTGTAGCCCTCTGCAGGCTGCAGCGTGCGTGCTGGTAAAGGACTGCACCAGTACATTGTAAAAGAAGTTTCTTATTAAAGGAAGATAGAAACAAATTGCAGCAGGTGGTTTTCACCCACATTGGGTTTCCACCTTATATCATGGTGTTCATGTGTGTGGCTTATGTGTGATGTTATACAGCTCCTGTTTACTGTTAATAATGTTCTGATGCATTCACTGAAGATAAACTAACTGAATCATAAGATTATTGTATGTACGCTAGTTGCATTTAACACAGTCGCGTATATGCGCGGATATTATGAACTGAAGTAGCGTATATGAATCTGAGTATGAAAATGAAAAAGTGTTTGAGTTGATAATACTGATTCACCCCCGCCCCCTCTCAGTATTATTTCCAACAGTTGGTATCAGAGCAGGTACTTGAGAAGAAGCTTGATCGCTTGAAGGAATGATCCATTTGAATGGCTAATCCAGAAAGAGAGGCACACATCAGGCCACCAATCTTTGACAGGAACAACTTTACCCACTGGAAGATAAGAACCACGGCATATCTACAATCGCTTGGAGCAGAAGTTTGGGGAATCGTGGAAGGAGGATACAATTACCCATCAGCAATTCCTACAGATACAGCAGAGAAAAAGCAATATGAGCTCAATGCCAAAGCTGTTACTGTCTTATTGGGAAGTTTGACACAATCAGAATTTATGAAGGTCATGCATTTCAAATCAGCAAGGAAATATGGGACAAAATTATTCTAAGCTACGAAGGAGATGAACAGGTAAAAAGAGCAAAGCTTCAAACTCTCAGAATTCGGTATGAAAATCTTAAGATGCATTGTAATGAAAGCATAGCTAATTACTTCCTGCGTATAGATGAGATTGTAAATTGTATGAGGAATTTGGATGAATAATTTAAATAAGTTGTCTTAGTTGAAAAGGTTTTGAGATCCCTGTCTGCTAAATTTGATTCCAAAGTGTCTGCCATAGAAGAAAAGGAGAATCTGCATAAAATCACCATGTCAAAGCTTCACGGAATCTTAACTGCTTTTGTGATGAGAAAAGAGGGACCATCAAAAGCCGCATTTGAAGCATCAAGATACATGTCAGGAGAAGAAGATGAGGTAAATTTTGTCAAGAATATTGAACGGGGAACTGGACGGTTCGAAGATAAGCTACCTTTCAAATGATTTTCATGTGGTAGAGTTGGTCACTACGCTGCTAGATGCCCTCATAACAAAGGAAAGATATCTGAAGAAGGTAATAGAAGCTATTATACCCATGTTAAAAGTAATGACTCATTCAATGGTAGTGAAGACATTAGAAGTCTCATGGCATTTGAAAAGAAGAATGCAGAAACTGAAGAAGTTACCAAATTAAACGAACAATTGGAGTCAGTAACCACGGTAAGGGAGAAATTGCAGGACATAGTGAAAGATCAGAGCATAACAATTCAGGGACTTGAATCAAAGATCCTCTCTCTAAAAGAAGATCTTGAAAAATCAAAGAAGCGGAACAGAGAAGCTCTTGAACATGAAGTGATCAAATTAAAGCAGCAAGTGGAAGAAGGAAGAAAAGTTGAAGAAGTCCTAAAAGGTAAATTAGAAGAAAAGGATAAATTGTTGCGATTTCAAGATAGTACTAAGATTTTGGATGACATTCTTGGTAGTCAAAGATCCCCTATTATCAAAACTGGTCTTGGCTTTTATGAATCTGTTGAAGGTGAATCTAGCTCACAAGGTGAGGCAAGAAACTCTAATGAGAAATCTGAAATGCTCAAGGAACAGCCAAAGAAAGAAATTCCTCAAAGAAAATCCTTTGCTCCTAACTATGGAAACGATAGACGATTATTTCCTCCACTGAATAATGTTGAATGTTATGTATGTCATAATCTTGGACATGTTGCAGCCAGATGTAGAAGTAGAATGGTTCAAGACCATCACAAAAGATCATCACATTCCAGGGATTTCAGAGGATATTGTTTTGCCTGCAATGCGTTTGGACACAAAGCAATTGATTGCAATAGAAGGAACATGAAATATGTAAGATGTTATACATGCAACAAACTTGGACATAAAGCAAGAGAATGCAGGAGAAAATTTCAAAATTCAAAACAAGAGGACCATACATCATCACAGTTCCAGGAATTGAAGAAGATAGAATTAGAGACAGAAAGGTACGACATAACTCAGTTAGCTGACATAACAGACACAGGGGAAACTGAAAGTGAAGAAATTCAGTATTCAATCTTGCATACGCTGATATAATGAAGACAAGTCGCGTATATATGCGAGTTACAGGCTGCAGAGTCACGTATATGGAGATCAGAAGAAAAGGCAGCAGAACAGACTCAAGAAATGGTTCGGTCATGATATGTAATGGTTGGCACAGGCTCAGGGGGAGCATATACTTAAAATAATGCATTGTTGGCATTATGGTCAGAAGTTGGTGATGAAGTCTATGAAACTAAATAATACATCTTGTTGTTTGATAAAAGGAATGGTATTGCAGGTTTGGACGATGATGCTTATGGTACAGATCATATATGATGTATGATAGGTGGCTAATGACTATCATGGTCTTGAATGGATTGCTGGTCTTAGAACTTGCATCTGCTCAGGGGGAGCATGGATGGATTGATACAACTTGGCATATACAAAGGGGAGCCCAATCAGAGATTTCAACAAGTACTCAGGGGGAGTATGAACAGCAGAGGGAAAGAACTTCTTGGTCTACCCTTTGCTCTTAATGTCAAAGGGGGAGAGTGACTTGGTGTAGTGGTTGCCATCAAGTCCAAAGGGGGAGATTGTTGGCATTATGATACAAGTGTTGTGCTTCATGGCAACTCACTCAGAGGTTGATACAGGTAATGGCAACTTAATCAGAGGACAGATCTTAGCACAACAGGTCAAGAGAGAGATATACGCAGGTTCATTGTGACAAATACGCGTATACACATGGGTTAGACGTTCCGAAGACGCGTATGCGTATACACACACTTTCATGCAAGGAAAAGCACGTACATGTGGGAGAACTTATGTTTTGGTCCGTGGTATTTAGCCCTCGGTATTTGAACCTATGGTTGTGGACCATGGTATCTCGTCAGAAGTGTTGATCCCAAGTATTGGGTCCATGGTATTGTTTCTACATGGTTTTGGACCTTGGTATTGAGAGAAGCCTAACCTATATAAGGAGAAGATCATTAGGCAAAGAGGAGCAAGGGATGTATGTCTGACGAAGTGGGAAGATCTAGTATTGTTGGTTATGGGTTTTTGATGCTTGGCTCGGGTTGGATATGACAGCGAAGGTATAAGTAATTATCTTTAGATCTGTACGTGGGTTGTCTCTGGTGAAAGCATGTATACACGCGGTTTTGATATAGTCAAGTAGCGTATGCATTATGAGATTTGGTGTTTTAGGTTGCTGTTGATTCTAGTGGTTATTGCAGAGTTCTGGGCTCTGGTTTGTGTTCTGTGTTTTTGATGACAGGGTTTCAGTGATTCAGTATTGGGTGATTTAGAGATTTATGATGCAAGTATAAGTTGATGATTGTATTGCAGCAGTGATTGTTTTGTACTTATGGATCCAGTCTGAAAATGTATGAAACGTGGTCCCTGGAAGAAAAGAAGGTTATAGCCTTCTATAGATCAGCACCTACGTACTAGTATCTTGGCTAGTGCAAGAGCTAAGGGAGTTGTAGCTCCCTTCCAGAGGAAGCTGGAAAACGAGAGAGGGTTGTAGCCCTCTGCAGGTTGCAGCATGCGTGCTGGTAAAGGACTGCACCAGTACATTGTAAAAGAAGTTTCTTATTAAAGGAAGATAGAAACAAATTGCAGCAGGTGGTTTTCACCCACATTAGGTTTCCATCTTATATCATGGTGTTCATGTGTGTGGCTTATGTGTGATGTTATACTGCTCCTGTTTACTGTTAATAATGTTCTGATGCATTCACTGAAGATAAACTAACTGAATCATAAGATTACTGTATGTATGCTAGTTGCATTTAACACAGTCGTGTATATACGCGGATATTATGAACTGAAGTAGCGTATATGAATCTGAGTATGAAAATGAAAAAGTGTTTGAGTTGATAATACTGATTCACCCCCCCCCCCCCCCCTCTCAGTATTATTTCCAACACCACCAACATTCAAGGGGATCTCCCTGGTAATAAGACCCAACTAGACCTCAGACCATTTGGAGTAGGAGTCCTAGCAGTGAGTGGTAATGTATTGCCTTGGCCACGATAGTGCGCAAAGATAAGTATGATGACTTTGGTTGGAAGCAAGTGTGTGACCTTGCAGCGAGTCAAGTGAGATGCATGGGAATTCTAACACATAGAGGGTAAAATGAAGTGTGCCCCTTAAAAGCATGTAATAGTACACAGCCTTAAAGGAACACACGAGCAGAATGACATCACAAACTGAAATGCGGAATAGTCCACAAAACAAAGTGATGGGTTAATCCAGCAATAGACATTTCAACAAGATTCATACATTTGCATACAAAGTAGTTCATAAGAAAATGCATAAGTTAAACAACATACATTGCTAAAGAAACCAAAATAGTCCAACTACAATAACAACATATGCATGAAAGCGTGTTGGCTCAGTTATTATTATTATAAGTGAAAGTTTCATCCATACATACACCATTGACAACCACTAACCCCAATAGTGGAACATTACAATCAAGAACTTTCTCCTCCAAAGAAGTATACTCACTCTACATTGTGGAGAAGCCAAGGCTCGTCACAATAATCCCAAGCCTTCTCTAAGCCTATGCTTAGCCAAAATCTTGGCTCCCACGAGCCAGTTCTATGAGTTATGAAGTTTTATTTATAACAAAGGGTGGGGTGACCCTTGACATTCCCCTTGTGACTCTTTGACTACCGTTAGGGGAATTTTGAGGTCTAAAATGGGCATCCTAAGGAAATTATAAAATAATAGTGGAAATAATAAAATAATATTAGATTATATCATCAAATTTTAGAGGGAAAAAAGAAAAAAACTATTTTTTCAACTCGTATTTTCAAATTATCTTCATATGGGTTTACCCAAATTTCGAGCAGGAACATTTATTGGATACAAAATTTGATGCCTCATCCAAGGAGTACCCATTTTGCATACTTTTGATGGACCCTGCTACACAAAAAATGAGAAATACATGAAAAATTTGATTGCAATCACGTTTTTTCATGTATTTCTCATTTTTCGTGTAGCAGGGTCCATCGAAGGTATGCAACATGGATACTCCTTGGACGAGGAATTAAATTTTCCATCCAATGAGTACTCCCACTTTGTAACAACCCTGGGGAAATCTTCAAGTAATAAAGTAAAGAAAGGAAAAATAAGACCACGAGTAAGGGACACTTATTCCAAGTTGAATGTTGGACAAAGATATCCTAGTGGGCATCACTAGATGTGTGTTTTGGCTAAGGAAAAATTGGCAAAGGCTAAGGAAAAGGCATTAAAAAGAAAAAAAATATGCATTTTTGGCACATTTATTTATGAAAATAAAGGAAATTAGGAGAAAAGGAAGGTAAAAGGTCGCAAGATGCATGTGAGGAGGAAAATGAAGGAAAATAATGGAAAATGAAGAAATTAGAGGCCTCATTCATAAAAAGGCTTCTGAGGATTAGTTGGCAGGCTCAGTCAGTGTTAAGCTTGGTCGGTGTAATCTATTGGTTAGGAAATTTTGGACCTCTCTCATTATTCTCTCTCTCTAACTTACTCTTGGTCACTTAGATTTTTCTCAGAGCACTCTATTTTGGAGAATAGGAAATGGAAGGCAAGGAAAGGAAAGGAAAAGCAGGCAAGGAACAAGGAAAGGGAAGAAGGATCAAGCAACTTCAACAGGAATACTTGCAGGTAACCTTTTGCATGTGTGATTTCCTAGTTGGTTTGGACATGCATGGCTTTGCATGTTGATGTATGGTTCTCTTGTTGTCGGTGGCATGGTTTTGCCGTGTTATGACAGTGGTTTTCAACCTAGCCTAGCCTTTTTTCAGATGCCATGGTATGTTGGGATGCTTATTTTGGTTTTTAAGTTTTGGAATTGCTGGATGGATTTCAGAATCTAAGGCAGAGGTGGTCTCAAGGTTCATTCCCAAAGGCCTAGGAATCCCTTGACCATTTTTGGTGGGATACACAGTAAAGCCTAAGTGAGCAGTCTAGGTTTAGAGCCTAGTGATACGGGTTTGGATTGCGGTAAATCTTGAGAGACAGGGAGATGGAAAATTCCTTAAGGATAGCGATGGATTCTGGATGGCATTCCAAGTTCTGCTCGGTTGTGATCGGAGCACCAGTTTTTGTGTGATCACGGTTGGATGAGGGTGGAGGTGGTTTAACCTCTGGATCCCCTTAACTGTTCTTGGATTGGTTATTATATGAGATCCCACATTCATGCTTGGAATATGGAACAGGGGTGACTAGATGAAAGAGTGAATTGGTTCAGCCATGTCTATGGTCAGGTGGTACATGGAAGTCCCAAACCTGATCGGATTTGTCTATGATTAATAAAAGCTAAGTTCTCTTACTTTTGCACAAATTTATATGTGGATTTAATGGTTTTCATATCTCTAATATTTATATGGTTTTATGTTGGTTATAAGCATGGTTGAATGACTAGTTCATGTCATGCTTATTTCATATATTTACTTGTAATTGTTAAATGGATTGATGCAAGACCTAATTGATGATGTAGTAGTTCAATGGAGAAGGAGGTGATCCTTCTAGTTATGTTTCATAAGTTGTTTCAGTCATTTATGCTTTGTCTTGTATCCTAGACCTATAGGTTGCATTGATGCCAAGTGTTTGACAGAATGGCAGTCCCAGTTGTGGATGCTCAGGCCTAGTCCTGAGGGTGATTTTAATTGATCAACATGGTTATCATGTTTTCAATGATTTCTGAAACTTACAACAAGTTCTAGGCAGAGGCTAAGATTCTGGGCTAGAAAAGTGATTTGGAGCTCAAAAATTTGCTCAAAATTCAAAGTTGTTGGATCAGTGTGAAACCTAAATGACTGCGTAGTTCTCATCATCATGAATTCGTTGCAACTCGTTTCGCATGAAACGAACATCGTATGCTCCCGGAAACGATTTTTGTTCATTTTTCAAAACATGTGAATTTTTGCAAAAATAACAGTCCAATCAACAGTCTATACTACTAACGTGGCGCTGAACGGGCATGCCTATGTGGCAAGGTGACTATGCATTCATTGTTTTCCTCTGGAGAATTAGGTGGTGACAAGTGGCACAATTTCAATGGTGCCAACGTGGTGTGATATGGTATCAACAGTCTATACTACTAATGTGGCGCTGAATGGGCATGCCTACGTGGCAAGGTGACTATGCATTCATTGTTTTCCTCTAGCGAATTAGGTGGTGACAAGTGGCACAATTTCAATGGTGCCAACTTGGTGTGATATGGTTGATCGGTTAGATGGCCAATCATAGGCTACCACGTGGCACAGCCAGGGGCTGCCACGTGACAGCCTATGGGCCACCAACATTTTTTTAAGGTCGAAATTACACCATCGAGGATCGAACATGAGATCACTACCAAGCTAGTCCAGTCCATAACCAACAAAGCAACGGTGTTCCTTGTTAAACATGGCGGAAAAAACATATTTAAGTTAATAATCAGACGCATATGGCATGGGGGGGCGGGCTAAGGCCTATCCCCTAGCCACCCCAGTGCCATGAAACCACGGGCGGGGGGGCCAAGGGATAGACCCTAGCCCCGTGGCCATTACCGTGACATAATTAACACTGCCATGTGTCATGGTTGAAACTACGTCATTAGCCACTCTAGTCCATAACCGCAACCGCCGGGAAGACCTACCATGTGAACGCGGCTTTACCGCTAGCATTAATTCCACCTAACCACCCGCCTTTTAAAACCACGAGCTCGATTGCCGACATGTGACCGAGTTTGCGATTAGCCTAAACCGCCAGGATTTAACCACCGAGCAGAAAAGGGTTAAGGGGCCAGCCCCAGGACGTGTGGCGGCCATGTGGCCATAATTTTCAGAAATAAGGCGTTATTGGGCATTTAAATGCTCCAAAAAAATTTCCCGGAGTTTGGAAAAATTGGTGCTCCTTTAGAAAATTTTGGGGTGAAATTGTAGGACCGGTGCCGGATTTAGGGGAATTTGTAAAGTGAATCGTGCAAGAGCTAGGGAAGCTCATATCTTCCTCATTTTTTGGTCTTTTTAGGAGCAGGAAGAGGCTAGACAGGAATTTTTGGGTCTTCTGAAGCCAATGGAATAGGTTTTAGAGCCATTGGAGTACTTATGAAGAGACTTTTGTAGGTTTAATTCTATGGATGCTAGGATCAACTAGGGGGTTGAATCAATTTTTGAAGGCTTTTGAGAATGGAGAGGACCTTGTAGGGGTTTTCCAACCTTCATATGTTTTCTACAATACTTGAGACATCTATGTTGTAGCTCTTGTTTTCTCTTTTCTCATTATGTCTTTTAGGAAAGTTCTCTTTTAGTCTTTCAAGTGAATTGTTGTACTTGTTATGCTCATTGTCAGATGGAGTATGGGGTCTTGATTTGAGAACCCTTTTCTTGCTGATTGTTTCATGACTAACTGTAGGTTGTCATGTTTTTAGAGTGAGATTTCTTTGCAGAAGAATGTTTCCTTGAAGGGGAAACTATCCACTCTTTTGGTCAGCACACTTTATGTATTCTTTATCACTGAAGTATTTTGAGCATAATGAGATTGGGTCAAGCCATTGGAAGTTGTACCAAGGAGACGTAACCCAGGAGGGGTGAACTCCTTTATCAATTGTTGAGTGTATTATTATTATGTTGTTTTTCAGTGTTTTTTTTTAATTCATGTTTTAAGCTCATGAATTACATATAAATACATAAAACTCATGTAAAACTTGCAATTTACCTCATAATCCTCAAGCACTTTGTTTACTATTTTGAATTGGAATTTAGCACAACAAATACTAACTTTCCTATTCAGATCAAGCTGGTATTAGAGTTCTTGGTTTTCTTTATGCAAGGAGCATTTAACTGTTTGCAAGTGAATGTGAAGCTTACAAGTTTGAAGCTCAAGAGAGGAGACAGTTCAAGCAGGAAAGCAAGATTGCCACAATCTCCACCACCAGTTCTACCTCAAATTGCAGTTGAAGCTTTAGTAAGCATGGACATGAATTCAAAGCATGATAGTATCCAAGAATCGGAGGACATTATTGCATTTCTCCAACAAGAGAACATGGAGCTCAAAAGGCTACTTGAAGTTGTTGATGAAGAGAAGCAAAAGATGTGCCTCGTGTTGCAAAATGTTGTGAAGGAACATACTGATGAATGTTGTTCTACAAAAGCAACAAAGAGTCCCTTCAATACTAAGAAATCTTGTGAACATGGCAAGAATGAAACCTATGGATCTTGTTAAATGGAGGATTCCTCCTATGTACCAAGGACACAAGGAGGTTTCCTTGAAGCATCCTCTACCGCTTCATCTAGAGCAAAGACGAAGGAGCAATTGTTGGATGAGTACCCACAAGAGGCTAGTGCAGAAAGTCCCTCAAAGAAGGAATATGGCCAAGTTTGCACCTTTTGTCTGCATGATGTTGAGGTTGAATTTCTATCAGCACCAAAGTTCAATGAGATGAAAGAATAAAGACCAAGAGTCCAAGAAGACACCTCAAGAAATAGGAAAGAGTTTAAGAGCATCTTTGTCCCTCTGTCAAAAGATGAGGAAAATGGTAAGCATTTACATGTAGTTTCTTTACATGAAAATGTTGATTTAATCTCTTTCGCAGCCTTTGAGAAGCATAGCAAAGGCATAGTAGCAACGCTCTTGTCCAAGATGGGTTAAAAGGGAGGAGGCCTTGGAGTGGACAATCAGGTCATTATCCATCCAATTGAGGCAAAAGAGAGACCTTGATATGAAGGTTTGGGCTATGTTGAAAAGGAAGAATGGTCTTCCAGCGATAGCTCTTGGGTATCTTGTTCTTTTTGTCATAAGAGAGGACATGAGGAGGAAAATTGTTGGGATTTGCATCCAAAATTGGTACCAGCTTGGTTTCTAAAGAAAAAGGAGGACATGAAATGCAAGACTTCTCCAAAGAGAGATGATCAAGTTGAAGAAGAGACTAATACAAGTTATTCTCGCCATTCAAGTTCTCCTCGCCAGGCTCATAAGCCAAAGGACAACCATAAGAGGTATAAGTGTCCTGATTATTCAAAGGCTTTTGATGATTACAAACAACATGATGATTTGAATAACATGTTGTGGAATGTTTTTCCGTGCACTTTTTTTCATGCACCTAACCATTGTGTAGCTAAGTGCCACAAAAGGAAAGCATTAGTCAAGAAGATGAATATGTCAATTGGAAATGAGACCAAGAAGGGAAATTTTCATCCAAGTTTAAAGATATTTGTGCCAAGAAAAGCTCACAAAAACTTTTGCACTCATTGCAACATAAGTGGGCATTAGATTGAAAAGTGTTGGAAGTTACATCCACATCTTCATCCAAAGAAGGACAAACAAGTAATGGAATCACCTGAGAAGGAGAAGGTATAGGAATGTGCAAGGCATGCCATAACCATTCCAAAAGCAGTTCCAGAAGGAAGTGAAGTGCAGAAAGAAAATTCCCTAGCATGGTTGGAATATTTGTCTAATTAAAGACTGCATTTATTTTTCATTTCACTTGTTGCATGTCCCCACAGTTGGGCATTTTGTAAAAATGATGTTTGTGAATAAATCACTTATATGCAACAGTAATTTCTTTGGCATTGTTATGCTATTTTGGCTTGATGATGAGTCAATTTGTATGGGAATTTGGGAGTCAAATTTATTCCATATTGTAAGATGCATTTCCATTTGTGGACATTTTAGTAAGCATCCTAAACTTTGAGATGAGTAGTTGCAGCACATTCAATATGTTACAAATGTGTCAAGCACTCATTTATACAAGTATTTCCATGTGAAGCTTGTTTGGGTTATTTGCCAAAGTCTTTTTGGATTTTATCTTTGGTAAATATTTTTTAGAAGATCATCGTTGGATTTCATTCTTGGGAAGGATGTTGCTATTGATGGCCATAGCAACATAGGCAAAGTCAAGAAGTTCATTGAGCAAATCCAATTGGTACATCAAACATTTCAAGATCAGCTTGAAAAGTTCCAAGGCTACATGGATCGAGATTGAAAAGGTGAGGGAACTATACCCTCAACTGTTGAACAACTGAAAGTGATATTTTGGGGTCCAAAATCTCCTAGTGGGGAGGAGTGATCTGGAGCTCAAAAATTTGCTCAAAATTCAAAGTTGTTGGATTGATGTGGAACCTAAATGACCACATAGTGTTGATTGTCCTGAATCCGGTGCAATTCATTTTTGAGCGAAACGGACATCATATGCTCCCGAAAACGAGTTTTGTTCATTTTTCAAAACAGGAAAATTTTTGCAAAATTGACAGTCCAGTCAACAGTTGCTGATGTGGCACTGACCAGGCATGCCTACATGGAAGGGTGACTGTGCATTGATTTTTTTCCTCCAGCGAATTAGGTGTTGCCAAGTGGCATGATTTCAATGGCAATGACGTGGCATGATATGGTTGATCGGTTGGATGCTCAATCACAAGTTGCCACATGGTAGCCCGAGGGCCACCAAAATTTTGGTAAGGTAGAAATTACACTATCAAGGATCGAACACAAGACCACTGCTGTTATAGACATTTTTGTGCCTTACAGCATGGAGCATGAAATGTCAATAATCTGAGGGATCCAAAGTCCCTAACATGTTGTTCCTACCCCTAGAGGAACAAGGTCAGCAAACCACAGCACTACAGATCAGTTCTCCACTGAAAAACACTCAAAAACAGGTCAATTTTGGATCAAAGCAGCTGCTCCACTAAGCATCTGCGCTGAATGTCAAAAGCTCTATGGTGTACCTGCGCTGCATAGCAAGTGCAACAAAGGCTACCTGCGCTGGGCGTACTTTGACATGTGGAGGAATCTTTTCTCAATGTGCCAGTGCCCAGGAAGCTTCCAACATGACACTTGGATCAGAAGATTCGCCTAATGATGAGTAAAGAGGTTCTAAAACTCCAAGTGGAAAGTAGAAACTCCGAGTGGACTCAAGGACTGAAGAACAACTGGAGTTGAAGAGGAAAACAAGTCACACATCAAGCTGACTTATCTTCACTCCAAAACTCTATATAAGGATCTCATCCCATGGGATCTGGAGGCCGGAATTTTGTGCAAAGAATTGCTGTTGGTTTACAGTTGTGAGTATTGGGTGATTGCTTGAGGGAGGTGAAGAGGAGATTTCTTTCCGTCGGGAAGGTGATGCTGGATTGGACCTCTCACGGTTGTATCACCGCCTGAACCTTACTTCCTTATATTAATAAAGCATTTGAGGTTCTTCTATTCGCATGTGTTTCAATGGTGTATTGTCTTACTCGCGTATTTGATTTATGCTAATCCTTGAATCAATTATGAATGCATGCTTCTTGTAGTTTCCCTTTCTTGTCTTGTTCGCAGGATCTCGTGTAGCTGGGCCCGTGAGAAGACTTGGAGCTGGGAGCAAGCGGCAAATAGAGGATATTGGATCGACCATTTGCGCAAGACATCGGTAAGTGGATCTCTTCCTTTCATCTCTTGCATGTCATAAAGAAGTAACTTTAGATAGCTTTGCTTCAGCTGTTGCTAAGGAACTATCACCCTTAGAGTGGGATAGGGTCATTCCGTGTTGGATACTTTTCCCCACAACAAACTGGCGACTCCGTTGGGGATCATGTCTTGTTGGTAGCTTGTGTTTCTTGCTATTCATTTCCTAAACAGAGGGAGTACCGAATCGAACTGCATTCGAATACTTCGAATGCAAAGTAGAGAGCAGCTACTCTAGCTCAGTGCTGGGCATGTTTATGATTTGAAGAGCTGATCCACAAGGACTCTTTTTAGCTCTTAGTGATAGTGTTCATCTTCCTTAATCATCCTCTAGTGTATACTTGACTGATAGCCTCTGATTTGGCCAAAAACCATTGATTTTTGAGCAAACTGTGACCCGGAATCTGAGAGAGACGAGAGTTGTCTCTTCAGTGCAGCTGCAGCAAAGGCTACCTGCGCTGCAACGCAGGTCCCGAAGGGGCTACCTGCGCTGCATGTCAGATTGACAGTGCAACACCTGCGCTGATCCAGTTTTGCCTTGTGCAACTGGGGTTCCCCACTGTCTGTTGCCCAGTTTTCAATATTGTTTTTGCAGCCTGTTGTCAACCTGTATACCCAGCTGAAACTACCTTTCTTTGCCTTCATTTCGCCTCAGTTGTATGAAGAAACCGTGATTGTTCTTATTGTATTTCTTGCTGTCATTCACAGTTTCCCGTAGCGAAAGTGAACTAGTCTTGCTGTGACCTCTTGAATCTAGACTTGTGATAAAGTGTCGTTGTGATTCTAAGAGCTAGTTTATTGCTGTTCATAGCTGCTTGAGCATTTGCTTTCGTTATATGGTTCGAATTTCAGTATTTCTTGTGTTGAAACGAGTGAATCTTAAGGTGTTCTTTTGATTATTGGACAAAAACTTGTTTGCTTTCGCTTGAAATTGAATTCGAAATCATACAACAGCTTTCTTTTTGTAATACATCAACATTAAGGAAGAAGAAAAGAAATACTTGCATTGTGCATGTGCATTTTGACAGTTTGCATGCCGATTTAGGAAAAGTGCATCAGTGTGTGCTCTATGATCTGTTTGAAAAGATGATGTCTTTCTTTTCCTTCAGTAGTTAAGATTTTCATAAGTTGAAAGAATTGAAAAAGCTTGCTTATCATTCTTAGACTGCATTTAGGAGTTGTATCATACATCACGTGGTGATCCATAAAGGCAAACTGCTAAGCAAGATCAACCTAAAACGAACTGAATTTACCTAACAACGCTTTGAAACATAACGAAACACAGTAGAGGTCTAGGTAGAGACGTGAACCGGCGTCGTTAAACATAGTGACTGTCGATCTCTACGAAGGTGGGTGATTCCTCCTGAGGGACGATAGCACTAATACGGACTTGTGCCCCCGCGTACCGTCGCGTATATTGGGGGACCCCTATAGGAACAAAGCCTTTATCCATAGGAAGCCGTGTCGACCGCCCTACTGATCGCGATGCAGTGAACACAGCATTCATGAAGATCGACCACTCGTACCGTAAAACGTATTCTGTGGTTTCGCGAAAGGTTTGGCACACCCTCTGCCTAGAACTCCAGAGTAGTTTCTTTTGGCCTTTTTCAAACTCTATAACTGAAAAAGTCCATCCGAGCATTTGTCACTTCGGGCTCGTTAATACATCGAAGGAGACTAGAGTCATCTTTAGCTTTTTCTCGACTCTTAAAAAGTGAAAAAGCAAGTTGTGTCTAAAGCGTCGTCATATAAAATTCATTCTAAACGGAACATAATCACCCCTTATTCCTACGTTGATCTTTAGGTTGAGAACATGGAACACACCAACCAAGGGATTCCACATGGTGGGACCCCTAGCCCTTTCTCCTCTTGGGGAGAAGTTGGTGCACCCCACATGGCCACGTTGTCGCTTCCAGGACTGACAATTGGCCTGCCAGTTTGGCTGTTCTCAACCACTGTAGTTCAGACCACCACCGTTCCTGAACAGTCGAGTCAACAGTTAGACCAGTCTAGAGCTACCCTCCAGCCTTCCACTTCTTATAAGCCTTCCTCCAATCCTTCTTCTTCGAAAGGTCAAGCCGCCGAAAGCGGAGCTCCCATAGAAAAGAAGAAGGAAAAGAAGAAGAAAGAAAAGAAGCAGAAGGAGCCAAAGGCGCCTGGGGGCAAGCAAAAGGCATCTAACAAAAATCCACACACAGCACGGACCGGGCCCAAATCGCCATGTGTCATATGTAGAGAGGACCACCTCCACCGTGATTGTCCCAGTATTCCCGGAATACTAAAGGACTGGTCCCCTCGTTTGCACAGTTCGGAAGCGTCAACCTCTGACAACCAGGTTGAATGCTTACCGTCGACCAACGAAAGTGAAGGTCCTAGACGACGAAGGGGAATGAGATTCCCCTGCGAACTGTGTGAAGGCAATCACACCCTCCGCCGTTGTCCCTTTTTAGACGAAGCCAAGAGAGTTTTGGAAGATCAACCGGTTGCACCGTTGCTACTTCCTCCTGGATACCGAAAACTCGCGCCAAGTCCTTCGTTGGTTGAAAATACAGCTGCCCCGCTCATAGGGCCAGCTGAAGTGTCAGTCACTGAAAATGAACCTACTGAATCCAGACCGGACGAAAGTCCAAAGGTCGAAACGGCAGTTGACCCGGTTCTCCCTTCAGAAGTTTCGTCTTCAAATACCACAGTCACTGAGGATTCATCTTCAGCTGACACCCCTACCGAAGAGAGTAAGGATGACACCGTCCAAATTCTTTTCATCAACACCGATTCTGATGAACATCAGGGCAATGTGCCCACTCCTTTATTGCAGGAAGGAGCATCGTCAGGATCATGCCCGGCTGTGTATTCGGTCCCACCACTAAGCAACCTGGTTGTGTCCTTTGATTGGAACCAACTAGGCAGACCCCGGTTACCAGCCAGTATACCATTTAGAATTATAGTCCAAATATACAAAATGGTGATGGCTGGGACTATCATTGATGAAGGGGCATCTGTGAGTATCCTGTCCTCTATTGCTTGGAAAGCACTGGGTTGCCCAGTGCTTTTGCCTGAGATAAGGAATCTCTCGGGTTTTGACAAAGGAACCAGTCAACCGTTAGGGATTCTACCTAATGTGCCTATTACATTGAAAGGGAAGGCTGTCAAGATGAATTTGATGGTCATCCAAGGACCCTTGGATTATAACCTACTCCTTGGACGAGACTACATATATTGCATGGAAGCAATAGTCTCCTCACTCTTTCGAATAATGTGTTTTCCACACAAAGGAAGAATGGTCAAGCTCGTAGACCAACTTTCATTTCCGGGATCACGCATCGCAAATAGTCACATACCTATCCTGAATGGTCTATTTGATCAAGAAAGGTCTCTACCTCCGGTTCTTCTTCCTGATGAGTACGAGTAATTCGGGAAAGCAGGGCCGGAACCCAGGGGGCATGCATCCTGGTCTGCTGAGGTCAGAGAAAACCTTGGGTGTAAAGTAGAATTTTCGCGGGAGAATATGACTAGTCCGTACCCCGTCCCCTCCTTCATCTTCGTAAAACAGAAGAGCCGGCAAGAGCTCTCATGCAGAGGAAGGGGCAGTTAGGAATGGGGTTGTTCTGGAAAAAGATTCTTTTGTTAAAGTTAAGTGTGTGGCGGAAGCGCCGTCATTCACCTTTGTCTAAATATGTAGGCTCTGCCAAAGAAGGGGATCCGTTTGCGGCAGCAAGTAGTAACCATCTTTGGGTAAAAGGCAAGCCTCACCCATTAAAACAAATGTTTTAAAGGATAAGTAGGGGCAGCCTCCAAAGAAAGAGATTCTATTGCTGCAACAAATTGTAACCAACATTGTGTAACCTAATGATAGACATCGCCGAAGAAAGTTTCTGTTTGAAAGAATTAGCAGAACGATCTTTGGATAACCTGAAAGAGGTAAGCCTCACCCATTGAAAACAAGGGTTTTCGACGGACAAGTAGGGGCGACCTTGAAATTAGACTTACACCTGGGGGCATGCAAACCTCTTGGAATGCAAGCACGGGCGGCTATTTTGTTTTTTAGTTTTTTAGGTCCTCCCTTTAAACCTGTAGGTCTAACCCGTTAAACTCGTAGGATTAGCCGATACCCAGCTTGCACAAAGAAAGGATATGGAGAAATACGTAGGGAGATGAAGCTCTTTAAAAAATAGCGATCTTCCATGAGACCTTCCTACTTTATGACTGGTAAAAACGAGCAGTTTTGGCATGGTTCATGCTCGTTAAAAAATAAACGCAAGATCCGAGCAGTTTTAGCAAGAGTTCATGCTCATTAAAAAATAAATGCACACGTGAGCAAGCTTCCCCCAGAGTTCAAGCTCATCAAGAAAAAATGAACCGGTAAATAACCATTTGAGACCGTAAATTCATCAGCCATAAAAGCCTTGGTCGTGTTTGTGTACCGTCACCTCCACTTTTCATTTGGCCGATCATTCACATCCACTTGATTGTTTACCTATTTTGGGGAACAGCTGCGAAGAGTGACTTCACCTAGCCATCCTTGTGACACTGCCGTGATTGGAAAATTCCAACCTGTACCTGGAATCTGCTGCTATCCCTGTTTATCACTCGTTCCTCAAAATATGAGTCTTCTTTGAGCTCTTTTCACTGACTCGTAAAATATGAAAATTTTGCCGAGTTTTGGCCTTCCAACTCGTTAAAAGGACCGGAAGAGCTATCCCTCCTCTAGATTTTAATCTTTTTGGACCTGAGGGATTATTGCACAAAAAGATCGAGCGCTTGTCTAGTTCGGCTCGATAAAGATATCGAACATTCATCCCTTCTGTATTGTTTTATACTTTTTCGGACTTAAGGGATTAGATGACGAAAAAGGACCCCTGGAGTCCACTTTATGTACCCTTTTCAGACTCTCTAAAGATGAAAAGGACCGAGTTGTCTTTGTCGCTGGGCTCGTTAAAAATATTAGATAGCGACAAACTTGTCTTTAGACGAGAACGAGTTTCCCTATCGTTAAGCTCGTTAAAACATAGCGATGGGCTTGCCCGAAGGGCAGGTTATAGAACAAGCATATGTTATCCTCCTCAAGCTTGACAAAAATAAAGAGGTACTGGTCAGAAATGACTGGGGAAAAATTGGGAGAACCTCAAAGCTTAAATGGTAGCAAGTCGCTCTTGAACATGACACTTTTGCCTCTGTAAATATCGGGTTGGGTTATTATCATTCACCGGTCCCTTCACCATGGTCTCGCCATACCATCCATACATGGGGTAATGCTACCGATCCATCACATCAGTGTCGTTATATGTTCAAGAGATGTCATTCAGAAAGTGTCAACCGGGTCCCATCCACTACCATACATCATCTTTCATCCTTCCATGACCGCCACCCTGAATCATATTTCACAGATCGTTTTCACCATCATCACTAGCTCCGTTCCGTGTCACTGATGTGGGATTCATTAAGGCCCTCCTTTGACGGATCACTTCTTGTCGACATCAGCTCACTATCCAAGAAGTTGATCTAGGAACACCCCCTCAGTACTTTGAAGCTTGCATGCCTCAATGGCAAGTTTCTCACTTCCGGCGATAGGTATACATTAATGACCTTCGACCGGGATACTTTGCATGGTGTTCGACGTCAGATCCTATATTCACGCCACGTGAATTGTGCTGCAGTACCTTGAGGGTCATCATCATTATCGGTGATTCCTCTCGCGCTTGTTAACAGTTTACATTATTGACTGGTAATCAAGCGATGTCTTTCCATGTTCGACTTCAAGAAATTCTCACATGGATCGACTTGTACTAGAGTGAAGATCGGACAAGTTTGAAGACCCCGGATCTAGTTTCATCCATCCGGGCTGCGATATATATTCAGGAGATAAAAACATAGACATGTACAGCAGATGATCATCCTACTAAAGGGATGATAATTAAAAGCAGAGAATTATCAGTCTGTTATCAGACGATCGTCTGTTTATGTACAGCAAATGTATTTATAAAGCTGAGCATGGGAAATGCCCGCATCAGCTAGATCATGAAAAGAAAGTATGAAAAGATAATGTATTGTATTGTATTTTGTTACAGGTCACCTCCCGACGATTGAATGAACTTCGGATCCTCCTAATAAAGCATTTCACCCGATAAACGACCTCATACTTTAGGGGGCAACTGTTATAGACATTTTTGTGCCTTACAGCATGGAGCATGAAATGTCAATAATCTGAGGGATCCAAAGTCCCTAAACATGTTGTTCCTACCCCTAGAGGAACAAGGTCAGCAAACCACAGCACTACAGATCAGTTCTCCACTGAAAAACACTCAAAAACAGGTCAATTTTGGATCAAAGCAGCTGCTCCACTAAGCATATGCGCTGAATGTCAAAAGCTCTATGGTGTACCTGCGCTGCATAGCAAGTGCAACAAAGGCTACCTGCGCTGGGCGTACTTTGACATGTGGAGGAATCTTTTCTCAATGTGCCAGTGCCCAGGAAGCTTCCAAAATGACACTTGGATCAAAAGATTCGCCTAATGATGAGTAAAGAGGTTCTAAAACTCCAAGTGGAAAGTAGAAACTCCGAGTGGACTCAAGGACTGAAGAACAACTGGAGTTGAAGAGGACAACAAGTCACACATCAAGCTGACTTATCTTCACTCCAAAACTCTATATAAGGATCTCATCCCATGGGATCTGGAGGCCGGAATTTTGTGCAAAGAATTGCTGTTGGTTTACAGTTGTGAGTATTGGGTGATTGCTTGAGGGAGGTGAAGAGGAGATTTCTTTTCGTCGGGAAGGTGATGCTGGATTGGACCTCTCACGGTTGTATCACCGCCTGAACCTTACTTCCTTATATTAATCAAGCATTTGAGGTTCTTCTATTCGCATGTGTTTCAATGGTGTATTGTCTTACTTGCGTATTTGATTTATGCTAATCCTTGAATCAATTATGAATGCATGCTTCTTGTAGTTTCCCTTTCTTGTCTTGTTCACAGGATCTCGTGTAGCTGGGCCCGTGAGAAGACTTGGAGCTGGGAGCAAGCGGCAAATAGAGGAGATTGGATCGACCATTTGCGCAAGACATCGGTAAGTGGATCTCTTCCTTTCATCTCTTGCATGTCATAAAGAAGTAACTTTAGATAGCTTTGCTTCAGCTGTTGTTAAGGAACTATCACCCTTAGAGTGGGATAGGGTCATTCCGTGTTGGATACTTTTCCCCACAACAACTGCCGAGCTAGCTAAACCCATAACCAACGAGCCAATGGTTTTTCTTGTTAAAACATGGTGGAAAAACCATATTTAAGTTAATAGTCGGACGCATATGGCATGGCGGGCTGGACAAAGGCCTAACCCCTAGCCACGCCAGTGCCACGGAACCGTGGGTGGGGGGGCCAAGGGTTAGGCCCTAGCCTAGCCCCGTGGTTGTTACCGTAGCATAACTTAACACTGCCATGTGTCATGGTTGAAACCGCGTTGTTAACCACTCCAGCCCATAACCGCAACTGTTGGGCAGACCTGCCATGTGAACACAGCTTTACCGTCGGCGTTAATTCTGCCCGCCTTCTGAAACCACCAACTCGACCGTCGAAATGTGACCAGGGTTTGCGGTTAGCCTAAACTGCCAGGATTTAAACACCAAGTGGAAAAAGGTTAAGGGGCCAACCCTAGGACATGTGACAGCCATGTGGCCATAATTTCCGAAAGTAAGGCGTTATTGGGCATTTAAATGCTCCAAAAATTTCACCCAGAGTTTGGCGAAATTAGCGCTCCGTTAGCGGATTTTGGGGCGAAATTGTAGGACCGGTGCCGGATTTGGGGGAATTTGTAGAGCGAATAGTGCAAGAGCTAGGGAAGCTCATATCTTCTTCAGTTTTTGGTCTTTTCAGGAGCAGGAAGAGGCTAGACAGGCATTTTTGGGTCTTCTAAAGCCAATGGAATAGGTTTTAGAGCCATTGGAGCACTTCTGAAGAGACTTTTTTCAAGTTTAATTCTATGGATGCTAGGATCAACCAGGGGGTGAATCAGTTTTGGAAGTCTTTTGAGAATGGAGAGGACCTTGTATGGGTTTTCCAGCCTTCATATGTTTTTTGTAGTAGCTGAGACATCTATGGTGTAGCTCATGTTTGTCTTTTCTCATTATGTCTTTGAGGAAAGTTCTCTTTTAGTACTTCAAGTGAATTGTTGTACTTGTTATGCTCATTATCAGATGGAGTATGGGGTCTTGATTTGAGAACCCTTTTCTTACTGATTGTTTCATGACAAACTATAGGTAGTCATGTTTTTAGAGTGAGATTTCTTTGCAAAAGAATGTTTCCTTTAAGGGGAAACTAGCTACTCTTTTGATCAGCACACTTTATGTACTCTTTATCACTGAAGTATTTTGAGCATAATGAGATTGGGTCAAGCCATTGGAAGCTGGACCAAGGAGATGTAGCCCAGGAGGGGTGAACTCCTTTATCAATTGCTGAGTGTATTATTGTTATGTTGTTGTTCAGTGTTTTTTTAATTCATGTTTTAAGCTCATGAATTACATATAAAGACATAAAAACTCATGTAAAACTTGAAATTTACCTCATAATCCTCAAGAATTTTGTTTACTATTCTGAATTGGAATTTAGCACAGCAAATACTAACTTTCTTATTCAGATAAAAAAGCGGCTCAAACCCTGGGGTCCCTGGCACAAAACTAGAAATTCTAGACCATAGTCGTTGGCAAGCAAGCCTGTGAAAGCGACTTTAGGTTGCTGGTCACTCCCTTGCCCATAGCATGAGAGAGACTATGGCCCAAAAGCTGCATAATAGTAGTGGGACCTAGGGATAGGTTGTCTAAGTGGTTGACTTTTCTCCTGAGGTGTCTGTTGATGATGTTGGATGATTGTATGTGATTTTTTGTTGATTCCACTTCCTCAAGGTGACATAGGAGGTTGAATATCATTGTAGTAGCATCTCTCCTCATGTTTACCTCGGTTGGCATGGTTTATGTTATCACTTAGAACTAAAAATTTGATGCATATAATTTTCTATCCTAGCCCGATGACAAAGGTCTGTGTTAGTTTAATTGAGTTTTAATTTTCTTCCCTTAGGATTTGGAGTTTTAAAGAGTTTTTAACTCAATTAATTCTCAACTCCCATTGGTTCTCCTCTACCCATCATTGTTTTGTAGCCACCTTTGTGTCTTATGTAAGCCACCGTGTCTTTTAGTAATTTCGCAGCACAATTCCAATTCACCAGTTTCGCAGCGCAATCATGATTAAGCAGTTTCGCAGCGCATCAGGGAAAATTTTAAGAACCCCCCCTAAATTTATAAATATAATAAATGGGCGAATCTCCATGGTATATAGGAAAAATGGAAAGCGATTTTATCAATAATATAATATGTATATATAATTTTTTGGCGAATCTCTCACTAGGCATGGCGAATATTTTACTCAATTATAAAATCTTGTAAGATCTTGGCAAGTCTTTCACTAAATAATAAAACTTTGTATGGATCTAAGACGATAGAATTTCCCCTTTAAATAGTCTATGCTCACATGAATACCATGGTATTACCATGGGTCAATACCATGGGTTATCATAAACCTGGAGCTTAAAAATTACTATTAGTAATTTATAAAAATTAATAAAATTAATAGTTGATTTTTATTTTATTTTTTATTTTAACCAAGCTAAAATGTTTAACCTACATTAAATTACAACATCCATTTTTACTCTTGACCAAGCCCCAAGAGGATCAAATATTTTTCACTCTATGCTAGTTTGCATATCACGATATTTGATACCTCTCGGGGGTTAGTAGATCCAGAGATGGATCTATGCTGGTTTAATTAATTCCCCCATTTAAATAGGCTACATTCCAGGTGAATACCATGGGTCAATACCATGTGCCATTTTGGTGAATACCATGGGTCAATACCATGTGTCATTTTTATTTTTATTAATTCTAATATTAGGGTTAATAATGGTTTTTTGCATGGTATTAAAAACAATCTAGTCCATGGTATTTGTCCCATAGTATTTTGCCCATAGGTTTCACCTAAATATAACCCATTTTTTGAGTGTTCCTAAATATAAGGTGACTTAAGGAGTAAATATATGGTATTTGGCCCATATGATTCACTTAAATAAAACCTCTTTCTTGAGCCTTCATAAATAGAACGAGGGTTATGGACTAAATATAAAAAGAGGTTTTATTTATTTACCATACGTCTAGTTTATTTATATTTTTATTTATTTACCATACCTTTTGAGTAAGTATAAAAATATGTTTTATTTATTTACCATACCTCCACTTTACTTATATTTTTATTTGTTTACACCAAGTGACTTATGGAGTAAATATAAAAAATGTTTTATTTATTTACCATACCTCTCATTTATTTATATTTTTATTAATTTACCATACCTCTTTTATAAATATGGTATTTGGCCCATAGGATTCACTTAAATAAAACCTATTCTTGAAAATGGGCGAATGGAAGGTTGTAACTCCTAATTTCAAGGGCTAAATTTACCCTTTTTACCCTCTCCCTTAAAATAAGGTGGGCTATTTGAGGTGATTTGTAAAATTGTACTATGATACAAAATATTCGCCCACTAAAAATTTAAAACCCCTTAATTTCGCCAAAGGGCGAACATTCGCCCCTAAAATTATCCTTGCAGCGCATCATGATTAGGCAGTTTCGCAGCGCATCATTAAAATTTAAAACTAACAGCGCTGCGAAATCCTGGATTCGTACTTCCGCAGCGAATCTTTCCCGAAATATCAAGTCCGTTAGGTGAGTCATCAGCCATGTCTTCTCATGTCAGTTCATATATCTCTCCTATCACGTTTTAACGCTCATTGCCACTATCACCACCACTAGATCTGTTGATACGCATGTATTATCATTCCCAAGAAATTTCACCGTGCATAAGCCTTAATGATGGCCGTAAGTCTTACATGAATGACAAATCTGCAAGATTATGTCTTGAAAGGTTTTAAGCGGAAAGATTCAAAATTCAAGCGAGGCTGATAATCAAGCGAGGCTGAATTCAAAAAGAAGCTGAATCACAATTCCAACCGGAGCTGGTAGTCTTTGTGTGCGGAGATTTGGAAGAATCCATGGAGAAAAAAGAGCACAGATCCGGTAAACCTCTAAGGACTGAACCCGAGGGCCTGGATATAACGCTGAGAGATGAGGGGGTGAAGAAAGCGTTTAAAAATGTCGGGTGCTGGAACTTTTGCAAAAAGTTACAAGGAGGGCATGCGCAGGTAACTAAAGAATTTGCACTAAACTTCACTGGTTTAAATTCAAAGGTAGCCATGTTAGAAGTGCAGGTTTCTCCAGAAGCAATATCTGATGTGACATAGATCCCAAGAGGACAAGAGGAATGGTTTAAAAATTTCAAATTTGACATGAATCCTTGTAAGGAGTTTTTAAAGGATGCATATGTAAATGAAGATTTGAGTAGGGGAGTGCCCAGGAATTATGTCAAAGAACATTATGCTCTCTTACTCACCTGCATACAAAAATATTTGACTTGTGAAGGAAGGTATAACAAGGTTTATTCTTACCATTTCAAACTACTTTTGCATTTCACCGGGAAGGTTTCCATAGACTTACCATTTTATCTCTTCCGTAGTTTGAGTAAGATGTGTGATAAAGTTTAGTTGAGAAAAGAGGATTCTGAAACCTCTTTGTTTCATCATGGTTTGATCAAGCTACTGGTTTTAGATGGCCTCCAAAAGATAGACAGAGACTGGAATTCTTTTATTTTTATGGCTGGATTCAAAAGCAATACTGGCCTCACTCCACAACCGGCCAGAGATTTTACAATAGCTGAGCTCCAAAAAGAAGCAAGAGCTAAAAGGGTTCCAAAGTCACAACTAAGAAAACCAGTGAAGCCACTAGTCATTCAAGATCAACCTCAGCAATCAACTCAAGAAAAAGCTCATGGTAAGAAGACTATACCTGAAACAAGCACATCTGAAGCAGTCTCAAGGGTAAGAACAAGAAGTCAAATAAATAAGGAAAAAGGTAAAGCTGTAGCAGTTGAAGAGAGCCCAGTGTCCAAGGAAAATTTGAATGATTTATTACAGGCCATTGAATTCGAGCAGTCTCTACCAGTCCAAATTGAATTGATGCAGTCAGAGCAAGAAGGTACCAAGAAATCCAAGGCTTCAAAAAGGCTTAAATTTGATAAGCCAGCTGAAGAATTCATTTTTAAACCTAGAAGACCTATGACAAGGAGATTCCAGCAAGTACAGGAAGCACTGCCGAGAACAGAGGAAACAGGGGAAGAGACACAAAAAGACACGGGCAAAACAGTCATTGCATCTCAAGAAGATAATATAGCAGCCATACAGAGACAATTAGAGTCAGCCAAGTATGAGATTGCTAAATTGAAGAAGGCCGCTAGAAAGCATGCAGCCATACATGCAAAATATTATAAAACCTTATGGGAAGGAAATGAAGCTGTAAAAGCTCAGTTGAATTCAGTGGTTGATGGCCATGCACAATTTCACACCTGGACAGTACCAGCAATCAAAGAGGCTAAGTATATCAGAAGGATTAATATGCAACTGAGAGCTGGGAATAGAGCTATGAGGAAACAAATTGAAGATTTGAAGACACAACTAAGCCAGCTACCTGCAAAATGAGTTTTCTTTTCAAGAAAGGTTTTGTTTCAAATTTTTGACAAATTTGCTTAATCTTATTTTTCTGAAGAAATATAATCCCTGTTCAACATGTGGAAAGTCGAAGGGAGTTTTTTGGCAATCAAATACTCAGTTGATAAAGATCTTGGGTCAAAGGCAAACTGTTTCAAATAACTCAGCAGTTTCGTAGCGCGCTACGAAACTGCTAAAGATGTTGTTTTTAATGCAAATCAAGTAGTTTGAATTATAAGCGGGAAGTTTGAAAGGGAAACGTCTAAAGGGTGTGCAAGACATCAGCTGGAGCGAACAATAGTCAATCAGGTCAAGACAGATGGATGTTTAAAAAGGGTTGAATATTCAAATCCAATTTTGAATTTTTGTCATAAAGCCCCTTTATCACAGTTCAAAATATATCAAACGATTTGCCTGCAAGAAATTTTTGCCTGTACACATGTTCATCAAAAAAGCTTACAACGCATCAAGGACGTGGCAGTCTTCCACATCTTGAGTAATTAAAGGCTAAAGAACATGCTTCTGTGCATTCGAAGATTTTGGAAAAAACTGAAGCCGAGAAGCAAGGGTAACCTCCTAATATTTCTGAGCAGTTAAAAAGTTTCAACATCCAAGGTCAACATGGGGCATTAAATACCCATCTCAGCCATCTCAGCCAAACTGAAAGAGGACCAGGTGTCAAAGAACGAGGAGAAGCCATCATGCATATAATATGGAGTTAGAGTCATAGTAGATTTAGAACTCTAAAAAAGCTCCAGTCAGCACTTTATTGTATTTATTAGTTAGTTAAATAGTTGATAGGTGTCATTAGAGGTAGTTATCGAATTCCCCTCATGCTGGAGGAGGAATTTCGATCAGATAGAATAAGGATTCTATATATAGCTGAAACAGCAATGTAACCAGGGTTGGAAAACTTTATGACAGAGCATTGTATTTGGCTTATGTAAAGACAGAGTTTCAGTAATATAATTTGGCTTTACTTCTCAGGATTCATGAAGGATTTCTATGTTCAGAATGTGTGATCTTGTCTTTTCCTTAAATTTTTACAGTTGTATAAATGTATAATCACTCAGAATTCACTGATTGTGCTCTGATTTCCTGTATGCATTTATAAACTGTGGTTCCATATGAGTTGTGTTCTGAATATTCAAATGCTGAATGCCCTGACTTCTACGTAAAGTCAAGATCATTGTTTATTAAGATATTGTTGACTCCATAGGCCCAATGGAGACTTGTTTAATGTTTTCCAACATTCATATTTGTCTCAGTTATTTCAAAAAGAGTTAGCCATCTTATCTTAATCAAAATCATTAACCCATCCAGAGAGAGCCCTCTCAGGTTGAGGAGGCTAAGCCTCAGCCTAAAGTAGGTTTGAAATAGTTACTTGAAGTCTTCCTGGTCTGCAGCCTTCCAGGGCCTGATTTTGAGATAACATTTTCTTTGGGTAGACCTGGGAGGGGGGTGCTACAAATTGGTATCAGAGCATGGTTGTGCTCTCCTTGGGTGAATGTGTTGGTCATGCATGCATGTCAATTGCATGTGTGTCCCTTACACTTGCATTCCATGTGCTTGTTGCATTAAATAATGATTGATCACAGTTATAGTAAGGTTTTCCTGAGGAACTTGATGTTGATTTTATGGAATACATCGTTAGGAGTATATGATTGGTTACATGAGTATATGCAGCTTGATTACATCTTGTATGTTGGGTTGCATTCTTGGTTATTTGATTACCTACATCAATCTTGTAGGTTGATTACAAGAATTGATCTCTTATGCTCAAATACATGTGGTTATGCATATGTGTAGTTGATTAAGCATTTCTTATGCAGGTTGATAGTTGCATGAGGCAATGTGTACAATGTAGTAATGGTTGTGGTCATGCATGTGTGGTATTGGTTATAGTTATGCATGAATAGTAGGTCAAACATGCCTTGTGAAGTTATGGTATGAAATTAAGGTCATCAGGGTGATATTGGTATGTTATGATGCTAATTTGTTGGATGAGATAGATCATGAGATGTAAATCATCATAATGAGTTTGCAACATTGGACTTTGGATAAGAGAATATCTTCATACAGGTATTGTATGTTTGGCATGTAGGTATGTAAGTTAAGGATTTTTATATGCATTAGGTTTATATACATTAGTGTTATGTACATGTCTTTTGATGTTATGGTTACATTCATGATAGATGTTAGTTGATTAGTGTAGTTATGTGCACATGTGTCGAATAGTCAATGATCTAGAATTTATCCAGGACAAAGAATTAAAGGTATTACAGACTCATGTGCATGGATGCGCCTATGTTACTTTATGTAATGGATCGATAAGATTGCAAAATACATAGACACTCAGGTAGTTAGAGAAAATATAACAGGAAAACATGTAATACAACATGTTTATTAGGGAGTTCACCCAATACTCTTGGGCTACATCTCCTGGTCCAGCTTTCAGTGGTGGCCTCTCTATTATGTTTTCAAGCAGAGTTTCTTTACAACAGTGAGCTTAATTTGAGTCTCACTCAATAGATATGAATCAGTAGGATTTGAGTACACAGACTCTCCTTACTGGTACTTGACCTCTACTGGTCACAGTAGTATGAGCCCAATCTGAAACTCATACATGACAGGCTTATGCCAAGGAGCTCGCTTGAACCTCTCAAGATTTCTCTGGAGTGCACAAACTCTCTGACTCTCTCTGGCTTTGTCTAGCTCGATGCTGCCCTCAGGTCAGCTCAACTTCTTCTCTCTGTTCTCTGCTCTTAGATTTTTGCGGCTAACTAACTCCTCTCTCTATGTGTGTCTCTGTCTGTTCTATGCTCCTGTCAGTTCATGGCTTTAAAGCTAGTTTTCTTTTTGTCAGTTCATTTCTGCTTCCCGACGTTATGGTTTTCCTTCCTCTGTCTGTTCAAACTCCCATGTTCCACATCATCATTACTGTGCAATGCTTCACAGGGAGGTGGCCACCTATTCTGCAACGGGTGAGTGTGTCGGGTTCCTTGGACAAATTTGAACGGTCGTTATTTCCGTTTGCTCCAAGATGCCCGCGAAACATGAATCTTCTGCCAACTCATCGTCTGCGTCAGACTTCAAATCCCATGTAATATTGCTTTACAATCTTGTCAAATCTGGTCATTTATCGGGACGCACCTCCACCATTGATCTAGGCCCCCCAGATCGTACGGTCATCATTCATATCGGGCGGGTAAGTAGCTTGACGTTTACTCGTCCGATGTGAGTGGTTTTCTCTCTCTTCCACCGGACGCGTGTTACTCAGTGTGTGGCATTGGGCGGGACTTGGCCAAAACTGCTTAACACCTCGAGACCTTCCAATATCCTACCGGTTTTGTGGAATCCACGGAATCGAATTTATTACTTTTCCGCATTTCATAGCCATTTCGGGTCTGGGCACTTAGGGGCTTTCCTTCGCTAAGGGGGATGCCCTGTGATACGCGATTAGCATATCAGAAACCACCCCCATTTCTTGAATTAGCCTCTGGTTTTGCCAATTTGCGCCAGCGCGCATTACCATGGGCCAACGGTCTACGTGCTCGACCGAGGGTCCTCGTTGCTCCGCGCTGATCACAATTGCAACTGTCACGAGGATTCCTTCTGATAGCTTGATCTTTCTAAGACTTGAATCTGTTTGGCATAATTTGAACAAGTTTATGAAAACTTAGAGAGTGTTTAGGATCCAATTCGGATCACGGCCTTCCTACTGAAAAAGCTTTTGGACCACCAAAAGTTTATTTTTAAGCATCAATCAAGTGAGGGTACTGATTCCTCGCTTGCCCAATTTCTATCCATTTCGCACTGCTTGGCTTTGAACCTTTGAGTCCAATCCTCAGGTACTCAACATCCCCTCTGCGCGTAGTTCTCACCTTCCTATCCAGAACTGTATCTTCCTGCAATTCATTAAGATATTCAGGTAACAGATCATCAATAGAAGGCAACTGACTTTGCTCTTCGGGATCTTCAATCAATGAAGGCTCAAATAGTCTCAAGCTGTCTGCATTAACAACTGAGTAGATGTGCATGTAAGCTAGTAAATCAAGGCGAAAAGCATTCTCACCAATTTTCTCAAGTATCTTGAAAGGTCCATACCTTATTGGCTTCAGCTTCTTACCTTCACCTTGCATTCGGTCTTTGCTGATATACAGCCAGACTTGATCACCAACTTGGAAATTATGCTCCATCTGATGCTTGTCATGCCTTGCCTTGTACTTGGCTTGGCTCTTTTCCAGCTGTTCCTGTACTACCTGGTGGATCTCTTGGATTTGTTCGATGAACTTGGTTGCCTTGTCCACATCACTGTGCCCACCAACTGCTATGTCTTACAAAAGACAAAATCCAAGGGAGACCTTGGTGTGAAACCAAAATAGGCCTCAAAAGGAGATCTCTGTGTAGAAGAATGTTTAGCTCGGTTGTAAGCATGCTGCAGATAACAGAAATGTTCATCCCAAAGCCTAGGATGCTTGCTGCAATATCCTCTAAGCAACTGGATCACTGTCTTGTTGACTACTTTTGTTTGGCCATCTGTTTGCGGATGAAAAGCTATGTTCTTCTTCAACCTGGTGTCCATCAATTCCCACAAACTTGACCAAAATTTCCCAACAAATCGGGTATCTCGATAAAATATAATGGAAGTGGGTAATCCAAAATGAACCCATACATGTTGAAAGAACAACTTTTTTGTTTGTTCAGCTGTAATGTGTTTGTTACAAGGTATTAAAATACACATTTTGTTGAACCTATCAACAATAAAATATAAATAGTCATGACCTTTCCTAGATTTAGGCAGTCCTCCAACAAAGTCCATGGAAACACTTTCCCAAGGATGAGAAGGAACTGGTAGTGGAGTGTACAAGCCTAGTTTTCTATTGTTGGGCTTGCTTTTAGCACACATGGTACACCCTCTTACATATCTAGAAACTATCTCATTCATTTTTGGCCAATAACAAAATCTTTGCAGCTATGCAACTATTTTACTTATACCAAAGTGACCTGATATTAGAGAAGTGTGTGCTTCTTGAATTAGCTTTACTCTTTCCATTTGAGGAATGCATAAATTTCCCAAATGATACAAGAGTTGGTCCTTAACATGATAATCCAATTCTTCTACTTGTTTTCCATGACTTAAAGTTGCATATACATCTTTAAAATCTATATCTTGAGCATACTGTTCAATGTAGCTTTCATGCAATACTGAATTATGCTTAAGTATAGTGGACACATTTATGATTGGTCTGGACAACATATCTGCAACTTTATTTTGTATGCCCTTTTTATATCTGATGACAAGATGAAACTGTTGTAGAAACCCCATCCACCTATAGTGTCTTGATTGCTGCAACTTAGTTTGTGAGTGCAATTATTGAAGTGGTTGATGGTCAGTATGTATAACTATCTCTTTGCCCATTAAATAATGTTTCCACTTTTTCACACTTTGTACTAATGCATACAATTCTTTATCATATGTGGGATAATTAACTATTGCAGAATTAAATGTCTGAGAATGATAACATATGGGTTTACCGTGTTGCATCAACACTGCTCACATGGCATAGTCACTGGCATCCATTTCAATCTCAAATGGTCTTTGAAGATTGGGTAGTGCTAGTACTGGTGCTGTACTAATTTTTTCTTTCAAGGTGTCGAAGGCTTTCTGTTGTTTGCCTCCCCACTGAAACACCTTGTTCAATCTTGTTAAAGCATGTAAGGGAGCTACAATTAAGGAAAAGTTAGAAATAAACTTTCTCCAATATTGTGCTACTCCTAAGAAGCTTCTAACTTCGGTAGCAGATTTAGGTTTAGGCCAGTTTACAATGACTGCAACCTTAGAGGGATCTATCTTCAATTCACCACCCCCTGCAATATGACCCAAATAATTCAAAGATGTTTTGCCAAATTCACATTTTAAGAGCTTAACATAAAGATTTTCTTTTTTGAAAACATCTAAAGTCTTCTTAACATGCTTTAAATGTTCTTCCCATGTTTTACTGAATATAAGAATGTCATCCAAATATACAATGACAAAATCATCAAGAAAAGGTCTGAGTACATCATTCATTACTCTCATGAAAGTAGCAGGAGCATTAGTTAAGCCAAAAGGCATAACCAACCACTCATACAATCCCTGCTTTGTTTTGAAAGTAGTCTTCCATGCATCTTGCTCTGCAACTCTGACCTGATGATAGCCACTATGCAAGTCCAACTTGGAAAAATAAACAGCTTCCTTTAATTGATCCAATAGATCATCTATGCGAGGAAGGGGATAACGATTTTTTATCGTTATCTTATTCAGTGCATGATAATCAATGCACATTCTCCATGAGCCATCTTTCTTTCTTACCAAGTCAATTGGAGACCCACATGGTGATGTGCTAGGTTTGATGAACCCCTTCTCGAGCAGCTCCTATACCTGCTTCTTGATTTCTGCATTCTCTAAAGCAGACAACCTGTACATTCCAATGTTAGGCAATGGAGCATCTTGTTGCAAATTAATATCATGTACTATTTCCTTTTTGGGTGGCAGACCTTTAGGTTCTTGAAACAGTATATCATATTCTGAAACAACTTTTTCTAAATCAGCTTGTTGTTTAGCATCACAGCCCTCAAATACATTGGTTTTATCAAGTTTCTTTTCCTTTACAACCATCAGTAAAAATTGTTTGCATGAATTTAAAATTCTTTTCATCTGCCCTGAGTTTATGAAAGTATAATTATTCTTGAGTTTGTGAGCTCTTACAATATATTTGATTCCATCTTTAACGAGCTGATACTTGTTCTCAACTCTATAGAAGATAGCTTTTCTATCATACAAGTAAGGACTTCCTAAAACAATTCCACATATATCCAAAGGAACTATATCTAACTCAACCTCATCTACAAATGCTGAACCAAAAGAAAACCTAAGTTTACATTGTCTAGTCACTTGTAGTTGTGCTTTATCACATAACCAACCTAATGGATACGGATTTTTGTGAGGTGTGGTTAGTAATCCCAACTTCTTTACAATTGCTTCAGAAATTAAATTTACTTGTGAGCCACTATCAAACAAAGTATCAATCTTTTGATGCTTGGAAACAACTCTAATATGAAAAAGCTCATGTCTTTTCCTCTCATTATCTTCATTATCAGTAGATTGTACAGAATTACTAGTGGGTGCTTTGGAATTTTTACCTTTTATACCTGTGGCTGTGATTGTTGTTTCATCTCCCGAGTCTGACCCCAAATCCTTTTGAATAGTTGCAGCAGCCTTCTTCTTCTTGCCCTCAAACTTCTTGGGTCTCAACTCCGGATGCAGGATCCAGCTGTGTTCATCATCATGCCCATCCTTCTTATAGTGAGTGCATGAAGACTTGGTCTTTTGTACAGTATTGGCCTTCCTATCTTTCCAATTTTGTTTTCTTGTCTCCTTATTCTTGCTTGCAGTGGGTTTTGATGATCCCCCAACTTCCGAGTTCACATTCTTTCCTCTAGCCTCTACATGTGTAGCTTTAATAGATACCTCATCTATGCTAGTGGGATTAAACATGAGAATTGTGTGTCTTAAGTAGTTGTGTAGACCACCTATATACTTCAACAGAGTTTTAGGTGAGTCTAAAGAAATTCCTAGAACCAAAGCTCTTTTCCTAAATTCTTGAGTGTAACTTTGTACACTTTGCCCTTTTAATTGGCGTCAAGTTTTCCAACTCATCATGTCTTGCTGCACATAAGCTAGTGGATAGAACTGTTTTTTAATTACAGAAACAAATTCACTCTAGACAGAAAGAATCCTACCATGATTCTTCATGTCAGCTTGTGTCCTGCCTTCCCACCATACCAAGGCAGTGCCTCCAAGGCGTAGGCTGGCCAGCTGAATCTTACTCTTATATGAATCTATGCTCTTCACTCTGCAATAAACATCAATCTGTCTAATCCAATTATCTAGCTTCTCTGCATTCAACTCTCCATCATATATTGGTAAATCAAATTTAACATCTAATTTAATCAAAGATGTCTTCTTTTTGTTTTCAGGGCTACTAGGAGGTGTGGGAAGTTTTTCTTCTTTCCCCTTGCCTTTAGAGTGGTCATGGAGGAGAGATTCTTCTGCTCCTTTATCTCTTTTGGAGTTTGATGCATCTTCCTCTCTACCTTTCTTAAATTCTCTATACATTTCCTCTACCATGGCTCTCATGGTCATGAAACTATCCATGAACTGAGGGTCTGATTCCAAGGGAGTTTCTTCTAACATTTTCCTCTTAGGATAGACTCTTCCAATTTTAGGGTTAGTTTCAACCAACTCTCCTTCTCCTAGTTTAATCTTTGATCTAGTTAGCATTCAACAACAAAATCCAGCACAAGCTTGTCTAACCTTAGTAAACTTGAGCTCCGATACAACTTGATCTGGAATTTATCTAGGACAAAGAATTAAAGGTATTATAGACTCATGTGCATGGATGCGCTTATGTTACTTTATGCAATGGATTGATAAGATTGTGAAATACATAGACACTGAGGTAGTTATAGAAAACATAACAAGAAAACATGTAATACAACAAGTTTAATAAGGAGTTCACCCAATACTCCTGGGCTACGTCTCCTGGTCCATCTTTCAGTGGTGGCCTCTCTATTATGTTTTCAAGCAGAGTTTCTTTACAATAGTGTGCTCAATCTGAGTCTCACTCAACATATATGAATCAGTAGGATTTGAGTACACGGAATCTCTTTACTGGTAATTGACCTCTACTGGTCACAGTAGTATGAGCCCAATCTAAAACTCATACATGACAGGCTTATGCTGAGGAGCTCGCTTGAACCTCTCAAGCTTTCTCTGGAGTGCACAGACTCTCTGACTCTCTCTGGCTTTGTCTGGCTCGATGCTACCCTCAGGTCAGCTCGGCTTCTTCTCTCTGTTCTTTTCTCTTAGCTTTTTGCAGCTAACTAACTCCTTTGTGTGTGTGTGTCTCTGTATGTTCTTTGCTCCTGTCAGTTCATGGCTTTAAAGCCAGTCTGCTTTCTGTCAATTCGTTTCCACTTCCCAGCGTTCTAGTTTTCCTTCCTCTATTCATTCGAACTCCCCTATTCTGCATCATCATTACTATGTAATGCTTCACAGGGAGGTGGCCGCTTATTCTGCAACGGGTGAGTGTGTCAGGTTTCTTGGACACATTTGAATGGCTGTTATTTCCATTTTCTCCAAGATGCCCGCAAAACACGAATCTTCTGCCAACTCATCATCCACATCGGACTTCAAATCCTATGTAATATTGCTTTATAATCTTGTCAAATCCGGTCATTTATCGGGACGCACCTCCACTGTTGATCTGGGCCCCCAAAATCCTACAGTCGTCGTTCATATCAGGCGGGTAAGTAGCTTGACATTTACCCGTCCGATGTGAGTGGTTTTCTCTCTCTTCTGTTGGACGCATGTCACTCAGTGTGTGGCATCGACGCGGGACTCGGCCAAAACTGCTTACCACCTCGAGGCCTTCCGATATCCTGTCGGTTCTGTGGAATTCACGGAACCAAATTTATTACTTTTCCGCATTTCATAGCCATTTCGGGTCCGGGCACTTAGGGGCTTTCCTTCATTGAGGGGGACGCCCTACGATACGCAATTAGTGCTTTAGCGCTAATTGTGTATCAGAAACCACCCCTGTTTCTTGAATTAGCCTCTGGTTTTGCCAATTTGCACCAGCGCGCGTTACCATGGGCCAACGGTCTGCGCGCTCGACCGAGGGTCCTCGTTGCTCCGCACTGATCACAATTGCAACTGTCACAAGGATTCCTTCTGATAGCTTGATCTTTCTAAGACTTGAATCTGTTTGGCATAATTTGAACGAGTTTATGAAAACTTAGAGAGTGTTTAGGATCCAATTTGGATTAGTCAAGAATGATAGTAACCTGTAGCTATATGCATTGCTATTATTGTTTTATATTAGATAACCTAGTGATTATGTTATATGTTGTTGATGAGAATGCTATAGGTTAGCTTGTTGTTGTTATATGACAGTTAGCTTGATGATTAGGTTATATATTGTTGATGAGAATGATAGTTAGCTTGTTGATTAGGGTTATAGCATTTATACCTTGATGTTATATGTATCATGCTAAGCTGGATTGGCCTATGAATATGGTTATGGTTACGATATTGAGGTATGAGCTGACATATTTGTGATATGGTGTTTTACTAATCTAGATTGACTTTGCATATGTGTGAATGATAATTTTGTATGAGTTGTGATGTAAACATGTTGTGAAGTTGTATCGTGCTAACTAGATTGATTGTGTGCAGACAAGATTTCCTCCCCTCAGATACATTAAGGTATGAGTTTTCTTACATCATATACTTGGTGCTTGACCGTTTGATTATGTCGTCTATTGGGTTTTTGAGTCTTTGGTGTCTATTACATCATCTAGTTGATTTATTTAACATGGTATGGTTGCAAGTTGGTGGAATGTTTGATGAATTGCATAATATAAGTATGTTTTCCAATGATTGTGTTTTAAGATGATTGTACTGACACATATATGTTGACACAATTTATATGTACTTGAATGTTGTTGAAAGTTGTAGCATTATGTCTAATGATTATGAGTTGACTATGGATTATGGCATGATTGTTTGTAAAAGTTGATTTCAAATTGATAGATATGATTGTCTTGATATTTGGAACATGTGGTTGACATGTGTGAGCAGTTGTAGGGTAACATGTTAGGTATTAGCGTGACAAGGTAATAGTTGATGTGTTTATATAAATCATAATTGGGTGATGCAACAACGCATAGTAAGCCTTGATTGTAGCAAGGAAACAGGTAAAAGAAAGGAATTGGGCAAGAATTTCTTTGGCTAGGTTTGGATACCCTAATTCCAAACAAATGAGTGCTTTGCATACAGGGAGTATTCTTAGCCTTGATTTTTTTGACATTATGTGGATATTTGCTAGATTCACTAACATGTACTTGACAGGTATATTAGCTAGCCTTTAGTTATAGGTGGATCTGTTAAAGGATTGGAGTCCCTTGAGAGATGGCGTGGATGTGTTCAGTTTCAAGAAATGTGCTTGGCACAAGAAGATAAGGTAACTGATGTATTGTTATGTTTATTTATGCACTAACATTATGTGTTTATGGCAGTATAATGCAAAGAGTTGCATGGCAAGAGAGATTGTCATGAATCTTGAAGAAGGTTCAGATTGATCTTTCCTTTGGAAGCACTAGGAACCATGGGGGTTAAGTGATGGTGTTTGTTGTTTGTCTTTTGCTTTTGGTCTTTTACAATTGTTGCGCTTGATTTTTGATTTTTCATGTGTCTGGTGCATAACTATGCCACTTTGTTGCAGTCTCGTATTGTTGTTATGGGTTTTCATGATCTTCTTCTTGTTTGTTTCTTGGGTTGCCTTTTATGTTTTGAGTCTTTAGAATTGGTTGGGAAAGGAGGAAGTTAGTGGAGCTTTGGGAGAGTTGTGTGGTACCCAACAGGTAAGGCAAGACTCAAATGAAGCTATGTGCATGAGTAAGCACAGCGAAAGGTAAAACTATGACAGTTGATTGGATTGGTTGGATCCATGGTGGTAAATGGGCGGTGGTAGTACATACATGAGAAAGGTAACTAGAAAAGGTAAAGTAAGTGGATTTGAGGTGTTAGGTTCCTTGGTTATGTTGGGAACGATTTTTTCTCAATATTGTGCATGGTGTGCATGAATAAAGGAAGTTGTCTTAACCTAGACGTTATGTTATCTAGTAATTATGTCATGATCATGATTATGTTGATGTTTATATAGGTATACATGCATGTATGTATGTATATGATTATCTGGTAGGATGATGATTGTTTTATGCTAATGATTATATATGTATGTATGTATGTTGTCACTGTCTTACAGGGTTGTCATGGATCATTCTTATGTAGGAATGATTTCTTATGCAAGTGAATGGCATGAAAATATTATTGGTTCACGAGGAATCAAGTGGGAAGAGTAGTCACGAAAAATATACAAGGTCAGTATCATGTGGATATGAATTGATATTGTATACTTGTATTATGCCTATGTTTATGACAGGTAAGGTGGAAGGATACATCAGCGAAATGAAGGCAGTGTGGTCTGCGACATGCTAGGACAAGTATAGATAAGACACTGGGAGCAAGGTTTCTTGGTAGAGACAATGTGATTTTGGATGTGAGGTACTATTGTTGTGAATATGTTGTATATGTTGTACATGTTTCATATATGATGTTTTGCACATGTGGTGTTGTGTATACATAGCGTGTGTACATCTTGTTTATGAAATGTTATGTACAAGATGGTACAGATAGTGCTGTGCGAATATTGCATATGCAATGCTGGGTATAGATGGTGTTATGTACATGATGGATATGCGGTGTTGTGTGCATGATTGTACAAGGGGTGTCGTGTACATGTTGTACATGTGGTGTTGTGTACATGTCTTGCATGTGATTCTATGTACATGTGGTGTCGTAGACATGTCATGCATATGGTACGATGTACATTTGGGGTTGTGTGCACGTTATACAGTGGTGCAGTGTCCATGTGGCATTGTGTACACATTGTGCAGGTGGTGCCATGTACATGTGATGTTGTGCACACATTGTATAGGTGGTTGCAGTGTACAGGTGATATTGTGTACATGTGATACATATGGTACTTGTGTAGATGCATGTATTGCATGGTGTTGTATGACGTGTGTAGTTGTATGTGTGTGATGCACACTACATGTATGTGCACATAGTTGAGGAGAAGGCACTAGGTGTTTGTCGGGTGTGGCAACCAATCAAGAGTGCGTACATAATAAAGACAAAGGTAGAAGCTAAGGGTCGATTAAAGGATAAGTATCATTATTTTATTTTCAGTTTTATTATTCATGTGATTTATGATTATGGTTTATGATGGTTACATATGATTTATGATTTTGATGGTTTTGTTTTGAGCTAACCTGATGTGATATATTTATACATGTTGATTTGGTCAAATATGCTAGTTTGACTTGTTGTGATAGGAAGCAAACAGGATTGCAAGTATACCTTATTGACAAACTACCAATGAGGTATGATTTGAGGTTATTTCAATTTATTTGAATCTAATGGAAGTTATGTGCTTGGAATAGGAATGCATGAACATTCCCAGTTGGGTGGTCGAAATCGACTGCAAGAATTGGCAGAAACAGCAAAAGGATTGGAACATTCAACAGTATGTTGGTAAAACACTTCAGGAGCAGGGCCATTGTGGGACATTGTTACCAAATAGTGTCCATTGATTGCCATGACCATGATATGACCGGTATGATGGTTTTGAGGTAGGTATATGCTTTGGTTGTTTGATCTTCCGATGTGAGGAAGCCTTGCTAAGGGATGAATCGCCCAGGTTAGGGGATTCCAAGGAACTTGGAAGGTGAGTCACTGCATGGAAGGGGGTGACCAGATTTCCCAAGGGACTGTGTAGCAGATAAGGGAAGGTCGTGGATATATTGGCTTTCGTCATTAGCATCTCCATATGGAATCAAATGCACATTGGGAGTGTGCCATGGAACAATGAGCCGGTAATTGTTCACTGAGAGGAGAAGTGGCGCATGAGTGTAGCATTGGACATTGGATGTAGGTTTGACTGTGGCAGTGGATTATGGACTTCCTGGGAAGGAGGTGAATCCTTTTATTACTTTGAGGGTGGAGGTGTGATCCTATGGATTCCCTTGTTGATTGATAAGGGCATCATATCATTTTAATTATTGGTTTAGCAAATGTGCATATGTGTATATGTGGTTATTGTAAATACCATAATGAGTTGTGTTATAAAGCTCTAGTATGCAGTATCCTTGTTACTTGGTCATGTTGTCATGATGTTTTTCTTTTGAGTAGGTTCTTCATTGTAAATACTGCAACGAGCTAAGTTATAAAGCTCCATGGGCAGTATGTTTTCTTTTTAGCGGTTTTACTGAGGTATTGGTGTCGTCTAACACAAAGGACAGTTTTCCCCAAGGGGGAGGGTTCTTTAACAGACCTGGTGAAATTTTCATGTAATAAAGTAAATAAAGGAAAAATAAGACCAAGGGTAAGGGACACTTATTCCAAGCTGAATGTTGGACAAAGATATCCTAGTGGGCATCATTGGTTGTGTGTTTTGGCTAAGGAAAATTTGGCAAAGTAAAAGGCTAAGGAATTAAAAGGAAAAAAGGCATTTTTGGCACATTTATTTATGAAAATAAAGGAAGGTAAAAGGTCACAGGTTGCATGTGAGGAGGAAAATGAAGAAATTAGAGGCCTCATTCATAAAAAGGCTTATGGGGATCAGTTGGAAATCTTAGTCAGTGTTAAACTCGTTCAGTGTAAACTCTTGGTAAGGAAAGTTTGGAGCTCTCTCATTACTCTCTCTCTCTCTCTCTCTCTCTCTCTCTCTCACTCTTGGTCACTTAGAGTTTTCTTGGAGCACTCTAGTTTGGAGAAAAGGAAAGAGAAGGCAAGGAAAGGAAACGAAAATGAAGCAAAGAACAAGGAAAGGAAAGAAGTATCAAGCAGCTTTAGCAGGAATACTTGCAGGTAACCTTTTACATGTGTGATTTCCTAGCTAGTTTGGACATGCATGGCTTTGCATGTTGGCGTATGGTTCTCTTGCTTTTAGTGACATGGTTTTGACAGGTTATGACAGTGGTTTTCAATCTAGCCTATCCCTTTTTTGGATGCCATGGTATGTTGGGATGTTTATTTTGGTTTTTTAGGTTTGGAATTGCTGGATGGATTTTGGAATCCAAGGTGGAGGTGGTCTCAAGGTTCATTCCCAAAGGCCTAGGAATCCCTTGACTGATTTTGGTGGGGAATCCTGAGGGAGCAGTCTCAGTTTAGGACCTAGTGATTCAGGTTTGCATTATGGTAAATCCTGAGAGACAAGGAGATAAAAATTTCCTCAAGGATAGTGATGGATTCCGGATGGAATTCCAAGTTCTGTTCGATTGTGATCGGAGCACTAATTTTGGTGTGATCACAATTGGATGAGGGTGGAGGTGGTTTAACCTCTGGATTCCCTTGATTTTTCTTGGATTTGTTTTTCTATGAGATTCCACATTCATGCATGGAATATGGCACGGGGGTGACAGGCTAAAAGAGAGATTTGGTTCAGCCATGTCTATGGTTGGGTGGTAGGTGGATATCTTGAACTTGGTCAGATTTTCCTATGATTACTAAAAGCTAAGTTCTCTTACTTTTACATTGATTTATATGTGGATTTAATGGTTGTCATATCTCTGATATTTATATGGTTTTATGCTAGTTATAAGCATGGTTGAATGATTGGTTCATGTCATGGTTATTTCATATATTTACTTGTAACTGTTAAATGGATGGATGCAAGACCTAACTGATGATGTAGTATTTCAATGGAGAATGAGGTTATCCTTATGGTTATGTTTCATAAGTTGTTTCAGTCATTTATGCTCTATCTTGTATCCTATACCTTTAGGTTGCATTGATGCCAAGTGTTTAACAGAATGTCAGTCCCAGTTGGGGATGCTTCGGCCTAGTCTTGAGGATGATTTTGATTGAACATCATGTTTTTCATGTTTTTAATGATTTCTAAAAGTTACAACAAGTTCTAGGCAAATTCCAGGATTCTGAGCTAGAAGAGTGGCTCAAACCTCGAGGTCGTTGGCACATAACTGGAAATTCTGGACCACAGTTGCTAGTAGGCAGGCCTGTGAGAGTGACTTTAGGTTGTTGGTCGCTCCCTTTCCCATAGCATTAGAGCTACTATGGCCCAAAATCCGCAGAATAGTAGTGAGACCCAGGGACAGGTTGTCTGAGTGGCTGACTTGTCTCTTGAGGGGTTTGTTGATGATGTTAGATGACTGTATCTGATGTTCCATCGATTCCACTTCCTCAAGGTGACGTAGGAGGTCGAATTTGTTTGTAGTAGCATCTCTCCTCTTGTTTACCCCTGTTGGCACGTTTCATTAGGCAGACTTGGGAGGGGGTGTTACACACTTTAAATTTGAGCAAAACTTTAGGGAGATAACTTGAAAATACAAGTTGAAAAAGTAGTTTTATTATTTTATTATTTTTTAATCTTTTTACTTTTTACCCCAAAAATGGTGAATCATCCCCCATAGTTGACATCATCCTCTTGAATCTTATTGGTTCTTATAAAGTTTGTTTTGGTTGTACATTTTTCTTAGAAGGCCTATTTTAGACCTCAAAAGCTCTCTAATGCCTCATGACTCTTCAACTTCTTTAAAAATAACTCATTACATTACATTGTGATTGTTCACATTCCACTAATGACACTTGGAATTTAACTTACAACATATTTACAAATAATATACATTTTCCACATGTACCCATGTGAGACAAAGGAGGCTAGAGACAACCTAATAAGAGAAAACACTATGACTTAGAAGTTTGGGGAAATACCAACTCGGAAACATCCACTTAATGACTTTCGGTGACGTACTGATACCAAGCTTGGTACTGTGTTATGGTGTCCCCATATTGCTTGATAATGTCTTTCTGATAGTGAACTCTTGCCTCCATATCTTCTAGGTGTATGGTCTTGGAACCATTGTCCAACTCATCCTGAAGCATGTGCAACATGGTCTTAACTATGACAGGACCACCAATGTACGTTTGCATGTTTTTTGTGCTCAACTCCAAGTCATTGTTAGTGGCCTCTCGCCTTAGCTGCTCCATGTACCTTTTGATCTCTAGTCAGACTTGGTTCTTCTCCTTAGCTTTGGTGAGGGAACTGATTGACGGGATCTTGTGCATTCTCACCATGACATCCAAACTCTTATACAACTATGCATGTGAAGCATGTATGCTACTTACGAATGGGGTGAGCTGCTCATAGATTTGGATCAATGTCTGGATCCTTGCTTTGTCTAGATCTACCTGCAATTTCATCATCTTTGGAAAGTAAAGCAAGGCTCCCTTGTACCTCATTGTATTCTTGCACATGGGTGATGGCATCATGTATGTCCCTGAGAGCCTGGACAATTTTTCTGCTCCACCGTTGGAAACCATATAGATGGACAATCACCTTATGCATGATGACAAATCCATCATAGAATTTCCACATGGTGGCCTCAAGATTTTATACTTCAGCAAGTATCTCTTTCCTCGTCTCTGTTATTGCGGATCCTATGGATTGTTATGCCATATGACTAGCTGCTTGCAATTTCTTTGCCATCTATTCATTCTCTACTAACAAGAACTTAACATTTGAGCTCGTGGCTCCTGCATAAGCCATAGTGGCATCATCCATGGTGACTAGATGCTTTTTGAAATCTGACACTATCACCCTTTCCTTCATAAATGTAGGTGATGCATGATCATCCGGGAAATGCTTTCTCTACACCTATACAATATTCTGTTGCAACTTGTCAAATGATATATTGTACACATCCATCATCGAATCATCATCAAGGAGAACAACCTCTCCTTGCTCACTCGGGACTGGTTTTGATACTGGAGGTGTTAGAGACTGAGGGGTGACCTTGGGTACTCTTGGCATGAGGTCAATATCTTGGTCATGTGGCTCCTATCCCAACTCCATGTCTGTTACTTCAACCATTTGCTCAATCTACTGAGCAAGCTCTCGGTCCTGCATCTTCTCACCCTCTTCTTCATCTACTGGCTGTTTTGACTCCTCAACCTGTATGGGCGCAGTTTTCTCTATCATCACACCTTTCCCTTCTTCTTATTCCTGTTTCTACTTCTCTTCCCTCTCTCTCCTTCTTAGCTCTTGTTCTTCCTTCAACTTCTTCTTTGTTTCCTGCAACTTCCTTTCTACTTCCTCCAACCTTTGCTTTTCTCTCTTCCTCCACTCTGCTCTCTTTATATGTTATTGCCTCTTTTCCTTAGCTACCAAATATGCTTTCTCAATGAGAGGATATTATTTGAACTTGTAGCTTTGCTCAGCCTTTGGGTTCTCAATAATCTTCCTCTTACCCTTATCCTACGTTGTTTTGTTGCTTATTGTTGTTGTTGTTTTTGCTTCCTGTGGTGTTTCTTCCTGCAAAGCATTTTTCCATGTTGTGGCTATACTCGCTGGTTCATTGAGCTTGGAGTAGTTGTAAAAATACCTCCAAGGGTCCTCCTCTACCCAATGACATGTCTCGTGGATCCATGGATAGTACACCTTCGCACAGTGGTCCTTACAAATATCGTGGGGATCATACGGATTGAAGTCTTTGGTGTTCGAACTCAAACTTCGCTATCTCCTTAGCTTTGGCATCTACATCTTTCATTAGGGTAATTTTGAGGTCTAAAATGGGCCTCCTAAGAAAAATGTACAACCAAAATAAATTATATAAGAACCAATAGGATTCAAGATGATGATGTCAACCATGGGGGATGATTCACCATTTTTGGAGTAAAAAAGTAAAAATAATAAAACTAATTTTTCAAGTCTTCTTTTCAACTTATCTCCCTAAGGTTTTACTCAATTTTTTAGCAGGATTAATCGTTGGATGCAAAATTTAATTCCTCATCCAAGGAGTACCCAAGTTGCATACTTTTGATGAACCTTGCTACATGAAAAATGACAAATACATGAACAAACGTGATTGCAATCACATTTTTCATGTAGCAGGGTCCATCAAAAGTATGTAACATGGGTAATCCTTGGATGAGGAATCAAATTTTGCATCCAATGAGTGTTTTTGCTCGAAATTTAAGCAAACCCATAGGGAGATAAGTTGAAAATACGAGTTGAAAAACTAGTTTTTTCTTTTTTCCCTCTAAAATTTCCTTAGGAGGCCCATTTTATACTTCAAAACTCCCCTAATGAAAGCTCTTATCTTGTACAATCTGATCTGCAAAGGAAGAGCGGGCCATGGTACCTTCTTCCTCCTATGCAACCCTACTGATGACCCTGTGGAGATGTGATATGCGACCTCTTGCATGTCCAACTTGACTGTGGCATACCTTGGTAGAACATGTAGAGGATTCTCTCTGCAAAACATCCTGATGAAGGTGCCACCGGGTGAGGCATACTAATCTGCAATGTTGAGTATTGCCTACATCGCTTCTTGGGACATGTAAGGTGGATCCTACTCAAAGATCAACTTGTACACTGGGATAGTGAAATGGTCAAATAGTCTCACCATAACTCATCAGTAGTTGCATTTAGAAAGAAACTTGCAATAAATGTTGACGTCATTCTTTGGGGTGTCCATGTCGAACCCATGCTAGGAAACTGATGTTGGGCACAGATTACATCAAGTAAAGGCACGGACATGTAGAATCTAGCTTGCTCATCCTTTATAGGATTCATGGCATTAGTCACATGGAATTTCAACTGAAGAACCAACAGATCCAACTAGGTGAATGACCTTTTTTCATTCACCAATTGGTCCAACACAACCACCCAATTCTCTGGAAAGGTATTCATGCTCTCTTGACCATATAATCAACATGCAAAGATAATCAAGAACTGGTAGGCCTTTCCTTGTGACATTGTCTTGTAAACATGAGTGGGTGTCGCTTTGAATTTCGATAGATCTTTCACCCAGTGCTTTATAATATCTCTAGTGTTTACAAAGCTATGGGTGGCATAGAAAAGTGTATCCATACGATTCACCGGCTGAGGTAAGTGATACATCTGATGATAGTTCTTCGTCTTGAAGGTAGAAAGTTGTGTCCCACTAGCACTACTCAATGTCACAGTCTCAGGATCTGTGTGTGAGACAATCCAGTGGATGTTATATGCACAAGGGAAGGTGGGGTACCTGCATGCAACCTTACGTAAGCCTGACTGGTGGATATTGATATATGCCTAGTGATCGTCTAGATATTCCTTGAAGTCCCTTGCAAAGATATTCTTGATTTCATGTCGTGTTAACCTCATTCCCTTCTCAAAGAATAACTGAGTGTGTGCATAAATTGGAAAATTCACTAACACTTGCTCAACTATAACAACCTTGGTGAAAATTCCATGTGAAAATGTATATAAGACCACAGTGATGGGACACATATTCCAAGCTGAATGGTGGGGGAACACCCTAATGGGTGTTGATTAGGTTTATTATGGCTAAGGAAATTGGAAAAGGCAATGGCTAAGGCTTTGGAAAGACACGAGGCACTAATTGGCATTTTATTTGTGAAAATAATGGAAATTAGGAGAAAAGGAAGGTGAAAGGTCACAAGTTTCATATGAGGAGGAAAATAATGGAAAATGAAGAAATAGAGGCCTCATTAATAAAAATGCTTATGCGGATCAATGGCCAAGACTTGATCAATTTAGTTTTGGAGCTCCCTCGTTGTTCTCTCTCTCTCTCATACTCTTGGAGACAGAGTTTTATTAGAGCAGTCTTGGAGGGTGTGGCATACTTTTATTTTGGAACAAGAAGGTAAATGAAGAGCAATGAAGTGTAAGAGAGCGTTAGTATTAGCAGCTACAATGGGTTTTTCTTGCAGGTATCAAGTTGCATGTATGTTTTACTCACTAGTTTTGGCATGCATGGCATATGCATGTCAAGTTCTGGTTGTGATCTGTCATTGGCATGGAGGATGGCCAGGATTGACAGTGGATTGCCTAGCCTTTCCATTTACTAGATAGTCATGGTGATTGTGGGTTTATTTTCATTGTTTTGTTTTGGCTGGTTCTCAAGTTTCCTTAGCTTGGGTTGATTTATTAGTTCCTGGAGGCCTTGGTTGGACAAACGCTTTGGAAGCCTTGTAACAGCTTGGGTTGAGTTACTAGTCATAGAAACCTTGGTTGGATAAATACTCTGGAAACCCTTGGTGGGTTGAGTTACTAGTCCTGGAAGCCCTGGTTAGACAAATGCTCCAGAAGCCCTGTATAAGTTGTGGGTTGAGTTATTATTCCTGGAAGCCTTGGTTGGAATAGACGCTCTTGGAAGCCCTAGAAGGCTTAGAGGGAGACCAATCTGATGATGGTTTTGGTGATGTCCGATCGGGTGGTGGAATCATTGTTTGATGAATTGAGTTGGATGGCCTCTGGAAGCCCTGGATGAGTTTTGATTGATGTGTTCTATGAGATCCCACATTCATGCTTGGCATATGGCACGGGGGTGAATAGCTAAAGAGAGATTTGCCTTAACCATTCTACGGTTGGGTGGAACATGGAAGTCCCATCCTAGGTTTGGATTTTGCATCATTAATGAAAGGTTATTTCTCCTAGTATTTCTTGTATAAAATCTTGTAGGTTCACAAGCTCATGCAATGTACTAAAACACAGGACAAGAATCTACTTCTACTTTCAACCAACTCAAGTCAATAGATCGATGAAAACAATATGAACAATAAAAAGATAAATCAATGGCACATAACACAAGATATATCTAGGGAAAGCCAATGATAAAAACCTCATTGTTTGTATTTCATATATCAGAGATATGAGTGAAGATACAAAGCTTGTTCTCACTAGAACAATTTTGCACAAATATGCTCAACTCTCTCAGCTCACAAGCTAGCTCTTGGCCAACACTTAGCCAATTCTGCAACTCTCCAAGCTCCTAATCTCTTGCATAATTCCTAGGATGAATAGCCTATATTTAAAGGGAATTCATGATTCTAGAACTACGCAATCCAAACATAGAATCATTCTCTTATGCATGCATGATATTTACACTCCAGTAAATAATACCACTGATAGTACATTGTCCCTGCTCTCTAGTCTCAACTGGGTCTTTCTCAGAATCGACATGTATAAGTTTCTCACGAGGGAATCTTCAGTTAAATAGAGTAGCACTAGTGGATGCATTAGTGCACCAACTGACTATTAGTCCTCTATTAGTTCCAAAAACAATTTAGAACTAATTTAACTGATCTTAACTCAGTAAACTGAGTGATCTAATTTCCACCTCAATTTAAACTCATACTGGACCCCTAAAACTTAGGGAGAACATATACATGACTACAGAAAGACTTCCAACTTGAAATTCTTAATCTAATTAAGTTAATTAAACTTAATTAACTATTTACAAGTTGCTGTGAGAATAGAATTCAATTTTAATTCAAGGAAAAATTAAACTGGAATTTCTTGTTGTCGTTTCTCAATACTCCCTCTCAACAAGAAATGGATTATCATCTGCCCCAATCCTGTCTCTTTGAAACTTGAATTTACATCTTGACAATGCCTTTTTCAAAATGTCAGCATCTTGCTCCTCCATGGGAATGTACTCTAACAACATAATCTACTTCAATACACAATCTCTGAGATGATGATATCAAACATCAATATGCTTAGACCGATCATGAAAAACTGGATTTTCAGAGAGTTTGATACAACTCTGATTATCGCAGTAAATCACAGTTGGATCCATATGCTAGCCAAACAAACCAATAAGGATGCTCCTCATCCAGATGGCCTCACATGTTGCTTGACTCACAGACATGTACTCTGCCTCTACCAAACTGAGTGCAACTAGTCTCTGTTTCCTGCTATACCAAGAAATTGTCGTTGACCCAATACTGAAGATCCCCCCTGATGTGCTCTTCTAGTTGGATGGACTCCCTACCCAATCTGCATTGTTGAAGCCTTGAAGCTTCATTCCCTCTGTTTGTCTGTACCATAATTCATACTGAGTAGTGCCCCTGAGGTATCTCAACACATGCTTTGTCGCCTTCCAATATAGCTTGGTAGGCCTAACCATCGCTTGACTATGTTGGTTAACTGCATAGCACATATTTGGTCATGTGTTCACCAAGTACATGAGTGAACCCATAAGTTGCTTGTAAACAGTAGCTTCCACTACTTCCCCTGAAGTAGCATCCTCCTTCCTCCAGTTACCTGCTAGAGGAGTCTCCATGGGTTTATTTCTCTCCATGCGGAATCTCCTGAGCATCTCGTTGGCATACTTGCCCTGAGGCACAAACAAATCCCCATCTCCTTTCCATACCTCCATGCCAAGAAAGTAATGCATGAGCCCCATGTCCTTCATCTCAAACTCTCTTGCAAGGTCCTCCTTGCAAGACTTGATTAACTGATCATCACATGTTAGTATGAGATCAGAAACATAAAGTACAATGATCAATAGTTTACCTTCCACCACTATGTGGTATAGGTTCACATCCGCTTCACTATTCGTGAAGCCAAACCCAGTGAAGTATCTATCTATCTCGATGTACCAATCATGGGGTTCTTGCTTCAGCCCATACAACTCTCTCTTGATCTGACACACATGTGACTCATGGTCAAAGGTCTCAAAACCTTCAGGCTGCTCTATGTACACATCTTCCTCAATCATGCCATTAAGGAAGGTTGTCTTCACATCCATATGATGTATCTTCCAACCCATCTGTGTTGATAGTGCCAATATAGATATGATTGATGAATACCTTGCAACAGGAGCAAAGATCTCATCATAGTCAATACCCTCTACCTCTGAAAATCCACGGGCGACAAATCTAGCCTTATGCTTCTCCACACTACCATATGTTGCTTTCTTTATCTTGTAAAGCCAACAGGATCTCACCACTGACTTGTCCTCCGGTCTCGATACCACATCCCAAACATTGTTACGAACTATGAAGCCATACTCCTCCACCATGGCATCAACCCAAACTGGATGTTGCACTGCTTCCTTAAAGAAATATGGCTTTGTCACAACACATTCGCCATAAGAGCCATGTATCCAATGTACCTCTCAGGTGACCTCCTCTACCTACTCCTAGAAGTGGTTGCTCCCACATTCTCCCATGCATCATCTAACAATTTGTTAGCTTCTCTGGTGCACTTTCTTCCCTCTCTGGAAGAATCTACCTGAGTAGATGTTTCCACTCCCATATCCTCTGCATGTGGTTGCTCCACATCAATCTGAGGCTCCTTATCCTTAGGAGTTAAAATCTCCTCATTCGCATGTAGCTCAAGCTCCCTCTCAAGGGAAACTCACATGGCCTTCTCCTCATCAAATCTAACATCCCTGTGAACTACTGTCATCTTGTTGGTCAGAAAGCACACCTGATAGTTATGAGGTGTATAAGTGTACCCCACAAATATCCCCAACTTTGTTGTCATCTCAAGCTTCTTTCGTGCATCTTTGTTCACATGGAAACTTATCGATGTCCCAAAAATCCTGAAGTGACCAACATCTGGCCTCTTACCAGAATAAGCTTCCCCTAGTGTCTTCATCTCAAGTATCTAATGTGGGCTACGGTTCTGAACATAAACCGGTGCGTTGCATGCCTCAGCCCACAAGTGTAGTGGTAGGACTTGATCATGCAACATCGCCCTCGCTACCCCTACTATGATTCTATTCTTCCTCTCATCCACCCCATTCCGCTGAGGATTATGGGGTGTCATCAACTCCCATTTAATCCCTTGCGCTACACAGAAGTTCTTAAACTCGTTTGAGACATACTCACCGCCATTTCCACTCCCTAGAGCTTTAACATTCTTTCCCGACTCTTTCTCCACCAATGCTTTAAACTCACAAAACTTTGTGAAGGTTTTATCCTTTTTATGCATGAAAAATATCCAACATTTATGAGATTAGTCATCAACAAATATAACATAATACCTGTGTTTGGTTGTGGATGTTGTCGAGAATGATCCACACACATTTGAATGGACTCACCCTAGAATAGCCTCTGTTCGACTGTCTCTGTCGTGAAAGGAAGACGGTGTATTTTCCCAAAGTACACCCCTTGCATGTATCAACTTGCTCAAGCATACCTTTGGGAAGATCAGTAGAGATCTGTTGTAATATCTTCAAAGCCCCATGATGCAAGTGGCCCAATTGTCTGTGCCACAACTCGCTATCATCTCGGCTCTGCACCCTCTCTTCTTTTGTGCTCAAAGCAGTACACTCCTCTACCTCCATCTTATAGAGATTCTTCACCCGGATCCCTATCTTCTTTACCTAACTTGTGGCTATGTGTCGAAGGAATGCCTTTCCTTTCCAAAAGATCACAACATAGCCTCTATCCTCAAGCATGGTAATGGATAGCAAGTTCTTCTTCAACCCATGCACATATATAACATTATTTAAGGTGAGTGGAGCCCCATTCTCCCTCTGAAAAGTAATCGTGCCCAATCCAGTAACACTATACTTCTCGTCATCACCCATCTCGATATGCATTTGGAGATCTTTCTCCTCTAGGTCACTGAATAACTCTTTGTCGCCAGTCATGTCGAATGAATATCCATTGTCTAAGTACCATACACTTCCCATCATTCATGACACCATGCATGCAATGAGGGAAAATTCCAATTCAAATTGAGAGGCCAAAGCCTAACCCGTCGCACCTTCTTCTTGGACTTCTTGAGTGAACAATTTATAGAAAAATGGCCCAGCTCATGACAATGAAAGCACTTAACTTTCACCATGTCTTTCTTCTTACCTCCATGATAAGAATCTGATTTGGAGAAGCTTTCCCTTTACCCTTATTCTCCTTAATCGCTAAGCCACATTTCTCTTCATCATCAATATTTGATGAAGATTCATCCCTGGTGTTTTTCCTGATCTCCTCCTGCATCAAATCCGACCACAGTCGTTCCCAATTCGACAGCTTCTCCGGTGACAATGTCCTGATAACTATACCAACTCTTTGGGGATCTTATAAGAGCAAGACTCACCATATCATCCTCGAAAACCATGATTCCAACACTTCCAATTTCATCACGACATTGAGTGAACTTGGTCAAGTATTTTGGAATTACCCTGCCTTTCTCCATTTTGATTTTTTTGAAGTTTGTCCTTCAGTGCCAATTTCCTTTGGAAATTGTTGTTCTGATACAAGTCTGTCAATTCTTTCTACATAGCATACGAAGTTTCCTTTCCATGGAGACTCGAGACAATGTGGTCTTGAACTCCCTCAAGGATTATCGCCTTGCCTTCGCCACACACTTCTTCCATTCAGCCAAATTCTGTGCATCTGATGTTGCTGTCTTAGGAATTTCTTTATCAACGAATTCCTTCAATCCATTATCCTCTAGTACAGCCTCCATAATGTCCCTTTGTGCTATAAAATTTTAGCTTCCTTCCAAAGAATACTCGACCCACAAACCATAGAATGCCATATGCTGATCCTGAAGTATGTATTGCAAATTCGAATTTCACTTGTAACCCAAAACTCAAAACTTCGAAATCTCCTCTAGTATATTGTTCTCAACTCCAATACCATGTAGAAAATCTTGTAGATTCACAAGCTCATGCAATGTACTAAAGCACAGGACAAGAATATACTTCTACTTTCAACCAACGGAAGCCAATAGATCGATGAAAACAATATGAACAAGAAGAAGATAAATCAATGACGCATAACACAAGATGTATCTGGGGAAAGACATTGCTCAAAACCCTGCTATATGTATTGCATATATTAGAAATATGAGTGAAGATACAAATCTTTTTCTCATTAGAACAATTCCGCACGAGTATGCTCAAATCTCTTAGCTCACAAGCTAGGTCTTGGCCAACACTTAGGCAATTATGCAACTCTCCAAGCCCCTAATCTCTTGCATAATTCCCAGGAAGAATAGCCCGTATTTAAAGGGAATTCATGCTTCCAAAACTGCACAAACCAAACATAGGATCAATCTCTGATGCATGCATGATATTTACACTCCAGTAAATAATACCACTGATAGTACAATGTCTCCACACTCTAGTCTCAACTAGATCTTTCTCATAATCAACATGCATGAGTTTCTCATGAGGGAATATTCAGTTAACTGGAGTAGCACTAGTGGATGCATTAGTGCACCAACTAACTGTTAGTCCTCTATTAGTTCCAAAAACAATTTAGAACTAATTTAACTTAACTTAACTCAGTAAACTGAGTGATCTAATTTCCAACTCAATTTAAACTCATATTGGACCCCTAAAACTTAGGGAGAACATATACATGACTACAGAAAGACTTCCAACTCAAAATTCCTAAGCTAATTAAGTTAATTAAACTTAATTAATTATTTACAAGTTGTTATGAGAATAGAATTCGATTTTAATTCTCAGTTTAATTCAAGGACAAATTAAACTAGAACTTCTTTTTTCCATTTCTCGACATTTCTATGAGTATTACGATGGATTACATGTGGCGTATATGGTTGTGATTTCATTGATATTTTTGTCCCTATTATGTTGGTTATGTATATGTTTTATGACAGTAGCTATGTGTGACTCTCATCATGTTTTTACTTGTAAATGAATGAACAATGTATCCATGACCCAATGGATGAAATGGTAGCTAATGTGATAAGGAGACAATGCTTCACAGCGAATATCAAATAAGTATGAGACCCATATGCTCAAATATGTTATTTACACCTATAGGTTGCATATTTACTAAGTGTTTGACAAAATTTTTGTTATGGCTAGTAGTGGCCAAGTCAAGGTCTTGAACAAGTATTTGCTTTAGTAATGTCATTCCCATGCTATTTTACTGATTGGGAGAGATGGTTCAATTCTGGGTAGTGACATGGGCTTTGGGCAAGAAAAAGTGGCTCAGATCCCAGAGTCTCTGGCATAACACTGATAAATTGGGTCTCTGGTCATTCGCAGGCAAGCATGTGAGAGAGACTATAGGGTTACAGTTGCATGCATGCCTTGTCATGGGAGCGACTTTGGGTTCAATTCATATAAATTCTAGGTTAACTCAGGGGTAGGGCACCTGGAGTGGTGGATTAGCTCCTAGAGGTCCTAAAGCACCTGAGGGAGGTTTGTATGTTGTGTTTTCGTCAATTCCATTTCCTTAAGGTTACCTAAGAATTTGAATCATATCATAGTAGCCTCTAGTTGCATGTTTACTCCGGCTGGCCAGTTGCTTGGGTAGATGTGGGAGGAGGGTGCTACAGAGTGGTATCAGAGCATGGTTGCGCTCTCCTTGGGATGTGTGTTTATCCTACTTTCATGTTGATTGCATATTTGTTCCTTATGCATGTAGTCCATGTGCTTGATTCATTTGCATGGTGTTGATCATGGTTGTAGTGATATCGCCATGTGAAGGTTGAAGGTGTTGTCATGGAGTATGTCTTCCTGCGTGTACGATTAATTATGCAGTTGTTATGCATGTATAGTCATGGTTATAGTTATGCATGAATAGTAGGTAAAAAATGCATTATGAAGTCATTGTATGAAAATTTAGGTCATCATGGTGCTATTGGTTATTATGATGCTAATTTGTTGGCTGAGATAGATCATGAGATGCAGATCATTAAAGTAAAGTTGCAGCATTGGACCTCGAGGCAAGAGCAGATCGTCATACAGGTATTGTATGTTTGGCATATAGGTATGTCAGTTAAGGATTGTAATATGCATTAGGTTTATATACATTAGGTTTATGTAGATGTCTTTTGATGTTATGGTTACATTCATGATAGATGTTAGTTGATTAGTGTAGTTATATGCACATGTGTCGGATAGTCAAGAATGATAGTAACTTGTAGTTGTATGCATTGCTATTGTTGTTTTATATTAGATAACCTGATGATTATGTTATATGTTGTTGATGAGTATGTTATAGGTTAACTTGTTGTTGTTATATGACAGTTAGCTTGACGATTAGGTTATATGTTGTCGATGAGCATGATATATAGCTTATGGTTGTTATATGCTAGTAACTTGATGATTAGGGTTATTTCATTAAGATCTTGATGTCATATGTATCATGCTAAATTGGATTGGCCTATGCAGATGGTTAGGGTTATGACATTCAAGTATGAGTCGACTTATTATGTTGCATTGTGTGTTACTAATCTAGACTAATCGTACATATGTGATTTCTATACATAAATGATAAATGCTTATGAGTTTATGATGTGAACATGTTAGTTAGTTAGTGTTATGGATATTGTGATCTTATTTATGTTTGAGTTGACATGTTGTAAAGTTATATCTTGCTAACTAGATTGATTGTGCAGACAAGATAGCCTCCCCTGAGATACACTAAGGTATGAGTTTGATGTCATCTATTTGATTATGTCATCTAGTAGATTTAGTTAACATGGTATGTTTGCAAGATTAATTGAATGTTTGATGAATTGCATAATATGATTATGTGTTCAAATGATATTGTTTTAAGATGATTGTACTAATACATATGTGTTGAGACAAGTTATATGTACTTGAGTGTAAGTAGGTGATAGTTGTAGAATTATATCTAAGGACTATGAGTTGACTATGGATTATGACATGATTGTTAGTTGTGCTAAATGTTGATTTCAAATTGATATATAATTGTCTTAATATTTGGAACATGTGGTTGACATGTGTGAGTAGTTGCAGGGTAACATGCTAGGTATTAGCGTGACAAGGTAATAGTTGATGTGTTTATATAACTAACAATTGGGTGATGCAATAGTGAATAGTATGCCTCGATTGCAACAAGGAAACAGGTAAAAGAAAGGAATTGGGCAAGAATTTCATTGGCTAGGTTTGGAAACCCTAATTCCAAACAAATGAGTGCTTTTCATACACGGAGTCTTCTTAGCCTTGATTTTATTGACATTATGTGGATATGTGCTAGATTGATGAACATGTACTTAATAGGTATATTATCTAGTCTTTAGTTACAAGTGGATCTGCCAAAGGATTGGAGTCCCTTGAGAGATGGCGTGGATGTGTTCAATTTCAAGCAATGTGCTTGGCATAACAAGATAAGGCAACTGATGTATTGTTATGTTTATTTATGCATTGACATTATGTGTTTATGGAAGTATAATGCAAGGAGTTGCATGGCAAGAGAGATTGCCATGAAACTTGAAGAAGGCTCAGGTTGAGCTTTCCTTTGGAAGCACTGGGAACCATGGGGGTTGAGTGATTGTGTTTGTTGTTATTAGTCTTGTGCTTTTGGTCTTTTGCTATTGTTGCACTTGATTTGCGATTTTACGTGTGTCTGGTGCATAAATATGTCACTTTGTTGTGGTGTCATATTGTTGTTATGGGTTTTCATGATCTTCTTCTTGTTTGTTTCTTGGGTTGCCTTTTTTGTTTATTGGAATATGTGGTTGACATGTGTGAGTAGTTGCAGGAAGCATGTTGGTATGAGCCTGACAAGGTAATAGTTGATGTGTTTAAATCACTAATAGTCGGGTGATGTGACAATGCATAGTAACACTCAATTGCACCAAGGGAAAGGTCAAAGAAAGGAATTGGGCAAGAATTCCTTTGACTATGTTTGGAAACCATAATTCCAAATGAATGAGTGCCTTGCATACAGGAATTCTTCTTAACCCTAATTCATATGAGATTATGTGGATATGTGTTAGATTCATGAATATGTACTTGACATGTATATTAGATAGTTTCTAGTTACAGGTGGATCTGTCAAGGGAATTGGAATCCCTTGAGAGATGGTCTGGATGTGTTCAGTTGCAAGCAACGTGCTTGACACAAGAAGGTAAGATAAATCATATATTTTTATATTTATTTATGCGCTGATAGTTATGTGTTTATGGCAGTATGATGCAGGGGATTTCATGGCAAGAGACTGCCATGAAATATTGAAGAAGGCTCGGGTTGAGCTATCCTTGGGAACCATGGGGATTGAGTCATGGTGTTTGTTGCTTGTCTTGTGATTTTGGTATTTTGGTGATTTTTTGTGCTTGATTGTGGTTTTGTTTGCTTCCTGTGCATGGCCATGCCACTTGGGTTGTGGTGTTGTTACTAGTTTCCATGGTTCTCTTTTGCTTAGTTCTTGGTTGTCTCTTGTCTTGCCTTTTATGTTTTGAGTCTGTGGAATTGTTTGGAAAGAGGAAAGTTGATGGAGCTCGGGAGAGCTGTGTGGTACCCGAAAAGTAATGTAAGAACTCAGATGAAGCTTTGTGCATGAGAAAGCGCGATGGAAGGTAAGACTATGACAGTCAGTTGGACTGGTTGGGTCCATTGCGGTAAATAGACAGTGGTTGTACGAACATGAGAAAGGTAACCAAAAATATAAAGTAAAGGGGCCTCAGATGTCAGATGGCTTAACTAAGTTGAGAACAGTGGTTCTCAATGGTGTGCATGAATAAAGGAGGTTCTCTTAACCTTGACTTTGACATCTAGTATTTATGTTGTGATCGTGATTGCTTTATGCTAATGATTATATGCATATATGTATGTATGTACGTTGTTATTTGACATGGTCATCATGGATCATGATTGTCTTATGCTAATGTTTATGCATATGTATGTATGTGTCTATGTATCTATGTCACTATCTGATAGAGTCATCAGGAATCATTCTGGTGGAGGAATGATTGCTTATGCATGCGAATGACATGAAGAGGTTCCTGATATTACGAGAAATCAATTGGGAAGAGTAGTCATGACAAATGTATGAGGTCAGTATCATGTGGTTATGAGTTTATATTATGTGATTATATTATGTTTATGTTATGGATAGGGTATACCAAGGGATACATCAACGAAATGAAAGCAGTGTGGTTTGTAGAATGCTAGGATAAGCATGAATAAGACACTGGAAGCAAGGTTTCTTGGTAAGGACAGTGTGGTTTCAGATGTGTGGTATTAATGTTGTGCATATGTTGTACATGTTGCATATGTGATGATTGTACGCATGAAGTATTGTGCATATGTAGTGTGTGTACATGTTGTTTATGCAATATAATGTAACTGTTCACTGAGAGGACAAGTGGCGCAAGATTATAGCTCTAGACATTGGATGCAATTTGACTGTGGTAGTGGATTCTGGACTTCCTGGGAAGGAGGTGAATCCTGGTATTACTTGAGGGTGGAGGTGTGAGCCTCTGGATTCTCTTGTTGCGGATTAAGGCATCGTATATTTTTATTTGTTGGTTGAGAAAATGTGTATATGTGTATATTATTGTAAATATTGTACCAAGTTGGATTTATAAAGATCCATAAACAGTATAGTTATTTGTTAGTTGAAGCAAATGTGTATGTGTAAATGTGGTTATTGTAAATATCATAATGAGTTGTGGTATAAAGCTCCAGTAAACAGTATGTTTATTATGTTTTAGCAGATGGTCATTGTAAATATTGCAATGAGCTATGTTATAAAGCTCCATGGGAAGTATGTTTTGTTTTCATTAGTATTGTTGGTTATAAGTGTCATTGAACATCGAGGATGGTGTTCCCCCAAGGGGGGAGGGTTCTGTAACAGCCTTGGTGAAAATTCCATGTAAAAATGTATATAAGGCCACAATGATGGAACACGTATTCCAAGCTGAATGGTGGGGAAACATCCTAATGGGTGTTGATTCGGTTTATTATGGCTAAGGAAATTGGCAATGGAAATGGCTAAGGTTTTGGAAATGCATAAGGCATTAATTGGCATTTTATTTATGAAAATAATGGAAACTAGGAGAAAAGGAAGGTGAAAGGTCACAGGTTGCATGTGAGGAGGAAAATGAAAGAAAATAATGGAAAATGAATCAAATAGAGGCCTCATTAATAAAAAGACTTCTGAGGATCAGTGGGAAAGACTTGATCAGATCAGTTTTGGAGCTCTCTCATTATTCTGTGTCTCTTTCATACTCTTGTAGACTTAGATTTTTCTTGGAGCACTCTTGGAGGGTGTGGCATACTTGGATTTTTGGAATAAGAATGCAAAGGAAGAGTGGGGAAGTGCAAGAGGGCATTAGTATCAGTAGCTAAAATGAGTTTTTCTTGCAGGTATCGAGTTGCATGTATGTTTTCTTCACTAGTTTTGGCATGCATGTGGATGTTTGGTTGTGATCTGTCATTAGCTTGGAGGATGGCTGAAATTGATAGTGGATTTCCTAGCCTTTCCATTTCCTAGATAACCATGGTGATTGTGGGTTTATTTTCATTGTTTTGTTTTGGTTGGTTCTCATGTTTCCTTAGCTTGGGGGGTAGTTATTAGTTCCTGGAAACCTGGTTGGAAAAACGCTATGGAAGCCCTGTAATAGCTTGGGTTGAGTTACTAGTCTTGGAATCGTTGGTTGGATAAACACTCTGGAAGCCCTTGGTGGGTTGAGTTACTAGTCCTAGAAGCTCCGGTTGGACAAACGCTCTGGAAGCCCTATATAAGATGTGGGTTGAGTTACTAGTCCTGGAAGCCTTGGTTGGAACAAATGCTCTGGAAGCCCTGGAAGGCTTGGATGGAGACTAATCTAATGATGGTTTTGGTGATGTCTGACCGCGTAGTGGAATCACTATTTGATGGGTTGAGAAGGATGGCCTCTGGAAGCCTTGGATGAGTTTTGATTGATGTGACCTATGAGATCCGACATTAATGCTTAGAATATGGCATGGGGGTGAATGGTTGAAGAGAGATTTGTCTCAACCATTCTACGGTCAGGTGTAATGTGGAAGCCCCATCCCGGGTTTGGATTTTTCATCATTAATGAAAGGTTATTTCTCATAGTATTTCTATGAGTATTATGATGGATTATATGTGGTGCATATGGTTGTGATTTCATTGATATTTGTGTCCTTACTATGTTTGTTATGTATATGTTTTATGGCAACAATTATGTATGGCTTTCATCTTGTTTTTACTTGTAAATGAATGAAAATGTATCCATGACCTAATGGATGAAATTGAAGCTAATGTGATAAGGAGGCAATGCTTCATAGTGAATCTCAGATAAGTATGAGACCTCTATGCTTAGATTTTTTATTTATGCATGTAGGTTGCATATTTACTAAGTGTTTGAAAAAATGTTTGTTATGGCTAGTAGGGGTCCAATCAAGGTCTTGAACAAGTATTTGCTTTAGCACTGTCATTTCTATGTTATTTACTGATTAGAATAGATGGTTCAATTCTGGGCAGTGACTTGGGCTCTGGGCCTGAAAAAGTGGATCAAATCCCGAAGTCTCTATAATAACACTAACAAATTGGGTCTCTAGTCGCTGGCAGGCAAGCCTGTGAGAGTGACTATAGGGTTACAGTTGAATGCATGCCTTGTCATGGGAGTGACTTTGGGTTCTATTCATATAAATGCTAGGTTAACTCGGGGGTTGGGCACCTGGAGTGGTGGATTATCTCCTGGGGGTCCTGAAGCACCTTAGGGAGGTCTGTGTGTTGTGTTTCCATCGATTCCATTTCCTTAAGGTTACCTAGGAGGTTGAATCATATCATAATAGCCTCTCATCACATATTTACCCCAACTGACCGGTTGCTTGGGTAGATGTGTGAGGAGGGTGTTACATCAACTTCTTCCCCAGTGCTACTCTAGACGATATCCTTTGATGCAACTCTTTTGGAAGACATGTTGCCTATAACTATTGGAGAGTTTCTCAACCACTATTATACCTAGAGACAAAAAGGACACTCATGGCATGTGTTAGTGTCAGTATTTGCAGCCTTCCACTAGTGATCAAATATGCTCTTATAAAGTGGTCTTGGGGTGTCAAAGTCAAATTTTTGTCATTTCAGTCAGTCTTCAAGTAAAATTTGGTCATTAGGTATTAGGTCTAGGATTGTTTTCGCTCCTTCCAAAGTTTTCCAAGTATTGTTCCATGTTACCATTCAGCTGAGTGTACCATCATTCAAAGAGTTGTCATTATCATTTCAGGTTCCAATGGGTCATTTTACCCCTTTTTTGTGCTTCATTTGTGCTTAGGCAAGGCTCATTTCCCTCTCCTAGGGTTTTGAAAGTGGCGTTGCGCGTAGGGCCAGTTGCGTTGCGCGTAGGACAAATTTTAACACAGGAAACTTAGCTCTACGGTGGCGCTGCGCTTTTCCTAGGGACACCCAATGGACTAATGTCTTGCATTTTTTTATTTTGAGCGATGATTACATGCACCCTATGCATTTTCTAAGCTTTTGGAGCAGAACTGGTCTACCAAAAGGTCAAAAAACAACCCAAAATGACCTTTCTACAACTTTTTGGACACACAGAAGCAGTCTTGGTAGAATCAAAATTTTAGGGGTCAAATGAGCTTCAAATGAAGAAATTCTAGATGTTTTGGAAAGTAGACTTGAATATATTTCCAATGAGCTATCATGAGCTCAATTGGATGTTGGGAAAGCCTCCAAAAGGGTCCTAAAAGTGGTACTGCGCGTAGGACAAATTTTGCACAAGATTGCCATTTCACTTTGTTTTGACTGTGATCTTGGATTTTTTCTCATGGAGGATGTTTTACTAATGTAAATGATGAATCGGCTTGTAAATATGATGGATAATTAGTAGTAGAGGGTAGATTCATTAGATTAAAAGTCATTTTCAGCACAAATGAATCAGTTTCCTCACTTTTAGAGGCAAGTTGTTAAGATGCCTAGATTCCAGTTTCTTGTTCAGTGTTGGTTAGATTAGCTCCTCATCTTAGGGATTCAACCCCTGAGGATGGGAGGAGGTTGAATTCATGTCTATATCTTCTTCTTATTTCTCATTGTAAAGGGTTGGACTCATCTGGATGCTTATGCTTTGATTATACATCATTTTGTATCAGCGTAGCAGGAGATTAAAGAAAAACTACAGCTATCCATGTGGTATGATGTTTAGTTCAGTTTCCTCTCTTATGATCATATGTTAAAATGTTTTGTGTACTTCATTAATCATTTCATTTCTTCTAAGTGGATGTTTTCAAGTTGATGGGCAGAATCCATAACATTAACGCTATTCTTTGGGAAAATATTCACCAATTTATGTTTTCTACAGTTTAGGAAGGATCCATGGTGATCACATGATCTTCCTAGCTTCTCACCGGTCTTGAATCACCTCACCCATCAAACCCTAGAGTGTTAAGCTTTATACCTACCTTTCCCCATCGAACACCCTGCAATTTTGACCTAATTTCCTAACCCTAACTGTCTAACTCCTCCTGATCCAGCAAAACCCTTTCAAAATCAAATCAAACCTTGTGCTACTATACCTAGCCTAATATCATTTTCCTGATCCAGTCATCTTGGCTGAGATCCTTACGGAGAGAGCCCTCTCCCGACCTAGTAGGGCTAGCTACTTGGCTAAGCATGGTTTGTGGTTACCCTGGCATTGCCTTCCTTCAGCCTGAGGTTCAATCCAGGTGATAACATAGTGGCGACCATACTGGGGAGATGAGCAAAAGGTTTCGTATTCCTTAGGAAATATCATCAAAGTTCAGATATAAATCTTATTGTTGATGGTGGACAACGATCAAACACAGGAAGGATGAAATCATTCACCTGGCGACTCCAAATCAGTTTCGAGATCAGATCCAAGGACTCCACTGGAGGATGAATCTGACTAAAAGAAACATGAAGGGACAATATGGAAAGATTAGGTATTCAAATTGGAATCTCATCCAAGACATAATGTTCTTTGTTATAAATTATTTCTTCTCTTTTCCCGAGAATGTCATGAAGGCTTTACAAAGTATATTGTATTAGAGAAAAGATCCTAGACCTACATTTGATTTTTTCCCTTTGAAGGTTGTGAATACAAAATATTTGCATGGCTTTGAGCTTGACCAAGACCCTTCTTCTAAATCTTATGATGACCGTCTTCAAACTGATGAGCCTCAAGAGATCAAGAATAATTCTACAGCTTTTGTATATACTCTTATACCTTGTAAAATTCCAGATAGATACAAGCCTCTGATTTTACCTCCTATATCCCATGCTTTCCCTAAAAAACATTACCTATATCTACAAAGATTTGATGGTGAATGTGACAACATCACTGCTGAGAGACATGTATCGAATTTTGAGTCTTTTCTTGACCTTTTTGAAGTTGATGAATAGGATGTCAATATTAGGCTTTTTGCTCTTTCTTTGCAAGGCAAAGTCAAGAGTTGGTTCAAAACCCTGCCTGATGCGAGCATCTCAGATTTCCAGCAGTTCGTCAAATTTTTCCTCGACAAGTGGGTGGTCAAACAGAACCCTTTCTTGATTCTAGAAGAGTATAACCAGCTGAAAAGACTACCAGGGGAGACAATACAATAGTTTTATGCCAGGTTTAACCAAGTCTATTTTTCGATGCCTGCTAATATAAGGCCTCCTCCTGGATCTGCTCTCTTACACTACTCGGAAGCCTTTGATCCAGAAATGGAGTTTCAGCTGAGGGAAAGGAACCTTGCAACACTTGAAGAGATGCAAAACAGTGCAATAGATGTAGAGGCTAATTTTATGATCAAAAGGGAAAAGTTGAAGGAAGAAGAGATGAAGAACATAGATCCAGAGGAATCGACATCTTTAGAGGCAAAGCTCGACATTTTGGTAAGTGTAGTGGAAGAGATGATGAAAAAGATCACCACAAGGCATGAGTATGATGTTCAAGACCATGGCCCGCTAATTGAAGAAAAACAAGTGGTTGATCCAAAACATTTTCTTTCTTATCCCAGATGTCATAGATCTGATAATGATGGTATTTTAGATCAGCTAGAAGAGGGATATGTTGACCTGACATGTATGATTGATGATGTGTTTTATATTGATGATTTCCCTAAGTTTGATCAATATGATTATGATTATGTTCTCCAAACAGAAGCTAATATTGCAAACAAATCAGCAGCTGGTTTGTGGAAGGAGGAAGTTCACTTTCAGCAACTTGGATATAGTGATCAGCCGATGCATATCAACTATGGAATGAGGAGGAAAGTGCAGAAAATTTTGAAGTAAGTGAAGGATCTTTGCCTTTTTGTTCTACTTTGTTTCATTTCATCAGAGACAACTTTCGTGCAATCAGAAATCAACCGTCGATAAGTTTTGATCTTGACCATCTAGAGGGAAATGAAATCCTTGTTCAAGACTTCTCATATTTAGATTTGTAGCCCCCGAATGCCATTGAATGTCAGGTTGCAGATGAAGACTTGGAAGCTAGAACATATGATCAAATGATGCAAGATGATTCCGTGCCATTATGTTTTGAATCATTTCAGTTTTTGAAGGGAAATTTGCGTAGTATATCTTCAATGAAGGATGAGCAGCCTGTAGAAAATCATGAGCTCTCATTGGAACCAATAGAAAATGGGTTGCAACAGTCTTTTCAAGTTTTTCATGATCCAATAGCCAATGTGTTGGATGATATCTGTAATCAAATTCCTTCTCCATTAGCTAACTGTGAGCTTGAAAAAAGTATTGATACAAACTTGATCCGACAGCCGGTTTCTTTGTCATTTTTAGTAAGAGTCTCATCACAAAGCTCAGATGAAAGTTTGCATTCATGGTATGAGGAGAAGCAAAGTAATCCATTGGATGAGCTAAGTCCCAGTGCACATGAATTTCAAGATCCTCATGCAATATTTTTGGAGTCAGATAGAGAATCCATATTATTCAATCTAGGAAAATTTGGATCTGTTTACAAGTTTTCATGGGAGTTGCATTTCAGTAGTTCTCTCTTGTTGCTCATAAGCAAGCACCTACGGAGAATTCAACTAGCAAACAAAATTCTTACATGGTTGCATTGGTTGTACCATTTCACTTGATCAGGTCAGGAATGGATCACTTAGAGTAGGGTGTGATTAATAATCTCATAGAAGTGAGCATGGTTCAGTCAGTTTCAAAGTTGGTTTGTGTCGTCAAGTCGTCAGTTTTTAGTCATGCATTTCAGTTTGATTTTTTTACCGTATTGGCCCACATGGTTAGGCACTTTGTCTACAGTGTTCTTGACACCTCCAAGGAGCTGCCATCCCCAATAAGGCCAATGTTAGTGTCAGTCTTTGCAGCCTTCCACCAGTGATCAAATATGCTCTTATAAAGTGGTCTTGGGGTGTCAAAGTCAAATTTTTGTCATTTCAGTGAGTCTTCAAGTAAAATTTGGTCACTAGGTATTAGGTCTAGGATTGTTTTCACTCCTTCCAAAGTTTTCCAAGTATTGGTCCATGTCACCATTCAGCTGAGTGTACCATCATTCAAAGAGTTTTCATCATCATTTCAGGTTCCAATGGGTCATTTTACACCTTGTTTGTGCTTCAGTTGTGCTTAGGTAAGGCTCATTTCCCTCTCTTAGGGTTTTGAAGGTAATTTTTCTTGGATGGTCAAATCATCAACAAAACTTGTATCCTGATGCTCATACACCTTCCCCTATCCTTAATATACCTTCTTAAACACTTCCCATCACTTATATCCCTCAAATTCATCATTTTCCCACAAACCCTAGCATATTGCTACAATTTGACATTTTTCTAGGCTAGGCCTGTGTTTTGCCCTTTTGGACCCCTTCCCCTCACTCAATCCTTTAAATTCCACTTTCCCCTGCTTCCTAACATCCCTCCATACTTCCCAAATTTTTCTCAAGAATTTAGAAGCCCCTCATCCCCTTCATTTCCATTCATTTCTACAAATCCCTTGTTCCACACAGCGGGATAGGTTTTATTCAAATAATGTTTTTGAGCAAGAAAAGATGAATTTGACAAAAGTGAGAGAGGTTTTTGTCCATAATAGACCCAAGAAGAAAAAATTCCTTCAAGTTTTACATGGGTCTCATTGTTTTGGCGAAATTTCCAAAACATCATTTCCCTCGGGAGAGTTGATGCACTTCTGGAGTGATCTTGGGGAAATCAAGTTGTATCCTAGCTGGAGTGTCCAAATGACTTTCTTGATGAGTCAAATGATAACTGGACACAGAGATATTTTCAATGAGCTATCATAAGCTCAATTTGGAGTTGAGGAAGACCTCCAAAAGTTGACTTCAACAGTACTCTGCATTTTGGCAGCCTCATTCTGCACATTTTGACCAGTCTTGGAAGATTGAGCTTATGATAAAGAAAATGAGCTCCAAATTGAAGAATTCAAAATGTTATGGAAAGTAGACAGGAAGAGCTTTCCAACAAGCTATCATGGGCTCAATTTGGATGGCGGGAAGGTCTCCAAAAGGGACTTGAAAGTGGCGCTGCGCATAGGGCCAGTGGCGTTGCGCGTAGGACAAATTTGAACACAGGAAACTTAGCTCGGTGGCGTTGCGTTTTTCCTAGGGACACCCAATGGAAAAATGACTTGCATTTTTAGATGTAGATCGATGATTACATGCACCCTATGCATTTTATAAGCTTTTGGAGCAAAACTGGTCTACCAAAAGGTCAAAAAAACACCCCAAAAACGACCTTTCTGCCACTTTTTGAACACACAGAAACAGTCTTGTGAGAATCAACTTTTGAGGGGTCAAATGAGCTTTAAATGAAGAAATTATAGATGTTTTGGAAATTGTGCTTGAATATCTTTCCAATGAGATATCATGAGCTCAATTTGGATTTCAGGAAGGCCTCCAAAGGGACCTGAAAGTGATGCTGCGCGTAGGGCTAGTGGCGCTGCACGTAGGACAAATTTTGCACAAGATTGACATTTCACTGTGTTTTGACTATGATCTTGGATTTTTTCTCATGGGGGATGTTTTACTAATGTAAATGATGACTTGGCTTGTAAATATGATGGATAATTAGTAGTAGAGGATAGATTCATTAGATTAAAAGTCATTTTGAGCACAAATGAATCAGTTTCCTCGCCTTTAGAGACAGGTTGTTAGGATGCCTGGATTCCAGTTTCTTGTTCAGTGTTGGTTAGATTATCTCCTCATCTTAGGGATTCAACCCCTGAGGATGGGAGGAGGTTGAATTCATGTTTATATCTTCTTCTTCTTTCTCATTGTAAAGGGTTGGACTCAGCTGGATGCTTATGCTCTGATTATACATCATTTTGTATCAGCTTAGCAGGAGACTAAAGAAAAATTGCAGCTATTTCTTTGGGATCCATGTGGTATGATGTTTAGTTCAGTTTCCTCTCTTCTGATCATATGTTAAAATGTTTTGTGTACTTCATTAATCATTTCATTTCTTCTAAGTGGATGTTTTCAAGTTGATAGGCAGAATCCATAACATTAATGCTCTGCTTTGGGAAAATATTCACCAGTTTATGTTTTCTACAGTTTAGGAAGGATCCATGGTGATCACATGCTCTTCCTAGCTTCTCACCGGTCTTGAATCACCTCACCCATCAAACCCTAGAGTGCTAAGATTTATACCTACCTTGCCCCATCGAACACCCTACAATTTTGACCTAATTTCCTAGCCCTAACTATCCGGCTCCTCCTGATCCAGCAAAACCCTTTCAAAATCAAATCAAACCTTGTGCTACTATACCTAGCCTAATATCATTTTCCTGATCCAGTCATCTTGGCTGAGATCCTTACGGAGAGAGCCCTCTCCTGGCCTAGTAGGGCTAGCTACTTGGCTAAGCGTGGTTTGTGGTTACCCTGGCATTGTCTTCCTTCAGCGTGAGGTTCAATCCAGGTGATAACAACGTGCAGACTTTAGCTTGAAACCAAAATCACTTCAAGGACAGACCAAGCAAAATATTGGGCAACTGCTGGGAAGAATTGTGAAATCATGGCTCTTAGAGGTGACTAACTGCCAGCTAGTTCTGTGCATTCGTAGTCCCAGCTGCCAGTGGGGAGGGCTTGTTGACTGGAACTGCGCAATGTTCAGTCAGGCTTAGGCTAGGTGAGATTATGCATTACACAATCCAATTGGCCAAGGCTCAAGACTTGCTCCTGGAATTTCATAGTGCATAGTTAGAGCTAGGCCTTGGTATCCTCTACGCAAATCCTAGAGCCAAGGCAGAGCCTTGAGATCCAGAAATGCATAGTGCATGCTTAGAAGGAGAAAGCTCTGGGCCAAGGAAACCATATCTTCCCAATGGGAGCATGAAAAAGAGTAGATTTGAAGGTGGAAGTGACGGTGGGTGTAGATCTGAGTGAGTGATGATGCATGCAAATAAAATGAGTGTAGGAATCAATCAAACTGAAGAACAATGAAGCATGTGGAGAGAGTCGCCTCAATGACGACCATTAGTGAAAAAATTAGGTAATGCATGTGACACTTGGGAAAGGCAATGAAAAACTTTAAAAAACACATCTACAAGCTAAAACAAATCAAAACAGTAGTGATCATTTAATAAAATGGGTAAAACAACACTCTCACAAGCCAAACAAACAAAAGAGACAGAAAAAACAGCGAAAGACTAAATCAAGACTTACCCAAAAAATCTACGATGACTATGCAGAAGATTCCTATATCTCCTCAAGAATGCCAAAGCTCCAATATCGAATGTGAAAATGAGATCTGGTGGCATCCATTAAATAGATTTGGTCGATTTAGGGTTTATGACACGAAGGCCAAAAATCTAGGAAAAAGCAACACTTGGCGGAAGTTTCCAAAATAACTCAAGTGCCACCTCCAAATGCTAAAAATAGATCCCTGTTTTTTATGGAATTTTTTTTTCTTTCTTATTTTTCTCTTTTTCGAGAAAAGCTACCATGCATTGCCCAGAGATATTGTGCAGTTCCAAGGAGAATTGGGCAACTCACTGGCTCATGCATTGGGCAGCTACTGAGGGAAAGCTTCTGCGCAATTTCTGGGTTGAGTGGCCCTAGCTACCTCTCATGCTCTACGTAGTTTCCCAGCTAATGACAGGCTATCAGCTAGCTTTGCGCAATTCTAGATCTTAAGGCTCATTGCCAGCTTGGACTATGCAATTCCCGAGAGCAAGGTTGGTTGCCCTCAAGGATTGCGTAGTTCACTAAGGCAAGCCTGGAACCAGGTTGAAACCAAGTCAAGAGATCGTCTTGTGGGTTAGACAGTAAACCAAGTAAGAAAACACAAGCCAAAATTCAAAAGATAAAGCTCAATAAAAGCACAAGTACCTGGGTCAGTGCGAGATAAGCTGTTGTGATTTAGGAGGGAGGCTCCAAAACGAAGCATAGGAAAAAAATTATACGGAGCATGGTTTGCTTGAGAACCTCCATATGTTTCTTCCTTCTACATTTTTGTGCTCATAAAATAATAATCATTTATGGTTAAGGTTTCCTTTACTTTAGGAGGTAATGTTTGGTACTCCCTCATCCAATTTATGACTATTCCTGCTGTGGGTGAGAAAGATTCCTGCTCCTTGGAGGAATCATCCAAAAATGATGGCATAGCTTATCTACTTCCATAAATGTGTGGACTATTATGGGGGTTGGTATGCATATGTAAATGGCTTCCCCCACTGGAATGTTGATTAGGTGCTCAAAATTAGGCTCAAAATCAAAGTGGAATAATATCAATAAACTTAGCTTCAGATCGAAGCGCTCGTCATCCTGATTCCAATGGTGCGAACGACACTCGAATCCGAGCTCATATGAAGAAGTTAGAGCAAGTCAAATTTCATGTTTGACTTGGACAGATGGCAGGAGAAGATGACGTGGTAGGACTCTTCATCAAATGGGGAAATGCCAAGTGGTGGGCCGCCATTGGCCCCGCATTTCACAAATCGCATATCGGAGGCAGGTCAGCATTAAAGAATCGGCCCCAGAGCAAGCCAGGGTGCAATGCGATAATCACAATCGCACATCGCAACCGGGAAGGAATTAAAGAGTCAGGGTTGTGATGCGATGATCGTAATCGCACATTGGAGAATGGAAGTGTTACAGAATCAGCCCTGACAGGATCAGGTTGCGATTGTGATATCGCAATTGCATATCGCAAAGTGCAAAGTCTTGTTATATGTATTGCCCTGGTTCCATTGATTGCGATATATTCCGGATGTGATACAGTTATACTGCAGTTTATAGTTCTGTCGGGTCCGCTGCTTATCGCAATCACATATCGCCCATGCCTCGTTGACAAACCATAAGACCCGCCGGTTCCTGCAGATTGTGATTTGTGATGGAGATATCGGTGTCGATAGTTTATGGCTTCTGCATGGCGAAATTTCTTCCCAGTTAGCACTTTTTGGAGTGAAATTGTAGTATCATGTTGGAAATGGTGCAATTTGTGGAGAGAATATTAGGAAAACTAGGCGAGGTCATAACTTCTTCAGTTTTTGACCAAATGGGATGCAAAAGGAGGCTAGTTAGCCATTTTTGGACATTTTGGACTCATGGGAGCAGGTTTCAAAAGCATTTGAGCATTGTAAACACATATTTTTACACTTTTGAGCATAAAAGGGGCCAAGCCATTGGAAATTGGACCAAGGAGACGTAGCCCAAGAGGGGTGAACTCCTTTATCATGTTCTTGTTGTAATGTGTTTTTGATGATGTTCTATACATGTTTATGTTGATGTTCAGTCTCTTACTTATGTTAAATTGCTCATAAAATTAACATAAAAACTCATCATTTCACTTGCAAAATTCATGAATCCTTAAGCACAATGAAAGCATTTTGTTTCTAATCTAAGGAGGCTCTTAGCACAACAATCTAATATTCTAAATAAGATCATTTTGGTATCAGAGCACTAGGTTTTCTTTGTGAAATAAGGATTTAACTGCTTGCAATTTTATGTCATGCTTGCAAGGTTAAAACTCAAAAGAGGAGAAGGGAATCTAGTTGGAAGCCCTGAAATTGGGTCAAGGGGAAGGAGAGAAAGGTTGCCACAATCTCCAACACTAGTTCAGCCTCAAGTTGCAGTTGAGACTCCAGAGATCATGTCTCATGAAGGAGAACCTACAAACATGACAAAAGATGAGAATACCTTCAGAAAGGCTTTCTTTGGTATGACAGAGATGGTAAAGGTCCTCTATGAAGAGAGGAATACCAAGTTGCAAGGGGAAAGTTCCAAAACTCCCAAACGAGAAGGATCTTCTGGAGGAGGTAATGGAAAAGGAGGTAATGGAAATGGAGACAAACCTCCACCATCTCCACCATCTTCTTCATCTTATTCTTCACAAGCATCTTCACCCTCTTCCACTAACACAACCCTTACTCATACTCATCATCATACTTCAAAAGGAACTGGTAAATCACCTTTTTTAAAACTTGATGTTAAATTTGAGATGCCCGTATATAATGGTGAAGTGAATGCAAAGAAGCTTGATAATTGGATTCTTCAGTTGGAGGTCTATTGCAGGATTCAAAACCTTTAAGAGGATGGCATAAATATTTAGTTAGCTTCCTTGAGAATGAAGGGTGCAGCACTGGTATGGTGGGAATCAAAGACCCAAGAGGAGATGTAAAAACACGGTAAGATCTCAATTTCTTGGAATTATTTCATTGTTGCAACCAAAAGACAATTATACCCTCTAGATTATATGCAGAAAGCCATCATGAATTGGCATAACTTTAGATAGCTTAACGGTCAAAATGTGCAAGATTACACCCAAGAATTCAGAAAAAGGTCTTTGGTGTTAGGTGTAGATTTGTAATCACAGGACACATTGTTGAAGTACATAGGGGTTTACACAGTTACCTTAGGCATATTATCTTAATGTTTAATCCCAATAATCTATATGATGTGTGTGTGCAAGCCACTCATCTTGAGACAAGAGGGAAAAACACCCCAGAAGAAGGTAGTCAAAATCCATTTAAAAGTAAAGGAAAGGAAAAGGATTTCAAAGGGAAGGCAAAGAAAAATGCGTCTATCAGAAAAGAAGGAGAGAAAGTTACATGAAAACATTGTTCCAGGGAGGGTCACAATGAAGCTCATTATTGGAAGCTTCATCCCTAAATGAGACCAAAGAGAAAAAACAATAAGGGAAAACAAAAGACAACTGCAACCACTCAATAGGATTTGGGATCTAATTCAGGTGATGAAATAAAATTACAACCATGGGGTTAAAAGGAAAAGAATCCATTTCTAGCACTATTTCTTCAAACTCACAAAATGAAACTCCAAATGAAAAGAGGAGAATACAAATTTTTCACATAAGGTTGATCTCAAAACACAACAAGATTGATACGCTTTTCGATAGTGGCTATCAAGCCAATCTTATCTTTGAAAACAATGTCAAAAGTTTAAACTTGGAAACAGTTCCACATCATAAACCATATCCACTTGTATGGGTGTGTGACATTGTGCAATTGTAGGTTACTAGAAAGTGTAAACTGAAATTCTCCATTACTGCAAATTTCATAGATGAAGTGGAGCTTGATGTTGTGCCGTTAGATATCTGTGGCATAGTTTTGGGCAACCTGTACCTTTATGATAGAAAATATATCTTCCATAGACATGAAAACAAATATCATTTATTCAAAGATGGAGTAGAATATATTGTGAGAGCTCATAGCAAGAAAATAAATCTTTCGCTTGTTAATGCAAGGCAGATGAAAAGACTAGTGAATTTGAGCAAGAATTTTGTGCTTCTAATGATCAAACCCAAGAATGATGTTGATAATGAAGATTTTAAAGGTTGTGATTCAAATTTGAAATCTGAATTGGTTGACGTAGTTAACCAATATGATGAGATGTTTCAGGAACCAAAGGGATTACCTCCCAAGAGAGGAATCCAACATGAGATACAGTTGCAGCAAGATTGTCCTCTTCCTAACATTGGCATGTACAAGATGCTAGTGATGGAAAGCGCATAAATTAAGAAGAAAATTGAAGAGTTGTTGAATAAAGGGATCATCATACCATCTTCCTCACCATGTGGTTCACCTATTGTCTTGGTGCCAAAGAAGGATGGAACATGGTGCATGTGTGTGGACTTTCGTGCATTGAACAAAATTACGGTAAAGAATCGTTACCCACTGCCTAGAATAGATGATTTACTTGATCAATTGAAAGATGCAAATTATTTTACTAAGTTGGACTTAAGAAGTGACTACCATCAAATTAGAATAGCTGAAGGAGACATTTGGAAGACAACATTCAAAACAAAACAAGGATTGTTTGAATGGCTAGTTATGCCTTTTGGTTTATGTAATGCTCCTGCTACATTCATGTGTGTGATGAATGATGTGTTGAGGCCATTTCTTGATGAGTTTGTCATAGTATACTTAGATGGCATCTTAATTTTTCAGTAAATCTTGTGATGAACATGTCATGCATGTAAGAAAAGTACTTGATGTCTTGAAAAAAGAACAGTTGTATCTTAAGATGTCAAAGTGCGAGTTTGGAAAAACTTCTTTAGTTTACTTGGGTCATATTGTTGGAGGAGGTGAGTTGAAAATAGATCCCTCCAAGGTTGATGTCATTGTGAATTGGCCAAGGCCCAAGATAGTTACTGAGGTAAGAAGTTTTTTGGGAGCAGCCCAATATTGGAGGAAATTCATTGCTAATTTTTCTCTTATAGCCACTCCTTTGCATGCGTTGACAAGTGTGAAAAATATTTTTCAGTGCAGAGGCAAACAGCAAAAGGCCTTTGATGCATTGAAGGAAAATATCAATACAACTCCAATACTTTCACTTCTAGACTTGAGACAGACATTTGAGATTCAGACTAATACTAGCGACTACACCATGGGTGCAGTCCTCATGCAAAATGGTAAGCCTATATGTTTTGATTCGGAAACTTTTAATGGTGCAATGATTAAATATCTTACATATGACAAGAAATTGTATGCATTTGTGCAAAGTGTGAAAAAATGGAAACACTACTTGATGGGTAAGGAAACAGTCATTCAAACTGATCATCAACCATTGCAATACTTGCAATCTCAATCAAAGTTGCAGCAATCAAGGCACTTCTAATGGATGGGTTTTCTTCAACTATTCCACTTGGTAATCAGGTATAAGAAAGGTATCTACAATAAAGTTGTTGATATGCTTTCTAGGCCTATCGTTAGTGCAGCTAATTTACTCAAGCATAATTATGTTTTACATGAAAGTTATATAGAGAAATATGCATTAGATAATGACTTTCAAAATGTTTATGCAAGCTTAAGTCAAGGTAACCAAGTAGAGGAATTTGATTATCATTTGCATGATAACTTGTTGTACCATCTTGGCAAGCTTTGTATTCCATAGGGAGAAAGAGTTAACATCATAACAGAGGCACATACTTCTCTTATTGCTGGTCATTTCGATGTAAGTAAGATAGTGGCACACCTACAGAGGTATTGTTATTGGCCTTGTATGCTTGAAAGTGTGTCTCGTTTTATTAAAGGACATTCATTATTTGCAATCAGTAAGCATACGAATAGGAAGTTAGGATTGTACACACCACTTCTGGTTCCTTCACGACCATGGGAGAGTGTTTCTATGGATTTTGTAGGAGGTTTTCCATTGTCAAAAAGAGGCCATGATTATTTGTATGTAGTTGTAGATAGATTCAGAAAAATGTGTATTTTGATGCCGTGTAAAAAGAAATTTATAGTTGAACAAATTGCTCAGTTATTCTTTCAGAATGTTTGGTTAAGATTGTGGGGATTCATGGACACCAAATTAAAAAAGAGTACAGCTTTTAATCCACAAACAGATGTTCAAACAGAAGTGGTGAACAGAACAGTGATACATCTTCTTCATGGGCATTGCAGCAAGCATCCTAAGTTGTGGGATGAACCTTTTCACTATATTCAGCATGCTTACAACCGAGCCAAGCACTCTTCAACTCAAACTTCGCCATCTGAGAAATGCCTAGGATACTTGCCTAAATCACCTTTGGATTTTATTTTTGGCAAAGATGTTGCTATTGAAGGTCATAGCAACATAGAAAAAGCAAGAAAGTTCATTGAACAAATCCAATTAGTACACCAAAAGGTTCAAGAACATCCTGAGAAAATCCAAGGCAAGTACAAAGCAAGGCACAACAAGCATCATCAAGATCACAAGTTCCAAGTTGGTGATGCAGTTTGGCTTCACATCAACAAAGAGAGGCTCCAAGGAGAAGTTAAAAAGCTTAAACCACTTCGATATGGTCCATTCAGAATTTTGGAAAAGATTGGTAACAATGCCTTTAGGTTGGATTTGCCTTCATATATGCAAATTTATGTTGTTGTTAATGTTGAGAATTTAAGGTTGTATGAGCCTACTTTGATTGAAGATTAAGAAGAGAATATTCAAATTCCATCTGTTGAAGACTTTTCTCCAGAATTCCTTGATGAGCTTCAGTAAGACATTATACTTGACAGAAGAACAAGGATATCAAAAAGGGGAAGTGTCGATTATCTTCGAGTGGGGCTCAAGGGTAAAAATCCTTTAAAATCCAAATGGATAGAGGTTGGAAAGGTGAGGGAACTATACCCTCACCTGCTGGACAATTGAAAGTCATATTTTGGGGTCCAAAAGGCTTCTAGTGGGGAGGAGTGATCAGGTGCTCAAAATTAGGCTCAAACTCAAAGTGGTAGAATCTCGATAAACTTAGCTTCAGATTGAAGTGATCTTCATCCTAATTCCAACGGTGTGAACGACACTCGAATCCAAGTTCATATGAAGAAATTATAGCAAGTCAAAGTTCAGGTTCGACTTGGATAGATGGCAGGAGAAGATGATGTGGTAGGACTCTTCGGCGAATGGGGAAGCGCCAAGTGGCAGGCCACCAATGGCCCCGCATTTTTCAAATCACATATCGAAGGTGGGTCGGTGTTAAAGAATCATCCCTAGAGTAAGCCAGGGTGTGATGCGATAATTGCAACCGCACATCGCAACCAGGAAGGCATTAAAGAGTCATCCCCGGAGCAAGTCAGGGTTGTGATGCGATGACCACAAGCACACATCACTGAATGGAAGTGTTACAAAGACAACCCCGATAGGACTAGGTTGGGATTGCAATATCACAATCGCATATCACAAAGTGCAAAGTCCCATTATATGTATTACCATGGTTTCGCCAAATGTGATATATTCCAGATGTGATACAGTTGTACTGCAGTTGATAGTTCCATAGAAGCTGTCACTTATCACAATCACATATCACCCACATCGTGTTCACAAGCCATAAGACCTGCTGGTTCCTGAAGATTGAGATTTGTAATGGAGTTGTTGGCACTGATAGTTTATGGCCGCTGCACACGAAATTTTCACCCAGTTAGCGCTTTTTGGAGTGAAATTTTAGGATCATTCCAGAAATGGTGCCATTTGTGGAGCAAATATTGGGAAAACTAGGAGAGGTCTTAATTTCATTTTTTGACCAAATGGGATGCAAAAAGAGGCTAGATGGCCATTTTTGGACATTCTGGACTCATGGGAGTAGGTTTCAGAAGCATTTGAGCATTGTAAACACAGATTTTTACACTTTTGAGCACAATAGAGAGGCCCAAGCCATTGGAAATAGGACCAAGGAGATGTAGCCCAGGGGGGTGAACTCCTTTATCATGTTCCTGTTGTAATGTGTTTTTGATGATGTTTTGTACATGTTTATGTTGTTTTCAGTCTTTTATTTGTAGAAATTCCCACTATAGTTCACCTGGTAATGCAATGTACTAAATCAAAACACTTGATCTACTTCTACAAACAATTTAGTGGAAGCTTAATCGAACATGAGCAACATCAACCAAGAACAGATATAACTGAGAGTGAGAAGTAATAAACCATAACACAGAAGACATAACACTGGGGAAAACCAGCCTAAAACCCCAACTCTGTGTTAGCATACAAGTGTAAATCTTGTTCAAGTTACAAAAAGAATCAGCTCTCAAGCTATCCTACTCTCTCTGTAATCAAAATACAGCTCACATATTCAATAGACATAGAATATATCTTCCTCAAGCCCTCCAAGCCTCCTATTTCCTTGCTTAGTTTTGATTGGGGTCCAATGATGTCACATATGTGAATTGGCCTCATCACACTCACTGTTACCTCTGATCCAACTGCGTAATCCTTAAGGAATAATATTCCTTCTACATGCAAGGAATATTCACAATGAATATTCCAGCAACTGATAGTACATTGTCCCTCCATCTATTCTCAACTGGGTCTCTGACTGAACTAACATGCATGAGTTATCCATGAGTGAATACTCAGTTATCTGAAATACTGTAGTTACATGCATGCAAGCATTAACTAATTGAACTCTCATTAATTTAACAAACTATTAAATTAATCTATCTGGACTTGACTCAGTTAACTGAGCCAACTAATTACAACTCAATATTACAACTCACTCTTATCTCTTTAACTTACGGATAAATCCCTCAATCAAAGAATAAATTGTTGCATGTCCTCACATAGACTTCATGTTTGTAATTCCTTAACTAATTAACTCAAGATGAATTAATTAATCAATTGATCCAGGTGGATATTGGTGGCCACCTTCCAAGTCCACCTGGACCCCCACCATTGTCTTTCTCAGCATTTTCAGTTTCCTTAATTGTAGCACAACTTACTATTTTTAGCATTTTTTCGGGTCCTGAACTTCCGAAGCCGTTTTGAGGCCCTAAACGACGTTTTTTGGGGAATCCGGGGGCAACATGGGTCCATGGAATGGAGATCATATGCCAAAGTTACGACCCCGGGAAATTGATGTACCAATTTACCCCAAACGGGGCCCATAGTTTGGTGTTTCATCTCCTAGGGTTAGGTTTTGGAATGTTAAGGGTTTTTCCATTGTTTCTCAACAATAAATAGGCCTTCGAGCCTCATTGTAACAGAGTTCAGAGGCATGTAGCCATCACATCTCTTCTCAGAGATAAGCTACCATCGCCCTAGCTGGTTTATTTCCATTTCTAGTTGTAAGCATATTTCAGTATTTTCCATTAATGAAATGAAGTATTATTTCCACTGCATCTTTGTGTATATGCTTATCTTTGTAATTTGTTGCGTTCCTGTTTAAATCCGGATCAGTGGTATCAGAGCGGTCTGCTTTTTCTTTGTTTTTCTTTGCATGTCCCCAACAAGGTCGAGATATAAGGAGTTAGGGCTTGAACTGGTTGAACCTTTGCAAGACCAGCCTCGGAAATCCCGACGGCCTCCCATGGCGGACGAGAAGAAAGACGAGGGGGCAGGAGATCCCATCAAAATCTTGCTCGAAGAAGCCCTCGAGCGACAACGGAACGCGATGATGGACAGCTTTGCCCAGATCCTTCAGCGGCTACCCAGAAGCGGCGTATCGGCTTCCAGCAGCTCCTCTAGAAACGCCACACCCTTTAAGGTACAAGTTAATTTTGAAATCCCCATATTCAAGGGTCAGATAGATGCCGATGCCGTAGATAAATGGTTAAATCTGCTAGAGGGTTATTTTTCTGTTCATGAATTTTTGAGTCGGGAAAAGATTGTTTTTGCTCTTCTCAAAGCAGCCCCCCACGTCAAGGACTGGTGGGAAACCTACTGCAAGCAGAAGGATGAAAGTACTGGCTCACTATTTTCAGCCGCACCCACCTGGGATTCGTTCCGGGATGCCATCAAGGAGCAGTACTACACTGTCGGAAGCTATGAGGATCAATACATAAAGTGGACCACGCTGCGACAGGGAAGGGACCAAGACGTGCCGGAGTTCACCAATCTTTTCCATACCCTTCGCACAAAGTTGGGTATCAAGGATTCGGAGCAAAATTTGATACTCAAATACCGTGGCTGCCTGCACAAGTATATCCAGGAAGAAATACAATTCCTAAACATCCCCTCGCTCGGCGCAGCATACCGATATGTCGTCAAGGTCGAGCAGAAGTTGAAACAAAAGAAGCGAGACTTTGGATCTGCGAATCCAAAGCAGGGGAAAGGTGCCCCTAAACCACAGAACAAAGGACAGAGCCAAGGCGGGACAGCCCAAGACAACCAGCCGAAGCTGCAAGCAAAGAACAACGCCGCGAAGCCGAGAAAGGACACTGGAAAATGGTGCGAGTTCCATAAGAGCTCCACTCACAACACGAGTGTCGGGCCAAGCAGTCACTGGTGGCTGAGCTAAAGGCTTCAGAATCAGATGCATGTTCCGACTCTGAGTCAGAACCCGATAAGGGGTATGAAAAAGGGAAACAGATCATTGATGCGGATCCCAGCGCCACTGTTGCTACCGCAAAGATCCAGAAAAATGAACCCGAAGATCCAGAGGAGGAGGAGCGTCTCTTACACTCCCAGATGTGGGTAAAGGGCTCCCCGATACAGTTCATTGTTGATAGCGGGAGTCAAAAGAACCTCATTTCGGCAGAGGTCGTGAAGCGGTTGGGCTTACCAACCACAGCACATCCACAACCATACACCATTGGGTGGCTTCACCAAGGGCGAGATCTTCGCGTGAGTCAGCAGTGTCGCCTTCCATACAACATCAAGCCCTTCACGGATGAGGTATTGTGTGACATTGCTCCCCTTGAAGTTTGTGATGTATTACTAGGACAACCATACTTGTGGAAGCGACATGCTGTGTATGAGTCAAGGCCCCGTGCTGTTATTATTACACTGGGAAATAAGTTGTTCAGGATACCAGAGGTAGCACCACCTGCCGCCATCTCTTTGATTACTGCAAAACAATGCAGTAAGATCATTTCCAAAACCAGGAAATTTGTTTTCCTGATGATACGCCCTCAAAGGAAGAAGAAGACAGTGGCCGCGGCCTCCAAACGGGGTCCCTCTGCATGACAGCTACAGATGGACAAGATTGTGGAGGAGTACGAAGACATCTTCACCTCCCCGACAGGGGTTCCTCTGCACTGTCAAGTCAAGCACTCCATCGATCTGACCCCAGGTGCGTCGCTACCCAATGGACCAATTTATCGGCGCTCCGTTCTAGAGAACAATGAAATCAAGAGGCAGATTCAGGAGCTCCTGCAGAAAGGTCACATCCGTCCGAGTTCATTGCCCTGTGGGAGCCCGATCGTGTTGGTACAGAAGAAGGATGGGACGTGGAGACTCTGTATTGACTATCGGGCGCTGAACAAGATCACTGTCCATAATAGGTACCCGATCCCGTGGATTGATGACCTCCTAGACCAACTAAAGGGGGCAAAATATTTCAACAATATCGATCTGAAGTCAGGATATCACCAGGTACCAATCGAACCCTCAGATGTGTGGAAGACTGCCTTCAAATCCAAGGAGGGCCTCTTCAAATGGTTGGTCATGCCTTTCGGATTGACGAATGCTCCTGCAACCTTTATGAGGCTAATGGATGACATCTTGCGGCCATTCACCAACTCCTTTGTAGTAGTATACTTGGATGACATTCTGATCTTCAGCCAGAGTTGGGAAGAGCACCTCCACCACATCCGACAGGTTCTCCAAACACTGCGGCAACACAAGCTATGTGCCAATTTGGAGAAATGCACTTTTGGCATGACCCAGGTTCAGTATCTGGGATACATCATTGATGAACATGGGGTGCATGTCGATCCAGCCAAGGTCCAAGTCTTTCGGGATTGGCCCTCTCCAACCACTCTAACAGAGCTCCGCATCTTTCTAGGTCTTGCCAACTTCTACCGCAGGTTTGTGCTGGGGTTTTCTCATATTTCTTGGCCCTTGAGTCAAGTCACCAAGGGAGGGGCGAAAGCAAAATTCTTTTGGTATGAATCTCAACAGAAGGCATTCAGGGAGTTGAAGGATCGCCTCTGCACGGCACCAGTGCTCGCGTTACCAGATTTACAACAACCATTTGAGGTCGAGACAGATGCCTCTGACTATGCTATTGGGGCAGTCCTTACTCAACATGGACATCCAGTGGCATATCACAGTGAAACGCTTTTAGACACAGTCCGGAAGTACCCCACTTATGATAAAGAGATGTATTCCATTGTACAGGCCTGCCGACAATGGAAGCATTACATTTTGGGGAAGGAAACGGTCATCCACACAGACCACCGACCCCTGCAGTTCATACAGACCCAAGGGAAATTGCAGAATGATCGCCATCAGAAGTGGTCTACATACCTGCAACAGTTTCACTTGAATATCAAGTATAAAAAGGGCAGCACCAATAATGTTGCAGATTGCCTTAGTCGACCACCGATCATGGCGCTGACCACCATGCTCAACTCTTGTGGGCACGAGACTTCTGATTGGCCACGTCTCTACAAAAGCGACACAGAATTCGGCCACACATACCAGACACTCTTGGAGGGTCGACATGTTGCAGATTTTCACCTCCAGGATGCCCTATTATGCCACCTTGGTCACCTTTGTGTTCCTTCAAGCGAGCGTGCCAAGATGATTTGGGAAGCACACTACAGTCGGGCTGCTGGGCATTTCGGGGTCGAGAAAACAGTGGCAGTACTGCAAAATTATTTCTATTGGCCGAATCTTCGACAGGATGTTGGGAAGTACATCCGATCATGTACTGCCTGTCGACCTTTGGAATCCTGCCTTACATGTAATCCATGGAGATGGATTCCCAAGGTCGACTTTGGAATTCATGTACTGCCTGTCGACCTTACATTCTAATAGAGCTCCGCAGCTTTCTAGGCCTTCCTTCCACTAAGCATGGAGATGACTGTGTTTTTGTGGTCGTCGACAGGTTCTCGAAGATGGCCATTATGGTGGCCTGCAAGAAGAATATCACAGCAGAAGCCACTGCTAAACTCTTCTTTGAACAAGTGTAGGTTTACTTTGGGATCCCACAGTCTATCATCTCAGATTGGGATAGTCGGTTTCTCAGCACATTTTGGTTCAGTCTCTGGTCAATGCTGGACACCAAACTCACGAAGTCCATAGCCTTCCATCCTCAAACTGATGGCCAGACAGAGGTTGTCAATAGGATGATTGTGCACATTCTGCGCATGTATAACTCAAAGCATCCACGCACATGGGACGAGAGCCTCCCCTATGTTCAGCACAGCTACAACCGAGCTCTTCACAGCTCCACTGGCCATAGCCCTTTTCAGGTGGGTTTGGGATTCCAGCCACTATGCCCCATTGATGTGGCCATGCCACTTGCAGCTACTCACTGAATTCAGCTCATGTCCAGTCTGAAACAGATAAGGCCACCAGCTTCATTGAGCGCATCCAACATATTCGCCAGCAAGTCCATGACATTCTTGAGAAATCAAATGCCAAGTACAAGCAGCGACATGATCAACATCGGGTGCCACACAAGTTTCAGGTGGGCAACAAAGTCTGGTTGCATTTGCAAAAGGAATGCCTTACTGGAGCCTATCGGAAATTGAGACCACTCTGATATGGTCCTTACACCATTACTAAGGCTATGGGAGACAGTGCATTTGAGCTCAGCATTCCCCCATTCCTTGGCCTACACCCAGTGTTCAATGTGGACCGCCTTCGGCCATACTTTCCACCATTGCTAGACACATCCAACATTGCAGAACAGCTCAAACCCACAGAATTAAATCCAGATTGCATGGAACAAGCTGCAACTGATCGAATCATGGACACACAGATCAAGAACACTCGCCAACAGAATATCCAACTGTATCGAGTTGTCAAAGCAGGCCAACTCCTTCAGCTGGGCAAGTGGCTCACCAGGGAACAAGTTCAGCAAAAGTTTCCTCATCTCATGGAGGAGCTCAACGCAATGGGGACCATTGCTTCCTAAGGGGGGAGGAATGATCCAGGTGGATATTGGTGGCCACCTGCCAAGTCCACCTGGACCCCCACCATTGTCTTTCTCAGCATTTTCAGTTTCCTTAATTGTAGCACAACTTACTATTTTTAGCAGTTTTTCGGGTCCTGAACTTCCGGAGCCGTTTTGAGGCCCTAAACGACGTTTTTTGGGGAATCCGAGGGCAACATGGGTCCATGGAATGGACCCATGTTGCCCGTTCCAACAATGATAGTGCTCGGATAGATCTTTCTAATGAGCTATTGTACGCGTCAAACGGAGATCATATGCCAAAGTTACGACCCCGGGAAATTGATGTACCAATTTACCCCAAACGGGGCCCACAGTTTGGCGTTTCATCTCCTAGGGTTAGGTTTTGGAATGTTAAGGGTTTTTCCATTGTTTCTCAACAATAAATAGGCCTTCGAGCCTCATTGTAACAGAGTTCAGAGGCATGTAGCCATCACATCTCTTCTCAGAGATAAGCTACCATCGCCCTAGCTGGTTTATTTCCATTTCTGGTTGTAAGCATATTTCAGTATTTTCCATTAATGAAATGAAGTATTATTTCCGCTGCATCTTTGTGTATATGGTTATCTATGTAATTTGTTGCGTTCCTGTTTAAATCCGGATCATCAATTTACAAACAGTTTTTAACATCAAATTCGAATTTTACTTCCTATGTTTAGTCGAGGGATTGACTAAAATAAGAAGGGATCCCGAAATGCTATTTTTAGAAAAGCTATTTTTAGCACTTTCACTTTTCACCCATTGTTGCTAAGATCCACAATGGCTGAACTGCTATTTATAGCCAGGCTATTTATAGCAGTGTTATTTTTAGCATTTCTTGTTGCACATTTCAACACTCCCTCTCAACAAGAAAGGGATTATCAGTAACCCCGATCCTGTCTCTGTGGAACTCGAACTTGCATTTTGACAATGCCTTAGTCAAAATATCTGCATCCTGCTCCTCGATCGAAACATACTGCAACATCATGATCCTCTTGACCACACAGTCCCGTAGATGATGGTAACGGATATCTATATGCTTGGACCTGTCATGAAACACTAGATTCTCAGAGATTTTTATGCAACTCTGATTATCACAGTATATCATTGTAGGATCCATCATCTAACCAAACAATCCCACTAGAATCTTCCACATCCAAATGGCCTCGCATGCTGCCTGACTGGCAGCCATGTATTCAGCCTCTGTTGAGCTAAGTGCAACTGATCTTTGTTTCCTGCTATACCAAGAAACTACAGCTGAACCAAGGTTGAAGATTCCTCCAGAAGTGCTCTTCCAATCTAATGGACTACCAACCCAATCTACATCGGTGAAGCCTTGTAGCTTCACTCCCTCTATCTATTTGTACCACAATCTGTATTGTGTAGTGCCTCTGAGATATCTCAGCACATGCTTTGCTGCCTTCCAAAACAGCTTAGTAGGTTGAACCATAGCTTGACTCAGCTGATTCACTGCAAAGCATAAGTCAGGTCGTGTGTTCACCAAATACATAAGTGAACCCACCAGCTGTCGATAAACAGTAGCAGCTACTACCTCACCTGAAGTTGCATCCTCCTTCCTCCAGTTCCTAGCTAGAGGAGTTTGCATGGGTTTGCACTTCTCCATGTGAAAGCACTTGAGTATCTCATTGGAATACTTGCCTTGAGACACAAATACTTACCCATATTTCTGCCACACTTCCATGCCTAGAAAGTAGTGCATGAGGCCCATGTCCTTCATCTCAAACTCTCTTGCAAGGTCCTCCTTGCAAGACTTCATCAGTTGATCATCACTTGTCAAAATCAAATCATCGACATAAAGTACAATAATCAATGGCTTACCTTCTACCATGATGTGGTAAAGGTTCGCATCTGCTTCACTCTTGGTGAAGCCCAACCTAGTGAAATCGTTGTCGATCCTAGTATACCAAGCACGGGGTGCTTGCTTCAGCCCATACAGTGCTCGCTTGAGTCGACAAACATGCGACTCGCGATCAAAGGTCTCAAATCCTTTGGGTTTCTCAATGTATACCTCTTCCTCAATCTTCCCATTGAGGAACGGCGTCTTCACATCCTTGCTACAGGAGCAAAGGTCTCATCGTAGTCGATCCCCTCAACCTGTGAGAAACCTCGAGCAACAAACCTTGCCTTATGTTTCTCAACACTGCCATCAGCTGCCTGCTTTACCTTGTAAAGCCATTGGGAACTAACCACTGACTTGTCCCCAGGTCTAGGGACAACATCCTACACATTGTTCCGTATGATAGAATCGTACTCTTCTACCATTGCATCAACCCAGACTGGTTGCTGCACTGCCTCCTGAAAAGAAGAAGGTTCAGTCGCTACACACTCCCCAACCAGGGCCATGTAGCCAGTGTATCTCTCTAGAGATCTCCTATGTCTGCGTTGAGAGGATGGTTGCCCACATTCTCTCTCGCATCTAGCATCAATCTGTCAGCTTCCCGTGAGCGTTTCTGCCCATCTCTGGAAGACTCTCCTAGAATGGTGGTCTCCACTACTAGATCCTCTGCATGTGGATGATCCACATCATCAGGAGGCTCCTCCTCCTTTGGAACTAAAAGTTCCTCATCACCATGCAACTTGAGCTCCCTCTCAAGTGACACTCGCATGGCTCTCTGCTCGTCGAACTTCAGATCCCTGCGCACTATGGTCCTCTGACTGGCAGGCAGAAACACACGATAGTTGTGGGGTGTATCTGTGTACCCCACAAGTATCCCCAACTCAGTTGTTGGGTCTAGCTTCTTCCGAGCATCTTTGGTCACATGACAATAAACTGATGATCCAAAGATGCGGAAGTGACTCACATCTGGTCGCTTCCCCAAAAAAGCCTCCATAGGTGTCTTCATCCCCAAAATACGATGAGGACTTATGTTCTAAAGGTACACTATTGTATTGCATGCCTCAACCCACAGATGAAGTGGTAGGCTTTGGTCATGCAACATTGCTCGAGTTTCTCCCACAATAGATCTGTTTTTCCTTTTAGCCACCCCATTCTTTTGTGGGTTATGAGGTGCCGTAAATTCCTGTTTAATTCCTTCTGCAACACAGAAGTCTTTAAACTACTGGGAAACATACTCTCCACCATTGTCGCTACACAAGGCTTTTACTTTCTTTCCAGATTCTTTCTCTGCCAAGGCTTTAAACTCACAAAACCTCAAGAAGGTCTAATCCTTCTTTTGCATAAAGTAGATCCAACATCTACGAGAAAAATCATCAATAAAAATAACATAGTACCTTTTCTTAGTGTTGGAGGCTGTAGAGAATGGTCCACATACATTTGAGTGAACTCGCTCCAAGATTTCTCCAGCCCTACCATCTCGATCCTAAGAGGAAGCTTTTGCATACTTACCCAGGGTGCATCCTTTGCATGTATCTGTTTGCTCCAGTTTTCCCTTGGGTAAGCCGGTAGAAATTTGCTGCATGATCTTCAAGGCCCCATGATGCAAGTGGCCTAGTCTTCTATGCCACAGCTCGCCAACATCTTGGCTTCGCACCACCTCTGCTCTGTAACTCAGTGCAGCACAGTCATCTACCTCCAGCTTGTAGAGATTCTTTACTCGAATCCCAATTTGCTTGGTCTGTCCGGTGCTGATATGCCTTAGGAAAACTTTTCCTTTACTAAAGACTACATCATAGCCTTTATCTTCTAGCATAGCAACAAACACAAGATTCTTTTTCAAACCTGGTACATACGTAATAGTAGATAGGGTGAGAGGAGCACCATGCTCCCTCTAAAACACAATTGTACCTTCACCTGAGACATAGTACTTTCCATCATCGCCCATCTCGATCCGCATCTGGAGATCCTTCTCCTCCAATGTACTGAAAAGATTCTTGTCACCCGACATGTGGAAAGAAGCTCCACTATCCAGGTACCAAACACATCCCACCATGGATGAAACCATGCATGCGATAAGCGAGAAATCCAGCTCAAACTGTGAGGCTAATGCATCACCATTAGATCCCTTGGAGGAACCCTTCTTGGATTTCTTTTGTGGACAATTCATTGCATAATGGCCCACTTCATGACAGTGAAAGCATCACACTTTCAACTTGTCAACCTTCTTCCCACCATGAGAAGATTTGGATTGGGATGCCTTCCCTTTCCCTTTCTTAGCTTTACTCACTAAAGCTAGATTTTCTTCATCATCTTGTTTTGATGAAGATCCATCCCTGGTGCTTCGCCTTATCTCCTCCTGCATCAGATCCGACCAAAGTCGTTCCCAATCTGGCAGTTTCTCTCTTCCATTAACTGAGTCCTGGTAGCTATGCCAGCTCTTAGGAAGACCGAGGAGTGCAAGACTCACCATGTCATCATCAGCAGTCACGATCCCTACGCTTCCAAGCTCATCCCTGCAGGTGGTGAGCTTGTTCAGGAACGTAGAGATTGTGTCGCCCTTTTCGCACTTGATCTTTCGAAGTTTATCTTTCAGCGCCAGCTTCCTTTGATCGCTGTTATTCTAATAAAGATATTTCAATGTTTTCCACATCGAAAACAGAGTCTACTTCCCATGGAGGCTCGAGACAATGTGATCTCGAACTCCCTCCAGGATGATTCTTCTTGCTCTAGCTACACACTTTTTCCATTCCGCCAGTTGAGTAGCATCAGTCGGATTTTGGACTTCTTGATCATTGAAGTCCTTTAGACTGTTATCTTCTAATACTGCCTCCATGTGATCCTTCCAGGCTATATAATTCGAACTTCCATCAAGGTCATATTCGAGTCTTAAACCACCGAACGCCATCTGTGAAATAGGTGTGATAAGAACTCAACTCAATATTCAGAAACCAAACTTCGAACTTCCCCTGCTTGTATATTGTTATTCCTTGATCACCTTTGCTCTGATACCATGTAGAAATTTCCACTGTAGATCACCTGGTAATGCAATGTACTAAAGCAAAACACTTGATCTACTTCTACAAACAATTTAGCAGAAGCTTAATCGAACATGAGCAACATCAACCAAGAACAGATATAACTGAGAATGAGAAGTAATCAACCATAACAAAGAAGATATAACACTGGGGAAAGCACCAACCTAAAACCCTAACTTTGTATTATCATACAAGTGGAAATCTTGTTCAAGTTACAAAAAGAATCAGCTCTCAAGCTATCCTGCTCTCTTTGTAATCAAACAATACAGCTCACAGACTCAATAGACATAGAATATATCTTCCTCAAGCCCTACAAGCCTCCTATTTCCTTGTGCAGTTTTGATTGGGGTCCAATGGTGTCACATATGTGAATTGGCCTCATCACACTCACTGTTACCTCTGGTCCAACTGCGCAATCCTTAAGGAATAATATTCCTTCTACATGCAAGGAATACTCACAATGGAATATTCTAGCAACTGATAGTACATTGTCCCTCCATCTGATCTCAACTGGGTCTCTGATTGAACTGACATGCATGAGTTATCCATGAGGGAATACTCAATTATCTGAAATACAGTAGTTACATGCATGCAAGCATTAACTAACTGAACTCTCATTAATTTAACAAATTGTTAAATTAATCTAACTGGACTTGACTCAGTTAACTGAGCCAACTAATTACAACTCAATATTACAACTCACTCTTATCTCTTTAACTGATGGATAAATCCCTCAATCAAAGGAGAAACTGTTGCATGTCCTCACATAGACTTCATGTTCATAATTCCTTAACTAATTAACTCAAGATGAATTAATTAATCAATTTACAAATAGTTGTTAACATCAAATTCGAATTTTACTTCCTATGTTTAGTCCAGGGACTGACTAAAATAAGAAGGGATCCCGAAATGCTATTTTTAGAAAAGCTATTTTTAGCACTTTCACTTTTCACCCATTGTTGCTAAGATCCACAATGGCTGAACTGCTATTTATAGCCGGGCTATTTATAACAGTGTTATTTTTAGCATTTCTTGTTGCACATTTCAACATTATTTATGTTAAATTGCTCATAAAATTAACATAAAAACTCATCAATTCACTTGCAAAAATTCAGGAATCCTTAAGCACAATGAAAGAATATTGTTTCTAATATGAGGATGATCTTAGCACTGCAATCTAATATTCTAAATCAGATCAAATGTGAACCACCTTCTCCAATGTTTCTTTGCCAGTTTGAATTTTTGAGTTGAATATGGGACATTTGATGAGTAGTTGCATGATTTCTTCTTGGGTTGAGCCAATCTTATCAAGAGCATCCCTAATTCTTGAATCTTCATGGTCTCCCATTAGTTATTCTTCTTTACCTTCTTGTTCTTTAGGAATGTCCTCCAAATATCTTTTAGTATTATGTCTTCTTCCTTGGCTTCCAGCTCTTCGCCCTTTCCAACAAATGGAAATGCCTCATGGTGTTCCTTTGGCTTTTCTTGGCATCACATCCCATAGTTGGCCAAGAATGTGGCTTTGATACCACTGTAAGATTCGTGAGATTCTTCCAGACTCTTTAATGCCCAACCTTTTTATTTTATTTTATTTTAATTGAAGTTAGGGTAATCATTTAATAAAGTGTTCAAGTGTATAGGCCAAATAACCATACAATGGACTATAATGAAATGGCATAAAAATTTATTTGACTATGGAAACCCACTACCCCAATCCACCAATGGAAAAATTATATGACATTAACCACTGAAAATATCACCAGATCAGATGAACATTCAAATGGCTAGGTTTATGATGTGTTTAATCCTCTTACACCAAACAAGGGATCGACCTTAGTTGGGTGTTGCGACAGATTTACTAAATAAGGGCATCGTTGTCTTACCTCTAGTGACATATGGAGAACCTTTGGCCTTGACAACGACATAGAGTATCTAAATGGCCTCTCATCCCTCCCCTTTGGTGCTTCAGGGCTACACAAATTAATGGATTGGCTTTTGGCCTTTGCAACCCATCTTTATGTATGGAACAACCCTTGATTCATATGTTATGGCTATGTGGCCCTCACAACAGAGAAACCTGCTTCGGTGGGTTAACGTCCATTAATAAAGCACGATGGCTCCACCCTACAATGACTAGAGTGATCGAAATCTTTATAAATGTCGACATTTTGCAACATTATGCATTCCTCAGCGATGGGTTCATGACCTTCCCAACATGTATGGTATTTCTGCCCCTCCCCAACATGGTTGTGGTGTATTTATGGCTCTGCATCCCTCAACATATTAGATCTTAGATCCAACCCCTGTGTAATTGGTCAACGTGATAATCTGCCAACGAAATATTTTTGTAGTGACAGTGAACATGAAAAACTTCACTACGATTAACCTTGCCACCTTTTTTTATGATTTTAACCCCTGGCACAATAATAATAATGGATTTGTTGCTTAAATAAAAACAAAGGATTCAGTCTCTAAATAAGATCTGGATCTCAAGCTTCGCAACTTACATGGACAAATCTAATTTCCCTTCCATCAAATCAAACATATGGGAGGAATCAAACTAGTTAGGGTGGTATCGAGTACCACCAAATTTGGGTTGTTAACTAAGGTGAGACTAAATACCACCAAAGCTAGCCTGAGTATCTTACCTGAGACCCTCACTTATGGAAAACTTGCCTAAGCTTCCAAATCAAATGCCAAGAAATAAAATGTAAATTCCATGCCTTCCCTTCCTCCTTCCTTCTTCTTTTTATAGCTTTCGATTGGGTTGTTTCCAAGTTTCTAGACTTGGCCCTACTACCATTGGTGAATACCACTCACAAATAACATAAACAAATACCTTGGGAAAGTACCACATCCTACCTAATTATTTATTAAAATGCCTTATTTTTCCCTTTTTTATTTTAAATCAAGGGTTCCCTTCTTCATAAACTCCCCTTATTTCTAGCCTAAGGGAACAAAGGCCTAGTAAGGGTGATATCTTCAGGAAATAAGTTGGTTGGGGATATTACACCTATAGAGGATGAACCTTGGTCTATGTATTCTATGTTGTTTTAGGTTTTTGCATAGTTTTTTATAATTATCTCAACATTAAATACATTTTTTCATATTGCATCAAATTTCTATTCCATCTTATTCAACTTTTGGATGATAACTTGCTAATGATTAGCTTTATCCTCCATCATATAAGCTATAAAGGACTTAGTCATCCAATAGAGCTTAATAGGTTTGAAGATATTGGTATTTGTTGTTTTGGAGTAGTCCAAATCTAGGACTCATTCTTTAAACTCAACTTCTTACTATTCCCTAGAGATTTTCTATATTTTCCTCTCAATGATCAACTTCATTGTGACCACCTTAGCTTTGGTTTCTACAGGGAATTTCCAATGAAAATCTAAGATTGATTTCATGATTAGGGTTCTAGCTATGTGTTGTGGAGTTTGTAGGAGTAACATTTCTACCCAAAAAAAAAAAAAAATCTCTATATATGTATCATTTATTACTAGCTCATTTGCCATAACATAAGATTGGCCGCAAAAGCATAGTCATCACAAATAATTCTTCAAGGTTTATAGGCATATGTTTTTTTTTCTTTCTCTTAAGTACATGGTATAAAGCACAGAGTTTGTACCAACTGAGAACATTGATGCACAAGATGTTAGTTCAAGGTTTTAAGGACTGTATTGATGTGATAATAGATTGGGTTTTGATTACATTATGGCATAACTTTATAATGTTTAGTTATCTTTTGGTAAATGGGTGATCAATCGACTTGGGTGCCAGTTAGCCTCGATTATTTCACCCAACTACCACAGCTCATTGGAATTCTCCCAACACTAACTTGTACTATTTGTGCATTGCTCCTCCATCGATCTCACGAGGGCTAGATCCAATAGTCCTTGTTCTTGGGCAGTTTTGGTAACTACTTGCCTCTTCCTAGCCGGATTGTTCGTCATTTGCGTTATGCATGGTATGGAGAATGGGCTCTGCTACAAACACTTATTGATTGGGACTTTTCTTTTCCCATTTTCCAAGTAACCAACACTAACCCTCTATGTTTGATAGCAATTTGAGCTTTATCTCCTTATTTGCTAGCATATGTTCTTTCTAACAGACATTTATTTGTCCTAGGGTTTTAGGCAAGTTGAACTCAAGACAACATGAGGTGTCTCCTAGAGCGCAAGTTATATAGAAAGCCTCCACTTACCAAAAGGTGATTATGGATAATCGTTTCATGATCTTGTACGCTCTGAGAGCAGTTCTAATTATGTTGTGTTTTTTGATGTTTTGTTTCTTCTTTTTTTCGTGTAGGTATGGCTTTGATTTTCATTATTTAGGGTTCTTCCTTATTTTTAACATTATTTCTTTGAAATAGCCATATATGGTTTTCCTTCTTGGACAGATGGGTATACAATTTGGTCATTTGACCCTTTTCGTCACTTCTTTCTTTTGCTCTCGAATATGCTGGAAGTATGAGCAACAACTAACTTCGATGCAACTTCCTCCTTTCTAGGTTACATGAATCTTGGTCGTCTCTATTGCGAGATCCTGTCGTTGTTGATTTTCCTTTTTTCAAAATATTTACAGTATTTATCGTAGGGTTTGGGCATGTTGAAGTAACAGGTCTAAGAACCCATTCTGAGCCGTTGTAAATTTGTTTAGGATTTGTAACACCATCCTCCAACACTTACCCAAGTTTACTAGTCCACTAGGGTAAATATGTGACGAAGAGTTACTATTGTATTATTCAACCTCCTAGATCACCTTAAGGTAGTGGAATCAACAAAACAAAACCTTACTGACCTTCCTCAAGTGCTACGGGATGACCAAGGGCTAAACCACCCTTCCAAGTGTCCAAACTCTGAGTTAAATTGCCTTTTCATTGATCTAGACTCCTATTTGCATGCACAATCTTGCATCCATGTGACTATAGGCCTCCATTCGCATGCATAACTATTGCAAGGGTGCAACTGCAATCTTTTTCAACTAATTATGTGCCTGTAGGGATAGACTCCAAGTCACTGCCCAAAACTTGATGAAAAGTTCCAAAATGATAAATGACATAAATACAAAGCTTCTAACACAAAACTTGATCAAGGAATTGACCTAACTAGACCTAACCATGACAAAAAAAATCATCAAACACATCATGAACATGTAATGTATAGGTCATAAATACACATCTAAACATAGGGGTCTCATATTTATGTGATAATCATAAAGAAGGTTTGATGCCCTCTCATAATAACTGCATATCATCTATTAGGTCATACATTAATTATTCATCCATTTACTAATAAAAACATGATGAAGGCCATAACTCAATTCTGTCATAAAACCATGCTTATGACCAACCTATAACCAAATTAGTCATAATGATAGGACAACCATTAAAATCACATAATAACAAGCACATTTACTCATCTAGTACAAGAGGAAAAAAGATCTTATTAACATATGAAAAAGCCAACCAAGTCAGGGACTTCCACGTACCACCTGACTATAGATTGGGCTGAACCAAATCTTTCTTTCAACCAATCACCCCCATGCCATATTCCAAGCATGAATGTGGAACTTACAACAAAAAAACTAGGGATTCTAAAGCCTTTACCGCAATCCATCAAGGTATTCCTAGGTCCAAGCCCTCATATATACAACCATACTTTACCGTAATCCCACCAAGGGATTCCTCGGCCCAAACAAGAAACATACATTACCAAGCTTTATCGTAATCCCATCACATACGGGTACAGGGATCACTAGGCCTATACAAGCATGGATACCTCCAGATCTCTCCACCTAAACCATGGGGAATTAGTCTACCTCCACCCTTTAGGCTTTACCATGTATCTCGTCATTCACCGGTCGAGGATTCCTAGGCCCAACGAGGGTATACAAAATCAGGCTTTATCGCAATACTATTGGGGGATTCCTAGGCCCAAACAAGAAACAAACACTACCAAGCTTTATTGCAATCCCACCTTCACGGATCCGGGGATTCCCGAGGCCTTGTGTTTCCTCCTAAGACCACCCCACTCAGTTTTGAAACCATCCAGAAATCTAGCTCAACCAAATAAGAGAAACCCCATCACACCATGGCTATCTGGAAATGGAAAGGCAAGGTTGAAAACCACTGTCACACCTGGCAAAACCCATGCCAATGACAACAAGAGAACTAAATACACACATGCATGTAGCATGCATGCCAAAACTGGCAAGGAAATCACACATGCAACTCGATCCTTGCAAGTAATCCCATTGTAGCAGCGTGATCCAATTCTACCTTGCTTGATCTTTACTTTCCTTTGCCTTATTTGTCCTTCCTTTTCTTTCCTTGCTCCAATGCTAGAGTGCTCCAAAAATTCTCTAAGTTTGCAAGAGTATGTGAGAGAGAGAATAGAGAGAGAGCCCCAAGCTAAAACTAGCAAAAAATGTTGTGAATTGATCCTCGGAAGCCTTTTTATCCATGAGGCTTATATTTTCTTCATTTTCCATTATTTTCCTTCATTTTCCTCCTCACATGAAACCTGTGACCTTTCACCTTCCTTTTCTCCTATTTTCCTTTATTTTCATAAATAAATGTCAATTAATGCCTCTTGCCTTTTCAAAACCTTTGCCATTGCCTTTTCCATTTTCCCCTTAGCCATATTAAACCAAATGAACACCCACTAGGATGTTTTTCCCAACATTTAGCTTGGAATACGTGTCCAATGACCTTGGTCTTATTTTTCCTTGTGACTCTAGGGAAAACCAAGCATCTTAACCCAAAGGTTTTGAGACTTGGGTTTCTCCAAAAATGGATTGAAACCCACATGTTATCTTTGTAGCCAATGGTAACCATGACCAATAACCCAATGCTTCTTGTAAATCACGTCTAGGTCTCCTTTGTCCTAAAAATGGAAGTGGAGTTAGTTATTCAGCAAGGAGACTGACACTAGGGGTATAGTTGATCAAAGGTTTCCAGTGTTGTGTTACTAAATTTTGGATTTGTGCCTTGCTATGAGCCATGTAAAATAATTTAGCCACCAACACTCTAGACATCAGACTGGTAACCCTTCTCATGTCAACATCACTTCCCACGGTGAGTGTGTGCTTCACTTCACGGGTTTTTAGAGCTTTACGGGGCCTTTTGTTCCTCACCAATGTCCCTCGTGTCTTTGAAGGGTGATGGAAAGGAACACATGCCTATTTTGGTTGGGACTCCCAGATACCTGCCCCTAACTAGCCCAAACCCCATATTGGGGGTTATCAGAAACCCCAAGCTCCATCTGCACTATTGTGCTAAGGTTTGTCAGAAACCCTAGGCTTAGGAAGTGGGAAATATGATTTAGAAATTTTCCTCCTATACAACGTCTCTCATATAAAAGAGGAACTTATACTTGCTAAGGTATCAATGCCCTTTAGTACCAACCCTGTAGCCATGTTTCTAGAAGTGAAACCCTAATTATGCAAAAGATATAATGATAATGATAAAGATAATGCAGATACAACCATAAAACCCGACTCTTATCTTAAACTCACAACACCTACCATATGCTTTAGATTTCGTTACCCAAAATATAGTGAACCCGAAAAATCAAAAGTTCTTAAGCCCCAAAACCCCAGAAAAGCAGGGAAGATATATCATGACGATAATAAAACACTAATTATGAGCTTGGTCGATCTTCTTGCCTCACACCCATTTCATCTGTGCTTCATCTGTAATTGCACTTGTTTTCCTGCATCAAACAAGAACACATGCTGAGCTCCATTCACCTATCACTACGAATCCTAAGTTGTTTCCAACCAACCACCCTATATCCTTCTTAAAATAAATAGTCCCAATTCCTCCCTTTTCACATTCTATAACTCTACCTAATATATGATTTGTTTCCAACCAACCACCCTATATTCTTCTTAAACTAAACAGTCCCCAAGTCCTCCCCTTTTCAAATTTTATAACTCTACCCATTGTACCTAGTATCTCCATTTGGTGTCATCATCAAAGGGTGTCAGTGGATGATGATCTGACACAGTTCCAAATCACCATTAATCTTAGCAACGACAACTAATATTTTTGGAGCTATAACTCCATTAATGCACTGGGGCATTATATGCCAACCCTTAGATTTTGTACTTGCCTAAATCTAAGGGTTGGCATATACTACCCCAATGCATTCATGGAGCTATAGCTCCAAAAATATTGATAGCCCTTAGCAACACGGACTGTGTCCTCTATTATTGACAAAACTAATAATGTGATGTGTTGATGAACCAAAACATTGAATTCTTCAATGTTATCACCTTTTAATAATGTTGTAGGTTATTATACCAGCGCATAGGCAGGTTATATTGTAATCAATTTTAGTCAAAATGCTTGACTTTCAATTAGTTTTGAAAATTTAAAACAAATTTTATAATGTTTATTAAAGTTTTGAAAAAAAACAAATATTAAACTGAATATTTTGCAAATAAAAAATAAAATTTGAAATTTTTTAAATTTAAATTTCTATTTTTTCATTACTTCATATAGACAAAAAGACTAATTTTATGGGGTTATAAACAGAATTTGTAAAAAATAAAATTTATTAAAAAAATAAAAATAAAAATTATATATCACCAAATGTCATAGTAGTACACACATCACATCTCAATATTTATGAAATTTTAATACATTCATCAAATCAACCTTATAAAATAAGGTAAATAGATGATAAACAAAGTTAATAACTTTTCAATATTATTTTAATGACATGGAAAAAAATCTCTGATATTTGAATAATACCTTCATAGTTAAATATATGCATAAGAATGAGATTTGGAAATAGTATTAGTTGTTGTTTTTATTTTTATAAAATTAAGTGCTTTTCAATAACAAGTTAATGATTTGACTTTGATGATTAGGGTGTTCTACCAATATAAACTTTCGGCTGGAGCTAACCAGCGATATATTGGGTATTTAATGCTCTCAGAGCAGCACGCAACTTAGCCCGATAACACGGGAGCGGGCAAATATTATTTAATGCCGAATTTGCCCGCTCCCGTGTTATTGCATTAAGTCGCGTGCTGCTCTGAAGGCATTAAATACCCAATATATGGCTGGTTAGCTCTTTCCTAAACTTTCTAGTAACATTCATGGCAGCATGGCATCAACTTTATTGGCAAATTGGAAAAGTGACATGCATAGCCGATTTCTAAATCAAATAAGCATTTAACTCTCATTTTTCTAAAACCTCATCTCTCGTAAACATCTTATCAAAGTGTGTGAATGGAGAAACGAGTTCGAATTCAAAATTAATAAAAAATCATTAAACAATGAACGTAACTCTCCTAATCACCGCCTACTGAAATTTAAAAAAAAAATAAACGAGACGCTCACAACAATGCAAAGGTTCATAAATCCAAGTTTGATTTTATTTGATAAACATGACCCTACATTAATGTAGAAGTTTGCAATTCGTCACAAATAATTTCTTGCTTTAGAATTTACATTTTGGTAATGTTTCCATTCCACTTCTATATAGTAGGTATTTTTATATGATTTACGTATTAAATTGTAAAAACAAAAAATAGAAGCTAATTTTATATAAATTAGGTTAAAATCTAGTAATATTATTGTAATTTTGAAAGTTTTTAAAACTAGCATTTGTACCACATGTTGCAAAAGAAACATCGTAATGTAATGGCATAAGAAACAATAACATAGAAGAAAGAAGTCAAAATTTTATGCAATTTTGTTTCTTTACTAGTGTTTTTTTTATCATATGTTATGTTTCAGGAAAAAAATTCCGCCTCACCCCCGCATCCCAACAAGCCCAAGGGGTGAGGGCCGATTCCTGGAATCGACCCTCACACCCTAGGCTGTCTGGGTCGTGGGGGCGGGGGCTGGAGGGGGGCTACACATAGTTCAAGCAACAATAAAATACTGAATACATCCTATATTATAGGCTAATGTGTTTGGTCATATATTTGTCCCAATTTCATTCTCTTCCTTAAATTTTTTTTGGGATATCTCTGCGAATGAGCATCTTGTAGTATGTATGTTTCCACGGGAATTAACACATTGGTGTTGCGAACTTCTGGAATCCTGTGTGCATTTTCTGAAGAGCCCGACATTCCGGGTGAACACTTCACCAAAGCTGCTATTATTGTATTTATGTCTAGTGTTGGTATGAGATTAAGCTCTAAGAGCTAGAAAGCAAGGACATGGTGTAGAGGGAGAAGCTCCTGAACAAGAGTAGAGGGGGGAACTCCTAGAACATCGAGGGACAATTCGTAAAGCACAGGTATTCATTTCTAAGTCGTTTGATAGTTGAATCAAATTGGCCAACAATTCAATAGCGTAGGATGGATGAGGTAGTGAAAATTTGATTTCCTATATCAGCAGCAATTGCCATATCTAATTCTTTGGTTTCATTTTAGTGGTATTAATTATTTATAGACTTTTTGCATATAAATGCAATGGGTTTGTTTATTGATTTCTTGTTTCCAACTTTTCTTCAACTACATAAAAACTTTGCAAAGCTCTCCGTGCAAAGAGTGGAATAATATTCTACAAGGCATACAAGATAGAGTGTAGTTCCTTTTAATTATGATTTGATTTCTTTAAATTAACAACAATTGTAATTTCTTAGCACTTCATGAATTTTTTCTAGGATTTTATGGGCTAATAGTGCTTGCTTTATATGTTTTTGCTTACAATGGCTCTATTAGCAGATAGAAAAGATAGAGGATTGAGCGCTGAGTGAGCACTATGGCAAAGAGTGAGCACTATTTCTATGGAGCAAATTTTTAATGATTTTAACGTACTATGTTCCTTAATATTTTATGGTTTGCTTGTGTTGTAGTTGATAGCATTTATTTGGAGTAAAAAATATAAAAGTTATTTTAATTTTTTTACTAAATAAATAAATAAAATTATGTGCTAATAGTGCTTGCTTTATTTGTTTTTGCTTACAATGGCTCAGATAGAAAAGATAGAGGACTGAGTGCAAAGGGTTGAGTGAGCACTATGGCAAAGAAATGAGTGAGCATTATTACTATGAAGCAAATTTTTAATGATTTTAACATACTAACGTACTATGTTCCTTAATATTTTCTAGTTTTCTTGTGTTGTAGTTTTTTTTTCACATAAACAGTTATGAGCTTTCATTAATGGGCGGCCAAAAGCCATAAATTCGGTTACAAAGGTGGGGTAGATTTTCTGCATGACTTTTCAGCCAGCGAACTATGCCACCTACTCTTAATAGGCTCTTCTTTTTATATTTAACAAAGTGTGTTTTTGCTGCTAAATTCCCAAGGTGAAAGATACAAATAAACTGATGAAGAAGGAGACAAAAAAACATTTCACTTTAGGGAATTGGATCCCAAATAATTTCGTTGTCTCTGAGAAGGGAACCAACGTCTAGTTGAGCTGCCTTGTTGCCTCGTTGTCTGCTTCTTTGTTGTTTGTTCTCAAGACATGGAAGTACTTCAGCTTCATGGACTTTGGCATACCTTTGATCCTTGAAATTATCCTTGCAAGCTGCAGATCTGCTGAGTTGGAATTGTTCGCCAAGGCTTGGATGATCACCTGGGAATCTCCAAAGACATTTGCCTCCTTACAGCCCAGTTCCTTGAGGAATTTGGTTCCTTGAAAGAGAGCCATTGCTTCCGCTTGCATTCTTGTGGAGTGACCTAATCCCCAAGCAAATCTATGCACAGTTGTTCCGTTTGGATTCATGATAATACCTCTGACTCCCGCAGTACCTGGGTTCCCTTTAGTAGCCCCATCGAAGAAGAGAGATGGAAGGGTTTGATTGGACATCCAGATTTGGAATTCATGTTCATTTTTTTTATTTGCCAGTCTTTGCAAGGAGAAGGAGAGCTGTTTGCTTTTGGGAATTTGAAGTTAAGAGCAGATCCTAGTTCTATGTCCTGCTGGTTTAAGTTTGTGTCGTCCCCTTTATCTTCCAAACACTCAACTAGCTGGCATTTTGCTGTGTTTGCCACTAATCTAAAATCCTGTTCCTTATTTTGAAAAATCCTTCAATTCCTTTCCAACCATACTTGCCAACTGATGAACTTTGGTAAAGCACTCCATGCTGATCTGACTGTTTTATTTTTTGGAGGACAGCCTAGGTATTTGGTCATCCAACTCGCAAATAATTCTGGGACTGATGTTGGGAAGGTGAATTTATGATTCCAGGAGGCTAGGAGCTCCTGCCATATAGAGGTTGCGAATGTGCATTCAATCATGATGTGGGGAGAAGATTCTGAATTTTCATTACATAGAGAGCATCTAGACGGCCCATAGAAGCCCCTTTTCTGAATTTTGTCTTCAGTTAATATTTTCTGGTGACAGAGGAGCCAGCAGAAGTGATCAACCTTGGGGATTGAAGGAGTTCTCCAAATGCCAATCCAAGGAACAGGGTTGGGAGGCACGTGGGGCCTCTCGAGGCATTTGGCGTAGCCCTGGGCTACTGAGTAGCCTATTCGACTTGTTCCCCAGCCTTTCACATCATGCTTTTTTTTTTAGATGGAGCGAGCCCATGCAAATGCGTGATTAGCATATTCAGGTCAAGGCGTAGATAGGAAGGAACTACGAGCTGCTTCCAACCCAACCACGCATTTTCCTCCCATGTTGAAAGATCCCACTGTGTATTTATGTTGGCTTCTGACGTCCAGCGCTGCAATTCAGGCATGCTCCTTGCATCTGCCAGTGGGGGTCTATTAAGGATGTTGTCATTCCAAATATGTATGCGCTTTCCGTTGCCTGGAATCCAGAATGCATGATTCCTTATCAACGAGCTGGTTTTGCTGATGAACTTGCTGAAAGGAGAGTTGAATTTGTTCTTGGGCTGATCTAGACATCTAGTCCTCAGTCCTCTGAATTATTTTCTCCATAACGCAATTTTCACCCAGCCAGGATTTGGAGCTATGATTTTCCAAATTATTTTGGCTCCCATGGCTAAGTTTTGGGCATTGAGATCTTTAAAATTCAAACCTCCCTCCTGAAATGGTCTGGTGACTGTATCCCAATTTACCAAAGAAATTATTTTCTCGTTTTATTTACCTCCCTTCTAGAAAAAAATTCTGATTAAGTCCTCCATCTTTTTTATGATTCCTACAGGTGCCAATAGGACTGAGAATTTAAATAGGGGAAGACTACTGAGCATTGATTTCCCTGCTATGTTTAACCAGGAGGACCCCCAGGCCTGCAATTTTAATTTAAATTTGTCTAACTGTGGCAGCGAGTCTTTACTCAATGCCCTTGAATGAAAGATGGGCAATCCCAGGTACTTGAAAGAAGACCATGAGACTGAGATTGCAAAACCCAGGCAGCGAGCAATGGAGCTCGCAGTTGAGGCAGGAATGTTCCAGCTGTAGATGTGGCATTTGGCATTGTTTAGAACATTGCTCGAGACCTTACAATATTCTTCCAGGACTTCCTTGAATTTGGACGTTGAGGGTGTTGCGGCCCCCAGAAAAATAGTGTCATCCGCGAAGAGGGTGTGATTGATGCTTTTGACCCCTCTAGCTATACACAGGCCAGCTATGTCTTGATCTTGTTGTTTTCGTTGTAGATAGAAACTGAGAACAGAGGCCTGAAGAACAAAAAGAAGAGGTGACAGGGGGCACCCCTACCTCAGCCCTCTAGTGGCTTTGAAGAAGTCAGCTGCCCTTCCATTCACCAATGGAGCTATCCATGGCTCTGAGATGAAGGCTCTAATCCACTTGATAAATCTTGGACCGAACCCCATTTTTTTCAAAACCTCAAACAAAAAGCTATGTCTAACGCGATCAAAAGCATTTGCAAGATCTAGTTTGACAACCATACCTTTTTCCTTTCTGTGAAGACTGGAATGGATCACCTCTTGAACCAGCACGAAATTGTCCACCAGATAAATCCACCTTGATTGTCCCGGATGATTTTGGGGAGGATCCTTTTCAACCTATTGGCTATCACTTTAGTTATGACTTTGTACCCAATATTTCATAGGGAAATTGGACGAAATCTGCTGAAAGAGTTTGCTCCTTTCTCTTTGGGAATGAGGACGAGAAAGGTTGAGTTTGTATAGCCACCTATCTTTTGGCAATCTTGAGATTTCTATATCATTTTGTAGAATTCCTTCTCTACAATCTACCAACAGGCCTGGAGAAACCTGGGCGTGAAACCATCTGGCCCCGGGGCTTTGTCCGGGTCCATTGAAAAGAGGGCTTCCTTAACTTCCTTTAGCGTGATTTTGGCTTCAAGAGACTGATTCATTTTAGAGGTGATCATATTAGGGACTGCGTCCAACAGGGCAGCGTTGAATTCAGCTCCTGATTCTTCTCTATACAGCTGTTCAAAATGGTCTGTAGCTGCCTTTTTTATGCTGATAAAATCCTTCAAAACGTGGTTGTCTTCTTTTATTTCATTGATGGAGTTGCGGCCTTTCCTCGCTTGGGCTTGTTTGTGGAAGAATGAGGAGTTTCTATCTCCAGATTTGAACCAGAGGTTCCTAGACTTGAGCCTCCAGAATTCTTCCTCTGCCAGACAGGCCTTGTGGAAGCTTTGTTGCATTTTGGCCTCCTTTTCCAACTCATCCTTAGTGATTTCAGTTGTTTCAATATGCAGGTGCTGTCTTTCTAACTCACTTTGAATTTTTTTCCTTTCTGCTGCAGGGTTTGGCAGGGTCTTGGCCCAATTTTTCAGCATGTTTTTAACTCTTCTGAGTTTTTCCTCCCACACAAAAAACGTTGATCCATTCCATAAAATCCTTTTCTTTGATCCACAGGGAGCTGAATTTGAAAGGAATAGGCCCCAGGTCTTTAGGGGTCAACAGCTCAAGGCTGATGGGCTTATGGTCTGATATGTTGCTGTGGAGGATATGCGATCTGGCTTCCAAACCAAGGAGCAGAAAGGAACTTTGCACCAAGAATCTGTCCAGTCTTGCCGCTATGTGACCTGGGCCAACCCTTTTGTTTGACCACGTGTACTTGCCAATAGCCGGCTTAATATCTATCGGGTCCCAATCCTGCATGAGATCTTCTACTGATTCTCTTGCCGAATCTCTAACAATGTTGCCTCCTCTTTTTTTTGATGAGAGGACGGTGAGGTTCAGGTCTCTGGATATGATAATGTTCTCCAAGTTTTCTAGATCTGCCAAACTTTTGATGGAGTCCCAGCATAAGTTTTTTTCACCTGCATTGTTAGGAGCATATACATTGACCAGACAAATACTTTCCTTAGATTCTAGGTGTTGTAGTTTTAACAAAATCCAATGGGTATTCAGGGACTCAGAGATTAGAGAGAACTTATTTGGATTCCAGAGCAACCCAAGTCCTCCCGATGCTCCATGGGCAGAGGTTGCTTTTGCTCCGTCTTTTTTCCAAAATTTTCTGCTTGTTTGGAGGAAAATTGAGTCCTCCAATTTAGTCTCCTGGATGAGTAGAATGTCCGGGGCTTCCAGTCTTACTAGACTATTCATAGCTTCTTCCTTGGCTTTGGAGCCCATTCCCCTACAATTCCAGGAGACTATCTTCATCATTTATTTTTACTGTGGTGAGCTCCCTTGGAGCTCTGGGTTTGGATCCTCTTCATCTTCGAGGTTTTAGCTAGGAGTTTCTCTAGCATTGGCTGGCTGCCCTGAAGCTTGTCTTTATATGTCTCTTGATCTATTTTTTCCTTTGTTGACATCCTTCCTCTCGTAGATCTTCTAGGGGTAGACTGTGATTCCCCTATCTCCCCTTCTTCCTCTGATTCCTTTGACTCTTGAGTTTCCTCTTCTTCTTCTGACAACTTCCCTTTGGATCTCTCTGGTACGCTTATGGATTTAGTCGGAGAGACTGCTTTCGGGATTTCTGTCTCTTGCGTGTTCATGATATCAGATCCGAGGATCTCAAATTTGTTCCCTTGGCTTTCCAAGGGTGGATTCTGAGCAGATCCCACTTGGGGGACTTTAGCATTAATGTTAGCATTCTTCCTGAGTGAAGTTTTGGATCTTTTTGCCTGGTTCCATCCTTCATCTTTCCCTTTTTCTTCTACCCCTTTGGTTGGGAAATCTCTGGCGAAGTGATCGTAGACTTGGCACTTCCGGCATTTGAACGGCAGCTGCTCATAGTCTAATTTTTGAACATGCATCCACAGACCTACCCTTATTTTGATGGCCTCTGGTAATCCGACCTCTAGATCTACCTCCACACAAATTCTGGCGCAGTCGTACTGATCTTTGCTGTTAGCCTTGTCTATGAATTTCCCGAGAGTGTTTCCGATATGTTTCAAAGAGTCCCAATTCCAGCAATGAACGGGAAGATTTGGGAGCCTTACCCACACCGGGACCGCAGAAGGCACATCCACCGCCGGATCGAAGTCTGGCGTCCATTTGTTTAGATACAGCCCTTGAGGGCCCATGAAATAGGGGCCATTTCTGAAGATGACATCCTTATCCTCTTTGTCAGTAAATTCAAATAAGAAATATCCTCTTCCAAGGAAGTAAGAGGTTACTTTGTTCTTTATCAGTGGAGCCCAGTTCCTAGCAACCCAGTTATCTGTTGATTTCGGGGAAGGCCATAGACCTGTAAACTGACTAACCAGAGCTCAATTCGCTAGAGATAATGCTACTTGAATTGGACCATCAGGAGGGAGGGCGATCTTAGGGATATCTTCTAGCTTTTTCACGAACTTGGCAACTTCCACGACTCTCTTCTTGGGCAGAGAGGCCAGCAAGGATCTGAAAGCTTCAGCGGCGGAAGGCGGAGAAGGGGAGGAAGACCCCTGGGGGGGAGCCGGCTCCTCCATGGAGGGCCAGCAGAACAAACCCTAGCCGACTGCAGCCAGAAGCAGGAGCCCTCTGCAGATCCGTCCGCAGGGATCGGAATAGGCAGAGAGCAGGCGCGCGCGCAGACTTCAGGTTCCGCGGGGTGCGGATCTCGCAGGATGCAGGGGGAGCCGAGCGCGCTGGTATCGCCTTCAAGTATTTAAGTTGTTTGTTAATAGACTTTGTAAAAAAAAAGGTCCTTATTAGTTTGCTTGTGTTGTAGTTGATAACATTTATTTGGAGTAAAAAATATAAAAGTTATTTTAAATTTTTTACTAAATAAATAAAAAAATAATGAAGAGTGTGAATGTTTTCTAAATTAATCATGGTGTATAGATTGCTAGAGTTTCTAGTGTTTTCTTTGTTTATTTCATATTGTTTCTAGAATGCTAGCATATAGACACTGTGCAAAGGGTAGTGTGAGCATCACTACTATGGAGCACTACTCCTAGGGTAACTAACAGTTCCTTCTGAATATCTTCTTACTTTTATTGTCATAGTTGATAACATTTAAGAAATGTATTGTCATAGTTGATAACATTTACAAAAAAAAATTGGAAGAAGAACAAAGAGGAAATATCTCAAGGCAGAGTTATTGTTGGGTCGTTCGATTGCTGAACTAAATAGGCCAAGACAATCTCCACTTCCCTTTTGGTTGGATGGATGAGGTGAGGGAGATCTGGGTCAGTTTGTTTAATTTGATTTCTTTTCTTATTATCAACAACAATTTGATTTCATTTCATTTATTTATTTTTCAAAGAGAAAAATATTCATAGATTTATATTAAGACAATATAATAACATAAGATATGGCCAGGGACAGACACCTTGCAAGCATATGAATGCAAATGGATCAAAATTTGACAGTCATAGGATCCCCAAAGAGATCAGAACTAACATTCAGAAACTGTACAATATGGTATCAAAAGCAAGATCAGTTGCTATCATAGTCATATATAACAAAAGGGGCCTATATGCAAAACAGGTAAACAGATAATGAGAGAGAAAGATCATATTCTCGGGATGAAGAAGTCCTGAATGAGATAAGAAAGATCACCATCCGAGACCCTCAAAGACCAAGAACTTGGCTCCATTGTAAGACCCTTCTTCGACAGAAGGTCAGCTTGATCATTTCTGGAACGAGGAATATGGTGAATTGAGCGGTGTTTCATATTGCTCCAAAAATGCATGATTCTGTTTAACCATCCAGACAGATGAGGACAGCTGATGTGGCATGCACCGCTAACATGATCAATCATTGATTTCGAATCACCATAAATTGAAATGCTTTGGATGTCAAAAAAAACGCAAAAAGCAAGCAGGCCTGCAAGAGCCCTAGCCTCGGCCATGCTGTTTGAGCCAATCCCTCCATTCCAGGAAAGAAAGTATTGCAGCTTGTCATGCATAATAATGTGGACACCACATCCACAAATGTTATTTTGCTCAGCCCCATCAAAGAAGGCACATGGAGCCTCGATGGAAATGTCATCCGACATCTTTTTGCAGTCTTTTTTCGTCTTGACTTTTTCCAAAGGCATCAAGTCATGAAAGGCCATTATGCGCTGCAGAATTGACTTAAGGGGCTCCTTTGACTCTTGGAAGATCTTGGCATTCCTCCATTTCCATAAGCACCAGCAGGTAATAATAAACAGAGATCTCCATGAGTGCTTTTGCTCGCTCCACCATTGAATAGCAACCTGTACTGAAGCAAAAACAGCGTGAGGAAAACCATAAAACAGAGAAAGTTCATACCAGATCTGAAGAGAAGAGTTGCATTGGAAGAACATATGGAGGTTAGATTCCTCGGCAGCTTGGCACATAGCGCATCTGCTCGGCCCATGCCAGTTTCTCCTCCTCAAGTTCTCCCATGTCAGATTTCTGTTGTTAAATACCAGCCACGAGAATAGGATCATTTTGAGAGGACACCCTGACTTCCATAAGCATGGAGGGAAAAGAAGGTTGGAGCCTGGAGCTTTAGGAGAGATCATGTCGGCATAAATGTCTTTTACACGAACATGCATCTTTTCCTTTGGAATGGTCCATATCAGATGGTCATTGGTTCCAGAACGATAGATTCCCAGGCTGCATAAAGCTTCTTTAACTGAATTCCACACCGGGAGCAGTGGACCTGGCAGGTGAAGATCGCGACCATCTTTCCATAATGGTATGGGACCATTCCATGATGCGATCAGTTTATCCCAAGTAAAGCATCCATTTCTGTGAAGGAAAATTAATAGATTTTGAGGAAAAAACAAGCCTTCTCGGCCACTCAATATGGGATCGATACCGATTAGGATTCGGGAGCCAGAGAAGAGATTCCATCTTAAGTTCTCCAGAAAGTATTGCTGGACTTTTCTGAGGCTGAGCCAAATGGCTGAACCTTGCCTGGTTCCAATAGATCCCCTTCTGTACCAAAATTCCAGGTCTTTTCCTTGCATGTATTTCTTTCTAATAGAAAGACTCCACAGCCCATTGCCAAAAATGCCTCTCCACAGCGATTTGCATAAGAGCGCTCTTCCAAAGGATCACATATCAAGCAAGCCCCAACCACCTAGCTTCTTAGGCATAGAGATTTTGTCCAGCTTCGATAAATGAATTTTTCTCTAATTTGATTTTCCACCCCATAGAAAATTTGCCGAAAGTCTGTTCATTTTATTCATGATGCTAGCTGGAAGGAATAAAATATGAGCCCAATAAACGGCTAATTGCGTTAAGACTACCTGAGTAAGAATAAGTCTGTGCCAGAGAGAGAGTCTTAAACTCCCAGCCTGATATCTTTTTATAGAATCTTTCCAATAATCATTGCCAGTCTGCTTTCGAGTAGCCCTTAGCCTTTAGTTGAAATCCCAAGTATTTCAGCCCGTCTATGATCGGACTCTGAGCAATACCCAGTAACTTAGCAATCCAGGACACCATTGCCATATTTGTATCATTATGAAAAAGGGTTGATTTTCCTTTGTTGATAACTAAACCAGTAGCTTTCTGGAATCTATCAAGAATTTCATTGAGGCAGGTCCAGGAAGCTCTGCACAGCATGGCGAAGATGAGAACATCGTCAACAAAAAGGTTGTGTGATAAATAGATGTCCTTGCAAATCCTAACCAGCCTGCATCTCTTTTCATCAACTGCTTTGTTGATCTAAAGGCTGAGAGAGTTCATCGCCAAAATAAATAAAAGAGGAGAGAGGGGGCACCCCTGACGAAGACCTCTTTCTACTGAGAAGAAAGGAGAAGGCATTCCATTTATAATGACCGAATAACGAACATTCTCTATGCAAGACATAACCCAGTTGATGGAATGAGATTTTAATCCAATATTTGCCAGCAAACATCTCAAGAATCCCCAATCCAAACAATCGTAGGCCTTCTACAAATCTATTTTTAGAATGGTCGCATCCATCTTTCTAGATATCATTGAAAACAGACTTTCCTGAGTAATGGCAACTGCATCCAATATGTTGCGCCCTTTTAAGAAAGCATGTTGGTCCTCAGTGATAAAGGAGGCCAGAGTAGATTTCAATCTCTCCACAATAATTTTGGAGATAATTTTGAACAAAATAGTGCATAATGATATTGGTCTGAAATCTTGGAAGGAGACCACCTCTGCCTTTTTAGGGATTAGGGCAATCAGAGTAGAAGAGATGATGTTGTGAATACTTCCGGACATCCAGGATGCCTCCGCCATCTGCAACAGGTCGCTTCTGAAGATGTCGAAAAAATGAGAGAAAAACTCTATGGGCCAGCCATCTGGCCCAGGGCTTTTATCTTTTTTAAAAGCTTTGATGACACTTTGAAGTTCCTCTTCAGAGATCGGCTGGAAAAAGCTTTCATTCTTTGCATCATCGAACATTAATGGGGCCAGTTCGATACCCCAGAGGATATCCTAAAAACCATTTGCTTCTTTTCTTTTGTATTGGTTTTTAAAATATCTCACAGCTTCGTTTGTGATATCCTGTTGGGAATGATAGAATCCACCTCTACCATTGCTGATTCTCCAAATCGCGTTTTCCTCTCGTCTGGCATTTGCAAAGTTGTGAAAAAATCTAGTGTTTCGGTCACCGTCCTTTAGCCAGATTGCTCTGCTTTTGAGCCTCCATGAGGCCTCCTCCTGGTCCAGAAGCTTTTGTTTTCTTTTTTCCAGATCTCTTATGAGACTTTTGATGCTGAGAGGAAAATTATTTGGGTCTGTAGCACTTAAAATACTGTCCATCTCTTTTTGAATGTCAAGAAGCGCCTGTCTGTCCTTTTTCCTTTTTTGGTATTGCCATTCCTTAGCCACCTTCCTCAGAGATGCCAATTTTTCTCTAAAGGTCATGAATGGGAAAAGGTCTGACTTCGAAAAATCCTTCCACGAATTAGAAATAATTTCATTGAACGCTGGGTCCTCTAAGTAGATTTTATTAAATTTAAAGGGGTAACCCAGCCTGAATCCATTCTCCCGCCAGCCGAGGAAGATGGGCCTGTGATCAGATGTGAAGGCATTTCCTATGGATGATATGGGCATACCCATTTTGTCAATGATGCTAGCATGCAGAATGAACCGGTCAATCCTCTTAGCAATATATGCTTCTCCCATCCTATTGTTATCCCATGTAGGCATCAATTTTATGGGGACAATTTCGACATAATTTTTATTTAACAATTCCATCTTAATCCTGTCAGCAAGCGGGTCTTTTTTCCTGCATTTGCCCCAACATTCATCAAAGCTTAACGTCAGATTTAAGTCTCCAGCTATCATCAAATAATCAAGTTCAAATATTTCCGAGGCAAACAATTTTTCCCAGAAAGGAACTTTGTTCTTATAGGGTGCGTAGGTATTCAGAATGTTGATATTTAGACTTTGACCTCTGATAGAAGCCGAAATAAGAATCCCGACAAAACACTTATAGGCCTTGGCCTTGATCCACACAGGGTCCCATAGGACTGCGAGCCCCCCTGACTGACCTCGAGCCTCAGATGCAACCATGAACCATGAAGGGAACATTTTCCTAAAGTAAGCAATAGAGACCTGGCTATTGTGCATGGTTTCCTGGATTAGGATGATTTTTGGATGAGCTGAATAGAAGATGTCCTTTAGCGCTAGATATTTTGGGTTTGCGCCTAAACCCCTGATATTCATAGAGACAATAAAAGTCATTTGGATGGCTCACCAGCCATGCTTGCTCTAAGAGGCTGAAGATCAGTCACGTCCTGAATAGGGACATCAATAAGAGATAAATTCCTTACTCCGTGCTCAGAAACAATCGTTCTCCCCCTAAAGTGTCGGCTACCTCCATTGTGTTTTTTCCTGACTGTTATATTCTTTGCGGAGTTTGGACTTATGAATAGAGAGGCAGGGCTATTGGGCTTATGAATTGTCAGAGGCTCCAACTCAAGAGATTTTTTGCTTAGCAGAAAGTCGATATCATTGTCGTATTTGTTAACAGGGGATGACTCCGGAGAATTGAAAGGAGTGGCTGTCACCAAAGGCTCTTTGCCTTTTGTAGATGAGGGAAGATTCTTGTCAGGAGTCGGGGAGGAAGATGAGATCATAATGGGATGAGAGCCGACAACAAAATCCATTAAGTGCATGGGAGGAGGAGAAGGGACAGCCTTTCCATCCAATGGTTCAGGGGGAGGAGCACAAACAAACGATGGGGATCTGTTAGCATCGGGACAAGCAGGATTTGATTGGGAGGATTGATGGGTATCCAGCCCATATGGAATATCCCGAGAAGAGTACCTCTGTGACAATTTAGGATCATGATTTTCAGAAACCTGATTTTCCTTTTGGTTGACCTCTGGAAAACTTATGGAGGATGAAGAGTGTCGCTGTGAAAGAGGCAAGGAAGAACCTGCTCCAAGACTGTGGTGGACCACCCTTGGTTTGGGGATATGATGGCGCCTGCAATTTTTAATCAAGTGCCCTGTTCTATGACATAAGGAGCACCTGAAAGGAATTCCCCAAAAATCTAGCCTTTGTTTGATTCTGTGACGACCCCACGCAATCTCAAGATGGTCAAGTTATCCTCCTTTGTATACCTTCTCAATGAGAACCCACGCTATCCTCTTATCTTTTTTTCCTCTGCACCATGGGTCGACATACACAAATCTGCCGATGGAATTTCCTATTTCTGTGAGGGACTCCGTCAAACACAATTCCAAAGGCATATTTGGAAGTTTCACCCAAATCAGATTATTTGATGGAGTATTCTTTAAAGGATCAAACCCAATATACCATTTAAATAGCGATAAAAAACTTCTCCCATGCACCCAGGGCTTCTTGAAGACAGCCTCTAAATCAGAAGCCTTTAGGAAGTGGAAACAATACCATTCTTTCATTAGGCGGGAGATAATGGGGGTATAACCTATCAGAGGTTTCCATCAGTCATCAAGCCATTTCCTCATAGCCACATCGTCCATTTCCGGAAACTGCCATCTGCCCACCAAGGCAAGGTTTTGCAGACTATCGATTCTTTCCGAAAGGAAGGAGCTGTCCAGAGAGATTGCTTTAGGAGGGGAAGTGGTTTTTACTGGATTCCTGGATTTGTTATAATGGGAAGCCTGTTCATTTGTTCGCACTTCCTTAGAAGTGGTCCCCCCTTGGTTAAGAGCATTTTGATATGGTTTACCAGAAAAAGGAGCATCCTTTTCTAGCCAAACAGGTTTGACGATCATATCGTCCACCGTGGCTTGCCACCCTGCTAACACCTTGGGTCCTTCACGTGCTTTTTCAGCCATGATGGCGGCTTGGATCATTGCTTCCGTGGCAGATGAGTCTGACCCACCTGTCATTGAATCAAGAGAAAATCTCTACTCTGGCAGGAGACCGCAACTTTAATTAAGTTTTCAGGATAGGTCAGTACAGAAAATATCTACTCCTCAGATCCGAGACTGAACAAAATACCCGGATGGAATAAATGCCAGATAGGGTAAATTAAGGAGGAAAGCTCGGGATGTTCCTCGGGATCAGTACAAAGAAGACTCCAGAGGGACTGTTGAAGCAGAGATAAGGAAGGCGCTAAAAACCAAGGATAGTTTTCCCCCCATGATGACGATAGCTAACCGTCAATTTGACAAAGAGAGGATATTCGTAGATTTCAAGTACTCTTAAGTACATGAAACACGTCATATGAGGACAGAGCCATTACTCTAAGAATTTTGAAAACATTTCTTGGAAAGACTGCAGAATTCCGATCCCAGAAAAAGGAAAACCGGTTAATCTCCCCGGCTATCCCATGGGCGCCATTGCAGGTTTCAGAGCAATGGTGCAGGAAAAAAGAATGAAGACATCTAACTGGCAGTATTTTCCTGACAATCAATACAGCAACAATACATCTGGAATATACACCACCATTGTCCTATTCTAAAACGAAAGTCAGTGCATGGCTTATAGATGACTATGGATTTCTTTAATTTGAGGAGAAAAGTCTTGAACATTATGACAGTTCAAGGCGGGCAGGGCTTGTTACAGTAAAACTACATGTTGTAGCGGACTAAAGAAGTTCCATAGTTAAGCCAGTATGCCACTAAATTCAGAAAAAGACTACTCACTATAAATGCCAGAATTCCATTGTTGAGCCAGTATGCCATTGAATTCAGATAAAGACTACTCACTATTAATGCCAGAATTCCATATGAACCAGCCTTAGACGATTATTCAAGAACTTGCATAGCCTTAACTAGAAAAAGGAGCAGAGGTGAAACTAACCTTATAATCTTAAGCTTGAACCGCGAGCGAGAGCGCCAAGAACCCCGTGCGCAGAGCACCACCCAACCGCCTTACAGACACCAGGAACATGAGCGTCGACCAGAGAAAGGATAGATAGCCGGACGGATGGATGAATACCTCCCGAAACCAGCAGAGGAAGGAAGCCGGCCAAGGAGGCCGCGAGGCTGAAAGGCCGAAAAACCAGACACTGTCGAGGATAGAGCTGTTAAGTAGCGAGAAGAAGGCTTCTGGAGTTAGACACGATACCGACCAAGCGTCAGCGAAAATGGAGGGCATGCATGCATGAACGTCCACGGGTTGCCAAGCGTGGAAGCGGAAAGTTCAGCATGCAAGAGATATGGCGTGGCAGAAAACCGGCATGCCTGGTGGCTAAGATTATTGGCTCCCCGTGATCGCAGCTGAAAATAATGATGATTGGTTCTCTGAACAGGCTGTGAAAGACGGTGGTTGGCTCCCAGGTCGGCTAGAAAATGCTGGTTGGCTCCCTGCGCAGCATGGCGCTCTCACTCCGAACACTCAACGAAGATCTTCATTTCATTTATTTAATTCATACATAATTCTCTAATTGTTGTTTTAATAACCATAAATTATTTTTTAATTTTTTTTAATATGTGTGAAGTTTTTCTTGGACTATATAGAAATTACATAACTCTGAGTGAAAATGACGGAATAATATTTTCCAACCTATATTGGAGCTCCTTCCCAATGACTCCCTTTGTTATTTTAATATTATTCATAGTTGATTTTTTTCAATTAACAACTGCAATATGTAATTAATTAATTTTTCTCAGTTGATTTGTTTATATCTTTCTGGTTCTAGAGTATTTGTTAGCATGTAGAGATTGTGCAACATGAGCATCAAAGCTATGGAGAAATATTCCTATTGTAAGTTGCAGTTCTTTTTCAATATCTTCTTATCTGTAAAGATTGTGCAGCTTGAGCATCACTGCCATGGAGAAATATTCCTAAAATAAGTTGCACTTCCTTCTCAGTATCTTCTTAGTGATGTTGTTGTTACAGTTAATAATATTTATGAGAACAATTTGTTTTGTGGATTCAAAATTTTACAATTAAAAATTACATAAACTATTCTAAATGTCTAGAAAGAGTGATGGAGATTAGGTTAACGTGTGATTTCTCTCCAAAATTAATCATAACAAAACATACTCTCAAAACCCCTGAGGAACAACAGTGTAGCGTGTTTCCATGTTAGGGTTTTTTTAATAATCTTAAAATTCAGGAAAGAATCCCAACGATTTGGTTGATTCTAAACCCGGTATTGCATTTTGGATATCGTCAAATAAAATTGATTCATGTACGAGTCTATGCAAGACTGGACGAGAGCAGAGATTACCTTCTTTCACACATACTCTTATTCCCCCCGAAACAATTTCTATTAAATTATGGAATCTAAATAACGAGAGCTGAAGTACTGGAAAGAGAAATTATAAAGGAAAAACGTAGAACACTAGAAAGTGTAAAGGCAAAACCTAAAAGCTAGAATTCTTAGATTGCATCATTTTTAATCTATGAATAAATTAGAGCATTGGCCTCGCATTTATGATTTTTCTATGCTGATGTGGAACAATATTATATTTTTCCTTTGTAGAAGCCATGCTAGCTGGGAATTGAACTTAAACCTTGGGACCTTTCAAAAATCACTCTTCTTGATTCGCTGAAAATCCTACTTAGCTGTATTATATTCCCTAACCAAGGCATGTGAATACTAACCAAGGCATGGGAATACAAAGTGCGATAAATGCACTCAGACTCTGGGCAGCCTCCCCAATTCCATTTCTAAAACCTGGATTTCCCATATGGTGAGTCAGGCCCGTTGTCCTGCAACATTGAATTATATTAAGTTTTGAAAGAACATTGATATACATCATGGGTTAGACATAGATCGGTATAGAGGCTTCGTAAGCAAAGATGTGATTGTTTTATTTTAATGTTTAAAAGTTGGTTTTTATTGCATTCACAGTCCAATATGAATTTTGTATTAACCCTTATTGTAATGGGTGAACCTTGCACCTCAAGGCTTGTCCATCCCTAGGTGTGCACCTCTATCACTACCACGCGGAGATGATCCAACGATGACCTCATCCTACCTTCATCTGACGGTTAGGACCATTTGCAAAGGAGTTAGGGTCTTGGTTGCTGGATTGTTGCGCATAAGGTTCATTTCCTCAATTCCTCACTACGTATCGAGGCTCTGCAACCTCGTTGTCACATGGTGGTTTTCCTCCGGCAGGAGGAGCATGAGGCCTCTGTTTGTTTGATACACCACGATCCCTCCACTCCTCCTCACTCTGGATACTACTTGAGCGCCAATTTGCGCTCCCTCATACACTGTCTTCCTGTATGGGGTTTCTTCAAATACCGCTTGTCACAGGTAATGGGGTTAGCGTAGTTCCCTTCATCGGTATCTGCTTATCTAGCTTCTTTTGTTCTTTTATTTGTTTTTGGATATATCTCTAGTGTCTAACTTGCAACCCTTCTTGCATATTCAATCATCCGATCAAGTTGCTTCTACACTATTAGGTTGGCATGTGTATGGTTTTGTTTTGCTGTTACAGTTCAAGTCATTGACAGCCCTCAGAAGTTATGGGCTTGTGTCGGTTTCATGGGAGAATTTTCTCCAGTCCTTTTGACTTGTATCTAGTTAATTCTTTTGTTGCGCTTTGATTATTTTTTTAACCCTACACCTCCACACTCATGGTGTCTGATGAAGGTTTGTACCAGAACTATCTGAGGTCAAATGTATTAAGGACTTTTATTCCCTTTGGTCATAATTGAATGAACACTTGAATTCTTTGAGTGATAGTGCTAATGTTCGTCATGAGGGTTGTTCAAATGTGTACATATGTTTCCTAATTTCATAAATTATGTTGTTGGGTAAAGCCACCAGTTGCTTGGTAAATTCATAGAGGATGAAGTTCTTCTACCACCTTAGGATGGTATTGTGTAACGGCTTCCTTCAGACTATTTCTTTCTCTTTTGGGTTTTCGGTAACTACTTAACTGGAAATGATGGTAGTTTTTCCCTTGCTGTTAGGGTCGAGTCTACTAACCCTTGGTCTTGATACCTGTGGCTCGGCTTGAGACAGTTCACCTAGGTTTCCCATTCAAGGTAACAACTACCTTCCCTAACTATTGTGCTTTCAACACCGTTTTAATTTAGTGGTCAATAAAGGACTCAACCCCGAATTGCGGGTTGCTGCCATGAGTCACACCCTCGCCAGATGTGGGTTTGACCTCCAGTTTGGGTTCATTCCCAGTAGATACTCTGCTTCCAATGGAATTAAGACTGCTCCTGAGAGTTTTGAATGATGTTCCATCCAAAATACCAACACCCTCTTGCCTGAATTCCTCAGTTAGGTTTCCTAAGAGGATGTCGTTTCAGCAGTTTGATGCTTTCTTTGAAATGTTCTTGCTTAGCGTTCTTTTAGGTTCTGTTATTTTCTGTGTTAATGCATCTACAGTTAAGTTGACACTTAATTACATACACAGTGGTTCTCCATTCTTAATGCAATAACATTTATCTTCCTATTGTCATACAAGAGATTTGTTGTAATAAATGTAACACTAATGCTTGAAGGAATCTTTTCTTTTCAGAGTTCCTTTCTCTAACTAAGTCCTTTCATCTGATTGTTATTAGAATCGGGCATCTTCTAGATTCAACATCTATTTAAACAACAATCAGCAATTTCTTCATCCTCTGATTGTGCACCAGATGGATTTCTAGCGAATGCCTATTTCAATGCAAAACTGTTGAGCAACTTAATTACATACACGCTGGTTCTCCATTCTTAATGCAATAACATTTATCTTCCTATTTTCATATAAGAGATTTGATGTAATAAATGCAACACTAATGTTTGAAGGAATATTTTCTTTTCAGAGTTCCTTGCTCTAACTAAGTCCTTTTATCTCACTGTTATTAGAATCAGGCATCTTCTAAATTCAACATCTCTTTAAACAACAATCAACAATTTCGTCATCCTTTGATTGTGCACCAGATGGATTTCTAGCGGATGCTTGTTTCAATGCAAAATTGTTGAGCAACGCGTAAATTGCAGAGTATAATTTAGTGTAGCAATGATTGAAAAGAGGGTTTTGAGATTGTACTGCTCTCCATCGATAGTGTGCTCCGTCGGGTGGTGCCAATGGCATTGATATAGTGTGAAGCTTTTCGTATGCAAATGGCATTGATTCAGTCTGCATATTTCAACATTTATCTCCAAACTGCCATTGATATAGTGTGAAGCTTTTCGTATGCAAATGGCATTGATTTAGTCTGTGTATTTCAACATTTATCTCCAAATTGCCGAGTATTTCGTCCAGTTCACCTAAAGATGCAAGTGGGATAGTAGAAGGTCTGGGTGAGGACAAGGAATATAGAAGATGAAATAACATAAGCTCAGCCGGCTACGTGGGCTATAACAGCCATTACAGTATGAGTTGTTATAACTACTTTCCCTGAATGTTATAACTACTTTCCCTAATCGAACGGTTGAACCTCTTTCAATCGTCTAAATTGTTATAACTACTTTGCCTTTCAATCGTCTAATTGTTATAACTACTTTCCCTGATCGAACGATTGAACCTCTTTCAATCGTCAAACACATAATCTTATGGTCCACAATAGTCTAACACATAATCATATGGTCCACAATAATGGCAGGTGGGCAAGAGGAGAGTTGATTTCAAAGTGGAACGCCTTACGGCGTAATTATCTAAACAAATGTTCCTTCCCAAAAAAATGCAGCACTACTTTGAAAAGTCCAAATAGAACAAAATCAACTTTATTTTTAGTGGAAGTGGGAAAGTCATTATATGAACTTTCCATTTCCATTGAATTAATTTTCTTTTGCTCTACCTAGTTAGAAACTCACCTAATAAGGGCCATTGGCTTATGTAACTTTTTAATTTTATTCAATTTAATAAATAATGATAAGGTTATATATATATATATATATATATATATATATATATATATATATATATATATATAATATAAAAAAGTGCATATTAAAATATTTAATTTTTATCATTTATATTGTAATTAATTGGATATATATTAATCACTAATTGCTAGGTGATCATTTTTCTATCACAAAATTTCATAATTTTAATATTCACATGTATTAAACAAGTTATAAATCTTAAGCAATTACTACTAATTTGTATTGTTTAATTGTTGTTGAATTGAGGCTTCTGTGATCCATATCAGGTTTACAAGAGATTTTTCGGCGTAAATCACAAGATCTATCATTTGTCGACGCGTTTCGAACCAACTAGTGTGGTTGATCATCAGGACAAGTTGAAGAGCCAAATCCAGCGTTGCATGTTAAATAGCTTTGAGCAGAGACTCCAACGGCTAACTAGGCCAACGGCTAAATTGGACTGGAGACCTTATATAAATAATCTAAATTAATAAGGGACTATGCCTCTAAATAAAAATAAAAATAATTAAATTTAATAGGTTGTTAATTTAATAAAAATATAATTAATTTAATTTCATTGGTTAAAAAGTATTATTAACTATTAATAGAGTTATCATATAAGTATTGGAATAAAACATATAATTAACAATTTTCAGATTTAAAAAATAAAAATAAAAATAAATAAATAATCATAATAATGATAATAATAATAATAATAATAATAAAAAGATGAGACAAGAAACGAGGGGAGGGGAGGAGGAGGGGCGGAACGGAAGAAAGCGACTAGGAAGAGAGAGCTGGGACCCAACATCTACTAATCTTCCAGCCATCCTCTCTATTGAGATTGCACGGCCTCTTTTCAATCTCCAGAGCTTCCCTAAATTTCCGATGATGGAATTTTGGGTCCCTATAATACTAGTGATTACCCCATTATTATTGTAGTTATACCCCTTATTTATATTGTTGTGCCCCTATTACCCCCATATTGTTATTTCTGTGCCCCATAGAATCCCTCTATTGTTATTTTTGTGGCTTTGTATTATTATTGTTAGGTCGGCTGGATTATATTGTGACTTCTTATACTCCTATATATAGAAAGGAGGTTTTGTCATTTGAATCATCGAAGAATTGTTCATTTATGTAATGTAAAGGAGGTTGCCCCCTCGAAGAGGCTAAATTCTAAGGCATTGATCTATCTTTTCTATCTTTTCTTGAGCTGGTTTCATAACATTTGGTACCAGAGGTTTGGATTCTAGGGTTTCGCTGCTCCAAACAGGTCATCGTGGAATTTTTGCTATAATTTTTTTTCTGTGGCGTTTCAGAAGTCGCAAAAAAAACCCATTTGAGAAGAAATCGCATTGAACCTTGGGTCTGAATTTCAGAGCTTTTCACGCGATATTTGCGAAGATATGATCTGAGGAAGTTGACATTTTTGCAAACTCCTGAATTACATTCAAAACAGGTGACCTGGGGAAAATTGTCATAACTTTCTCTCTGGGAATCCGATTAAAATTTCGTAAGAAGGTACAGAAAGAGGATGGACTGTAGTTTCTTGTAGATCGTTTTTAGAACCAAAGATCGAAAATTGTACACGTGCCACTTCATACAAGTTCGCTCTTCTGGAAAGGTCTATAATCAGGTCATCTTGGGAGATTGTGCATAACTCTTTCTTGGAGAATCCAATTTGGATCAGACTGGTGGCATTGGAAAGAGGACATAGAGAGCTACTACAGGTCACAAATTCAGAACTAGATGATTGGAAAGTACAGAGATACATCAGAGGCAATATCGAGCTCCTACAAAGTGAAAAAAGGTGTGTAGAATTTTTTAAATTTTTGCGTAAGCTTGGTTTGAAAATTTATTTTGAAGGAATTCAAAGGGCATAGTAGAGCATTATTATCAGTAAATGATGCCCCAAGGAAAGAAAATGCAAACACCTAGTAAGGAACCTGAAAGCTCTAGCATGACTCATGAAGAAGAGGAAGAAATGCTACATGATATATCAAATTACAAGAACAAGTGCAACAAATGTCATGCTCACAAAAGTTAACAGAAGCTAAGATAAATGGCGTGGAAGCTAAGATGAATGGCATGGAAGCTAAGATGGACAATTTGAAGATAGATTTGAACACAAATTTGAAGACAGGCATGGCAGATTTGAAGACAGATTTGACAAATTTTCTACAAGAAATACTTACTAATGGTGAAAAGGTAGTAAAGGAAACTCATGATGAGAACAAAAGAAATGTTAATCATGATTCCATAGACGCTAATGTTGGATCGAAGAATCACCATATTCCAAAAATCGATATGAGGAAGTTTGATGGCAAGGATTCCGCCACATGGATATTACAGATGGAGCAATTCTTCGATCTCAATAATGTGCAAAACGCACAAAAGGTATGGAAACTGTATATTTGGAACCAAATCAGTTTGTATGGTATCAATGGCTTTGTTCTCGTAAACAATTTATCACTTGGGCAATTTTTACGGAAGAATTGATAGCACATTATGAGGATACAAAAAGCAACACTTTTTTTAGCCAATTGATAAGTCTCAAACAAAAGGGTTCAATAATGGAGCACATTGAGGAGTTCCAAAAATTGAACATAAGGGTAAAAGATATTCCAGAGGAGCATAGGATTGATGTGTTCATAGGGTCTTTAAAGGATAATATCCAACATGATGTTCGCCTTTGGGAACCTGATTCATTAGAGAAGGCATTCAGGTTAGCAAGAAAAATGGAAAGCAAAATTATGGCAACTAGGAAGCATACCACTCACAACTATAAAGACGGAAGTGTTGTTGCCCCTAGTCTTCCACAACCTACAAGGTTGACACCACAACAATTGGAAGAAAAAAGAGCAAAAGGGCTTTGTTACAGTTGTGATAGCAAATACACAAAAGGTCATAAGTGTGCTGAGAAGAAATTATTCTACATAGATTGTGAAGAGGAAGAAGAAAAGGAGCAAGAAAGGTCAAAAGAAGAGGATATACTCCAGGAACAAAGCCTAGATGAAGAACAAATAAATCCGACCATATCTTGTAATGCATTGGCGGGAATTACCACTCCTCAAACCATCAAGATAGAAGGACAAATCAAGAAGAAAAAGGTAATAGTGTTGATTGATTCAGGAAGCACCCACAATTTTATTCATTGTAGGGTAGCAAAAGAATTGAATTGCTTCCTATATCCAGCACCAGAGTGTCAAGTGATGATTGCAAATGGAGGAACAATAAATTGCTCTGGAAAGTGCCATAATATCAAGCTATCCATGGGAGAATATGTATTGACTAGCCCAATGCTTTCCATTCCAATGGGAGGTGTTGATGTTGTACTAGGAGTCCAATGGCTACAATCCTTGGGTACAATAGCTTTTAATTTTCAAGAACTTTTCATCAAATTTTCTACGGAAGGAAAGGAAGTTGAATTAAGGGGTATTGCAGGGAAACCAGGAAAGATAATCAGCTCTAATGGCATGACAAAGCTTCTAAAAAAGGAGCAAAGAGGTGTAATTGCACAATTATGTTCGCTAGATGTTTCCACATTGGAATCATCTATTTCTCCAGATCTCCAAAAAGTCCTGGACAATCATTCCAAGGTATTTGAGACTCCCAAAGGTCTCCCACCTATGCGTGATCATGATCATGCTATTCATCTGATTCCAGGAAGTGTTCCTCCAAACATCAGGCCGTACAGATATCCCTATGTCCAAAAAAGTGAAATTGAACGTATGGTTGCAGAAATGCTAGAGGCTGGTATAATTCAACCGAGTCAAAGTTCTTTCTCAGCTCCAGTAGTATTGGTGCACAAGAAGGATGGATCATGGCGCATGTGTCCGGATTATAGGGAGCTCAACAAGCTCACTATTAAAGATAAGTTCCCCATTCCTGTCATTGATGAATTACTGGATGAATTGCATGGATCAATTTACTTCACCAAGTTGGATCTTCGTTCGGGATATCATCAAATCAGAATGAAGATTGAAGACATTCCGAAAACGGCATTTAGAACTCATGAGGGTCATTATGAATTTTTGGTCATGCCTTTTGGCCTTACCAATGCACCTTCAACATTTCAAGGTTTGATGAATTCAATTTTCAAACCATTCCTTAGAAAATTTGTGTTAGTATTTTTTGATGATATACTAATCTACAACAAGTCTTGGAAGGATCATGTTGAACATGTTGACAGGGTGCTACAACTATTGGAGGAGAAACAATTATATGCAAAAAGATCCAAATGTTTCTTTGGAGTCCAGGAGGTGGAATATTTGGGTCATATTGTATCTCATGAAGGAGTTAAGGTAGACCCTAGCAAAATTAAAGCCATTAAGGAATGGAAAATCCCCACATCCATAAAGCATCTGCGAGGATTTCTTGGGTTGACAGGGTATTATCGCAAGTTTGTTAAGAATTATGGGAGAATAGCAGCACCTCTAACAACATTATTGAAGAAAGATTCATTTTCATGGACTCCGGAAGCAACAAAGGCCTTTGAACATCTTAAAGAGGCAATGTGCCAAGCACCGGTCTTAGCTACACCGGACTTCACAAAAACCTTTATTGTGGAATGTGATGCTTCAGGAAATGGAATTGGTGTTGTTCTAATGCAAGATGAAAGACCCATTGCTTTTGAAAGTCGTCCAATCAAGGGAAAGTTTTTAAGCAAAGCTATTTATGAGAAGGAAATGTTGGCAATACTCCATGCACTTAAGAAATGGCGACCCTACCTAATGGGAAGACACTTCAAGGTAAAAACGGATCATGATAGCCTTAAATACTTTTTAGAACAAAGATTATCCTCTGAAGAGCAACAAAAGTGGGTCACAAAGATGTTGGGTTATGACTTTGAAATCATCTACAAAAAAGGGAAGCAAAATGTGGTGGCAGATGCACTCTCAAGAAAGGATGAGGATGTGGAAGCATTGTTGTGTGCCATATTATCCAACCAGATTGGATAAACGAAGCAAGGGAGGAATGGAAGAATGACGAAGAAGTGTGGGCACTTATTCGAAAGCTACAACAAGATTCCAGTACTTCTGATACATTTAGCTGGCAAAATGATTCGTTATGGTACAAAGATCGCTTATACCTCTGTAAGAATTCCCAGCTAAAACAAAAGATTCTTATGGAATTGCACACTTCTCCCTTAGGAGGGCACTCAGGATTTTTAAAAACTTACCACAGGGTTAAGAAGGAATTTTTTTGGGATGGCCTTAAATCAGATATTCAAAAGTTTGTGGCGGAATGTTTGGTTTGCCAACAAAATAAAGTTGAAACAATTAAGACACCGGGTCTATTACAACCTTTATCCATTCCAAGCCAACGTTGGGAGGAGGTTTCAATGGATTTTATCACAGGTTTACCCAAGTCTGAGGGAAAGAGTGTCATCATGGTGGTAGTTGACAGACTTACCAAGTATGCACACTTTTGTGCATTATCACATCCATTTAAAGCCAGTACAGTTTCTACTGCATTTATGGAAACAGTTCAAAAGCTACATGGAAACCCAAAGATTATTGTAAGTGACAGAGATCCCATTTTCACTGGAAATTTTTGGACAGAATTATTTTCTTGTCTTGGTACTCAGTTAGCTCATAGCTCATCTTATCATCCTCAATCTGATGGGCAAACTGAGATAGTAAACAAATGTTTGGAAGGATATCTTCGTTGCTTTGTATCTGATAAACAGACACAATGGGTCAAATGGTTGCCTCTGGCTGAATGGTGGTATAACACTTCCTTCCATACAACAACAAAAATGACCCCATTTATGGCACTTTATGGGTATCAACCACCATCCATCACATCATATTTAAGAGAAAATTCTAAGGTTCAGGCAGTGGAACATCACATCGAACATCAACAACAAGTCCTCCAACTCTTAAAGGATAACCTCGTGTTGGCACAAAATAGAATGAAACAACAGGCAGATCAACATCGCAGTGAAAGAAGTTTTGATGTAGGTGATTGGGTATTCCTACGGCTACAACCATATAAGCAAATGTCCCTAAAGCAAGCTAAGAAGGATAATAAATTATCACCAAAGTATTATGGTCCGTACAAGGTGTTGCAAAAGATTGGTACTATGGCATACAAATTGGAGCTTCCTGCAGCTTCTCGATTGCACCCAGTTTTCCATGTTTCATGTTTAAAGAAGGTTATAGGCGACAAGCTCCCAATTCAAACAATATTGCCAGAACTTGACGAGGAAGGAAAAATTATATTGGAACCGGAAGCAGTCACAGAAACAAGAACTCGACAGCTACGAAATCGATCAATTTCAGAGTATCTTATCAAGTGGAAGAACTTATCCGCTGAAGATTCCACATGGGAGGATGAGAATTTTATGCAGAAGTATCCAAAACTACTCAAGCGTTGAGGACAACACTTTTTTGAAGGAGAGGGGCATGTTGGGTCCCTATAATACTAGTGATTACCCCATTACTATTGTAGTTATACCCCTTATTTATATTGTTGTGCCCCTATTACCCCCATATTGTTATTTCTGTGCCCCATAGAATCCCTCTATTGTTATTTTTGTGGCTTTATATTATTATTGTTAGGTCGGCTGGATTATATTGTGACTCCTTAGACTCCTATATATAGAAAGGAGGTTTTTTCATTTGAATCATCAAAGAATTGTTCATTTATGTAATGTAAAGGAGGTTGCCCCCTCGAAGAGGCTGAATTCTAAGGCGTTGATCTATCTTTTCTATCTTTTCTTGAGCTGGTTTCATAACATGGAACCGTGAAACTCTAGCAATGACACTAGCCTCCTCAATACACATGTGATGATTGATTTTCTCCGCATGCTCAGCTAAAGCTGAAGACTTTGATCTCCGATGCTTAAGGTCAGCTGCGTGTTCACTGATCCTTTGACTGATGGAGCGACCCGTCTCACCAATATAGGGGGTCCCATAGGAACAAGGGATAATATATACCCCTTTCATATCTTTAGGGTCGATAGGGTCCTTTTCTGATCTGAGGGACATCCGAATAGTGTTAAGGGGCCTAAAGGTTACAGGGATACTATGAATCTTGAGAATCCTTGCAATCTTATCGGTAGTCCCCAGAACAAACGGAAGATGGACACCTGGAATCCACTCCTTCAGCTCCCTTTTAGCAAGAGAATTCTTGGTAGCTTTTAAGAAAGCCTTCTATCCCATGTATCTACTATAACCATTCTCGACAAAGACATCAAGGAGATGGGATTTTTCTTTCTCAAAACTCTTATTATCCGAGATCCTTATGGCCCTTTTAGCAAGGGTATTGAGAACTCCCATCTTCTGAGTAGGGAAATGGTGGGAACTGGCATGAAGATATTGCTCCATATGCGTTTTCTTTCGAAAAACTTGGTGGGAGAGGGAGCCATCACTATTCTTAGAAATAAGAATATCAAGGAAAGGGAGGCACCCATCAACTTCCTGCTCTTTAGTGAACTTTATGGCCGAGGATTGATTGTTGAGATGATCGAAGAAGAGATCTAATTCCTCTTGGCCGTGAGACCAGATAACATTAGTGTCATCCACATACCTTTCCCATAGCTTGGGCAGGAGACGAGATGAGTTAAGAGCCTTGGACTCAAAATCTTCCATAAAAAGATTAGCAACGACAGGGGATAGGGGTGAGCCCATGGCAACCTCACAGGTTTGCTCAAAGAACTCTCCCTCAAAATTGAAAAAGGTGGAAGTGAGGCAGATCTCAACTAACCGAGCAGTGTCAGGATCTGTTAGGCAGTTGATAACCTCCAAGGCCTCATTAATGGGGATGCAAGTGTACAGGGAAACAACATCAAAACTAACAAGAATGTCCCCAGGGTCAAGCTTAATGTCCTTGAGTTCATTAATAAAGGAGGCAAAGTCTTTTACGAAGGACTCCGTACGACCAACTAAGGGTTTAAGCCTTAAAGCAAGGAACTTAGCAAGAAGGTAGGTAGGACCTCCAATGGTATTGACAATGGGCCTTAATGGAGCTCCTTCCTTGTGAATTTTGGGGAGACCATAGATCCTAGGGGTTATAGGGTTGCTCTCAATGAGTTTATGGTGCAGGGAACTCACAGAGCTAATGGACTTAATGGCAAGAGCCACATTCCTAGCAACCTTTTTTAAGGGGTTTTTGGGAAGCTTTTTATAGCTACCACTATTATGAAGATGATCCAACATCTTATTGCGGTAATCAACCTTGTTAAGAATGATGGCAGCTCCACCCTTGTCTGCCTTAAGAACAACGATATCTTTGTTCTGGTTTAAGGATCTGAGGGCAACTGATTCTTCCTTGCTAAGGTTGCTTTTAGGGGGCTTAGCCTTTATCAAGACAACCACACAATCCTGCTTGATTGTGTCCTTGATTTTATCAGGTAAACCTCTGATCCCAGACTCTATGTCACAAATGATATCATCAACAGGAATTTTGTTAGGAGCTAAGGCAAAAAAATGAAGAGAAAATTATTCTTAATTATATTTGTTTAATTTAATTATCAATTTTTTTGCATAAAATGTCGTTACTAAAATATTTTTTTGTATAAAACGCAATCACTAAGTAACAATACTACATATTACACATGTTTAATAATGTCTTAAGTCAACGGTAAGTTTTGACATCTTAGATAGCTTCATATAATATAATAAGTCACGTTGAAAACAACAATTTATTTTTTTAATATAACTTTGAATATAAATATTTTGCAACGTTCAACAATAAAAAAAGAAAAATTTTGAACTTGTAAATTTAATGTCCAAATATATGGATTGCTTGTGAAAATAGTTTAAAAGCAAAAGTGCCCAGCGCAAAAGTGCCAAGCCCATTGATATTGGGTAAGATATTGAGAACATTGTTTGAAATTGGTAATGTTTTTAAATATTATATATATATATATATATATAATTATTATTATTTTAAAATTTGAGAATTTATGAGAAATTAAATATTGAATAGGGTTGAATAATTGTGAATAAATCTATTATATTAATTAAATATTATTATCTTTATTGCTGGTTTAACCATTTAACAATTGAGTTATTACTAATTTAACAATTGACAATTAAATTATTATAAATTTTCCTACTCATAAAAAAAATAAATATTTAATAAAAATTTTGACTAAACGAAAATGTTGGCGTAAATAACTATACTTTGCCGGCAATTGTGCCAACAGCCAAGTCATCGAATTCTTTCAGGCCGTTGACTTCTGTTTGCCGGGCATTGTTTACTGCCATCCACAGATAAAATTTGAAAGCCTGCATAACCTTTCGGCCGCTCACAATGTTTTAAAGCAACTCTATAAAGACTATTAAATAATTTTCTTTTTTCTTTTTGGTAAAGAAATTGATTTTCAAACATTTTGCATGGTCGATGGTACGACTAAAAATTGCTCAATCACAGAGTGAGATCATATGGATATTAATTTTAAAGATGGAACGAGTGAGGAATATATATATATATTTTAAAGTAAACAATGGTTGGTTAATTATTTAGTGATAGTTATTTTATATAATTAAAATTTAATTGTGATGGTTGATTTACTATGTTAATTCTGTTAAAATTAATTTTGAATGGGGAATGATAGTTTATAGTTAATGGGTTTGGGTATATAGTTGTGTGGCCAGTGGATATTATGTTGATTGTATTTTGTTGGAAAGAAGATTATAAATAGGTTTTTTTATCTTTATTATAATGTGTAATGTGTAAGGGTCAAGGTGTCAAGGGTTGAGCAAGGTTCTCCAACTAATGTGAGGGGCCAAGGATTGAGTAGGGCTTCCCTAGCAGCTTGGTCAGGGTTTTGGCTAAGGATTAATAGAATTTTGTTAGGAGGGGTTTGGCTAAGGACTAATAGAATTTTGTTAGGATGAGCTTTTCCCCGGAGTTGGGGTTGGGGTTTTCCCATAGTATTTCTTGGTATTATTTATGTGTATGATTGCTTCTATTTGTGTTTGTGATTAATGTTTATTTTACCTTACCTTTTAATACATAATAGTGGTATTAGAGCGGGTGTAATAATTTTGTTGTATGTATAATTTTGCCATTCTCTGAAGGTGTAGTTTGTGGTGAAGATTGTGGTATAGAGAGTGGATCGGATTGTGGATGCCACAAATCGCATGATCGTGATGACAATGGGAAAATATAGTTTTATGGATTGAATCGTATAGGTCAAGTTGACCAATAATATCACGTGATAATATGAGAGAGGCATTGCTACCATAATCTCAATGAAGTCGTGCATTGAGTTGACAATGGTGCTACTAATGCAACTGATATGATATGTTGGAGAGAGCGGTTAGTTCAAGCCATGGAAGGCATGAAGGTATTTTCTGCAGGAACTCAGTGATCCACATGGAGGCATGTGCCTCTAGATCACATATGTAGAGGTGTTGTTGATAGTAAGAAAGGCTTGTCGACATTTACTGTAAAAAGGAGGCTTTGAAGGTTTTTTTCACAAAAGATTTCACTTGTGGAGAAGTAAATGTGAGATGCCAAGGGCATGGTGCATGAACCCTTATTTATTTGGATGTGGTTTTCTTGTATATTAAAATGAAGGTGTAGAGATTGATTCACAAATTGTTCAAAGGTGGAGCATTAGGGGACTTTTGAGGTCTAAAATGGGCCTCCTAAGGAAATTATAAAATAATAGTGGAAATAATAAAATAAGATTAGATTACATCATCAAATTTTAGAGGGAAAAAAGACAAAACTATTTTTTCAACTCCTGTTTTCAACTTATCTCCTTATAGGTTTACTCAAATTTCGAGCGAAAACACTTGTTGGATGAAAAATTTAATTCCCCATCCAAGGAGTACCCATGTTGCATACTTTTGATGGACCCTACTACATGAAAAATGAGAAATACATGAAAAATGTGATTGCAATCACGTTTTATCATGTATTTCTCATTTGTCATGTAGTAGGGTCCATCGAAAGTATGCAACATGGGTACTCCTTGGATGAGGAAATAAATTTTGCATCTAACGAGTGCTCCTGCTCGAAATTTGAGTAAAAACTTAGGGAGATAAGTTGAAAATACGAGTTGAAAAAGTAGTTTTATTATTTTTTAATCTTTGTACTTTTTTACTCCAAAAATGGAGAATCATCCCCCATGGTTGACATCATCATCTTGAATCCTATTGGTTCTTAAAAAGTTTATTTTGGTTGTACATTTTTCTTAGGAGGCCCATTTTAGACCTCAAATTCCCCTAATGATTATGGCTGGAAATGCACATGGTGCAAAAAAGGATCTCCTCAAAAGAGCACAAGGTCATTCAGTAGGTAGCTAAAGATTATTTTCAAGAATCGCAGCACTGCCAATCGTAATGACTGAAATCATGGATATGGGCCTCAGACTGATATCCCTCTACTGGTGATGGGAAATATATACGAGGGTTTAGAATCACTCAAGGGGGCTAGTAGAAAGAAAAGTGTATAGATCAAGCGCGCAGGTGATATTGATAGTGTTGGATACCACCAACATACATGGGATCTCCCCGATGTGAGGTCCCAATTCGACCTCACACCGTTTGGTGTAGGAGTCACATTCGGCTATATGGTTCGGCCACCATTGTAAAGGTTTTAGAGGTACACCTTGGTTACAACACATACACAAGAGATCACAAATACCTCTTTGGGGAAACAAGTATGTAAGCTTTGTGTGACACAAAATGTAGAATGCACAAGAAACTTCCACATCTGGTAAAGGGAAACGAGCCTCTGGTTAGGGAAGCAATAGTACTATCCTAAGAGAGACCCATAAACGAAAGAGAAAAACTTGTTGATTTACCTGCAAATTAGTTCACAAGATAAACAACAATCGTAAAAGCATAACAACACTCATTCAACAATATCCATATCTAAGCAATGAAATAGTTCATTAGCCTTAGTATGTATTACGCCAACATATACCACAAACATATCAAGAATCTAGTCTTACTATATTCACGATACATGCATGAAGAAGTCTTAGCTCAAGGAGCTATTCCAAGTACATTGTTACATAGGTGAAACACTAGATCTAATAGTGAAACATGAATCCACAACTTGCCTCTCCAAAGAATGATTTACCTCCAATGCAATACAAGAGACGCTAAGGCAAAACTCTAAGAATCCAAGACCCTTACTTGAGTTATGAGGAGCTATTTATAATAAATGACAATGACTTTTGATTTTCCTCATGACTTTTCAACTTCTATGACCTATGGTCTTCCATAAAACTTTCACATTCTATACATGACATTTTACATTCCACATGTGTCTTTTCACATTCCACATGTGTCTCTTGGACTTCATTACATTAAACTCATTACAAAAGACAATATACATATAAGACAGTCGGTATATGAGACAAAACTTCTAATAGGACAAAAATGCTTTCAAATAGATAAGTCATTTGCTTCTTCATGGAGCTCATTGGCAATATTTGTATGCCATGCTCTGAATTCCATAGCAATAACTTTGATCAAGACCGACAAGTCTGTTGCAAACCGTATCTTCACCTCTAGTGCTTGTCAATATGGATTTGGAGCGTGATTGTACATTATTCCATAGCCATGACAATTTCATGTGCCCTTTAGTTGGTGCAATGACATACTGTAAAATAATGTCTTTACTGATCTCTAAGCCTTATTGTTCTAATGTATGCTTGATCTGCTTAATGTACTGCCTCACTTCTTGTAAGATGATTTCCCTTCCTCCTATCTCTCCAAGTGATCCCACTGAAGGCATCCTATGTTTTTGTTAGAGACTCTAAACCATTGTGTGGTGGACTATAGGCAACAATAGTGTTAGCCGACTATTCTCTGAGATAGATGTAATTTTGATGGTGGAGTCTTAGTTGTACTTTTTCTACTTCAGCGACAATCTATCCTTTCTAACCAACTATTGTGGAACATATGGATACTTGGCATCCCATTCCTGGATTTGATCAATAGCTTTGTTTGCCAGTTTTAGGAGCTTTAAGAATTCTTGTGCTTTCTTTTGTATACCAACAAGAGGTGCCACTACTTCATGGAGAAGTATAATTTCATCATACAATTGTACCATGGTATACTCCAATGGCCTCAATTCCTCCTATATGGGTAACTACCATTCTGATGTGTTGAAGATACATGAATATAGTTGTTGGTTTTCTGTAGTGAGGTGTTCCTCTTGTTGCTTTAATACTACTAACTCTTTCCTCAATCATTCATTCTTATTCAATAGATACTCTCAGTTATCTCGTTCTTCCGTAGAGAAAGCAACATTAGTTTCCATGATTGCCCGGGGATTCCTCTTAGCATTTGCAGTTATCAACTTTTATGTGGATACAGATATTGGATTTTGAGGATCATTTGGGAAGAACCTTTGCCTTTGTTGCATGATAATTTTCTTTAGTTGATCAAATGTGACATTACATATGTCCATGACTCTGTCTTTTGGTGGAGGTGTGATTCCCATCTCATCAAATGGGAGATGGACACCCATAAGAGGAGGTTCTACCAGTGAAACTGGTTCGTCATCTATGGATTTGATGGCATCATCTTCCTCCATTTCTTCTTTTATTTCATGAGTCATTTGTTCTTCTTCCAGCCTCTATGTTGCTTCCTCCTCATGTGACTACCTTTGTCGTCCTTCTTCATGTTTCTTTCTAAGAAATTCATCTTGCTTCCTCTTCTCCTCTTCTTCCTGTTGCATCTTTGACTTTAATTCTCTCTTTTCCTATTTAGCTTCAATATCTCCCTTATTCAATGGATCAACTTTCCATTTCCTGCTACTTTCTGTCATTGGATCATGCTTGATCCTTTTCTTGGGAGATACAGTCCTTACTTGAGCATTTACTTGTGGTGCCTCCTATACCTGTACATCTTGAGCTAGTGGAACTTGGGGGAAACCAATTTCAATTCTTGGATGTGTCTTTCTTAGTGCATTTTACTAGTTCTTCACCTTTTCATCTTCTCCAATAGTCATTGATGTATACCCCCAAGAAAAACCAATCATGTCACAATGTTGTGTGCACACTCTTCAGGGGTCATACTCATGAAATTCCTTCACTGCAAAGTGCAAGAGGTCTAGCTCTTGTATTTATGCATCTGTCGCCTTGTGGATTTTCACCTCATACATTCTGATCCTCAAAGGGTAAGTGGACCAAGGGGCCTTCTTCCTTCTATGAATAACTCTTGATAACCCTTTATTCAATTGATAAGCAACTTCTTGTAAGACCACGTTGTAAGTTACATATTGCAGCATCATATGAGGAGAAATCTGACATCCAAAGCATCTTATATATGTACCTTATGGCGTTACAGCAAACCAATCCGTGATATCATGTAATGACTCCTTCACCTAGTTGGTCATGCAAGGAGGATCAATCTCATATATCATCTGAAATATGATTGTGAAGAAATGCTCTGCCAATCTTTCATATGCCCCTCTTAAACTCAAATCTAACAATACCCTACAATGGAAGTAAATTGGAAACTTATCCTGTGGGGTCTGTTCCAATAGATCCCTGGGAATGAATATATTTCATAGATCCCATCAAATAGAAATGCTAAAATAGAAAACTTTGGTGCTTGGTTTGACCTTAGAGATGCTTTAGCCTTCCCAACATGACACTACAACTCAAAAGAAAGTATATCTGCCCAATTGAAGATTTTTCCATGGGTAACAACCAAGTTGAGCATAAATATCCAATTCTCTTCAAATACTTCAACGTTCTTCTGCCCATGCAACCTACAACACATGGAAAGAAGGTACTAGCACATCTCCCTAAGAATCCTAGTCGGGTAAACTAAACTCAGGTGGTGTCAAAATTTGGTAGGCTCTCGACACCAAGACTTGATGATGTCACTTGTATCAAGATCAACCCATCTAGTGTAGAATTTTTTGTTGGCATACTCTATGGGCTTCAACATCTTGTAATAAGTATGCATGTCCTCTCCATAGTAGGTGGCAAGTTGACCACCACTCAATTAGGTGGCATGTGTGATAGAATCCATTCAATTACCTCTACACAAGGTATGACTGGGAACCTGCATGCAATCATGTGTATCCTTGACTGTTTAATGTTGATGTATACTTCCTTATCTTCCAAATATTCCGAGAACTGCTTCTGCATGAATGTGTGTTTAGTATATTTCCATGTGACCTCGATAGATTTGTCTATGAAACACTGTGTATTTGTAAGAATAGGAATGATAGGCTTTGTAAATTCCATTGCTTCTTTAGTGCATGATTCTGAAGCTTCTTTTGAGGCCACTCGACAAGTAGCGTGAGGCATCATTCCAACAAATGATGAGAGAGTAATGAGACTAGTAGCTAGAACACCTATTTTTGGAATCACACTCATGGCGACAAAGATTAGCTTTGCAAAATATTCTATCTATCACAAGCAATAAGTTAGCAGATCATATTCAAAATCCATCAAATGTAGCTGAGAGTATAAGCATATTAAAGACAAGACATGGTTACCTGTATAGGCAATAAATATGCATCAAAACATGGAGGACGCATTGTCAGAGCATGAAGGGAGATCAGAGCTAACAAGAGGCCTTCAAGGTGTGCTCATGCTCAAGCAAGAGAGAGAGATCATCAAGGGTGCAATGCACATTGTTGAAAAACAAAGGAAGTTCATTCGTGGGTTCAGGATGTGCACATGTGCTCAAGGAGGCTGAGAGGGCATAAGGGTGCACATTGAAGGGATGAAGGGGTCAGGCTTCAGGCCTTCCCAGTGTGCCCATGCGCTCAAGAGGAACAAAGAAGGTGCAGGGCGCATAATCAAAGCACGAAGGAGAAAACATTCATGGGTTTGGGGTGCGCTCATGCACTCAAGGAGGGCACAATTCTTCATGTTGAAGGAGTGTGCTCAAGGGGAAAACTTGACTTTCTAGGTGCATATTTCTGAGACAGAAAATCCTTCACTTCTAGATGTGCGCTCTAGCTTGGAATGGCTCAAGAACAAGTTCAACAACAATATAAAATGATTAAAATGTTGAGAGGAAGGATCTACAAGTTCTTATAGATTATGTCGCAATCATGACTATAATATGAAGAGTTACAGAATGTGAAGAGTCACAACCTGTGACAACAAATTGACACTTGTAGTAGAAATAATGAACTAAAATTCCAACAAAGAAACTGAAAAGAAGTGAAACGCCAACAAGGAAGGCAAGATCGACAAAAAAAATATTAAAGGAAAGCAAAAGAATGGAAATGAAAAACTTACTTGGAATGAAAGTCGACAAAGATATCTTTGATCCAAAGAAGTTCACTCATCCCAAATAAGAGTGATTATGTGAAAGAATGATTAGAAAGATTTATTATAAAGAGATTACATGCAAATCCATTCCATGCATGCTTGCCACTTGTCAACGGGTGAATGAGTTAGTTAAGTAAAGTGAAGTGGGCTCCTATTTTCTAAGAGTGTGCCCACATACAACAAGAAAAGCACATGCATGAGTTGAAGAGGGTGCAAGTCTTCGAGTCGAAGGAGTGCGCTCAAGTGAGCGTGCGCTCACTGAGCATGAAGGGGTGTGCTCCACTAGGGTGTAACCGTTTAGCCTAAATGAGTGCGCTCAAGAAGGGCGCAACTCTTTGTCATCTTGGAGTGCAGTTTTACCCAAGAAGAGTGTTTTTCTCTTGCTTTTGTGTGTGTGTTGCATGGCAAACAAAGTTAGTTACAAAGTCAAGAAAATCTATGTTTTCACCTATATTTGGATAAGATAACACAAACACTCTTAAGGATATGGTGATGACACTTAGAAAACATTGACTTAGGAGTAAACGACACTTAGGGAAAACATTGGGATATTCAATCAAACAACGTGATGACACTAGATTGATCCGAACTTATGCAAGAATGAAACAAAATAAAGATATAAACATAAACACAGAGATGCAGCAGAAATAAATCTTCATTTCATTAATATCAAAGCACTGAAAGATGCTTACATACAGAATGGAAATAAACTAGCTCTAGTGATGGTAGCTTATCTCTAAGAAGAGATGTGTTGCTATATGCCTCTGAACTGTGTTACAATGAGGCTCAAAGTACTTTTTATTATTGAAAAATAAATGGAAACCCTGAACAACCAAAACCATAACCCTAGGATATGGAATGCCAAGAGTTTGTGAGCCCCGTTGGGGTTACTTGGACAACCAACTTTTCGGGATCGTAACTTGGTTATATGATTTTTGTTTGGCACGTATGATACCTTGTTAGAAAGGTATCTATGACTACTACAATATAAATATTTACAGCAGGCCCGTAGTTGTGGACAGGGTTGTTGCAGACCTCAAAAAAACACCATTCATGGGGTCAAAACAACTCTTGAAGTTCAGGACGTGAAGAACTACTAAAATAGTAAATTTTCTATAATCAAGGAAACTGATGAAACCAAATAGAGGTCCAAGTGGAATAAGCGGGTGGCCACCAATATCCACCTAGATAAATCCTCCCCCCTTAGGAAGTAATGGTCCCCATTGCATGCAGAGCCTCCATGGAGTGAGGAAATTTCTGTTGAACCTGGTCCCTGGTGAACCACTTTCCCTGGTGAAGGAATTGTCATGTTTTGTCAACTCAATATAGCTAGATCCTCTATTGGCGAGTGTTTTTTATTTGTGTGTCCATGATCCTCTCAGTTGTCACCTATTCGATATAACTTGGGTTGAGATTTGTTGGTGTTAGCTATTCAGCAATGTCAGATGTGTCCAGTAATGGGGGAAAGTATGGTTGCAACAAGTCCACATTGAATACTAGGTGCATGCGAAGGAACGGTGGAATGCTGAGATCGAAAGCATTGTCTCCTACAGCCTTAGTGATGGTGTAAGGCCCGTATTAGAGCATGGAAGCTTGTGGTGGGCCCCAGCGAGGAACTCCTTCTGCAAATGTAACCAAACATTATCACCCACCTAGAACTTGTGTGGCACCCGATGTTGATCATGACATTGTTTGTACGTAGCATTTTCTCTTTCCAATATGTCATGCACCTGCTGGTGGATGTGTTGAATGCGTTCAATGAAGTTGGTAGCTCTATCAGCTTCGGGCTAGACACGAGTTGAATTTTCCTGAGTAGCTGCAAGTGGTACGACAACATCAATGAGACATAGTGGCTGGAATCCCAACCCCACCTAAAATGGGTTGTGGCCAGTTGAGTTATGGATAGCTTTGTTGTAGTTGTGCTGGACATAGGGGAGGCTCTCATCTCATGTGTGTGGATGCTTCAAGTTGTACATGCGCAGGATTTGCATGATCATCCTATTGACGACCTTTGTTTGGCCATCAGTTTGTGGTTGGATGGTCATGGACTTAGTGAGCTTGGTATAGAACAATGACCAGAGGATTGACAAGAATGTACTTAGGAACTTGCTGTCCTGATCTAAGATAATTGATAATGGGATCCCAAAGTGTATCCATACTCGTTCAAAGAAGAGTTTGGTAGTGGCTTCTGCTATGATACTTTTCTTTTAGGCCACCATAATGGCCATCTTAGAGAATCTATTGATGACCACGAAAAAACAGTTGTTGCCATGCCTGGTAGAAGGAAGTATTGACATATAATCAATGAAGATGGATTCCCAGGGCCGATTAGGAGTAGGCATAGGAATATACAGGACTTGTATCTTAATTGTAGGTTTGGAAATGGCACAGGAAATGTAAGATCTGATGTGCTTCCTAACATCCTTTCAAAGGTTCGGCCAATAAAAATACTTTTGCAACATTGCCACTATTTTTTCTACCTAAAAATTTCCAACGACCTGGCTATAGTGTGCCTCCCAAATAATATTGGCACATTCGATTGAAGGAACACAGAGGTGTTCCAGGTGGCATAACAGTGTGTCCTGGAGGTGAAAGTATGGAACTTTCTTGCATCCCATGAGAATCTGGTGTGTGGTAGCGAATTTTGGATCACTTTTGTAAAGATGCAGCCATCCTAAAGTCTTGTGTCCACAAGAGTCGAGCATAGTGGTAAGGGCCATAACCAACGATTGCCTGAGGTAGTCTGCAACATTATTGGTGCTGCCTTTCTTGTACTTAATTATCAAATGGAACTGTTGCAAATATGTGGACCATTTATGATGGAAATCGTTCTGCAACTTTCATTGTGTATGTTTGAGCTACAGGGGTTAGTGGTCTATGTGGATGATGTTTCCTTCCCTAGAATGTAATGCTTCCATTGTTTACTTCTGCTTGTTGGGCATTGTTTACTGCCATCCACGAATAAAATTTGAAAGCTTGCATAACATTTCAGCCGCTCACAGTGCTTTTAAGCAACTCTATAAAGACTATTAAATAATTTTCTATTTTCTTTTTGATAAAGAAATTGATTTTCAAACATTTTGCATTGTCCATGGTATGATTAAAAATTGCTCAATCACAGAGTGAAGATCATATGGATATTAATTTTAAAGATGGAACGAGTGAGGATTATATAGATATATATTTTAATGTAAACAACGGTTGGTTAATCATTTAGTGATCGTTATTTTATACAATTAAAATTTAACTCTGATGGTTGATTTATTATGCTAATTTTGTTAAAATTAATTTTGAATGGGGAATGATAGTTTAAAGTTAATGGGTTTGGGTATATGGTTTTGCAGCTAGTGGTATTATGCAAATTGTATTTTGTTGGAAAGAAGACTATAAATAGGCTTCTTTATCTTCGTTATAATGTGAAAGGGCCAAGGTGTTAAGGGTTGAGGAAGGCTCCACAACCAGTGTGAGGGGCCAAGGATTGAGTAGGGCTTCCCGAGCAGCTTTTTCAGGGCTTTGGCTAAGGACTAATAGAATTTTGTTAGGATGAGCTTTTCCCCGAAGTTGGGGTTGGGGTTTTCCCATAGTATTTCTTAGTATTATTTATGTGTATGATTGCTTCTATTTGTGTTTGTGATTAATGTTTATTTTACCTTGCCTTTTAATACATAATAGTGGTATTAGAGCGGATGTAATAATTTTGTTGTATGTATAATTTTTCCATTCCCTGAAGGTGTATTTTGTGGTGAAGATTGTGGTATAGAGAGTGGATCAGACCGTGGATGCCACAAATCGCATGATCCTGATGACAATGGGAAAATATAGTTTTATGGATCGAATCGTATAGGTCAAGTTGACCAGTAATATCACGTGATAATATGAGAGAGGAATTTCTACCATAATCTCGATGAAGTCATGCATTGAATATGGTGTTAGTAATCCAAGTGATATGTTGGAGAGAAAGGCTAGTTCAAGCCGTGGAAGGCATGAAGGTATTTTCCGCAAGAAGTCAGTGATCCACATGGAGGCATGTGTCTTAGATCACATATGTAGAGGTGTTGTTGATAGTAAGAAAGGCTTGCCGACATCTATTGCAAAAAGGAGGGGTTGAAGGTTTGTTTCACAAAATATTTCACTGGTGGAGAAGTAATGCGAGATGCCAAGGGCATGGTGCAAGAAGCCTTGTTTATTTGGATGTGGTTTTCTTGTATATTAAAATGAAGGTGTAGAGATTGATTCGTCAATTGTTCAAAGGCGGAGATTGTGGCTGGAAATGCACATGGTGCAAAACAAGGATCTCCTAAAAAGAGCACAAGGCCATTCAATAGGTAGCTAAAGATTATTTGCAAGAATCGTGGCACTGCCAATCGTAATGACTGAAATCATGGATGTGGACCTCAAAGTTATATCCCTCTATTAGTGATTGGAAATATGTACGAGGGTTCAGAATCACTCAAGGAGGCTAGTAGCGAGCAAAGTGTATGGATCGAGCGTGCACGTGGTATTGACAGTGTTGGATACCACCAACATACAAGGGATCTCCCTGATGTGAGGTCCTAATTAGACCTCACACCATTTGGTGAAAGGGTCACATCTGGATATATGGTTCGGCCACAATTGCAAAGGTTTTAGAGGTACACCTTGGTTACAACAAATACACAATAGATCACAAATACCTCTTTAGGGAAACATGTATGTAAGATTTGTGTGACACAAAATGTAGAATGCACGGGAAACTTCCACGTCTGGTAAAGGGAAATGAGCCTCTGGCTAGGGAAGCAATAGTACTATCCTAAGAGAGACCCATGAACAAAAGAGAAAAAACTTGTTGATTTACTTGCAAATTAGTTCATAAGATAAACAACAATCGTAAAAACATAAAACCACTCATTCAACAATATCCATATCTAAGCAATGAAATAGTTCATTAGCCTTAGTATGTATTACGCCAACATATACTACAAACATATCAAGAGTCTAGTCTTACTATATTCACGATACATGCATGAAGAAGTGTTGGCTCAAGGAGATTCTGATTATTAATGAAAGATTCCAAGTACATTGCTACATAGGTGAAACACTAGATCTAGTAGTGAAACATGAATCCACAACTTGCTTCTCCAAAGAATGATTTACCTCCAATGCAATACAAGAGACACCAAGGCAAAACTCTAAGAATCCAAGCCCCTTACTTGAGTTATGAGGAGCTATTTATGATAAATGACAATGACTTTTGATTTTCCTCATGACTTTTCAACTTCTATGATCTGTACATGACATTTTACATTCCACATGTGTCTTTTCACATTCCACATGTGTCTCTTGGACTTCATTACATTAAACTCATTACAAAAGACAATATACATATAAGACAGTGGCTATATGAGACAAAACTTCTAATAGGACAAAAATACTTTCAAATAGATAAGTCATTTGCTTCTTCATGGAGCTCATTTGTAATATATGTATGCCATGCTCTGAATTCCATAACAATAACTTTGATCAAGATCGACAAGTCTGTTGCAAACTGTATCTTCACCTCTAGTGCTTATCAATATGGATTTGGAGCTTGATTGTACATTATTCCATAGCCATGACAATTTCATGTGCGCTTTAGTTGGTGCAATGACATATTGTAAAATAATGTCTTTAGTGATCTCTAAGCCTTCTTGTTCTGATGTATGCTTGATTTGCTCAATGTACTTTCTCACTTCTTGTAAGATGATTTCCCTTCCTCTTATCTCTCCAAGTGATCCCTCTGAAGGCATCCTGTGTTTTTGTTAGAGACTCTAAACCATTGTGCGGTGGACTATAGGCAACAATAGTGTTAGCCGACCATTCTTTGAGATAGATGTAATTTTGATGGTGGAGTCTTAATTGTACTTTTTCTACTTCAGCAGCAATTTATCCTTTCTAACCAACTATTGTGGAACATATGGATACTTGGCAGCCCATTCCTGGATTTGATCAATAGCTTTGTTTGCCACTTTTAGGAGCTTTAAGAATTCTTGTGCTTTCTTTTGTATACCAACAAGAGGTGCCACTACTTCATGGAGAAGTATCATTTCGTCATACAATTGCACCATGGTATACTCCATTGGCCTCAATTCCTCCTATATGGGTAACTACCATTCTGATGTGTTGAAGATACATGAATATAGTTGTTGGTTTTCTGTAGTGAGGTGTTCCTCTTGTTGCTTTAATACTACTAACTCTTTCCTCAATCATTCATTCTTATTCAATAGATACTCTCAGTTATCTCGTTCTTCCATAGAGAAAGCAACATTAGTTTCCATGATTGCCCGGGGATTCCTCTTAGCATTTGCAGTTATCAACTTTTATGTGGATACAGATATTGGATTTTGAGGATCATTTGGGAAGAACCTTTGCCTTTGTTGCATGATAATTTTCTTTAGTTGATCAAATGTGACATTACATATGTCCATGACTCTGTCTTTTGGTGGAGGTGTGATTCCCATCTCATCAAATGGGAGATGGACACCCATAAGAGGAGGTTCTACCAGAGAAACTAGTTTGTCATCTATGGATTTGATGGAATCATCTTCATCCATTTCTTCTTTTATTTCATGAGTCATTTGTTCTTCTTCCAGCCTCTATGCTGCTTCCTCCTCGTGTGACTACCTTTGTCGTCCTTCTTCATGTTTCTTTCTGAAAAATTCATCTTGCTTCCTCTTCTCCTCTTCGTCATGTTGCATCTTTTCCTTTAATTCTCTCTTTGCCTATTTAGCTCCAAAATCTCCCTTATTCAATGGATCACACTTTCATTTCCTGCTACTTTCTACTGTTGGATCAGGCTTGATCCTTTTCTTGGGAGCTAAAATCCTTACTTGAGCGTTTTCTTGTGGTGCCTCATGTACATGTACATATTGAGCTGGTGGAACTTGGGGGAAACCAATTTCAATTCCTGGATGTGTCTTTCTTAGTGCATTTTACTAGTTCTTCACCTTTTCATCTTCTCCAGTAGTCATTGATGTATACCCCCAAGAAAAACCAATCATGTCACAATGTTGTGTGCACACTCTTCAGGAGTCATACCCATGAAATTCCTTCACTGCAAAGTGCAAGAGGTCTAGCTCTTGTATTTATGCATCTGTCGCCTTGTGGATTTTCAACTCATACATTATGATCCTCAAAGGGTAAGTGGGCCAAGGGGCCTTCTTCCTTCTATGAATAACTCTTGATAACCCTTTATTCAATTGATAAGAAACTTCTTGTAAGACCACCTTGTTAGTTACATATTGCAACATAATATGAGGAGAAATTTGACATCCAAAGCATCTTATATATGTACCTTATGGCTCAGCAAACCAATCTGTGATATCATGTAATGAATCCTTCACCTAGTTGGTCATGCAAGGAGGATCGATCTCATATATCATCTGAAATATGATTGTGAAGAAATGCTCTGCCAATCTTTCATATGCCCCTCTTAAACTCAAATCTAACAACACCCTACAATGGAAGTAAATTGGAAACTTATCTTGTGGGGTCTAGTTCCAATACATCCCTAGGAATGCATATCGTGCATAGATCCCATCCAATAGAAATGCTGAAATAGAAAACTTTGGTGCTTGGTTTGACCTTAGAGATGCTTTAGCCTTCCCAACATGACACTACAACTCAAAAGAAGTATATCTTCCCAATTGAATATTTTTCCATGGGTAACAACCAAGTTGAGCATAAATATCCAATTCTCTTCAAATACTTCAATGTTCTTCTACCCATGCAACCTACAACACATGGAAACAAGGTACTAGTACATCTCCCTGAGAATCCTAGTCAGGTAAACTAAACTCGGGTGGTGTCAAAATTTGGCAAGCTCTCGACACCAAGACTTGATGATGTCACTTGTATCAAGATCAACCCATCTAGTGTAGAAGTTTTTGTTGGCATACTCTGTGGGCTTCAACATCTTGTAATAAGTTTGCATGTCCTCTCCATAGTAGGTGGCAAGTTGACCACCACTTTCACTATGAAGCACCAAATATGAATCATGCATGTGTGATAGAATCCATTCAATTACCTCTACACAAGGTATGACTGGGAACCTGCATGCAATCATGTGTATCCTAGACTGTTTAATGTTGATGTATACTTCCTTATCTTCCAAATATTCAGGGAACTACTTCTGCATGAATGTGTCTTTAATATATTTCCATGTGACCTCAGTAGATTTGTCTATGAAACACTGTGTATCTGTAAGAATAGGAATGGTAGGCTTTGTAAATTCCATTGCTTCTTTAGTGCATGCTTCTGAAGCTTCTTTTGAGGCCACTCGACGGGTAGCGTGAGGCATCATTCCAACAGATGATGAGAGAGTAATGAGACTAGTAGGTGGAACACCTATTTGTGGAAGCACACTCATGGCAACAAAGATTAGCTTTACAAAATATTTTATCTATCACAAGAAATAACTTAGCAGATCATATTCAAAATCTATCAAATGTAGCTGAGAGTATAAGCCTATCAAAGACAGGACATGGTTACTTGTATAGGCAATAAATATGCATCAAAACATGGAGGGTGCATTGTCAGAGCATGAAGGGAGATCAAGGCTGACAAGAGGCCTTCAAGGTGTGCTCATGCGCTCAAGCAAGAGAGAGAGATCATCAAGGGTGCAATGCACATTGTTAAAAAAAAAGGAATTTCATTCGTAGGTTCAGGATGCGCACATGTGCTCAAGGACACTAAGAGGGTGTAAGGGTGCACACTGAAGGTATGAAGATGTCAGGCTTCAGGCCTTCCCAGTGTGCCCATGTGCTCAAGAGGAACAAAGAAGGAGCAGGGCGCACAAGCGAAGCATGAAGGAGAAAACATTCATGGGTTTGTGGTGTGCTCATGCACTCAAGGAGGGCATAGTTCTTCATGTTGAAGGAGTGTGCTCAAGGGGAAAACTTGACTTTCTAGGTGTAGTTTTCTGAGACAGATAATCCTTCACTTCTAGAAGTGCGCTCTAGCTTGGAATGGCTCAAGAACAAGTTCAACAACAAGATAAAATGATTAAAATGTTGAGAGGAAGGATCTACAAGTTCTTATAGATTTTGTCGCAATCATGACTATAATATGAAGAGTTACAAAATGTGAAGAGTCACAACCTGTGACAACAAATTGACACTAGTAGTAGAAATAATGAACTAAAATTCCAACAAAGAAACTGAAAAGAAGTGAAACACCAACAAGGAAGGTAATATTGACAAAAAAAATATTAAAGGAAAGCAAAAGAATGGAAATGAAAAACTTACTTGGAATGAAAGTTGACAAAGAGCTCTTTGATCCAAAGAAGTGTGCTCATCCCAGATGAGAGTGATTATGTGAAAGAATGATTAGCAAGATTTATTATAAAGAGATTACATGAAAATCCATTCCATGCATGCTCGCCACTTGTCAACGGGTGAATGAGTTAGTTAAGTAAAGTGAAGTGGGCTCCTATTTTCTAAGAGTGTGCCCACATACAAGAAGAAAAGCACATGCATGAGTTGAAGAGGGCGCAAGTCTTCGAGTTGAAGGAGTGCACTCAAGTGGAGGGTGCACTCACTGAGCATGAAGGGGTGTGCTCTACTAGGGCACAATTGTTTAGCCTAAATGAGTGCACTCAAGAAGGGTGCAACTCTTCGTCATCTTGGAGTGCACTTTTACCCAAGAAGAGTGTTTTTCTCTTGCTTTTGTGTGTGTGTTGCATGGTGAACAAAGTTAGTTACAAAGTCAAGAAAATCTATGTCTTCACCTATATTTGGATAGGATAACACAACCACTCTTAAGGATATGGTGATGACACTTAGAAAACATTGACTTAGGAGTAAAAGACACTTAGGGAAAACATTGGGATAGTCAATCAAACAACATGATGACACTAGATTGATCCGGACTTATGCAAGAACAAAGCAAAATAAAAATATAAACATAAACACAGAGATGCAGCAGAAATAAATCTTCATTTCATTATTATCAAAGCACTGAAAGATGCCTACATACATAATGGAAATAAACTAGCTTTGACGATGGTAGCTTATCTCTAAGAAGAGATGTGTTGCTACATGCCTCTGAACTGTGTTACAATGAGGCTCAAAGTACTTTTTATTATTGAAAAACAAAGGGAAACCCTAAACAACCAAAACAAGAACCCTAGGATATGGAACACCAAGAGTTTGTGGGCCCTGTTGGGGTTAGTTGGACAACCAACTTCCTGGGATCGTAACTTGGTCATATGATTTTTTTTTGGCACGTATGATACCTTGTTAGAAAGGTATATGTGACTACTACAATATAGATATTTACAGCAGGCCCGTAGTTCTGGACAGGGCTGTTGCAGACCTCAAAAAAACACCATTTAGGGGGTCAAAACAACTCCAAAAGTTCAGGACGTGAAGAACTGCTAAAAATAGTAAATTTTCTATAATCAAGGAAACTAATGAAACCAAATAGAGGTCCAAGTGGAATAAGCGGGTGGCCACAAATATCCACCTGGATCAGTCCCCCCCCTTAGGAAGAAATGGTCCCCATTTCATGCAGAGCCTCCATGGGGTGAGTAAATTTCTGTTGAACCTGGTCCCTGGTGAACCACTTTCCCTGGTGAAGGAGTTGTCATGTTTTGACAACTCAATATAGCTAGATCCTCTATTGGCGAGTGTTTTTTATTTGTGTGTCCATGATCCTATCAGTCGTGGCCTGTTCAATATAACTTGGGTTGAGCTTTGTTGGCGTTAGCTATTCAGCAATGTCGGATGTGTCGAGTAATGGGGGAAAGTATGGTTGCAACAGGTCCACATTGAATACTAGGTGCATGCGAAGGAATGATGGAATGATGATATCGAAAGAATTGTCTCCTAAAGCCTTAATGATGGTGTAAGGCCCATATCAGAGCATGGAAGCATGTGGTGGGCCCCAGTGAGGAACTCCTTTCGTAAATGTAACCAAACATTGTCACCCACCTAGAACTTGTGTGGCACCCAATGTTGATCATAACATTGTTTGTACTTAACATTTTCTCTTTCCAATATGTCATGCACCTACTAGTGGATGTATTTAATGCGTTCAATGAAGTTGGTAACTCTATCAGCTTCGGGCGAGACATGAGCCGAATTTTCTTGAGTAGCTGCAAGTGGTACGACAACATCAATGAGACATAGTGGTTGGAATCCAAACCCCACCTAAAATGGGTTGTGGCCAGTTGAGTTGTGGAGAGCTTTGTTGTAGTTGTGATGTACATAGGGGAGGCTCTCATCTCATGTGCGTGGATGCTTCAAGTTATACATGCATAGGATTTGCATGATCATCCTATTGACGACCTTTGTTTGGCCATCAGTTTGTGGCTGGATGGTCGTGGACTTAGTGAGCTTGGTATAGAATAATGACCAGAGGATTGAAAAGAATGTACTTAGGAACTTGTTGTCCCGATCTAAGATAATTGACAGTGGGATCCCAAAGTGTATCCATACTTGTTCAAAGAAGAGTTTGGCAGTGGCTTCTGCTATGATACTCTTCTTGCAGGCCACTATAATGGCCATCTTAGAGAATCTATCGATGACCATAAAAACACAGTCGTTGTCATGCTTGGTAGAAGGAAGGATCGATATATAATCAATGAATATGGATTCCCAGGGCCGACTAGGAGTATGCATAGGAGTATACAGGCCTTGTGTCTTGATTGTAGGTTTGGCAATGGCATAGGAAATCTAATATTTGATGTACTTCCCAACATCCTTTCAAAGGTTTGGCAAATAAAAATACTTTTGCAACATTGCCACTATTTTTTCTACCTAAAAATGTCCAATGAACTGGCTATAGTATGCCTCACAAATAATCTTGGCACATTCGATTGAAGGAACACAAAGGTGTTCCAGGTGGTATAACGGTGTGTCTTGGAGGTGAAAGTATGGAACTTGCTAGCATCCCATGAGAATCTAGTGTGTGGTACCGAATTTCCGATCACTCTTGTAAATATGCAACCATCCTAAAGTCTTGTCTCCACAAGAGTCAAGCACAGTGGTCAGGGCCATAACCAACAGTCGCCTGAGGCAGTCTACAACATTATTGGTGTTGCCCTTCTTATACTTAATGTTCAAATGGAACTGTTGTAGATATGTGGACCATTTATGATGGAAATCGTTCTGCAACTTTCCTTGTTTATGTATGAGATGCAGGGGTCTATGGTCTCTGTGGATGATGTTTCCTTCCCTAGAATGTAATGCTTCCATTGTTGCCAGGCTTGCACAATGGAATACATCTCTTTTTCATAGGTGGGATACTTTCAGATTGTATCTAAAAGTTTCTCACTATGATATGCCATTGGATGCCCCTGTTGGGTAACAACTGCACCAATAGCATAGTTGGAGGCATCTATCTCAATTTCAAATGGTTCTTGCAGGTCTGCTAATGTGAGCACCGATGTAGAGAAGAGGTGGTGCTTCAATTAAAAAAATGCCTTATGTTGGGATTAAGATGAAAATAAATATCTTTCACTTCACCCTTGGTGACTTGACTCAAAGGCCAAGTGATATGAGAGAATCCCAACATGAACCTGCGATAGAAATTGACAAGATCCAGAAAGATGTGGAGCTCTGTTAGAGTGGATGGGACTGGCCAATCTCAAATAGATTGTATTTTGGTTGGGTCCACATGCAAACTTCGCTCATCAATGATGTATTCAATATATTGAACTTGGGTCGTAACAAAAGTGCATTTCCCCAAATTAGTAGACAATTTGTGTTGTTGTAGGGTTTGGAGGACCTGTAGAATATGGTGTAGGTTTTCTTCCCAACTTTTGCTAAAGATCAATATGTCGTACAAATACATTGCCACGAATGAGTTGGTAAAGAGCCAAAAGAAGTTTTCCATCAGCCTCATGAAGGTTTCGAGGGCATTCATCAACCCAAAAGGCATGATTAGCCATTCAAAAATGCCCTCCTTGGATTTGAAGGCAATATTCTACACATCAGAGGGTTCAATTGGCACCTAATGATAATTGAACTTCAAGTCAATATTTATGAAATATTTGGCTCCCTTGAGTTGGTTTGGAAGGTCATCAATCCATGGGATTGGATACCTATTCCAGACAATGATATTATTCAGTGCCTGATAGTCAATACAGAGCCTCCAGGTTCCATCCTTATTCTATACCAACACGATCAGGCTCCCACAAGGTGAGGAACTTGGCCTGATGTACCCTTTCTGCAACAACTCCTAAATTTGCCTCTTGATTTCATTGTTCTCCAGAACATAACATCAGTAGATCAGTCCATAGGGTCGCAGTGTGCCTAAGGTCATATCGATGGAGTGCTTAACCTTACAGTGTAGGAGTACCCCTATTGGTGTGGTGAAGATGTCCCTATACTCCTCCACAACCTTGTCCATCTGTTGTTGCCCTGGAGAGGAACCTTGTCTGGAGGCTGTGGATGTGGCCACAATATTCCTCTTGCTCTTAGGGAGAATCATAAGGAAGACAAATTTCCCGGTCTCATAAATGATCTTGTTGTGTTGTTTACAAAGATCAAAGAAAAGGTGGTAGGAAACACTACCTCTAGTACCCTGTACAATTTCTGACCCAAAGTAATAATAACAAAAAAAACTCTAGATTCATATACAACATGATGCTTCCGTAGGTATGGCTGACCTAATAAAACATAACATAATTCTAGAGGGGTAACATCACATAATACCTTGTCTACAAAGGGTTGATGTTATAAGGCAGGCAACACTGTTGGTTGACACTGAGATCTCACCCTTGGTGTAGCCACTCGATGGTGTACGACTGTGGGTGTGATGATGTTGGAAGCTTCAAACTCTTAATTAAATCAATTGATATCATGTTATTTTGGCTCCCACTGTCAATGATGAACTACTCTGGCAAACCCTTTAGCCACATCTACGGGTGGAAGAGGCTCTCCCCTTCCTCTGGATCCTCGAGTTCTCCTTTTTGGAGCTTGGTGGTGGCTACCGTCACAGTGGGTTTTGCACCAATGATATTCTTTCCCTTATCGGTTCCCTTGTTGGGTTCTATCTTAGAATCAGAGGATGCATCCATCTTTGAGTCTTTTAGCTCAGCGATGAGTGCTTGTTTTGCGCAACATTCGTTTGTGTGGTGAGTGGGAGTTTTATGGAACTCACGTCACTTTTCAGTGTCCTTATTCTTGGTTTGTGGCTTCGAGGAGTTGTATGGGGGCTCATGGCCTAGCTCTGCCATTCTATCTGTGGCTTAGAGTTCGTAGATCCAAAGTCTCACTTCTTCTACCTGAATTTCTGCTAAATCTTGGTAGCATATCGGTATACTGCACTAAGAGAGGAGATGTCTAGGAACTCCATTTCCTCTTGATTGTATTTGCGTAAAAAATTGTTGTACTTGAGCACCAAATGTTTCTTAGAATATTTGATACCCAACTTTGTGCATAGGGTATGGAAAATATTCGTCATTTCATTCACATATTAATCCCTTTGTTGTCGTAGCGTAGTCCATTGTATGTACTTGCCTTCATAGCTCCCAACAGGGTAATATTGTTCCTTGATAGCATCTCAGAAGAGTTTCAAGAGGGTATGGCTAAAAAAAGAGAGGGTTCCTTGACCTGTCTCTCACAGTAAGTTTCCCACTAGTCCTTGACATGGGGGGCGGCTTTAAGCAGTGCAAAAGTAATATTCTCCTTGTCGGAGAAATTATGGACTGAAAAATAACCTTCTAGCAGATTTAGCCATTTATCTACAACATTTTCATATATAAGACCTTCAAATATAGGGATATCAAAGTTAACTTGTACCTTAAAGGGGGTGATGCCTCTGAAGTGACTGCTAGATGAAGATGCGTCATCGGTTGGCATCCGCCAAAGGATCTGGGCAAATTTGTCCATCATTTTGTTCCTCTATTGCTTGAGGGCTTCTTTGAGCAACAGTTTGATAGGATCTCTTGCTCCCTCGTATTTATTTTCTTCCACCATGGGAGGTCGTAAGTGTCAGTGGGTCTAATCATGCAAGGGCTCAACCAGTTCAATTCCCAACTCCTTATACCTTGACCTTATTGGGGACATGAATAGAAAGACAAAGAAAGAGAAGACTGCATTGATACCACTGATCCATACTTATGCAAGAAAAAAACATAATACAGATATAAACATAAACACAGAGATGTAGCAGAAATAAATCTTCGTTTCATTAAGATCAAAGAATTGAAAGACGCTTACATACAAAATGGAAATAAACTAGCTCAGGCAATGGTAGTTTATCTCTAAGAAGAGATGTGGTGGTTACATAACTCTGAACTATGTTACAATGAGGCTTAAGGGCCTTTTTATTATCGAACAACTAAGGGAAACCATAAACAACCAAAACCATAACCGTAGGAGATGGAACACAAAGAATTTGTGGGCCCCATTGGGGTACTTGGACAACCAACTTCCCGGGATCGTAACTTGGCTATATGATCTATGTTTGGCACGTACGATAACTTGTTAGAAAGGTCTCTCTGAGTACTACAATATCAATATTTGTGGTAGGCCCGTAGTCATTGACTAGCCTGCTACGGACTTAAAAGAAATGTCGTTCAGGGGGTCAAAACAACTCCGGAAATTAAGGACCCAAAAACTGCTAAAAATAGTAAATTGTGTTATAATCAAGGAAACTGATGAAACCATCTAAAGGTCCAGGTGGAATAGGCATGTGGCCACCAATATCCACCTAGATCATATATAAATTAGAATGAAAATTCATGTAGGCTCCAAAATTAAGCTAGGAAAAAAAATTGGAGGGTCGTTGTCGCAGTGACAACAGGTGGCCATTAGATTAATTTCAATTAGAAAGGAATATATTGATACATCCCTTCCATAATGAAAAGATTTTAAAAAAATTACATTTCAATTGATAATCGTATATTATTTCTACATTTAATTTTCAATCACGTAACCAATAACCACCTCTACTATTGATATTCTCTATTAAGATAAGAACTTTTGATTTCTACCTTTTATTTTAATGTCATTTTGATACCTACTTGGTTTATAGGACCTTTTCTCGCATAAACATAATTGAGCATCCAATTTAATCAGAGATCTGGTTGAGAATGTTGATTATTTTTCCCAAATATGTGAATTATGTATTTCAACAACTTGTTTATGAAACCTTCTAGCTACATTTTAATTTGATGCGAAATGAGTTATCCGGAGAGAATTATATCCATTTATGTATCTATTCTTATTTCTGATGGGTTATAGACTCGAGAGTATAGGAGGAAGTTTCTTTCATCTTTTATAGCTTGTATTGCATGTACCCAAATTATGGTATCCATTAAATCATTGTATGCCCCATGTGCTTCGTACTTGTGAATTCAATTTTCAGTGATTTTAAAGGATTCAAAGCCCAAATTCAGTTTAAAAGGAAGGAAGGTAGGTTATGGTCGCAAGTCAATGTGATCAAATCACTTGGGTAAAACACATTGAATGTGTGAAACGAAGGTCACAAAGCTCTCAGCCCAGGTGACTCTTAAGCAGAGCCTATAAAGATGATATTAAATGGTTTCGTTTGTGTGTTTTTAAGATAATTACCACCCGAGCCTACAAACTTCCCCCAATTAGAACACATATAGAAATGATACAGTTAAAGTCCTAATTAAAAGCTTCAAGCCCCACTTCATTGTAAAAAAGTCATATTCAATTCGATGAAAATAACATTTTCTTATGTGTTCAAACTAGCATTTATAATAAGAGAAGCTTATTTAGAGGCCCTCCTTTAGTTATTTATTGGGTGGGGGTGGAGGTAAAGAAATAAATTCTTCCAAATATTAAGTTTAGTTATTAAAATGTTGGATCCTAATGTAGAAATTACTAAAATGGTGAGAGGAAAGAAAGTGCTCAGAAAGCCTGTTCACTTCGATTTGAAATTGAATCCCAACTTCCCATCTAGCTAGTTATCCCTCCTAATATATATTTTACTAAGTTGGTAGAATATTTGAATTGTTAAAATGTTTAAAACATAATTATAATAAATCATTATGAATGTTAGAGTTTGTGTTGTTCTGGTACTCTAACCCTGTCGAACGACCTTCTGATTCCTAGCATCGCACAAAAATTAGCAAAGGAAATGCTATAAGCAGATATTTATATTTAAAATTGAAACTTAGTCTTTCAAAGGGATCTACAACCCATGAAAAATCACATTATAATGGAAACACTGGAAAATGACTTACAAAATGGTTATGTCTCAAGTATGCAATCAAATATCATGAGAAATGTTTCACAAAATGTGCATCAAAAGAACTGAATTTTCTTTCCACACATTTGTGTAATGTAGAGGAATTTGTTGCAACCCTAGGCTCCCTTCCTAGAATTCAATTCATAACAGTCTAGTTGTGCCCTTGACTTGGTCTCTTCCCCTGCTGGGAAATAGTAAACAACATCATCTGTAACACCCCCTCCTCCCAGGTCCACCCAAGCAACCTGCCAGCCGGGGTAAATATGCAACGAGCGAGGCTACTGTAAGGGATTCAACTTAGTTGGTGACCTTAAGGAAATGGAACCGACAAAACATATCAAACAAACTCATCCACATCAGCCACAAGATCCTCCTGAGACATGTCAGCCACTTAGACATCATGTCCCTAAGTCCCACTGATGATTTAAGCCTTTTAACCCCTGTTCGCTCTCATGCTATAGGCATGACAGCATCCAACAACCCAAATTCGCTCTCATGGGCCTATGTGCCAGCGATTGTGGAATTTTATCAACATACATGTGCAAGCGACCCTGATATTTGAGCCACTTTTCTAGCCCAAAATCCCAGACTCTGCCCAGAACTTGCTACAACCTTCAAAATCCATCAAAGACATGATAACAATGCAGATAAATCAAAATCAACCTCAAGACTAGGCCTGAGCATCCCCAACCGGGACTGACATTCTGTCAAACACTTGGCATCAATGCAATCTACAGGTCTATGATACAAGGCAGAGCATAAATGACTGAAAGAACTTATGAAACATAACCAAAAAGATCACCTCCTTCTCCGTTGAGCTATTATATCATCAATTAGGTCTGGCGTCCATCCATTGAACAATTACAAGTAAATACATGAAATAACTATGACATGAACTAGTCATTTAACCATGCTTATAACCAGCATAAAACCATATAAATATTAGTGATATGACAACCATTAAATCCACATATAAACCAGTGCAAAAGTAATTGAACTTAGATTTTATTAATCATAGGCAAATCTCACCAGGCTCGAGACTTCCACGTACCACCCGACCATAGACATGGCTGAACCAAATCTCTCTTTCAGCGAGTCACCCCTGTGCCATATTCCAAGCGTGAATATGGGATCTAATATAACAACCAAGGGAATCTGGATGTTAAAACACCTCCACCCTCACCAAACCGTGATCACACCAAAATCGGTGCTCTAATCACAACTGAACCGAACATGGAATGCCATAAAAAATCCATCACTATCCTTGAGGAATTTTTCGTCTCCTTGTTTCTCAGGCTTTACCACAATCCAATCCCAGATCACTGGGCCCTAAAGTGAGACTAGTCTCTCTGGCTTTACCGCAATTCAAACCTAGATCACTAGGCCCTAAACCAAGACTTCTCCCTCAGGCCTTACCGTGTATCGCGCTAGCATAAAACCATATAAATATCAATGATATGACAACCATTAAATCCACATATAAACCAGTGCAAAAGTAAGAGAAATTAGCTTTTATTAATCATAGGGAAATCTAACCAGGCTCGGGTATTCCACATACCACTCGACCATAGACATGGTTGAACCAAATCTCTCTTTCAGCGAGTCACCCCTATGCCATATTCCAAGCATGAATATGGGATCTCATATAAAAACCAATCCAATAAAAACCAAGGGAATCCAGATGTTAAAACACCTCCACCCTCACCAAACCATGATCACACCAAAATCGGTGCTCCAATCACAACCGAAATGAACATGGAATGCCATCCAAAATCCATCACTATCCTTGAGGAATTTTCCATCTCCTTGCCTCTCAGGCTTTACCACAATCCAATCTCAGATCACTAGGCCCTAAACTGAGAGTAGTCTCTTAGGCTTTACCGCAATCCAAACCTAGATCACTAGGCTCTAAATCGAGACTTCTCCTCCAGGCCTTACTGTGTTTCACGCCAAAACCGATCAAGGGATTCCTAGGCCTTTGGGAATGAAACTTGAGACCACCTCCGCCCCAAATTCTGAAATCCATTCGGCAAACCAAAGCTCAAAACCGAGATAAACATCCCAAGATACTATGGCATCCAAAAAAAGGCAAGGCTAGGTTGAAAACCATTGTCATAACTTGGTAAAACCATGACACCGACAACAAGAAAACCATACACCAAAATGCAAAGCCATGCATGTCCAAAGCAGCTAGGAAATCACACATGTAAAAGGTTACCTGCAAGTATTCTTGTCGAAGCTGCTTGATCCTGCTCTTCTTCCTTGATCCAAAGCTAGAGTACCCCAAGAAAACTCTCAGTGACCAAGAGTGAGAGAGAGATAATAATGAGAGAACTCCAAACTTGAACTGACAAAAGGTTACCAACTAATCCTCAGAAGCCTTTTTATTAATGAGGCCTCTATTTTCTTCATTTCCCATTATTTTCCTTCAATTTCCTCCTCACATGCAACTTGTGACCTTTCACCTTACTTTTCTCCTAATTTCCTTTATTTTCATAAATAAATGTGCCAAAAATGCCTTTTTACCTTTTAATGCCTTTGCCTTAGCATTTGCCAATTTTCCTTAGCCAAAACACATATCCAAAGATGCCCACTAGGATATATTTTCCCAAAATTCAACTTGGAATAAGTGTCGCTTAACCGTGGTCTTATTTTGCCTTTATTAACTTTATTACATGAAATTTTCACTAGGGTTGTTAGAGAACCCTCCCCCTTGGGGAACGCCATCCTTGGTGTTAAACCATACCATGAACTCAACAAAACCACTGAAAGACAAAAGAACTGGAAGGAATGGAGGAAAAAATGGAACAAACTGGAGCTAGGGTTTTTCTACACAAAAATGAGTTTTTGGGAGCGGTCGCCTGGCTCTATTCGTTGGATGGCTCAAATGGTGGACAAGTTTCATGGGGGCATTGGAGGGGTTTGTACCAGGTGGCTTCATCGACCTCGTCTTGTCTCCCTAGGTTTTTTTTACTCCACGGGCCTTTGGTGGTTTGTACTCACAGGTCGGCTGGGTCGTTGTGGGCTTTATGTTTTCCGTTGAATCGGTCAGATTTGGAGTCTCGATGGATGAAGAGGGATTCCTTTCTCATGTTGCTCCGAGCTCAGGATGTAGGAAAAGATTGGGTTGCATCCAATAGCGGCCCATGCCTTGCTATTTGGTTTTTTTTCTGCTCAAGTCAAGTTGTAGGGGATCTTGTTGGGGGTTCTCGGTGACTTTTTGACTTGGTGGTGGGCGCAGGTTAAATGCTCTATCTGTTCGAGCTCCCTGACATCTCGGGCGACAGTATTTCCCTTCTCCTAGTGGCTTCGAATTCTGCAAAAACAAAGGAGGTGGTCAGTCAGTTTCCAAGACACATTTTGATGTTGTTTCTCTTCAAGACAAGGTTCCGGAAGGCACAGTCGTTTGCTAGTTTTGGCAGTTGATGCGATGGCCCAAGCTTATTTGTCCACCATCCTTCACTCAGTCTATCCCTTTATGGCTCATGGACTTCCCCTGTCATGAGGCTTGGGGGAAATATGCGAGAGGATGGCTCCCGGCTCCGAGTAATCCCTTTCCGATTTCAATTTTTTATAAAAACTCTAGAGGTGATTTCCTTATCAATCTGGGTTAGACAAGCAGATAGTGTGAATTTCCTGAAGCATTCCATTATGCAGAAGGCTGGATATCCAACACACATGCAAAATCTAATTTATGGAGGCAGAGCTTTACAAGATAGTCGATCTCTGCAGGATTACTATATTCAATCTGCATCCACCATATCCCTAAACCTGAGATTAAGTGGGGGGGGCAAGGCCTACCAAAAAACCTTTCAATGTAAGTAAGGGCTTCGGGAGAAATACTTCAAAAAACTCAGAAGTCAATAAGAACCAAATGAACGGAGGCCCCTCGTTTAAGAATATACTGCAAGGGAAAAGAACAACGACAAAACAAAAAAAACAGGAGGGTTCATCCTCTAGCCCATACATAGTGGAGCTAATGAACTCAATCCCATAACTTAATATAGATGATACAGAAGCAGATGTGCACTGTGCCACTTTCGAATCACAAGCTATTATTTGTCATTTTAATTGTTTTTGGCCAAAACCTGAGGAACTTTTTCATTGGATTTTGACCAACTGGTCACTAGATTGTGAAATACACCTTTGCTCTAAAGGATTTTTTATAGTAAAACTCCCTTCACTAGAGGCCAGAGATAGTATTTTGCAGGAGGGACCATGGTTTTGGGGAACGACAGGACTTTTCATCACTCCTTGGTTCCCAGCTTTCGATGCAAACACCATGGTCATCTCTAGAATGTCGGTGTGGATTCATTTGCACAATCTCCCTCTTCATTTCTAGGATGAGAGCATACTTTCAGGTATCAGGAACAACATTGGGAAATATATCAAGACAGATTCCCAAAGATTGGATGAAAGGATCTATACACATGCCCAGATTTGTGTGGATGTAGACCTCAGCAAAGGTTTGTCAGACCGTATTCAACTGATCCACAAGCAGATGAACTAGACTCAGACTCTTGACTATGAAAACACAACTTTTAGATGTAGAATCTGCAGACAAACAGGGCATCTTCAAAATATATGCCCTAAAGCCAAAAAAGACACTGTCAGAAGGAAGAAGAATGGGAAGCAGCCAAAAGGATGGAATTTCCCTCCACCCCAACAGGAAGTGGAGGAAGACGAAGCTGAGGAGGAATCCCACATCCCGGGATCAACCAGACATCACAAGTACCAAAAAAACAAGGGGATTTCACTCAGGAACCCAATGGAATACAAGACAATCAGGTACAAATAGCATCCATGCCTGAAACTATGGAAACTAGTGGGTATAAATGTACCCATACATCAGACAATTCAGATTTAGACAAGGACAATGTAGGTCCTGGTCCTGGCAACCAACTTGCACTTGTCTCTTCTTTGCCATCCCAAGGGGAATGGCGCAAGGTGGAAAAAAAGAAAGGGAGAAAAGCCTAGCTTTCTTCTCATTTGTATATTAGTTTGCTTTTTATTTCTGTATGTTTCAACCTATCATCAGTCATGGACTTGATGTTGTTATGAATCTTTCAAAATGTAACATGTGATTTTATTTTCACTAATAAAATTACGCTTTTTTCCTGGGAAAAAAACCACTAAAAGGCAATCATACTACCCTTGGAACTTTATAACTTAGCTCGTTTAATATTTATAATGAAAGACCTGCTCAAAAGAAAAACAACATGACAGTATAGCAATCATAATAATATGACACCCATACCGCTTATTGGAGCTTTATAACTTAGCTCGTGGCGGTATTTACATCCATATACATATACATACGTATACCAAAACTTTAGAAAAACATATGCCAAACATATACCAACATCAAACCAAAACTACTTTACCTCAATTAGCAAACAACGAAGGCTACAGGGCTTGCATCTCATCTACCAACTCCCATGTAGCTTCTTCAGGCCCAAAGTGCTTCCACTACACTTTAACTTGCTCTATGATTTTGTTCTTGAGCATGAGATGTCTCCGTTGCAATATGCATGGAGGCTCTGGCTGGAACTCTCCTTCTTGGTCCCCTTGCAATACAGACCAATCAATAACATGATCAACATCCTTTATATACTTCTTAAGCAATGAAATATGGAAAACATCATGGACTTTCACTGTTGGAGGTAGTGCAAGTCGATATGCCATTGGTCCATGTGGAGTAGGAATATCCTCTCTGCGGATGGAAACGATCCCTCTAGCCCAAGAGAGTGGGTCTAGCCACAAACAAGACAATCTAGCGTAAATTTCCTTAGATTAGAATTGAATAAAGCCTACCTCTTATAACGTTAATCCACTTGATGGTGATCTTGCTTCCTTGCTCCTCCTTCCTTTCGTTCCTTTCGTTCAAGTACCTGAAACAAACATGCAAGAAACAACAACAAACGTGATAGCATAAAATCGAATCCAATCTACTTAAAAGGTCAAAGAGTTCTAAGCTATCAAATGTAATATTACACCTGATATAGGAAATAAACCATTAGTTGTATTAAAATAAACTTCAAAGAGAAATACAACCAAAGCCTTGACATTGGAGATCTCCTTTGCAGTATCCAAGTCCTAATACATGCCTTTTCAGCACTCTTTTCCTCCTCTAGCTTGACATGAAATGGTTTCCAAGCTATAACTCTCTCTCCTCATGCTTTAGCTACCAAAGACTAGTCTTTTGTCATCTAAGACTAATCTTCTTCTATCAAAAGCTAAATATTTTAGAATTTTGCAGTTGGTTCTATCTCTCCACCACTTTCACTATATGTTGTATTGTGTGTAACCAAAAAGGGTAAGAGGAAGTAGTTTATATAGGGAGAGGAGGAAAAGAATTAGATCCACTCAAGGGGGAAGAAGGTCTTATCTCCTTGGGAAGGTCCACTTTTAAGGGGCAAAGAACCTTATATGGACTTCTCAGCCCTTATCCAACCAAACGAACATATAGCACATCGCCACTAGAAGTTTCTAGGCGTGAAACTTCGTTTCCTTTTATAAAAACTTTCCAGAAGTAGACCAACGCGGGTATCGGGCTAACAGTAACGTCGATCAGCGTGGGTCACAGTGTAAAACTCACATCATCAGCGCGGGTGAGACACTGGGAAAGAGCGCTAATCTTAAAAATTGGGTTTTAAGAAGGATTCTTTGGAAATGTTCTGAAGGGAGTGGGGACTACTTTCTTCAAAATTCAAGGGATGCAAGAGCATAGGTTTCATGGTGAAAGTATAACACAGTAGTCACTACTAGGGTTCTTCAGGATCAGGAATGGGGAGTGACAGGAGAGTGACAAATTACTATGTAACATATGCCCCCTAAAGCATGAAGTCAGAGCTAAGAGCGATGGCTAAAATGCTTTAAGACAGAGTGAGGACTTGGAATACCAACGTTGGAAGACCTGCAACTCAAACATACATGTACATATCTGAAATATGATAGTCATGCTTGATAAATATGAGAGGCATATAACAATACATGAATCCATGGTTTAAGCGCATCTATCCATCAAGAAAAGGATCATGTGCATGGATGCTCGGCATGGACGCAACCATCCCACTGAAGGGATCATATGAAAAGATCCACAGCATGGGCGCAGTCATCTACATATAGAGGATCAAAATGAAAAGACCCACGGTATGGTCGTAGCCATTCGACTGAGCAGGATCAAAATGATACCCACGGCATGGGTGCAGCCATCCGTCTAAAGAATCATGTATATAATCATGAATGACTCATCCCACAACCTAGACTTTTGTGATCTAAGCCTAGGGTCTTGAGCTCCAACATGACCTGATCAAAGTACAAATTCTAACATGTGAATAGACATGTTGAAGTCGAACATGCTAGAAAATCACTTGATTACCGACCAATGATGTGAACCATTAACAAGCGCGAGAGAAACCACCCATAATGTCAATGGATCTCAAGGTACTATATGTACAATTCACGAAGTGTGAATAAGGAACTGAAGTCGAACACCTATGAAATCACTCGATCGAGGGCCAATGAGGAGAACATGTCGTCGAGTGCGAAGAACTTGTCACTAAGGCATGCAAGCTCTAAGGTACTAGAAAGGAGTTTCTAGATCAACTTCATGGATAATGAGTTGAAGTCGATAGGAAGTGATTCGTCAAAGGAAGGTCATAATGGATCCTTCATCATCGACATGAAACTGGAAACCCAATGAATGAGAGTAGTCCAAGAATGTGACCGATGATTAGACAATGTGTAGGCAAGAAGACTTCTCTTGAACATGTGGATGACATGAATCCAGAGTTTTGCAGCATTTTACATCATAGGATCAAAGGTGATGGTGATGTAGCAGATATCAAATGATATGTTAAAATGGATAACCCAAACCCAGGAAGGAAAGTGACAAAGTGAGGATGTCCCAAAACCTGACACAAACAACAGATAAGTGTTAATGTTCAAGAGCGACATGCTGCCTCAAGTGAAGAATACAATTGATGAATACTTCCAATTTCCCCCCACCATTTCTAGCGAGTACCCAGTTATTTTTTAAACACAATCTTGAAGGGGATAACATATGCTTGTAATATAAGCCTGTCTTTCAGATGGATCCTATCTAGTAAATTTTAACGAGCCCTAGGAAGGATAAGCTCAGTCTCATCATAATGACAAGTCCTATGTCATTTGATCTTTTAACAAGTCCGACTAAGGTGAAACTCGGAATCTTTTTCATGTTTAGAGAGTTTGAAAAAGACACGAAAAAGAAAACTCCAAGGGTCCCTTTCGTAAAGTTGTCTCTCGAACCCGAAAAGGTAGAAAACAATATTCAAGAGAACCTTCTAGTCATGTTTGACTGAGGTATACCTTTTTCGTAAATAGTTTTATCCTAGCCCGAAAAAAAGGGGTAAACGTATACTGGTTAAACAACGTTTCGCAACCTTTAACGAGTTAAAATGACAAGAGATCAGCGATCTTTTCATATTTTGAGAGCCAGAAAGAGCTCAAAGATGACTCCCTGCTTTTATTTTCTTTAACAAGTCTAAAAGGGAAAAATACTCGACAATCTTTTCAATTTTTACAAGTCAGAAAAGAGCTTAAAGGTGACTCGTCCTCAAGGAATGAGTGGTATAAAGGGTTGCAACTGGTTCCAGTTTTGGGGGAAAGGCTCAAAAACTAAGAGGTCAAGAGGTTGGCTAGTAAAACCACTCATCGCCGCAGTTCCTCAAGAAAGGGTAAAACAACCAAGTGAAAGGATATGATCGACCAAAGAGATGGTGGCGATGGAATGAAACAACCAAGGTTCATCTAGCAAAAATTAGCTAATAAAAATGGCAACCACAAGATGGAAATCGGGCATGGGTTCATTTTTACGCAAGCTTGAACCATGGGGAACTCTGTTTGAATTCGGTTTCGTGTTTACACAAGCTTGAAACGAAAAACTATGCTTGAGCTTGGTTTCATTTTTACACAAGCTTGAAATAAAGACAAACTATGCTTGAGTTAAGTTTGCATTCCCCAACATAATGACTCAATTCGAGGTACATGCCCCCCCAAGCTTCATTTCATTCAGCTAGGTGGATGGAATGAAGGTTCACTTTCAAGATCTAGGAAAGACTCGACTGGGATTTTATGAGATCTTAATCAAAGACTCGATTTGGAAAAGGGATTTGTTTCATTTTTTAACAAGGTTGACACAGTAAAAGAACTATCCTTGGAACTCCTTGTTTCATTTTTTAAGGAGGTTGACACAAGACCAAGAACTATCCTCAAGACATCTGCTTCATTTTTTAACAAGGTTGATCCAAGAAGAAATTGTCCTCGGACGTTGTTTCATTTTTTAACGAGGTTGACACGGAAAAATAACTATACTTGTAACATATGATCATGGACCATACGAGAAAATGGCCCCTAAGAGGTCCTCATTGGACGAGAGAACTACGCTCTGGGAGGAACACATGTCAACTGGTACAAATGACAGATCAGGTTCCAATGCCCCCAATACATAATGTACCATGCCATCTGCGTGATCATCAATAGATATGGAGATGGAACAGGTAGTTGTAACAACCCCAAAATAAAAATAGGTAATTAATTAGATTAATCATGCGATTTATAATCAACACGCAATTTATCAACTAATTAACATCAAATTTCAGAAATATGAGTAGAGACAACTTACCTGTGGCGATGATGTTTCTCACTTGTGATTTCGGAGTTGAACACTAGTTGAATTCTGCTAACTGCAACAAAGTCTTAGGGACGACTCTCCACCCAACCGTAGGCTCAATTGCACAAAATCTTGCTACAACTGGCCACCCCCGAGCCCTCAATCAACGTACTACTGCCAGGGAATCCTTTGTCTCACAACACTATTCTCCCAAGAGAATGGATGATGGAATGCCTCTCATCTTCCTCACCATCTATTAAATAGAGCAAACATTGGAAGGGGAACCACATGCACACACTCCATGTGTCAACATGCAACTTTACTGCTTTCTTGTTTTATTTCTTTTGTTTTTACTTTTTTATAGCTTTACTGATTTTTACTGCTTTCTTGTTTTATTTCTTTTGTTTTTACTTTTTGATAGCTTTACTGATTTTTACTATTTTTCTGTTTATTTTTATTTTTATTTATTTAGAGCTTTAGTATTTTTATTTATTATTTTATTATTATTTATTATTTATTTACTATTACTATTTTTTATTTATTGTTTATTATTTATTTTCTTGTATTTTAATATTATATTATATTATTTATTATTTATTATTTTTATTATTATTATTATTTATTATTAAGGGACATTACATACTCCCCCACTTTAAGGAACTTCGTCCCGAAGTTAAGTTGAATTATTTAACATTTTATTTTGTTATTTATTACTTCATGTTCACCAACACCCTCTGCTGAACTAGTATAACCAGCAGGCATCGAAAGTTTCACAACACCCGGGAAATCCCAAGGAATCTCTGTCCTTTCTCCCACTTTCGGAACCATGCATAAACCTCCTCGGTCTGTATGCTAGTCCAAGGCTGGCCCCAAGGCTCGCGCCTGACTTAGACCTCATCTGCCCCAAGGCAAAGGCATCTGGTACAGTGCTCAATGTCTCTGGGCATCTCGCAAGGTTGGCCCACTCCCTCCACAACTCACTAAGGCGCACAACCCCAGGCATCAAAGTCCTTACACCCCTACTAGACTTTGGAATCCCAATACAATACTAGGCACCTAGCCTTCAATATCAGGCACTTGGCCTCCTCAAGATGGTCCCATAGCCCTCAAGAGCTATCCATCAAGAGCTATACAAGACAAAGGAACCACTGGCATATGTAGTGTTGATTGAGTTTGTCCCCAGCCCATATGGTGTTACTTATTCTTCCTCGTGCGTATGGGCTCGCACAAGATCATCAAATAAACCGGCCCTCTTAGCCCATTTGTGGAGTCCTGTCAATCATCACACCTCAACATGCAACCAATACATTAGCTATACCATTATAGTATCATAGAAAATAATCCACATGCCAAGTCTTACATGTCATCATGAGAATATTCATCATTGTTAATCGCAACATTATGAATAATAACGAACTACATACTCATGCATGTCATAAATTTGTATGCAACTATCACATGCTTCACCTCATGAAATACCATCATCAACATATTTGCATCAAAGACATATAAAATAATAAAAATAATAAATAATAATATAATATAATATAATATTAAAATACAAGAAAATAAATAATAAACAATGAATAAAAAATGGTAATAGTAAATAAATAATAATAAAATAATAAATAGCAATTCTAAAGCTCTAAATAAATATAAATATAAATAAACAGAAAAATAGTAAAAAAAGAAATAAAACAAGAAAGCAGTACAAATCAATCAAGCTATCAAAAAGTAAAAACAAAAGAAATAAAACAAGAAAGCAGTAAAGTTGCATGTGGACACATGGAGTGTGTGCATGTGGTTCCCCTTCCAATGTTTGCTCTATTTAATAGATGGTGAGGAAGATAAGAGGCATTCCATCATCCATTCTCTTGGGAGAATAATGATATGAGACAAAGGATTCCCTGGCAGTGGTACGTTGATTGAGGGCTCGGGGGTGGCCAGTTGTAGCATGATTTTGTGCAATTGAGCCTACGGTTGGGTGGAGAGTCACCCCCAAGACTTTGTTGCAGTTAGCAAAATTCAACTAGCGTTCAACCCCAACATCACAGGTAAGTTGTCACTACTCATATTTCTGAAATTTGATGTTAATTAGTTGATAAATTGCGTGTTGATTATAAATCGCATGATTAATATAATTAATTACATGTTTTTATTTCGAGGTTGTTACATATGGTATCAAAGCATAGGTTCAACTCTTAGGGCCTATAGACATTTTAATATAGAAAAATTCGATCTAAATGATTTATCGATTTCTTTTGGGAAGCCATCAACATTTATGAGCGAAAATCTCTACAGTATTTGAAGTCGATTTTGAGAAATAAATTATTCAGAGCATTGGAATCTATAATTTAATTTCTGAGGTTGTATTCACTTTACCTAGTGCGTAATTTTCATCATTGAGCTTTGACGTCAATTGCTTTGAGTTTTTTTTTTATTTAGAGGAAAATCAATTTCCTTTGGGAGAAAGGTTATCATTTTAATTTTTATAAAATCACTTTAAAGAATTTTTCTCATTAATATTTTGAGGTTTTTTTTTTTTTTTTTTTTTTTTTTTGTAAACTTTCCTTAAAGCTTTAAATTCCTCTTTTATTATCTAAGAGCTTTAAATTCTTTTTTTTTACTATTTAAGAGGGTTATTCCTTAGAAAATTTACAGTCACATCCTAATGATTCTATCCACTTAAAAGGGAATATTAAAAGGGATGCAGAGGTTTCTTGACAATTGTCAGTGAAAAAAAAAAATATTTATCTTCCCATTTCTCTGAACTATTGTGCTTTATTAAATAAATCTGGCTAAATTAGAGCTTATTTCCACTGATAAAAAAAGGGTTGGTGTACTCATACGTTTTAGATATAATAAATCTGTAAATTTATAAATATTCTTTGTATATAGATTTCCTAACCCTCATTGTATATAGTCGATTTCCCTTGTATCTTCTGTTTGTCTTTTGGAATTTCTCAGATCTTACAAAGTTGAGGGTTCTTTTTGGAATTTTGCAGATCTTACAAAGTTGAGGGTTCTTGCTTGCAATTCCTTCATAATTTTCTTCCATACAACAACCATTTAACATTTTTTTTTGCGGGTTTGAACATGGGAATTTTAAGGAAATTCCTCATAATTTTTTTCTAAAATTATGCCAATGCCGATGTATTATAGCTATTAATTTTGTTCAGAGTTTCCTGGTTTTGTTTCGATCTTTATGTTGTTATTATTTACATCGCCCATAAATGCCTTTTTCTAGAGAACTGGGTATTTGGTACTTGCAATCGGAGTGCAGGGGCCAGAGCCCTTTTTCCATGCAATGACGGTATATGATGGGATAATCCAGAAATAAAGACATGTGAGAGTTTATTGTTGTATTCGGACGTGTTTATTTAATGCAGGCTTTGGATTTGATCTTCCTTTCGAACCTTATGAAGAGGATTAGAGAGCGTTGTCATGGTATTTGGACATTTATTTTTCGAGATCTCGAAATCTGCAGTGGTAAATTGATGGAAAATTGTGTATAGTAGGTCTCAAAGAGCGGGGATTCGATTCGATCTTGAATCCTCACTCTTAAAGAAGTTTTTGTTTAGAAGTGAAAAGGTAATTGATGAATGTAAAACCTGGTAGCCATTAAAGCTTTGTTAGGGTTTGATATGGTGTTGCCTTCGCGGGTGCGCTTGCAGGCGGGCCATATTATTAATAAAATGATTTTATTTTGTGTTTTTGGGGGAGGGATAGCCTTCCCAGTCATCCGATCTGGTTTTGGTCAGGTGTCGGTGTCTCTTCTTGTTTATTGTGTGTTTTTGTTGGAATCTCTGTTTGGTTGTTTGATATGGCTAACTGTCAATCAATTTTTGATTTCGTAAAGCCCCTGCCACGACACGCCGAGGTAATTCTATTAGGTATGGAAAATCTCACAACCCGCTCAGAGAATTTGATGAGGAATGCAATCGAAATAAACTGACTTGTATTTATTTGTCCATTTTGTTAAACTTGAGGTTTAAGGAGCGATCGTAGATTAGTCATTTGATGGCCATAAAGAACAATATATGTAGAGTAATCATTTAATGGCCATAAATATCAAATATGCCCAATTGACGATCAGCTGACTACAAAGATCTAGTTTATTCAAATTGTGTTTTAAATATAAAAATTGTTCATAGTAAACTGGTCTTATCTTCTTCTTTTTTTTAAAGCAAGAGACAGTCCTTCTATTCACTTAGGAAAAAATTACAGATTTTACACAGGATACAACGAACTCCCACAAAGGGAGAGTGAAAACACAGAGGTTCAAACTCCCACAAAGGGAGAGTGAAAAAACTCCAAGATTCGACAAAACCTCCAAAACACAAACAGGAACCAAGTCAGGACTGCCCTGGAACCGAAAGCGGGCAAGTGGAAACAAAGTCCGCTCCCCAAAACCCACCGAAGATTTGACTCCTAGCGATTCAGCGGTCAAAAAAGAACCCGCGCGGAGGCCAATCCCGTGGTAAAACCCCAAGTAGCACGATCAACGCTGACCATTGATCTGATACTTCAGATCCAACGGCTGGTGTCCATATCACGCGGCTTAAAAGCCCACAGAATAACGCACGATGAAGGCGGTTTACTTTTCCCAACCTCCGCCACGTGTTGCCTCCTGAGTGGAATCACTAGCTTTTGGAAAAAACCGACTTTGGTTTAGATAGCGCCTGATGTGGGTGGTAAACCACTGGTGGTTTTGTCCTGTCAGGCCCACTAACATGCACACCAAAAGGTGGTCGTAGATCTGCCTTCTCTGGATCCGACGGCCACAAAACAAATCGGACCTCACAACCACTCGTGTAATACCCAGCAAAGAAGGCGGTAAACCTTGTTCTCCCCCCTCCATGCGTCATAAGTTGAATGGCATAGCTTTTCATCCGAGAAAACCGTAGAGGGCACTCGGAGCAGGTGGTATATCTCAAGCAGTTTTTGACCCCAGTAATATCTTCCTTTGACCTCCGCCATCTTGTACGAGGAAAACCAGGCCAGAAGGATGGCCTCCTACATGGAATGTCACCTGGAATCCCTTCTCCTGTGAGCAGATAACTACTGTCTCGATTTCTGCCTTTGTTTCTAGAAGCACCCTTGGAGAACCAACAGTGCAAATCCTCTGAAAGACTGTCTGAAGTGAACTTATTCATCGTTGACATGAGATAAGATTCCATCTCTTGAATTTTCCTGAAACTATTGTCTGTCACTGAGGGCCTGGGATGAGCATTCCTTCTTCATCCTGTCATCCGTTACCTCCTCCCACCAGCAGCAAAAGTCGATATGTTTGTTTTGAACCCCCTCATTGGCAAGCCAGTCTGCAACTTTGTTGGCTTCCCTGCGGACATGCACCAACCTAAGAGTTCGTAACACCCTTAGGTGTGATTGGATTCTTTGGTAGACTTGCAGAAGCCGCCAGTGGCCTGAGATTTTCTCAGGTGCAGCGCCAGCATTAACCCTCTTCACCGAATTTATGACTAATTCCGAGTCAGCCTCAATGATGACATTGTGAATGTTGTGCTTGAGCAGTATTTCCAAGCATAGTTCCATCGCCATGAGCTCAGCCATATTGTTGGTTGCTTTTCCTAGATAACTATGGAAGATGACCAAAATGTTTCCTTCCTCGTCCCTCAAGACCCCTCCATAACCTGCTTCACCCGGATTTCCTTTAGAGGCCCCATCAATGTTAAATTTTAAAAAACCATGAGAAGGGGGATGCCAGGAAGCTTTTCCAGCAGAGGTATTCTTGTTGATCTGCATAGAACACTGAGGGAGATGGACCTTAAGCTCTAACTTTTCTAGGATTCTGGCCTCTCTTTGTCCTATGAGTTTTCCAGTATCAGCACCTCCCAAGATATGCACAGACTCTTTGAGTTGTTTAAGGATTAGCTTTAGAATGCTGCTCACCAGGCTCGCCTTATCCTTGAAAATCTTGTTATTGCGCTCCTTCCAAACATTCCAGATTAAGAACCCTGGGGTCAGTGCCCAGGCGGAGGTTATTATCTCATTCTTCGAAAAAAATTTCCTCCAATTTATCAATGTAGCAATGATGTCATTTACATTTCTGTCTGTCTGCTCAAAGACATCACCAACCCAGTGCCAAAGTATTGTGGTGAATGAGCATCTGTTCAGGAGATGATTGGTGGTTTCATCTTGTTTTCCACATAGGTGACATCTTGAGGGGCCAACAAAGCCTCTTTTCCTTAGGTTATCCCATGTCAGAATCTTGCCCTGTAGAACCAGCCACTTGAACAGTTTGACTTTCATCCAATGAGGATTATCCCAGAGTTATTTCCACTTTTTATCAGTGTTTGGATAGTTAAGTCCTGTGTCTATCTTTTTGGCCTCCTTAAGGGTGAAGAGACCTGTCTTATTCTTTCCCCATCTTAATTGATCTTCCAAGGTTGAGGTTAATATTTGCCTCTTTTCCAAAAGACCGTTAAGGGCTATAGCTTGAGTTTGCATCCTGCCCCTTTCTCTGTAATCTGGAAGTTTCCATATTCTCCATTTCTCATTGTTCCTTGAGTGATCCCAATAGTCCCTTACCTTCCTTAAACCTTTGTTGATGGTATCTGTGTGAATGTCTGCTAAATCTTCACTGTGAAGATTTTCCTCCTACTGCCAATTGTCCTCCCAGAACCAGGCAAAATTTCCATTTCTGATCTCCCAGAAACTATGATTTTGGACTAGGGCCTTGTTCTCCCAAGCTCTATTCCAAATTAAAGAACCTTTTACTTGTCCTGTCATTCTTATGAGGTTCTTCTCCTGCCAATCTCTTGCATACTTTTGCTTCCATAGTTTTGCCCAGGGGGCTTGAATTTCCTTTAGCCATCTCCACCAGATTTTGGCTCCTAGCACTCTGTTAAGAATTCCTGGGTCATGAAGACCCAAGCCACCATGGGATTTTGGTTTGCATACCCTGTCCCATGCCACTAGGGCCCATTTCTTCTTTTCTTCACCTTTCCCCCAGAGAAAGTCTCTTTGAATGTTTCTTATATTAGTAATTACACCAGTTGGTGCCAGAATGGCTGATAGCATATAGATAGGGATACTTTAGAGGATAGCCTTAGTCAGAATCAACATCCCTGGTAGATTTAGGGCTCTATTTGTACATTTTCTAATCTTATCTTTTAGCTTATTTAGAACAGGCTCCCAGATTTCCTTGTGTAACAGTTTGTCAGTGAGGGGAACTCCCAGGTACTTCGTGGGAAATGACTCTCTTTGAAAGCCCAAAATCCTGGAAAGATTTCTCTGAATCGAAATATCTGTGTTGAAAAAGAAAATCTTTGATTTAGTGAGACTTACCTCTATGCCTACTGCCATGGAAAACTCACTCAGAATCTACTTAAATGCTCTGGCTTCCTTGACTATGGGTGTGCCTTGAAGCATAGTGTCATCTACAAATTGCTGATGTGTCACCGTGTCCCCACCTTGAGTGAGTCTCAGACCCTGAATTCTTCCTTCCTCCTTAGCAGCTCTGATTGCTCTTCCTAACCCTTCCATCATTAGAATGAAAAGGAAAGGAGAGAGAGGATCCCCTTGCCTGAGTCCTCTCGTAGGCTTGAAGGTTTTGGAGGGAGAGCCATTGAGAAGAATTGAACAGCTGGCAGTGGTAACTAGCGCCATGACCCACTTGATCCAATTGTGATCAAAGCCATAGGCTTTTAGAACTGCTCTTATGTACGACCAGCTAAGTTTATCATAGGCCTTTGCTATGTCTAGCTGAATTATCATCCCTGCCTGTTTATTAGTATTGAGTGAATGAACCACTTCATGTGCTTGAATTATGTTATTAAGAATTTGTCTTCCTTCCACATAGCCCATTTGCTCCTCTGACACTAGGGTAGGGAGGAGTGGTTTGAGACGGTTGGCAATTACTTTGGATATTATTTTATACACCACATTGCATAAAGCTATAGGTCTAAATCTGTCTGGAGAGGTGGCCCTTTCCTGTTTGGGGATTAAGGCTATGAAAGATTCATTGAGCGCCTTCAAGACCATCTTAAATCTCTGAGAGTCTTCCACAACCTCCAGAATATCTTGTTTTACTATCCTCCAACAAGCTTTGAAAAAGTCCACATTGAATCCATCCGAGCCTGGTGCTTTCCCATTGTGCATCTCTGTAATGACTTCCTCAATCTCTTCCTCTGTTACTGGTCTGTTGAGATTGTAATTGTCATCTCTAGAAACCAATTTAGGAATGTATTGAGTAAATCTTTTCGTAAACTGATATCTATCTTCTGTGGTTTCCTCTGCAATTCTCTGAAAATGCTGGACTAGAACCTCTTCCATCTCTTCATGAGTGTTTCTTTCTATTCCATGTTGATCTGTGAGTTTCACAATTCTGTTGTTGTTTCTGTGAGCTATGGTGGATCTGTGGAAGAATTTGGTGTTTCTCTCCCCTTCCTTAATCCATTGTACTCTGGATTTCTGTCTCCAGAATATTTCCTCTTGTAGACATTTGTTTTCCCAATCATGTTGGAGTGCCTCTGCCATCTCTTTCCTTTCATCTGTATAGCCTTCTGTGATAAGAATTTGGTTTATTTCCTTTAGTTTCTTTTCCACATCTCCTTTAGCTTTGAAGATATTTCCAAATTCCTTTTTATTCCACTCTTTGAGCCTGCCTTTAATGTGCTTGAGCCTGCTGTGTAGAAGGAACATCTTTGTACCTTGAAGGGGTAGCTCTTCCTTCCACCATTTTTCAATGTTTGTGAGGAAATTTGAGTGTGTGAGCCAAGCATTCTCAAACCTGAATGGGGAGTTCCTCGGTTTACCAAATAGAGAAGCTTCCAATTGGATAGGCCAGTGGTCTGAACCTCCAAAAGGTAGGATGAGCGCATTCAGGCTACTTCCCATGAGAAGAAGTTCCTCTGAGATAATGAATCTGTCTAATTTTGAGGCTACTTGGGTAGGGCTGCCCCTTTTGTTATTCCAAGTGAAGATTCCATTGTTGGTTTCCATGTCAACCAATTTCATATTGGTGATGAAGTTCTGGAAGGCAACTGAATCCCTACCAAGAGTTCTAGTACCTCCTTTCTTCTCCGTGAGTGATTTTGTCATGTTAAAATCACCTCCTAGAATCCAAGGTAGAGCTGGGTATCTTTTCTTCATATCCTCTAGAGTGGTGAGGAGTCGAAGTTTGTCCTCCATTGGTTGAGGACCGTAGACATTGGTGATCATGTAACATTGCCTATCACCCACCAGTTGGAAAATCAAAGAGAGGTGATGTCTGGAAGCCTCCGCATCAATCACACCAAATTTCTGTGGATCCCATAGAGTGAGAATGCCACCAGCAGATTTATTTGCTTTAACTTCAAGGTATTCATATCTATTTAACCATTTGCTATGTTTTTCTCTGATCTTCTCCACTGAGCATTTTGTTTCCTGTATGAATACTATGTCAGGTTTTTCCTCTTTGATTATGTTACCTAGATTCCTCTGTTTTCTCCTACTCCCTAGTCCTCTAATGTTCCAGGTTGTGATTTTCATTGAGGTGGGGATTTAAAGGAGTAACTGGAAAGGTCTTTCATCCTTCCTGAGTCAATCATGAGTTTGCCACACTCCAATAGTAGTTCTTTCTGTCTTTTTCTTCCCCTCCTCTTTCCTGGGTTTTTTGTTAATTTTCCTGTTATTAATCCTATTGTGGAAGTCCCTTTATTTTCCTAGTTATCATGTCCTCTTTTGACTCCTGCAGCTGTTTGATGTGACTTGTTAAGGAATAGCTATTGTACCTTGTCAACGTCCTCCTGAGGTATGGAGTTTATTCCCAGGTTTCCTCCTTGTTCAAGAAACTTTTCCAGCTCTAGGTTCTCCCTTTCCAGGATCTCCTGTAAGTCTTGGTCCTCTGTGCCACTTTCACTTTGAGTCGTATCATGGTCTTTTTCTATTTCCATGTTACTCAAAGGGTCCGTCATGTGTTCATTCTATTCCTGAGTGAACTCCATGCTGGTCTCTTTTCCTTTCCCCCTTGCTGTCTGATTCTCTGTCCTCTTTTGATCACCTCCATCTATATTTTCTTCTCCTAAGATCTCAAAACTATTGTGCTCTCTTGTTTTGTTATCCTTCTTAGTAGGGTTCTTTTGTGTCTTCCTTCCCCCTCCTTTTCCTTTTCCTCCGACTTTGGTGAAACTTGTCTGATCTTTCCTTTTACTGGTGTTTAGATCTTCCTCCCTTCTATTAAGAGGACAGTCTCTAGATAGGTGCCCATGTTCATGACATTTGTGACATCTAAACGGGATATGTTCATAGTCAACTGTTTGAACCCATTCCTCATCATAGACTTCTAGAATGACCTCATCTGGAAGGGCTCCTGATAGGTCCATCTCCACACAGATCCGAGCATAGGAGGTATATTTTCCTCGTAGAGTTGCCTCTGAAATCTTTAAGAAATGACCTAATTTATTGCCTATAGCTTTTAAAGATTCTGGCATCCAGTAATCTAAAGGTAAGGAGTAGAGTCTAATCCATACTGGTACCGAAGTGAAGGTTTCTCGTTTTGGCACAAAGTTCATCATCCATGGCTGCATATAGAGTCCAGCAGCTGCAAAGAAGTATGGTCCTCCTTCAAAAATCTTGTCTCTTTCCTCCATGTTCATGAATACCACTATAAAAAACCCTTGGATCCAAGATGTATATTTAACTCCCCCTTTGGTTTCCAGTTGTATTTTATCCAAGTGTACAATGCTTTCTCTAACGGCCAGATACCCATAAATTTGCATATGATGGCATAGTTTGCCATGTGATCCCTGTGCTCTTGCAGAGCTGGATCATTTAAAATAACCCGCGGTTTAGTTATGGTCTTGGGTTTATAGGGCCCCATCTTGGTTCTGTTCCCTGTATCCTGACCTCTGTCTTCCGCTTTCTCCTCCTGTCAGTTCTCTTCGTGGGTCCCTTGTTCTACATGGGTTTTGCTGCCTTCCGCCTTCTTAGTTTCTGTGTTTTTTGTCTTGACCTCCAAAGGTTGTGGAGGCTTGTTCTTATTCCCTGCTCTTCCCTGCTTGCAACCATGTTACTGTAGGAGGGAGTGGAGCTCCCTCCTCCCTGTGCTTCCATGGGTGCCTGTTACCCTTTGCCACACTCTTTGTTGAACCCTAGAGCCTTGATCGCGCCTTCCCCGAGTAAACTCTCAAAGCAATGACCGCTATAGAGATCTCTTAGTAAACTGGTCTTATGAACTTCAAGTAAATTATTAAATTTTAATATATATATATATTATTTTGATTTGTTAAAGCAGCTAAAGAATCTCAAGGTACATTCAATAAATTTGTTATAATGATTTATTTTATTTTGTGAAAGGTAGTCCATTTAATTTTTTGAAATAACATCTTTCTTCTAACATAAAGTTATGATTGCTTAACCAGATACTCAAAATATTTCACTCTATAGCACAGAATTTCAGTCTATCTTAGCACATAAAGGTCATGAATCTGTAGACTTAATATTGTGATGGTCCATCAAATTTATATGTGAATGGTGTGACATATAATTTCAAAAGTCAGTTCGTGAATAAATTTTCTTTTCAGGGTTCTAGTACCCTATTAAAACAATAATAATACCTATTAAAAAAAAAAAAAAAATCTCTTCGTTCCTATAATGCCACAAATATTCTAAAACTTTATTTTTTGTTGAGACAACTTTCTAATTAATAAAAACATGTAATTAATTAGATTAATCATGTGATTTATAATCAACACGCAATTTATCAACTAATTAACATCAAATTTCAGAAATATGAGTAGAGACAACTTACCTGTGATTTCGGGGTTGAACGCTAGTTGAATTTTGCTAACTGCAACAAAGTCTTGGGGACGACTCTCCACCCAACCGTAGGCTCAATTGCACAAAATCATGCTACAACTGGCCACCCCCGAGCCCTCAATCAATGTACTGCTGCTAGGGAATCCTTTGTCTCATATCATTATTCTCCCAAGAGAATGGATGACGGAATCATGGAATGATGGAATGTCTCTCATCTTCCTCACCATCTATTAAATAGAGAAAACATTGGAAGGGGAACCACATGCACACACTCCATGTGTCCACATGCAACTTTACTGCTTTCTTGTTTTATTTATTTTGTTTTTACTTTTTGATAGCTTTACTGATTTTTACTGCTTTCTTGTTTTATTTCCTTTTTTCTCTATTTTTCTATTTATTTTTATTTATATTTATTTAGAGCTTTAGTATTGTTATTTATTATTTTATTATTATTTATTATTTATTTACTATTACCATTTTTTATTTATTGTTTATTATTTATTTTCTTGTATTTTAATATTATATTATATTATTTATTATTTATTATTTATTATTTATTATTTATTATTTATTATTTATTATTTATTATTTATTATTTATTATTTTTATTATTTATTATTTATTATTTATTGTTAAGGGACAATACATACTTCCCCACTTTTAAGGAACTTCGTCCCAAAGTTAAGTTGAATTATTTAACATTTTATTTTGTTATTTATTACTTCATGTTCGCCGACACCCTCTGCTGAACTAGTATAACCAGCAGGCATCGAAAGTTTCACAACACCCAGGAAATCCCAAGGAATCTCTGTCCTTTTTCCCACTTTCGGAACCAGGCATAAGCCTCCTCGGTCTGTATCCTAGTCCAAGGCTGGCCCCAAGGCTCTCGCCTGAATCAGACCTCATCTGCCCCAAGGGAAAGGCATCCGATATAGTGCTCAATGTCTCCAGGCATCTCGCAAGGTTGGCCCACTCCCTCCACAACTCACTAAGGCGCACAACCCCAGGCATTGAAGTCCTTACACCCCTACCAGACTTCAGCATCCCAATACAATACTAGGCACCTAGCCTTCAATATCAGGCACTTGGCCTCCTCAAGATGGTCCCATAGCCCTCAAGAGCTATCCATCAAGAGCTATACAAGATAAAGGAACCACTGGCATATGTAGTGTTGATTGAGTTTGTCCCTAGCCCATATGGTGTTACTTATTCTCCCTCGTGCGTATGGGCTCGCACGAGATCATTAAATAAACCGGCCCTCTCGATTTGTGGAGTCCTGTCAATCATCACACCTCAACATGTAACAAATGCATTAGCTATACCATCATAGTATCATAGAAAATAATCCACATGCCAAGTCTTTCATGTCATCATGAGAATATTCATCATTGTTAATCGCAAAATAACGAACTGCATGCTCATGCATGTCATAAATTTGTATGCAACTATCACATGCTTCACCTCATGAAATACCATCATCAGTTCTAACATCAACATATTTGCATCAAAGACATATCATGACTTCATATAATAAATGAACCACATGTCAATAAACCTCATATTATAGCATCATAATTCCTATGCCACATTATGCATATCGTATCCATCATGAGTATTCAACATTAAATACCTATCATCATGCAGTAAATGAATATGTCAATATACCTCGACATAACATCATAATGCCTATGCATATCATCATGATCATAAGGATACATCATCACTATAAGAACCACATGTGCATCATTATCCTCCTACCATTATATCACGAAACCTCATGTAACATTATACTCAACATCTAAACTGAAATCATAGTGTACGATTTAGATGTATCACAAAGTTTAAACAATAAAACATGATTTAGATGCTTCATAAAAGTATCTGTCTTAGCTAAGTAAGCACTCCTAATTAGTTCACCACACATTTTAATCAAGTAAATAAGGAAAGTCATTAAAAATAACATCTGCAACTTCCTAGGTAGCTAACCCTGGGCTATATTGGTCCCACTGAACCTTGACTTCCTCAAACTCACGGTTCCTGAGTCGACGAACCCGGTGGTCCAGTATATAGAATGGTTCGACCTGAAGGACTCCCTCCTCAGAAACTTGCAATTATTTCAAAACATGGGATGGGTCGAGTACATATTTTCTAAGCATAGAAACATGAAACACATTATGCATCCTTCTTAGATGGAATGGCAGCTCGAGCTTATAAGCAACTGGTCCAATCCTCTCTAGGATCGTGAATGGCCCAACAAATCTAGGGGACAACTTTGTTCCCTTACCAATCCTAAAGGGACTTTTAAAGGGTTTGATTCTAATAAAAACTTGGCTTCCTTCCTCAAAGTTTCTATCAACTCTCTTTGCATCAGCATAACTTTTCTGGCGATCCCTAGCTTCTTTTAGTCTCTGTTTAATTGTGGCCATTTGTTCTTCCATTTCTTGGAGCATTTCAGGTCCCAACATGACTCGATCCTCTAATCGATCCCAACTTAATGGAGTACGACATGGTCTTCCATACAAGATTTCGAAGGGAGATGCCTGAATTGAACTGTGATAACTATTGTTGTATGCAAATTCCACTAAGGGAAGGTATTTCTCCCATTGGTTTTGTTGATCCATGACATACATTCTTAGCATGTCCTCTAATACTTGGTTTACTCTTTCTGTTTGCCCATCTGTCTCTGGGTGATATGTTGTACTGAAGTTTAGTTGTGTTCCCATAGATTGTAATAGGCTTTTCCAAAATCTGGAAGTAAAACATGCGTCTCTGTCAGATATTATCTTTCGGGGCACTCCATGAAGGCGAATTATTTCTTTTAGGAAAATTTGAGCGATAGCTGATGCTTCAAAGGTGGTCTTAACTGGAATGAAGTGAGCACTCTTAGTTAATTTATCAACAACAACCATAATGTAGTCATGTCTTTGGAATGTCATAGGTAAGCCTCCAACAAAATCCAGCGAAACAACTTCCCACTTAGTTTCTGGTATATCATGGGGTTGTAAAAGCCCTGCTGGGTGATGATGTTCAGCTTTAACCTATTGACATTCTAAACATCGGGCCACAAACTTTGTTATATCCTTTTTCATTCCTGTCCAGAAAAATAGTTGTTTTAAATCTGCGTACATTTTTTGGACTCCTAGATGTGCAGCATATGGAGCTTGGTGGGCTTCCTTCATTATTAATTTCTGAAGTTCATCATCACCTGGGACATACATCCTACCCTTATATCGTAGCAATCCATCATTATCTAAGGTGTATCCTTCCCACTTGGTCACCATAGGTACCTCTTCTTGTAAGGCAAATTTTATTTGTTAGTATTGCGGGTCCCCTACTAGGTGGTTTAGAATCCGGCTTCTCAAGTCTATCTTTAATGACGATATTGAATGAAGTCTAGGTCTCCTGCTTAAAGCATCTGCAACTTTATTTTCTTTCCCCTTGATGTAGGATATCTTGAAATCATAATCACTAAATAGCTCACTCCAGCGTTGTTGTCGAGCATTAAGGTCCTTTTGGGTGAAGATATACTCAAGACTTTTATGATCTATTCTTAATTCAAATTGACGCCCCATCAGATAATGTCTCCATAGTCTCAAGGCCATTACAACTACCGCTAACTCCAGATCATGAGTAGCATAATTGATTTCATGGGTCTTGAGTTTACGTGAAGCATAAGCGATAACCCCTTCATCTTGCATCAAGACTGCACCTAATCCTTCTCCTGATGCATCTATGCAAACACAAAAGTCCTTGTCCATGTCGGGTACCTTTAATATTGGAGCAGTTGTTAGTCGATGTTTTAGCTCATTAAATGCTTTCTCACACTCACTTGTCCATTCAAACTTAACCCCTTTCCTTTGGAGGTGGGTGATGGGATTAGATATCTGTGAGAACCCTTCTACAAATCTTCTATGATAGCTTGCCAACCCCATAAAGCTGTGTACTTCCTTGACATTCCGAGGAATAGGCCAATCCATTATAGTTTCAATCTTACTGTAATCCACTGCAATGCCTTTCCCACTAATGGTATGGCCTAGATATTAAATTTCTTTCTCAAAGAAGGAACACTTAGTAAGTTTCCCATATAGCTTATGTTCTCTAGGGCATCGAAGTACCAATCTCAAGTGTTCTAGATGCTCCTTCTCATTGCGGGAATAAATGAGGATGTCATCCAAGAACACTTGGACAAAGCGGTCTAGATATTTTCAGAAGACACTATTCATCAAGTTCATGAAGGTTGTCAAGGCATTAGTCAAACCAAATGGCATAACAATAAACTCATAGTGTCCATATTGTGTTCTGAATGTCGTCTTAGGTATGTCTTCCTCCTTGATTCTTAGTTGATGATAACCTGACCGTAAGTCTATCTTGGAAAATATTGAAGCTCCTTTTAGTTGGTCAAAGAGGTCATCTATTCGAGGCATGGGGTACCTGTTCTGAATGGTGGCCTTGTTTAGATCTCGGTAATCAATACATAACCTAAGAGTTCCATCCTTCTTCTTTACAAAGATCACTGGTGCACCCCAAGGTGACACACTAGGTCGGATAAAACCTTGATCAAGAAGTTCTTTAAGCTGTATACTCAACTCATTAAGCTCTGGGATAGTCATTCGATAAGGTGTTTTGGATATGGGTTCTATTCCTGGTTTCAAAGAAATGGAGAAATCGATTTCTCGAACTAGAGGCAAACCTGGTAGCTCTGGAGGGAATACATCTGCAAATTCGGAAAGTAGTGGGTGCAACTTATCTGAGGACTTCTCGTCGGCATGAACCATCTCTACTACATAAATCTTGCACCCTTTCCTCATACACTTATTAACCTTCTTGGTTGATATGAGGCACAACGTAACATCACGTCTAATGCCTTTTATTACTATGGTTTCTCCCTGGTCATTTTTTAGGAGAATTGTCTTATTATAGCAATCCAGTATAGCTTGATGAGATTCAAGCCAATCCATTCCTACAATTAAGTCATAAGTCCCTAGAGTCGTGCTATACAGGTTCATCTTGGTATCACACCCCCTAATGTTAACACTGCAATCTCTTACCATTGACCCTACTGATTGCTGAGAGCCTAATGCCATTTCTACCATTCTAAAGTTACTTTGCTCATGAGCTGTCAATCCACATCTAAGTATTGTTGAAGGAGAAATAAAACTATCAGTGGCACCTGGATCAATTAACACAGATAGAGGAATGTTATTGATCATACCTGCAGACTCCACCACTGTGGCATGGTGCTTAGCCTAGTGATGGTTTGTGGTTGCATGAATTCGGTGTGGGTTTTGTGGTCTTCCTCCTTTTGCTTTGTGTCCCTGTTGTTTAATCTCGGTTTGATACCTTGGACAATCCCTTCTATAATGTGGACCTCCACATTGCTAACATTCTACTTGTTCTCAATTCTTACGTTATACTTGTCCTTGGCCACCAAATCCTCTACCCCTACCATTAGTGTTTCTCAAGTTGGGCTGACCCTTATGTCCTCCTAGAGGCAGCCGAGAAGTTGCACTAGCGATTCGAGAAACATTGTTTTGTCTTCCCTGGAATCTATATGGCTTCCCCCCTGGTCTTTTTACCCTCATTGTGGGATGTTCCTTCCCTGTATTTTCATCAACCACCATTCACTTTTTCATATTTATCGTCCTCAGGACTTGTTTGGCTAAACTAGTGGTTGCTGCCATAGTGGTGGGTTTCCACATGGCGACTTCCGCTTGGACCAAGGGATCGAGTCCATGCAAGAATCTTTCAGCTTGACGTTGATCATCAGCCATATAGTCCACGTGATGGACCAACGCATAGAATTCAGCTTCATAGTCCTCGATAGATCTACCATTCTATCGTACTATATGGAAAGCCCCTACTTGTTGGTGTTTGTACTCCTCTGATAGGTACCTAGTTTGGAAGGCTTCCTCAAACATTTCCCAAGTGACTTGCAATGGGGTGACTTGCATCTTCGTTTCTTCATTTACCCACCATAATAGAGCGTCTCCTTTTAGTAGACTCATTGATATTTGGGCCTTTTCCCTTGAAGTGTATGCCTTAAAGCTAAGTGCTCTTTTGACACCAATTACCCACACTTCTACTTTTGAACCCCCCTCTTGACCTGTAAACTTTGGTAATTTGGATTTTTGGACTTCTTTCATAATATCGAGGGTTGTTTGTCCATCTTTGGCATTGAATTGAGAATTTAGGTCTTGCCTCTGTTTTCGTTCCAACTCCCTTCCTTTACCTTGATCATTTCCTTGATCTTGTCCTTGGCTTGTGACCCAATCCTTAAAGATATTTGTCATTTCCCCAAGGGAATGTAATATAGCTTGCTCAGCTGGGGTTCCAATCTCTGTAGTGGCAGGAGGTGGGGTTTCCACCTCAAGGTTGCTTTGGGTTTGTCTTCGACGTTTAGGAGCCATGATCTCCCCTGTGTTTAATCAAGTTGAATTTTACATCACTTCCAATGTTATACTTACTCATGTGCCAAAAGCTAAAATAAATCTAGAATATACCCTGATTTTAGAATATGCAATTAGTTACATCAACATATTCAACACACAATTTATTTTCCATTCATCCAAATTTATTTATTACAATACTTAAACCATAAATTATCAATAACCACTAATTTTATAGTATTATATTATATTATTTATACCTTGGAAATAATAAAATAAAGCTTTAGAATATTACTTCATGTTCGCCGACACCATCTGCTGAACTAGTATAACTAGCAGGAATCGAAAGTTTCACAACACCCGCGAAATCCCAAGGAGTCTCTGTCCTTTTTCCCACTTTCAAAACCGGGCATAAACCTCCTCGGCTTGTATCCTAGTCCAAGGCTAGCCCCAAGGCTCGCGCCTGACTCAGACCTCATCTGCCCCAAGGCAGGCATCCAGTACAGTGCTCAATGTCTTCAGGCATCTCGCAAGGTTGGCCCACTCCCTCCAAAACTCACTAAGGCGCACAACCCGAGGCATCGAAGTCCTTACACCCCTACCAGACTTCAGCATCCCAATACAATACTAGGCACCTAGCCTTCAATATCAGGCACTTGGCCTCCTCAAGATGGTCCCATAGCCCTCAAGAGCTATACAAGACAAAGGAACCACTTGCATATGTAGTGTTGATTGAGGGCTCGAGGGTGGCCAGTTGTAGCAAGATTTTGTGCAATTGAGCCTACGGTTGGGTGGAGAGTCATCCCCAAGACTTTGTTGCAGTTAGCAGAATTCAACTAGCGTTCAACCCCGAAATCACAAGTCAGAAACATCATTGCCACAAGATTTCGTGCAATTGAGCCTAGGGTTGGGTGGAGAGTCGTCCCCAAGACTTTTTTGCAATTAGCAGAATTCAACTAGCGTTCAAACCCGAAATCATAAGTGAGAAACATCATCACCACAGGTTAGTTGTCTCTACTCATATTTCTGAAATTTGATGTTAATTAGTTGATAAATTGCGTGTTGATTATAAATCGCATGATTAATCTAGTTAATTACATGTTTTTATTTCGGGGCTGTTATAGTAGCCACATAATTGACCTGTGGCGGGGAGGGTACTGCTTGCAAACGAGAACCAATAGTGGATGATGGTAGGATTGGAGCCATCTGGTTACCGATGAACGATAATTGATCAATGGTCACTATTCTTCCTTCGAGTGGAAAACAAACCACACAAAAGAGCAAAGAAACAAGAGCTCCCATGACATAAACATAGTCGCGCCCAAGGAGAAGATCAAAGTCTAAGGGACCTTGGACTACCATCATGTCTATATAGACGGTCTTTCCTCCCAAAGTAATAGGGAACTTCGGAAGGATCCCTAAAGGTTGACTGGCTCCTCCGTTGAAAGCCAACAGATTCTGGGTGACAGGCACAAGCTGTGGGGATCCCAAAGCTTGCCAAGTAGTAGAAGACATGATGTTAACATATGAGCCTTCATCTAATAGAGTTCCATGTACTACCATATTATAGGCTTGTACCGTAATCTGGAAAGGCACATAAGATGGGAGGCGGAATGCAATCAATTGACTCCAATCAAAAGAAACAACATAACTACTTGGTGGGGGTATCATAGGATTTCTCCCATGCTTTACAGGAATAGAAGAAGGACTCTCCTAAACAACTAGGACGGGAGGGCCACTCTTTGATTCATGAGAATCTGAGGAGACGAGAAGAACATGAGCAATATGATCACTACTCTCTTCGAAGGCGGAGCCAAGTCGACACTCTTTCGACCAATGGTTGGTCGGGAACAAACACAAGAGAGTTACACTCAGGAAGAGTCAGATGGGCAAGAGATGAATCCAAATCAATCTCTTTACCAACTAGGAGAGGGTTAGAAGAAAGCCTCTGATAACTAACATGAAGTTGGGGTTGAGGAGCTGTAAGGTTTTCCAAAACTTTGGAAGCTTTATCCATATGAGGACAAAGGTGAAGAAGATGCTCTCCTTCACATAACCTACATGGGAATTTAATTTTTCCCTTCTTCTTACCATCACTAGCCAAGGGTGTAGCATCGACATGATCTCCAGAGGTCGATGGGGATGGTCAATCCAGATTTTGAGACCATACATCTAAGACTCTGGGAATACCAGGACAGTCTTGAAGGATATGGTCACCCTTACATAACCTGCAAGGGAATTTTACCTTCCGCAAAGGATCGGAAGGTTTGTCGACGAGAAGTGCATTTGGAGAAATACACAGTTGGCCTCTTGCTTATCTAACTTCTTCTTCTTCGTCTTCTTCTTCTTCTTCTTAGCCTCTTGGTTATTGGATTTCAAAATTTCACCAAGCGAAGTAGAAGAGGAGGGTGAAGAAATAGGTGAAGAAGGTGAGAGGTCAACCTTAGAATCAACATGGTGTTGTTCAGGTAAAGGAGATGGCTGGGAAGGAGTTGGGATATTTGGGACCATCGAGGTCGAAAATAACCAGATAGGTAAACCAATGGTTAACCCAGGGAGGGACAACATTTCCATATAAGGAGCACCAGCGTTTCCAAAAGAAGGAAAAGGACCAGGATTCCCATCCGAGGGGAATCCTTGACTGGTAGACTCTGGAAATGTTGCCATTGGAATCGACCCTAAAGAATCACTAAGGAATATAACTTTAACCAGGAATATTTCATGGGTAGTTAATTTTAAAACATTGAAACAAAACTTTGCCTTTTCATATTTTAAGAGTCAAGAAAAGGACGAAATGTGACTCTAGTCACTTTCAGATTTAACGAGCTCAAAAGGACAAGTGCTCGATGATCTTTTAAATTTAAAGAGTCAAAAAGACCAAAATGACTACTCAGGATAATCTAGGAAAAAGGGATTACCAGGTAACCGTGAACTGCAGAATACCTCCCGGTGAACCGAAAAGTACGAGCAGTCAATCTCCCCGAATGTTGTGTTCGGTGTATCACGTTTACAAGGCGACAGACTTAGCTTCTTGTGGATAAAGGATTGCGAACCTAGTGGGGTCTTCCTTCATATACGTGATGGTACGGGGAGCACAAGTTCGTACTAGCATTGTCTAATGCCAAAGCGAACAGCAACTGCTAGGTTTAAAGATGCCAAAACGCGTCTCTAGCCTAGACCACTAAATGAGAGCATTAAGTTTCAATGCTTCTTAGGTTAATTCAATAAATTTTAACAGTTGATCTTGAATTAGGTTTCAATTCCAAGACCCTACTGTTGTCATCTGAAAACTCCTATATGTAGGTATATGAGAAAATAATTATTTTTCTTCGATGAAAGTTAACACTAATTGAGGGATAGAGAGCACACAATCAATGCAACAATCAAATAATGACGTCTTTCACTAATACATGTCCTAAATGCACTATTCTTCCCTTAACAACAAAAAAAATTTATTTCATTTCTCATGCCTATGATGATGCAATTCTATCTTCTCAATAACGCTACTAATGCAATATTTTTGCTTAAGTAAACTAGAATGATGTTCTTCTTTTCATAAAATGCAAAAAGAATCTTTCACATAAAGCACTTTAATGAAAATGTTCACAATTCCGAACAAACAAGCATAGATCAAATCCAAAGCATGATAAATGAAACTAAAAGAAACTTCTTCCCTGAATCGAACAAACCAAACACATAAATGCTTCAATTGACAAACCAAGCAATGTAATTTATGCTTGGGAAGAGAAAAGAGACACTCGAAATAAGAGAACAAACGAGACTCTTTCACTCATTCAATTGAAAATGAAGCGATGAGGATGTTGCGACTGAAATATGGATTAAATGAAGCAACAAATTAGAAACTTGACACAATGAGTAAACAAACAAATGAACGATAATTGACCTAGATTCCCTAGGATCATAGAAACCATCCAAAAAACTCAAAAAATCAAGCAATGAAACTTCAAGCCAATAAATCAATCAAACCCAACAAACAAAGCATCCTAGTCACCTCTGGGCGGAAGAAGAGAATCTGAGGGTCAAGATACACTAGTATAGGAATGGGAAAAAACTCTAATTTTTTCTTAACTCAGAGACCGACACGACTTTTGGGCTGAAACTAGCGCTGATCGGCATGACTGTCAGGCTAAAACTAGCGCTGATAGGCTTGATCGACGTGAATGTTTGGCCAAAAATAGCGTTGATCGAGGGATTCAAAGAAAAAATAAAAAATAACTTCACACAGGGCCAGACTTAACACATCAGAGGGTGGGTTAGTGTCTGTATGCCTTCAAACAGGTCAATACAGATCCAGAAGACCATAAATAAACAAACTAGGCACACAAGTAGAAAAAACAAAGTGATGAAAAGGAGATGTATTTCCCCAACGGAGTCGCCAATTTGTGGAGTAGGAATATCCTCTCTGCGGACAGAGACGATCCCTCTAGCCTAAGAGAGTGGGTCTAGCCACAAACAAGACAATCTAATGTAAATTTCCTTAGATTAGAATTGAATAAGAGGACCTACCTCTTATAATGTTAATCCACTTGATGGTGATATTGCTTCCTTGCTCCAGCTTCCTTTCATTCCTTTTGTTCAAGTACCTGAAAAAAAACATGCAAGAAACAACAACAAATGTGATAGCATAAAATCGAATCCAATCTACTTAAAAGGTCAAGGAGTTCTAAGCTATCAAATGTAATATTACACCTGATATAGGAAATAAACCATTAGTTGTATTAAAATAAACTTGAAATAGAAATACAACCGAAGCCTTAACGTTGGAGATCTCCTTTGCGGTATCCAAGTCCTGCTACACACCTTTTCAACACTCTTTTCCTCCTATAGCTTGACATGAAATGGTTTCCAAGCTCTAATTCTCTCTCCTCGTGCTTTAGCTACCAAAGACTAGTCTTTTGTCATCTAAGACTAATCTTCTTCTATCAAAAGCTAAATATTTCAGAATTTTGCAGTTGGTTCTATCTCTCCACCACTTTCACTATATGTTGTATTGTGTGTAACCAAAAAGGGTAAGAGGAAGTGGTTTATATGGGGAGATGAGGACAATAATGAGATCCACTCAAGGGGGAAGAAGGTCTTATCTCCTTGGGGAGGTCCACTTTTAAGGGGGAAATAACCTTATATGGAGTTCTCGACCCCTATCCAACCAAACGAACATCCTACACATCGCCACTAGAAGTTTCTAGACGTGAAACTCCATTTCCTTTTATAAAAAATTTCCAGAAATAGACTAGCGTGGGTATTGGGCTAACAATAGCACCGATCGGCGCGGGTTACAGTGTAAAACTCACATCATCAGCGCAGGTGAGACACTGGGAAAGAGCTTTGATCTTAAAAACTGCGTTTTAAGAAGGATTCTCTAGAAATGTTCTGAAGGAAGTGGGGACTACTTTCTTCAAACTTCAAGGGATGCAAGAGCATATGTTTCATGGTGAAAGTATAACACATTAGTCACTACTAGGGTTCTCTGGGATCAGGAACAAGGAGTGACAGGAGAGTGACAAATTACTGTGTAACATTCCAATCCTCTCAAGGATCTCAAAAGGCCTACAACACCGTGGTGCCAACTTGGCACATGAACCAATACTCAAAGAGTTTTTCTTGGCTTAACGCACAAATACACATGTTCCCCAACCAAAAATTCCTTGAACACCATGTGATGATCTGCATAACTCTTCTGTCTATCTTGTGATGCCTTTAGATTCTTCTTTATAACTTGCATTTCCTATTCCATGTCTGCCAACATGTTCGCTCCAATAAGTACCTTTTTCACTGGATCACTCCAGCTGATGGGAGTGTTACAACTCCTCCCATACAATGCCTCGAAATGACTCATCCTCAATGAATTTTGATAACCATTTTTGTATGCGAACTCAACCAATGGAAGATACTACTCCCATTTCTTCTACTGGTGCTTCACATATATCCTTAACATATCCTCCAAGATCCTATTGACCCTCTCTATATGTCCATCTGTCTACAGATGATAAGTTGTACTAAAGGTCAACTCTGTACCCAAGCCTACAAGATCCTATCTTGTAACTTTGTCCCATAAGAGCTCATAGTTGCTATATGATTTACATGTACCTTCTTGCTAAGATAATTTACAACCCAATCCTCCTTCCCTTTGATGTATCTCATCTTGAAGTGGAATTCACTAAGTGTAACCAACCATCTAGCTTGCCTAGAATTTAGATTCGGCTGATCAAAAAAACACCTCAACCCACTATGATCGCTCATCAATGTAAACCTCTTGCCATGAAGATAGTGCCTCCACATCTTCAATGCATGTATAATTGTTGTTAGATCAAGATCGTGCGTTGGATAGTTCTACTCATGCTTATTCAGTTTTCATGACACATAGTACACTACCTATCCTTCTTGCATGAGAACTCCACTAAGTCCTCTCTTGAAAGCATTTGTACACACTACAAACTCCTTGTCCGGATCTGCAATCTTTAGCACTAGTGCATGTGTCAACAACTGCTTAAGCTGCTCAAAACTAGCCTCACACTCCTCTGTCCATTCAAACTTCTTAACTTTTTGCTACAATGATGTGATAGGATATGCAATGCATGAGAAGTTCCTGATGAACCTCCTGTAGTAACCTACCAATCCCATAAATGATCTCACCTCATCCACATTCTTAGGAGTTGCCCACTCCATGATGGCCCTTATCTTTTTTGGATCCATTGTTATGCCATCCTTGGAGACAACATGCCCCAAGTAATGTACCTTTGTTTTAAAGAAGTTGCACTTGCTAAGTTAAGCATACAACTAACACTCTCTTAACAATCTCAACACTACTTCTAAATGCTTGATATGTTCTTCCTCATTCTTAGAATATAGCAGTATGTCATCAATGATTAGGACGCAACACACTATTGATCAAACACATAAATGTAGCTGGAGAATTAGTCAAATAGAATAGAGCAACAACAAACTCATAATGCCCATACTTGGTCCTGAACGTAGTCTTGAAGGTATCCTCTTCCTTGATGCATACCTGATGGTATCTTGTTCTCAAGTCAATCTTAGAGAACATTGTTTATCCCTTCAACTAATCAAACAAATCATCAATCCTCAGAAATGGGTACATGTTCTTGATCGTTACTTTGTTCAGCTGCCTATAGTCAATGCACAATCTAAGAGTACCATATTTCTTCTTCACGAACAACATTGGCGCACCCCAAGGCGATACACATGGTCTAATGTATCCCTTTTCCAACATTTCCTTCAGCTGCAAATTCAACTCTACCAACTCAGGTGTGCTCATCATGTAAGGTGCTTTTGATGTTGGGGCTACCCCTGGCACCAACTCAATAGAAAAGTCTACCTCCCTGTGAGGTGGCGACTCTGCAATGTCATAAGGAAATATGGTGGCCTGGGTGCAAGCAATATAGACAATCTTCCAAATCTGGCTACAATTTCTTCTAACTCTGGCTGAATTCCTCCTTCTTATTCAATTGGTGTATCAGTCATCTATTGTTTAGACTGACTGCTTATGAATTTCCCTTTTTCTGGTTACTATCACCACTTCTCTCCCCTTAATCGCCCCAACCCTTGTTATTGGGAACAATTTACAAACAGAGCCCCTTTTTCCTCTATTGGAGCTGTAATTCCATAGGAATTACACAAAACACTATCGGCAGGGCTTTTGAATGGATTTAACGCAATCGTGTATGAAATACACTATCGGTGGGTTTACAAAGGGAAATATTAATACCCATACATACACTATCGACGCAGGGTTTCAAAGAAATGCACTATACACATTTAACACTATCGGTGGGGTTAACTATCGGCCCTTCCAATGCTCCTTTCCCCGATGCGATAACATGTAGTGTTATCAGAAATCGAAATCGGCAACTCCAATATTCCAAATGCTAGGCTCCTCCCGCTCCGGTCTTGCGATGCAATAAACCTCGCGGACCCGACAACTTATCCACCCTGCTCTATAGTATTTTGGGTCCGAGCTATCGGAGTTTCGGACTTCGGCGATTCCAAAGGTCCTTCCCGCTCCACTGTGGTTCTATGATGCGATAATGGTTCGGACCCGATACGGGTATGAGCTAGATTTAATAAGATTTTAGGTCCAAAACTTCATTCAGGCTAAGTATTTTCACGGTTTTCCTGTGTAAAACAGAGTTTCCGCTTGCGGAACTCAACAATGTTTATAAGGGAAACATTGCGTGCCGATATAAGGGAAAACCACACCAACAATCTTAAATCAAATATTAATAGGAAAAACAAGGCCGAATCACCAATAACAAGGTTCAGAAGAAAAGAACCGCAACCAAATACACATACAAATACCAGTTCATAGATAACCGTAAGTTCATATGCACAAAGAGGGTTTCGAAGATCACAATGTCTATGGGATCAACCAGTACAAAGATGTCTCGTTCTTTCCTTCAAAACATAATAGATAAAGCCCACTTGGTCCTTATCCCTTTACAATAGCATGCCAATTACATATTTACTGGTTCATTTTAGCAATTGATTCCTAAAACAGAAACTTAGTTATTATGACTAACAGTTTTGCGAGACATCCCCCTTGAGGACCTCCACTACAGCTTATCCATAAAACGATTATTACAACATGATCTTATCCCTATGCTAAATAGAAAAGCATGGAAATTGATGGCTAAAGGACCCCACTCCTTTGCCTATAGATTTTTTTGGATTTTTGGAATAAGTTTGAAGATTTTTCCCTCCAAGTCACATGCTCCTGCATCAGACTCCTGAGGACAAAATTCTTCATGGGCTCCTATCCATGAGCTCATCTACAGAACTGCCCAGTTTCTGTAGCATGTTTTCTATAACCCAAGTAGCTTCAGCGGTTGGCTGATCCTTCCATTTTACCAAATACTAGAAGTACTCTCGTCCCCTTGTTTTCTTAAACACCTTCTTGTCCATAATTCTTTCTGGCTGCAATTCCTTTGTTGTGGGTAATTGTTTTACCCAATCAATCTCTTGGGTCTCTTAATCATTTTCTGTATCACTTGCAGTTTCACCTTCGTACTTGTACAGGTCAGTAACATTGAAACCAACATCAGGGGGTAATTCAATCTCATAGGCATTTGCAAAAAATTTCCTCAATACTCTACACGGTCCAATTTTCTTGAACTTCAATTTGTTATACTCCCTCTTTGGAAACCTTTCCTTTCTGAGGTGTGCTAAAACCAAATCTCCAACTTCAAAGTTCACCTCTCTTCTTCTCATGTCTGCTCTGGTTTTGTACTTGATGTTGCTATCTTGCAGCTACTGTTTCACTTGTTCATGTATTGCTTGCATTTCTGAAGCAAAATCTTCTCCCTCTGCACTTCTCATCTCATCTTTTCCCAAGTTTCTTAACTCAGATACTCCTCTTGGATGCATTCCATAAACTACATGGAATGGACTCTGTCCTGTACTCCTGTTAGGTGAGTCATTATATGCATATTCAACTTGTGCCAACACTTGATCCCATTGCTTTGGTTTTTCTACAGTAAGACTCCTTAAAAGATTGCCCAAACTCCTGTTCACAACTTCAGTCTGTCCATCAGTTTGTGGATGATAGGCAGAGCTGAAACTTAGTTTAGTTCCCAACTTCTTCCATAATGTCCTCCAGAAATGTCCAACAAATTTGGAATCCCTGTCTGAGACAATACTCTTAGGTAACCCATGCAATCTTACAACCTCCTTAAAAAACAAATTAGCAATGTGAGAAGCATCACTAGTTTTATAACATGGAATAAAGTGTGCCATTTTTTAAATCTGTCCACTACAACAAAAATTGAATCGTTACCTCTTTGAGTCTTTGGTAAGCCCAAAACAAAATCCATACTTACCATATCCCAAGGCCTATCTGGAATTGGTAATGGAACATACAAACCTATGTTTTGGCTTCTTCCCTTTGCATATTGACAGACTTTGCAAGTTTTCACATACTTCTCCACTTCAGATTTCATTTTCAGCCAGAAATAAAATTTGTTTAACTGCTCATAAGTCTTCTCTACACCAAAATGTCCTGCAAGTCCTCCACTATGTTTCTCTTTGATTAAGTTCTCCCTCATAGAACAGTTTGGTATGCATAGCTGATTTCTCTTAAACAACAGTCCATCTTGTAAGAAGTAATCCAACCATTTACTCCTATCCACCAAAACAGAATTTTTACAAGCTTCAAATGCCTCTTTAAAATTTGGATCTGTTTCATACAATTCTTTAAGAAAATCAAAACCCAACACTTGGATTTGACTCTCTTGAAATAATACACTTCTCCTACTTAAGGCATCTGCAACTTTGTTTGATTGGCCATTTATATGCTTCAAGACAAAATGGAAACCTTGAAGATACTCTACCCATTTGGCATGTTTCTAGTTAAGCTTTGGCTGCTGCATAATATACTGCAATGCATGGTTATCTGAATAAAGGATGAATTCCTTTGACATTAGATAATGCCTACATTTCTTCAATGACCGCACAACTGCATAGAACTCCTTGTCATAAAAAGAATACTTCTTCTTTGAATCATTCATCTTTTCACTAAAATAAGCTATAGGTCTGTCTTCCTAACTTAATACACCTCCAATAGCTTCTTTGCTAGCATCACACTTCACTTGGAAAGGTTTACTAAAATCAGGTAGAACCAAAATAGGCTTTTCAGTGATCTTCTTCTTCAATAGCTAGAAATTCTTTTCTGCTTCAGCAGTCCATCTAAATGGTTGTTTATCTTTCTTTATGGTCTCAATAATAGGAGCATTGATCTTACTAAAATTCTTTATAAATTTCCTATAAAAACTAGCAAGACCATGAAAGTTGCTTACCTCAAAAACACTTTTAGGTGAAGGCCACTCCATGATTGCCTTGATCTTCTCTGGATCCATCTTCAGTCCTTCAGCAAAAATAACAAAACCCGAGTACACTAGCTCTTCTTTCATGAATGAAAACTTCTTCAAATTCAGCAATAATTTCTCCTGTTGTAGCCTTTGTAAGACATAATTCAGATGTCTCATGTGCTCCTCCTTAGACCTGCTGTAAACTAATATATCGTCCAGATATACTATTACAAATTTACCAATAAACTCTTTAAGAACTTCATTCATCAGTCTCATAAACGTACTTGGTGCATTTGACAAACCAAAAGGCATTACTCTCCACTCATACAATCCCTCATTTGTTTTAAAGGCGGTTTTCCACTCATCCCCTTCTCTTATCCTTATCAGATGATACCCACGTTTAAGATCTAGTTTTGAAAAATACTTTGCTCCACTCAAGCAATCCATTAAATCTTCAATTCTAGGTAAAGGAAATCTGTACCTAATTGTGATTTTATTGATGGCTCTTGAATCTGTACACATTCTCCAGCCTCCATCTTTCTTTGGACTCAACACTGTTGGTACTGCAAAAGGACTCAAGCTTTCTTTAATCAGCCCTTTGTTAAGCAATTCTTGCACTTGCTTCCTAACCTCTTCATTTTCTGTAGGAGTCATTCTGTAAGCTACTTTGTTAGGTAGACTTGCTCCAGGAATCAAATCTATATGATGGATAATTCTTCTAATGGGTGGTAACTCATTAGGCAAATCATCAACAATAATATCACAATAGTTCTCCAACATTTCTTGAATTTCAATGGGTAAATCAGAAACTTTAGTAGAAGTCATTATTACCTTGGGCTTGCAAATTACAGCAAAATTTACCTCATTCTCTTCAATCTACTTCAAGTATTCCTTTCCTCCTAGTAACAGAGTTTTTGGATCAGTCTTCTTTCTTGATGCATCTTCTTCTTGCAGAGGCAGCAACGTATGATTGACACCATCCTTTCCAAACTTGTAGGTGTTTCTTTTCCCATCATGCATAGCTCCTCTGTCATATTGCCAAGGTCTTCCAAGCAATATGTGACACACATCCATTGGCATCACATCACATACAATTTTATCTTTATACTTGCCCAACTGAAACTCCACTTCACACTGTTCATTCACTAACAGTTGATGTCCCTTTTGTAACCATGACACCTTGTAAGGTGTTGGATGTTTCATTGTCTTCAACTTCAATTTCTCCACCACTTCTGTAGAGACCAAATTATCAGTGTTGCCACTATCAATGATCATCTGACAGCATTTCCCTTGAACCTTACACACTGTTCTGAACAAAGTCTTTCTTTGTGATGGTTCAACTATCTCCTTTGCTGGCTTGAGCAAAACTTTATTAACTACCAAAGATTCTCCTCTCTCTGGTATATTTTCTTCTTCTGTCACTGTTGTTGTTGTTGCTTCTCCCTCAGCTTGAGCAACAATGGCATTCCTCTGACTTGTTTCTGCTTTCTCTGGGCACTCAAAAGCTCTGTGTCCCAGTTTGTTACATCTGTAACATCTTATTTCTCTTCCTCTTCCTCTGCCTCCTCTTCCTCTAGAAAAACTCCCTCTGCCTCTTGCATCACCTCCTGTGGGTGCATGCTGGGTTGAGCTACTGCTAGCTCCATCTTTAGGTGTTGTAGATCTTCCTCTACCACCTTGACTTCCCCTTCCTCGGAAAGTACCTCTCCCTCTGGCAAACTGCTTCCTCATGAGTTTTTCTTCAGCTCTCAGTGCCATCTGATAAGCTTCCTCTACTATTTTAGGAGATAGTATACTTATCTCATCTTGAATGTCCATCCTAAGACCATTCACATATCTAGCCACCTTCTCATCTGTATCCTGAGTTTCTCCAGCTCTTATGCTTACCTTATAGAATTCCTCTGTGTATTATTTCAATGTCATAGATCTCTGTCTAAGATTTTCCATCTGTCTAAACAAGGTTTGTTGATAATTACTTGGTAGAAACTTACCTCTTAGCTTTGCTACCATCCTGCTCTAGTTTTTGATAGGTTGCTTACCAAGTCTCTTTCTTTCTACCTGCACTCCATCCCACCAAAGTGCTGCATGGCCTTTTAGCTTGGTGACAGCAAACTTTACTTTCTTCTCATCTTTTGTTTCTTCATAGTCGAAGAATTTCTCCATGCCATTAATCCAGTCTATCAATTCTTCTGGGTTCAGTCCTCCTTCATATATTGAAACCTCAGTCTTTGGCCTAGCTGTGGATCTCAACACTAACTAGAAGAATCTCATCTTAGGGGTAACTGCTACAACTTCCTCCTCTGCAACTTCAACCTCAGGCTCACTAACATCTCCATCATCTATATTTCTCCCTGTTGTTAATGCATCCAATCTAGCTTGCATTTGTTGCACAGCTTCCATCATTTCAGCATTTGCAACTGGTCCTCTTCCACCACGTCCTCATCCTCTTCCAACTTTGAAAACCATATTAACTTTCCTTCTCCTGCTTCTAAGATTCAATTCAGTGTCAATTGGTGGCTCTAATACCACTAATGGTGGTCTGGGTGCAGGCGATATAGACAATCTTCCAAATCTGGCTGAATTCCTCCTTCTAATTCAATTGGTGTATCAATCATCTATTGTTTAGACTGACTGCTTATGAATTTCCCTTTTTCTAGTTACTATCACCACTCCTCTCCCCTTAATTTCCCCAACCCTTGTTATCGGGAACAATTTACAAAGAGAGCCCCTTTTTCTCTATCGGAGATGTAATTCCATAGGAATTACACAAAACACTATCAGCAAGGCTTTTGAATGGATTTAACGCAACTGTGTATGAAATACAATATTGGCGGGTTTACAAAGGGAAATAGTAATACCCAGACATACACTATCGGCGTAGGGTTTCAAAGAAATGCATTATACGCATTTAACACTATCGGCAGGGTTAACTATCGGCCCTTCCAATGCTCCTTTCCCCGATGCAATAACACGTAGTGTTATCAGAAATCGCAATCAGCGGCTCCAATATTCCAAATGCTAGGCTCCTCCTGCTCCGGTCTTGCAATGCGATAAACCTCACGGACCCGATAACTTATCCACCCTACTCTATAGTATTTCAGGTCCGAGCTATCAGAGTTTCGGACTTCAGTGATTCCAAAGGTCCTTCCCGCTCCACTGTGGTTCTGCGATGCGATAATGGTTCAGACCCGATACGGGTATGAGCCAGATTTAATAAGATTTTAGGTCCAGAACTTCATTCAGGCTAAGTATTTTCACAGTTTTCCTATGCAAAATAGAGTTTCCGCTTGCGGAACTCAACAATGTTTATAAGGGAAACAGGGCGTGCCGATATAAGGGGAAACCACACCAACAAGCTTAAATCAAATATTAATAGGAAAAACAAGGCCGAATCACCAATAACAAGGTTCAAAAGAAAAGAGTCGCAACCAAATACACATACAAATACCAGTTAACAGAGAACCGTAAGTTCAGATGCATAGAGAGGGTTTCGAAGATCACAATGTCTCTGGGATCAACCAATACAGAGATGTCTTGTTCTTTCCTTCAGAAAATAATAGATAAAGCCCACTCGATCCTTACAACTTTAAAATAGCATGCCAATTACTGGTTCATTTTAGCAATCATTTCCTAAAACAGAAACTTAGTTATTATGACTAACAATTTTGCGAGACATCCCCCTCAAGGACCTCCACTACAGCTTATCCATACAACGATTATTACAACATGATCTTATCCCTATGCTAACTAGAAAAGCATGGAAATTGATGGCTAAAGGACCCCACTCCTCTGCCTGTAGATTTTTTTGGATTTTTGGAATAAGTTCGAATATTTTTCCCTCCAAGTCACATGCTCCTGCATCACAATACATCCTGAAACTGCTGCAAAACTGGGTACGTGCTCAACACATCTGCATCCTCAACCTCCTTACCCTTGTCACTAGGAATGTGTACTGAAAACATCGCACAACCTTTTCTACAACTGCACTTAACCTGCATAGTGGTAACCATCCTCACTAATGTAGGCTTCTTCTTCGCCTACAAAGTCCTCTTTTCCCCACTGTCATTCACACACTCAATGGCCTTGTCGAAGCAATCCACTTTGGTTCTATGAAGGTATAGCCAATCCATATCCAAAAGCATAACATACGATCCCAATGGCAATACATTCAAATGTGTTGCTATAGGCATACCATTTAGCTCAAATGCACAAGTTCTTACCCAATGGTGAACTCGCTTCCTTGTACCTGTAGCCAATTGTACCAACCAAGATTTTGCATGCACTTCTTTTCTCAAACCACACTTATCCACCAAGTCAAGATTAATATAACTATAGCTAGATCCAGGATTAATCAAAATAGAAACAACTTGATCACAAAGCTTACCGTCCATCTCAATGATCAATGCATGATGATCTGCCTTGCCTGTTTTCCACAACTACATAGATCCAAAGAATGTTATGACCTACATCACCAACTATATGTGCCTCCTAACCACTGTAGATTTGGGGTCTACCACCACTCTAATACTGAGGACAATCCTTATTACGATGATCCTGACCACATATCCAACACTGCAATGGTTCCCTACCACCGCCTCTAGCTTGCTGCTCTCCACATCCCTTCTCAATTGTATTGAATCTCTTGTAAGGAACTGCATTTTCTTTCTCACTTGAATTTTGAGGTCTTTCTCTCTTTGGTGGTCATTTTCCTTTAGCTTTCTCATTTCTTTTTGAGTCATGCTTAGGCTCAACTTTACACTTTGACTGCTCATAACAATGCTTCAACTTTCGAATGGCCTCCTCCAACGATCTAGGCTCATCGAACTCAATCCAGTCTCTATATACAACTGGAAGTCCATTGATGAATATCTGAACCGTGACCTTCTCTTCCTTGCGGTAAGGCACATATATCAACAACTCCAAAAATATGTTAGTATACGCATCATTGGTCATAGAACCCATCCACAACTCATAAAACTCCTTAGCTCTATCATCATAATACTTCTCTGACAAGTACTCCTTCTTAAAGAGCCTTTCAAATGCATGCCAAGTCAAATTTTCCTCATGTATACCTTTGAATTTCTTCACGTCTTCCCACCAAACATCCACTTTACCTTTGAGACTGAAAGTGGCTATCTTTTCTTTCATGTTTTCTGAATAATCATGCAATCTGGAGAATTTCCTCATACCCATCAACCATGCCTATGCATCTTGTGATTTCTTCATCTCTCCATCAAAGGTAGGTGGCTTCACTTTCTTAAACTCATCTGGCAAGTATCCCCTATCACTCCTCCTATAAGTATGATACCAATGATGATCATGATGCCTATCAGAACCAGAACTGGAATAGTACCTAGGTCAATCACCTCTCCTATCCAGAGTGTCCAACAACCTGCCATCTATGATCGTGTCAGATCTATTTGACCTGTGTTTGCTAGAAGACCTACTACCATATGCCCTATTTGTTATGTCCTCATGTCCATGGCTGATCCAAAGTGGTCCCTATCACTGCAAATATGAAAAACTCTAAAGTAGTATCACATTCACCTCTACTTGTTTGTCTTGTGCCTACATGATTTTGTCATTGTTTGCTTTGCAACTCCTTATTTCTTCCTTCAGGCTTCTTAATGTGTCTGCCAAGTTAGAAGAGTGCCCCACACCACACTGCCCATCTGATGCATAGGGATATTCTATGTAGTCTACCACCTTGCTAGCCATCTAATCTCTTTCTTGTAAGGCATACTATGTCAGCTAAACCAAATCACAATAAACCAATGTAACTTAGCATAATTCGGGGAGGATACCTTGTCTGTAAGATCATCAAATCAATGTGATACATGTATAACATAATCATAACAACATATAGACATATATCAAATAAGTGTATCAATGCATAAACATCATTCTAGCTAGGGTCCAGTCATCAATGCAAAGCCATATCAACAATGCATGCTATGACCTCATGCATGACAATAACCATTACTCCATTACGCACATCACCACATGCAACTATCAACATGCATAAGCAATGCCTAATCAACTACACATATGTATGAACGCATGTAGTCGAGCATAAGCGATCAATTCTTGTAATCAACCTACAATTCTGATACATGTAATCAAAACATTCAAGAATGCATTTGACATACTAGGATGTAGTCAAGCGACATATAATCAACATGTAAGCGGCATATAACCATATGCAACCAGTCATATACTTTTGACAACACGTCCCACAAAATCACATCAAGTTCCTCATGACAACCTTACTACAATCATGATCAACATGATGCAAAGCAACGAGCACATGGAATGCAAGTGTAAGAGATACACATGCAACTGACATGCACGCATGACCAACGCTTTCACCCAAGGAGAGCGCAACCACACTCTGATACCACTTGGTAACACCCTCTCCTCCCAGGTCCACCCAAGAAACCTACCAGCCGAGGCATCATGTGACGAGAGAGACTACTATAAAGGATTCAACTTCCTTGGTGACCTTAAGGAAATGGAATTGACGAAACATATCAAACAAACTCATACACATCATCCACAACATCCTCAAGAGAGATGTCAGCCACTTAGACATCATGTCCCTTAGTCCTACTAATGATTTAAGCCTTTTAACCCCTGGTCGCTCTCATGTTATAGGAATGACAACGTCAAACAACCCAAAGTCACTCTCATAGGCTTATGTGCCAGCGAATGTGGACCTTTCTTAGCAGACCTGTACCAGGGACCCCGAGATTTGAGCCATTTTTCAAGCCTAGAATCTTGGCCTTTGCCCAGAACTTGCTACAACCTTTACAATTCATCAAAGGCATGATAACAAGTTAATAAATCAAAATCAACCTCAGGACTAGGCCTAAGCATCCCCAACCGGGATTGACATTCTGTCAAACACTTGGCATCAATGCAACCTACAACTCTAGGATACAAGATAGAGCATAAATGACTAAAAGAACTTATGAAACATAACCAAAAGGATCACCTCCTTCTCCATTGAGCTATTATATCATCAATTAGGTCTTTCATCTATCCATTTAACAATTACAAGTAAATACATGAAATAACCATGACATGAACTAGTCATTTAACCATGCTTATAACCAACATAAAACCACATAAATATAAGAGATACGAAAGCCATTAAATCCACATATAAACGAGTGCAAAAGTAAGAGAACTTAGCTTTTATTAATCATAGGCAAATCCAACTAGGTTCGAGACTTCAACATACCACCCAACCATAGACATGGCTGAACCAAATCTCTCTTTCAGTGAGTCACCCTCGTGCCATATTCCAAGCATGAATGTGGGATCTCATAGAACAACCAAGGGAATCCAGAGTTTAAACCACCTCTACCCTCGCCAAACCGTGATCACACCAAAACCGGTGCTCCGATCACAATTGAACTGAACTTGGAATGCCATCCGTAATCCATCACTATCCTTGAGGAATTTTTCGTCTCCTTGTCTCTCAAGCTTTACCGCAATCCAATCCTAGATCAGTAGGCTCAAAACTGAGACCAGTCTCTTAAGCTTTACCACAATCCAAAACCAGATCACTAGGCCCTAAGCCAAGACTTCTCCCTTAGGCTTTACCATGTATCCCGCAAAAACCGGTCAAGGGATTCCTAAGTCTTTGGGAATGAAACTTGAGACCACCTCCGCCCCGAATTCTAAAATCCATCCAACAAACCAAAGCTCAAAACCGAGATAAACATCCCAACATACCATGGCATCCATAGAAAGGCAAGGCTAGGTTGAAAACCACTATCTTAACCCGACAACACCATGCCACCGACAGTAAGAGAACCATACACCGACATGCAAAGTCATGCATGTCCAAACCAGCTAGGAAATCACACATGTAAAAGGTTACCAACAAGTATTCCTGTTGAAGCTGCTTGATCATGCTCTTCTTCCTTGTTCCTTGCTTCCCTTCCCTTCCCTTTGCTTGTTTTTCCTTCCTTGATCCTCATAAGCCTTTTTATTAATGAGGCCTCTATTTTCTTGATTTTGCATTATTTTACTTCAATTTCCTCCTCACATGCAATCTGTGACCTTTAACCTTACTTTTCTCCCAATTTCATTTATTTTCATAAATAAATGTGCCAGAAATGTCCTTTTACCTTTTGATGCCTTTGCCTTAGCCTTTGCCAATTTTCCTTAGCCAAAACACACATCTAGTGATGCCCACTAAGATATCTTTGCCCAACATTCATCTTGGAATAAGTGTTCCTTAACCATGGTCTTATTTTTCCTTTATTAACTTTTATTACATGAAATTTTCACCAGGGGTGTTACATCACCCCTCTTTGGCGTCCCTTTCTTCTTAGAAAAAACCTTCTTTGACCCCTCAGGAGCTGGAAGCTCCATGAGATTTTGGTCGGGGCAGGGCTCGAAACCTGGACCTCTTCCATTGTGCGCACCATGTCCACCACAACATGCACTACGAAGCTAACAAACAGAAACACAACAAGAGATGAAAAATAAGAGATAGCGCGGAGGCCCTTGTTCTTTAAAAGACAAAATTTTCGGCTTCTCCACATGGTCACATAGACACTAAGCTAAACAGAGTCTATATGTACATAAATCAAGAACACACATCAAAAATAAAAACCTCTCATTTCAATCAACATTTTAAATCTTTGCATATATCTACAAAAGAAAGAAGGCAGTCTCGGTATACCTATGTGAATATGATGGGAGCAATGACTAGGGTTTGAATTATGGGAAATCCAACAAAATTGCTGTTGGAAAATCCTAGCCAATGCATGCCATATCATCGCAAGGTCCAAACAATACTCTTTAATTGAACAAAAGCTGACTATAATGGAGCTTGGGGTAGAATGGATGGAGTCAAATATAATTCACATAAATATGGATTTCATGATCACACCCCTTGCTACATTAAAAAAGGATTCAACTTCCACTGATAGCCTCCATTCTCCCACCTCTCAATTTTCAAAATTCACTTCTACGAAATTTCACCCATATATATTTGACACATGTTCCAATACATTTTAATTAGCAATGACACAAGTGCAGATTGAAACCAGGTAGCACCTACCATCATGGCACTAGGCAGGGGTCCAAGTTCCAACCTCCAAGATTTCCATAATCTGGCAAGTTGCAGCCCTTCATGGGAAATTTTATTATATTATTTAAAAATAAACAGTAGAAATAAAAAATTACATTTTTCTTGATGAGGAGTTTTATCTTAACACTCATGTGGCATGCTAGAGCCCTCTTGACAGACTATGAAAGGTTCAATTTCAAATCTTGTTGCCCACTGTTTGAGTTGATTACAACATTGCACAGAGTTATATGTGTAGAGATCTAACGGTGTGAAGAAAAAGCCTCCAGAACAATGCCCAAGGACAACCACAGAGGTTGAATGGCAATATGAAAACAATGAGTTATGGGAGGTCGAGTATGAATTGTGCAAGAGAAGTGAGATCTAGTCCACACACAAAGATGTGCATGTAAATTAATTAATTGATGAACCACATACTTGAAACCCAGATAATTGGTGGTTACAGCGACTAATGAACCATGTAATCATGTAGATGGATTCTTTTTATATGGAAGTCAATGTCAGATGTGTAGCCCACAGAGAAAGGAAAATAAAGAATGTAAAAATAAATGAACCAAGAAATATATTAATTATAATGGATTGGATGTAATTGGGCATATTGTTGTAATACCTGGTAGTTATGTGTGCCCCAAAGTCTAGAGTGATAGGGAGCATGTGATATTTTCTCGAGTACCCAGATATTCAGGGAGGGTTAGATCCATAACAATTCCCTAGTCAAGTTTAAGGGGGGGATTGTTAGGATTAACCTTGACTCAAGAATGACAGACTTCTACAACTAGTGGTTTTGTGGCCCGTGGTATTATATCGGTTGTATTCGGTTGAAAAGAAGCCAATAAATAGGCCTATTTATCTCCATTATAATGTGCAAAGGGCCAAGGTGCCAAGGGCTGATAAGGGGCTCGGGATTTTGACAAAGGACTAATGGAATTTCGTTAGGCTTGTTTTTCCTCGGAATTGGAGTTTTCCAAGGGCATTTCTTGGTGTTTTTTAATGTATGTGATTGCCTCTATTTGTGTTAATTATTAATGTTTATTTTACCTTTCCTTTTAATACATAAACAATTTTTGTAATTATTGATATTGATATAATTAATGGAGAAGTTATATAAATTTGAAAATTAAAATTAAGGGAAATAATTGCAAAATATCCAACTTCCCTTTAAAAATATGTCTTTATTGTCTTTCCCTATAAAAATAGGATTAAAAAAACAATCTACATTAATGAAATGGCAGTTTATAAAAGAGGAATTCATAAATAAAACTAAGATATTGCAGTGGGATCATTGGTAGCAACTAAAAACACAAACAAATCTGTCTAAAAAAACCTAAATAAAATAATCTGAAATCTATAAAAGAGCTATATACCTTTCTTACAATGGATATAACACTTTTATACAATAAATTATAAAACAATACTTCAATGTCTGCCCTTAAAACTTACAATACTTCAATGTCTGCCCTTAAAACTTACAATACTTCAATGTCTACCCTTCAAACTTTTTAGCTTGATAGGACTAAGAAAAAATAATGACCTGTAATGCTCTTTTTTCTAGGACTAAGAAAAAGTAATGACCTGTAATGCTCTTTGTTCTTTACGATGTAACAACCTAGCAACCAATAATATGAATGGAAATAGAGAGATGTAATGATTTTTTTCACTCTAAGATGGATATCAGAGTTGATTCTCGAAAATTTTCCCCTATTGCACACAATTAGAGTACACTAAAGAAAAAAAGAAATTGCTAAAAACATGGCTTCACCCATTATAGAATCCCACCCCATTCTTTCAAGAATCACACCCCATTCTTTTTTAACTCAGACATCACTTGTATGACACTGAGAAAATCCTTTCCTCAAGTGTATATCATAGTTGAATTGCCCTAGTTTTAGAACATCTTAACGTTAGAAATGCAGAGAAAATGCTTTGGCCAGAATGGTTCTTGGCTATAGCTCTGAAGCTTTAATATTCATCAATTTTCCTCTGCACTATGCCTTAGATTTTTGTTCGTTTGAGTTCATAGATGGAGGCGATGGTTGGAGGTTCAAACATGAATACACAAGGGATCCAACGAATCAGAGCAAATGAATGGAAATATGTGTTTCCCTCTAACTCGGGCGTGTGTATGTTGGGTGATGAATGAAACTGAGGGAAACGCTGACGGACCAGAGATGATAGAGACAATCAAATGGCAGAGGAGACATGTTGTATACTTGAGGAATGCCCTACCTTTCATGCTGGCCCTAGGGTAGAAAGTTGATGTAAGCCCGTACAAGCGACAATTTCACTTTTGTTTATAATTTTAAATTTTAGATTTTTTAACATTTTGCGTTCAATCGAGGGGATATTTGTACTTATACTAAACCAATTAAAAACCTAGAATTTGAAATATCTAAAATTCTAAAAATATTTTATTTGTGTAATATTTTTTGAATAATTTTATTTTTTTAAATAGTGGGAAAACCTATTATAATTCAATTGTCAAATTAACAATGGGGATGTACACCACTAGTGATTATTCGCTAATGCAGGTTGACTCATATTTGCCACAAGGGAATAGAACACGTAACCCAATGCAGAGGTGGAACTCTGAGTGGGCACAAAAACCGATGAGCAGAACCGTAATGCAAGGGAATATGCAAGGAATCTAAAAGATTCTCTAAGGGCCAAATTTTGACAATTTTAGAACCAGGTCAACTTTATACTTATTTTACTCAGTTTTTCGTAAGGAGCACAGTGGTGAAGTCAGATTTGTCATATGAGCAACATATATTTAGTCAATTTGCAGAGAGGAATCTTTGTGGAATCATGAGGAATCTAAAAGATTACCTAAGGGCCAAATTTTGATAGTTTCATAACCACGCCGACTTTATACTCATTTTACCCAGTTTTTCACAAGGAGCACAGTGGTGAAGTCAGAATTATCATCTGAGTAGCAAAATTCCAGTCAACCAATTAGAAGGAATCTTTGATATTCCCGAAGGTCTAGATTTTGATCGAAGCTTAAAGGGGTTGAGTTTATAGTCATTTTTCACGATTTTTCACTAGGAATTCAATTGTGTAGTCCATTTCTTTAGCAGAGGTGTTAATTTTTATGCCATCCATGAAAGTGGAGGTATAAGGTGTCTTTTATACATGCATGATATTTGATTTTTGTTGAAGATCAATGAAAGAGGCCTCCTCACATTGAGAAGAGCCCAGAGACATAGCCCACACTAGGTGAAATCCATTATCAACCTGTTGTGTCTTTGTTTCTCATGGTTTTTTTATTTCCACTTCATTTATGTATATGCATCTTATGGTTACATGCTCTTTAAAATGCAATTTTGTATGCATCTTTGAAATGAAAAGATCTGGATTAGTCGGCCCTAATTAAAAGTCAATATAGAGGTTGATGTGTAGGCCTAAATGTTTAACATTTAACATTTGGAGCTGTTGTAGTGTAAACATTTAAATCTTGACTGAATAAAGAGTTAAAAGTAATACAATAATAAAATTTGATTTGTATATTACTAGCATAGATCCATCTTAACCTCGGATCTATCAGGCGTTGAGAGGGATTAAATCATTTGAGATGCAAACCTCTTTTAAAGTGAAAAGAGATTTGACCCCTCTCAGCGCTTGACAGATTCAGGGTTAAGATGGATCTAGGTTGGTTATTATTATTAACTATAAAAGAATTAATATATGAGTTAAGCATACACACATATAGAAAAACATGTAACACGATTCTTAACCATGGAGATTCACCCCACTTTACCATGGAGATTCTTGACCTACAAATAGTCTTTGTTACAATACCATGACTTATCAATACGAGATACCTAAAAAATGACAACTCATTTCATAGTCATGGTAATAACTACTTTTGAGATAATTTTCAACATTTCTTAATATTCTATAGAGGTTAAATCCCTACCATCCACCTATCAATTATTTATAATTAAATTAAAATTTGGGAAGCCCTATTTCAAAATAAACATGCTTATCAACGTAATACGAAAAATACTAAATTTCAATTACTTTGTTATTTTCCCACATTTCCTCTATAAAAAGAAGGGCTTTCTTCTTGGAAGGTGGGGCATAATCTTGCCCTTCCAAACCTTCGTAAGCTTTCTCATGAAGCATTCATTGTTGGTTCTAAGGCCTTTTCAATGGGCCAATGGTAATATACACCTTCCCTCTCAAAATATTATGTGCTAAGGTCCCTAATTTATGATACTATGGTAATAACATCACACATTTCAAACATTTTAGGGATTATTATTTAATTGTAGCGATTAGTGTCGAGTCTTAATGATAACATGATGGTGGATTTTGATCAATTGTGTATATGGGGGAGCACATTACAAGTATCACATATTCCACCATTACTTCTAAATATCCCCCTGAATCCCCTGACAACTTCAAGGGAATTTACAAACCTTCACAAAATTAAACCCTACTTAATAAGAAGAAACTCATAATTCCTCACCATTAATAAGAAGAAACTCATCATTCCACACCAATAAATTTAGCCATTGTACATAATTTAATAATACTAAATATATTTAACTAGTATAAATTAATTAAACCTACCTAGATCCATCTTAACTTTGGATCTACCAAGTGTCGAGAGGTATAAAATCCCTCTCTTCTCTCTCTCTTGAGGTGCAAACTTCTTTTAGAGCTTTGTAGATTTGGAGTTAAGATTGATCTAAGTTGATTTAATTACTTTTAAACATGCCACATTAGAGAAGAATACCATGGGAAAAACCCTTGTATTAAAAATACCATAGGAAAAAACCATGGGTTAAGAATACCATGGGAAAAACCATGGATTATAGTCTTTCTACCATAAAAATATTATGTTTTATTTTATTTTATTTGTTTTTTATTTTTAATTACACTAAAGGTGTTCCCTCTACTGGCTTGGGTTGGGCAAACACTATTCAACCCAACCAATCATAGAGCTCCCTTTTCATCTTCCTTCATCCAACCAAAATATGACACGTGGAATTGGGACGAGGTCAAGAATTTTGCTAGAAGTGCGTCGAAATCGCAGTATTCACCCTTGCCCCCTTACCCTCATTGTCACCATATGAATTTACGAATTCTCAGACCTTACAGAGATCATGCCTCACAACATTGTTTGCAGTGAACTCATGAGTCACCTCAACAATTTTCAATGACGATGTCGTTGCGCATTAGACAAGAGTGACCTCAACTTTCATTGAACTCTGCCAATGAAATTCAAGCTCAAGGACTGCTATTAGGCCTAGAAATAGTGAGGAAATCATCTCTGCTACGTTTTCTCCAAAATCGAACAACGTGTACTCCTTACACCAAGATGAAGCTCGTGAAATTATTTGCTAAAGTAGAGAAGGAATCTGAGGACTAGATCACACATGAGTGGCCTACATGAGTGTGACTAGTTTTCATGTCCTCTTATTTTTCAACTCTATGTTAAGCCTTGGCAGCGTTTGTTCAGCCATGATAATGTTTTCTCTCATCTCACTGCTCTTGTCCAACTGTTCTTGCGTAGTTGAGTTCTACTGGTAATCCTCTGGCCCCTGCTCTAATTATGAACTTCTAAATATGAAAACCATGTCAGATCAAACACAGTTATGGTACATCAAGGTCATGGATGAATCAACCCTATCAGAAGGTCATGTATCTCGTTTCTAGAAATGACCCACAAACCATCACCAACATTTTTTCTCCTTTGCCCACTGGTGTAGATTTCATGTGCTTTTGTCGCATCTTATGGGAACTGGTGCCACATTTACCAGCCTTTATCTTCCTTAACTGTTGGGTCATTAATCATCTTGAAAAGGAAGACAAAATTTAATATTTCGATCTCTCACTTTATATGAATTGGCTCAAGCAACTGAATGTACAACTAACTAAGTGGTTATAGATATATAAGATGTTGATCGAGGGGAAACCTCTCACTGATATCCTATCCCAACCTACAAATTCACATGACCCACCCTTCCTCTATAAGCGGAATAAATGTGATTGCTTGATCTGAATGTTGGGAAAACTTGTTAATCCTATGCAAGATCCCTCATCAAATAAAAAGAAATGTGTTTAGGATCATCTCAAATTAACCAAATTGTGAGGAATTATGTGTCAAGAATTGAGTGTATTTTATGAGCAATTTATGAGGTTAATTAGTTATTTAAAACACATATACAACAAGTAAATTGCAGAGAAGTAAAACAAAATAACCCATAACATAAAGATGATAAAGGAGTTCACCCCTCCTAGGCTACATCTCCTTGGACTAGCTTCAATGGCTAGGCCCTCTTTGGATTAATGGTCAATTCTCTGATTACATGCACCTACAGTGCTCCAATGGCTTTGCAACCTGCTCCCTTGGATTAAGGAGACACAAAAACCCAAAAAATGACTATCTAAGCTCTGCAATTAGACTTCAACTGATCTAGGCTTCACCTCCTCTCTTGGTGGCCCTAGGCTTCCTTAAACTTCAACGTAGAAAAATCACTTACAAAAGTGTCTTTCTGCCTATGCAACCTATTCCATTGTGTTCAGAGCATCCAAATCATCTATGAATGACTCTTTCTAAGCCAAAATTGGTCGAATTTAGAAAAAGTTATGGTCTTTTCAATTTTCCCTGGGAAAACTCCACCAAAACTGGAGAAACTCCAGTTAACCCCGCCAACATTGGAGCAGTGTCGGATTTGTCGGGCCTGCTAAAACTGCCGCTAACTAAATCTGCACTTAATTAAGTGATAATCAAGGTTTGATTAGCGGTAATCCCCACTTAGCGCATTAATCTCATCATTAGCATTAAGCACCAACTCTCGGTTATGATGTAAGGTCACATGTGGAGGGGGTTGGCCCTCTCCTGCCCCAAACTGCCACGTTTTACACTTTAAATAGAAGGCGTGTCCGTAATATGTTAAGAAACATTGTTGCGGCATCATGGTAAAGATTTGGGTTTGTGTGGGCAAGGTCGCGGGTTCAACTCCGCCGGCCTCCCAAATAACATTTTACCCGACCTTTAAGAGGGCACGTGGCAGCCTCCGGGCTTGCCATGTGTTAACCTCGCATTGGTCCACCTCAAATGTCATTGACGAATAACATGTCAACACTTGTCACAATGCGATTGAGCCACCTGTAGGAATATTCCTTGAATATTCTTTTTGTTGACTAGGCTGTACAAATGCCTAGTCAGCATCCCAGTCAACCTTGTACCCAAAATTTGCCTATTTGACAAAGTGGACATAAGTCTCTATCTTTCTCATACGAGCTCCATTTTGAGTGAAATGAGTTGCATTGGGATCATATCGCCAAGACGAATGTGTTCGTTTAGTTTTTAAGCGATTCTGAGCACTTTGATTTTTGAGCAAATTTTTGCCCCTAATCCAGATTCCGATCACTCCTTCCCACTGACAGGATTTTGGACCCACAAAATCTGGTTATCTGATGAGAGTTGAATACTCTTATCCTTCCCAAGTTCTATCAATTGATTCTACTTGGAAAAATCTCCATGACAACCAATTGGGTTCACTGACATGCCTTACCTTGCAAATGACTTGGTACTTCAACCAATGTTCTCCTTTTGCTGCTGACCCAATCCAACACTTATTGGCTGCTTGCTGATTAAACACCCTGTTGTACCAAAGTGATCCCTCGGTGCTTGGAAATCTGACTGATGGCCTTCCCACTGAGAATCATGTTCCTCCTTTGCACACATGCATTCGATGCAAGCTTTTTCCTTAGAAACCACTTTTCCAAGTTAAGCCCATCTGAGTGAACTACATCAATAAGTTCCAATATTAGTAGAAACAAGAAAATAAATGACCATTCGTATACCTCCACGGTTTCAAATTCCACATTTGGAGGAATGCATTCGCTATCTCTTTCGCTTCTTGGCGTCAACACATCAAATGGTCTACAATGGTTGCATTTTTTTTGGCATTTTTGTCCACTTTCGCTTCTTGATTCCATCATTCTCTAGTATTAACATGATGCTTATGTCATTATTTGAGAATGAAGTCTAATCATGAGCCTCTTTCTCAAGCGTGGACCTTCCAAAATCCTGCGACATCTTGTCACAAGAAACACCATTAACCTTGAAAAACACTCATGCAAGAATATAACTTGACGACCTCTTTCTTTTGCTTCTTCAAAGCAACAAATGTCACATCATGTGAACATTGCCATGTACTCTTACATCTTGGTGTGTAAACCATCGACTAAACACAAGTTGACAAAACATGCTTCTTCAAACAATTGACTTTCAAGTCAAGAAAAAGCATGTACAACATCTTGACAATTTACAACAAGAATTCCACATTCTCATGAAACAATTCGTCACATCTCCCTTTCATCTTTGGAGACAAAATCAACTCTTCCAAGTCAATATAACATGCATGTAACAATCAATCGACCACACAAGCCGACAATCATGCATGTGAAAATGATCAACATTCTTAAGTTGACAACATACATGTTAACAAAGCAATCAACCAACACAAGTCAATCACTCATGCATGTTCAAGCACAATAAAACTGTTAAAAATTCCATTGTTCAGACACACAAACTCTCATGCATGTATAACAATTCTCAACTTTCTCACAAGTACAAGAATCCCATTGATATGTACGAGTACTTAAAGAGCTGAAATGACCAAATTTGCAGCAATAAAGTGAGTCAACATACTCCACTTTCAAACACCTTCCTGGCGTAAACATGCAAGTTCAATAATACAACATGCATGCAAATTTGTACTTGCAAATTGCCATCTTTGCTGCATCTAAGTGAGTCAACATAACTCTACTTTTCCAACATCTTGCTTCATGCAATATGTAACATACTTTTAGGAGAAAATAAATGCACCCAAATAACAAGGAAATGCATCAATAAGGCAAGATTTGCCTCAATTATCAAAAGAAATGCAAGGCCTTAATTGGTTAAGAAATCTAACCATCTCTTTCCAAACCATTTCAATGGCGCTTCTTTCAGCTGCACTTCATCATGTGTATCATCCCGACCCACATCAATTATGGAATCCTCTTTTCCATTCTTGCCAAATCTCTCTCCACCTTCTTCAAATGTCGTGTATGACTTGTTGGATGCAAAGTCCAACACTTGTCTACAAGATGACCCTGCTTATGGTGATGAGTGCAAAATAATTGCATCTTCTTTTCAACATGGTTTCCACTATCCAATGGACCTTTGGCTTTCTGTCTCTTTTATTTTGAAAGTTTCCCGTGTATGGCTATCCTCTTCCAACACCTCGAAAGAGTATGGTTATTCAAACCACAAAAGGAACATGTAAAATTTCTCCAAATCTTATGTGAAGATTTACCATGTTTATCATAATCAAAAGAAACTTAATTAAAGGCAGATTTATACCTTGCACATTCACCTTTGTCGCCTTCTTGAGGAGGTGAATTTGATGAGGTAGTAGCTCTCTTTAGAATAACAACAATGATTTCAATGACCTTAGAGCTTTCAACATCCTCTTGTTTGCCATTTCCACTAGTTGCATGCTTATGAGCATCTTCTTGCAAAGCGGGTATAAAACTTTTGCATTCCTCATGAACACAAACTTCACAAGATTTAGGTAATGAAAATGCAATGAAAGTCCTTCTTGGAACACCTTCATGTGCTTCCTTGGCTTTGGAGAATGAAAGTCCTTCTTGGAACACCTTCATGTGCCTCCTTGGCTTTGGAGCATTCTCCATCACGTTGTCCATAACCAAGACCCAAATACCTAGGCCTTTCCTCAACAACAATTGGCTCAATTATGCCTTGTGCACGTTTGCCTAGCCATTTACCTTCATAACCCATCTTCATCAATAATTCGGACCCTATTCCTCTAGTGTGTCTTTCAAAAGAACCAAAACATTCATTTTGAGAGGAAATTGAAGATAAACTTGAATTGCATAACTCATTTTCATGCACATACTTGGCTAAGGTTTCCTTGGCATCATGGAGTTGAATCTCCATCTCATGCATCTTTTCAAGAAGCTCTTGCTTCTCCTCCTTCATGGCCATCAACTCCTCTTGAAGTATAGTGTTCTCCTTCCTATCTTCATTCATCTCTTGCACCATATCTGTCATGATGATAAGCTCTTGCAACATCTCTAAATCAAAGAGTCTTGCTAAGGAAGATGGGTTAGAAACATCACTTGATAAAGTTGCCATCACACTTGTAATGCATCAAAAAGCTTCACAAAGCTTCAAAAAGTTTCTCAACAAAGAAGCATCTCCAACCATCTTCCTTCTTCAGCTTATACACATAAACTTGCACACAGTAAAATTCTCCTTGCACAAATACAAAACCAATATCTAATTTTCTAGCTAACCTTGGCAAACCATCTTAGAGTTAAAATGAGCTAACAGTGCTCTGATACCAACTTGATCTGAATGCTGGGAAAAATTGTTAATGCTATGCAAACTCCCTCATCAAATAAAAAGAAATTTGTTTAGGATCGTCTCAAATTAACCAAAATGTGAGGAATTATGTATCAAGTATTAAGTGTCTTTTATGAGCAATTTATGAGGTTAATTAGCTATTTAAAACACATATACAAGAAGTAAATTGTAGAGAAGTAAAACACAACAACTCATAACACAAAGCTGATAAAGGAGTTCACCCCTCCTAGGATACATCTCCTTGGACATGCTTTAATGGCTAGGCCCTCTTTGGATTAATGGTCAATTCTTTGATTACATGCACCTACAGTGCTCCAATGGCATTGCAACCTACTCCATTGGATTCAGAAGACCCAAAAACCCCAAAAATTACTATCCAAGCTCTGAAATTGGACTCCAGTTGATCTAGTCTTGACCTCCTCTCCAGGTGGCCCTAGGCTTACTTAAACTTCAACGTAGCAAAATCATGTACAAAAGTGCCTTTCTGCCTCTGCAACCTATTCCATTGTGTTTAGAGCATCCAAATCATCTAGGAATGACTCTTTCTGAGCCAAAATTAGTCGAATTTAGCAAAAGTTATTGTCTCTTCAGTTTTCCCTAGGAAAACCCCACCAAATCTAGAGAAACTCCAGTTAACCCCGACAAAATTGGAGCAGTGCCGGATTTGTCGGGCCTGCTAAAATCACCGCCAACTAAATCTACGCTTAATTAAGTGATAATCAAGGTTTTATTAGCGCTAATCCCACTTACAACATTAATCTCATGGTTAGCGTTAAGCACCGGCTCTTGGTTATGGTGTAAGGTCACATGTGGAGGCGGCTGGCCCTCTCCTCCCCCAAACCGCCACATTTTACACTTTAAATAGAAGGCACACCCGTAATATGTTAAGAAACATTGTTGCGGAATAGTGGTAAAGCTTTGGGTTTGTGTGAGTGAGGTCATGGGTTCAACTCTGCCAACCTCCCAAATAACATTTTACCCGACCTTTGAGAGGGCACATGGCGGCCTCTGGGCTTGCCACGTGTCAGCCTCTCATTGGTCCACCTCAAATGATGTTGACCAATAACATGCCGACACTTGTCACAATGCGATTGAGCCACCTGTGGGAATATTCCAAGGAATATTTTTTTTGCTGCCTGGGTTGTACAAATGTCTAGTTAGCATCCTAGTTAGCCCTGTACCCAAAATATGCATGTTTGACAAAGTGGATAGAAGTCTCTATCTTTCTCATACGAGCTCCGTTTTGAGTGAAACGAGTTGCATTGGGATCGTATCATTGAGACGGACACGGTCGTTCAGTTTTTGAGCGATTATGAGCACTTTTATTTTTAAGCAAATTTTTGCCCCTAATCCAGATTCCAATCATTGCTAGAAAGCATCTCGTTATCTCAATCTCATGGAGTCAATCTATCTTTGGTTGTCATTGCAGTTGTTGTGTAAAGTAGCTAAGATATCGTGCATAAGCTTACGATGATTTTCACGTTGTCTTTGCATGAGCACAACTACCAATGAGCCTATGTTGGTCTGAAATGTGGGTCCTATTACTAATGGAGCCAACTACATGAACGATTGATGTGGGTAGTGGGTAGGTGGGATGGATTTTCGACCTTTTTGTGACCCACTTCAGATTGTTTTGATCTAGATAGATCAATAGTTAGGATTGCCTGAATGAGCTACCATGAGTGGTTAGGTTCGCCATTTTCAATGATTAGGTGCATGGAACGGGTGATTGTTGTGTATCTTGGGGGATTGAGACAAATAGGTGGATGGTGGGTCTGAGCTAGATTTCGACCTGTAGGATGCCCTCCGAGATGGGTTTACTTTTTGATTTCAAATCCTACCTCTTGATGCACACCAAAGGCATCTTCATGGACTTGTAACAAACCTAATGCATGAAAAGTTGTTTGAGATGGTCAATTTTTTACCAATGCTCTTCTATTTGTTACTAGACTATGGCTCGTTCTACAACATAACCCCTAAGGATTTAGTTAATTTAGACCAATTTATGTTGCCCTTGGACCCACTTGGGAAACAAACATTATTCATTCAACGAAACTAGATTGGGAAGGGCGGGTGTCTTCATTTCAATGAAGACTGTGGCCAATTAAGATTGAGTAGTTATCCTTAATTATCGATTTTAATTAATTATTTTATCCTTAATTAATTTTAATACTTTTTAATTTATATTCATACTTTTTCTTTATAATTTCCATCCCACTTTTGAGAGAATATTTTAGGAAGATTAATTATATGACAAAAGGTGACCTTCATGAAATCTCTTCATCTGCAACTATAGAATCACCGAAGTTATCATTGAAAGCAACAATGATTTGGTACACTTGTTGATATGAAAGAGAATCAAGATTACTTTTCCAACGCGGGCAAAATCCACTTAAAAGTGTTAACAAAGAATGACATCCTTGTCAAAGCAATCCAAGTTTCCTTTTCACATATAATACCATACTTAGATAATAAAGGAACATTTGTTGTTAAGTGGGTCCCTCTTGTACACGAAATGGTCACAACAAATTACCACTACTCATGTGCATTAATATCCTCATGGTGTAGTTATTAGAAAATTTTGTTATATTTCATTTTGTTTATAAAATAAACAACGACTTAACCATTTGATTAGATTAAATGGTTGTTCACATTAAATGTCACATAACTTTAATGCCATGTTTTCATATTCTTCATATACCTTAATCAAATTCTTGATAGAAGCGGACAACTTAATTCATCCTAAAGTTTGGAAGAATAAGAGAATATAATTTCATGATGGTAAGACTATACATTACAAATTCAATTTTGTTGAGAAGATAATGGTTTGCATAGCCATATTTTCCAAAATCAACACCTTAGCCACTCGAGCATTACGAGTTTCTCATGAAAACCACCTCAATGATGAAAAACCCATCTCCTTAATGTTTTTAATAAGAATGGTTATAGTAGGCGCCAGTGTCATAAATCCTTCCTTAAGGCTGAAAAAGGTCCTAGGATTAAAAAAGATCTTAAAGATCAGTTTCCAGGGGTGCATCTTCCATTTATCCAAGGAATCATTGACATGATAGCAAAGATCCTGAAGAATCATAATGTTCCTTCGACATTTAGGCCCCTAAACACTATCTGGAGCTCCCTTAGATCAATGAAGGACCTTATGAACCCTAAAGATGGAAAATGTGTTTACGTCATCCCTTGCTCCTGTGGGACTCCGTACATTGGTAAAATTACCGCTCAATTAATCAGAGGATTCATGAGCACGCAACTGACATCAAACATGGAAGGTCCTGCTCCTCCGCTTTGGCAGAACATGCGAAAAAGACAAAACATCACATATGCATTGAAGAGGTCAAGGTCATTGCAAGGATTGATCATTTTCATCACCGTAAGTTTAGGGAGGCTTAGAAACTGAAAGGATGTCTATCAATATGAATAGAGACGATAGTTGGAGTATTAGAAGGTGTTGGATCCCTGCCTTGTCTTCCTAAGTTTTTTTTTTTTAATCAGAATTTTTGGCATTCCTTTATTTCATATTTATTTACAAAGATATTTAAAAAATTGAGTTTAAGTTATTTAATCTGTAGAATTAGAGTGCTCCTGGTGTTTTTCAGGGTGTTGAATCCATTTATGCATTCAAAAATGCATTTTAAACAACAAAAAATCACATTCTTTCTTCAAATTGTTTTTCCAGATTCCGATGAAAAACTCTATTTCGTCTATAAGTTAGACTCTGCCTTTTGATTTTACTTATTTGATTTTTTTCGTTTTCTTATTACTATTTTTAGTTTTATTGTTTAGAATAATTAAATTTGACCCCTTTTTTTTTGTAAGCTTGGTAGGAATATCTGATTTTCGAGTTTACATGTCCATTATTCACTCCACTAGGGGGGGAGGATAACACAATATTCAAACCTAGGATCTCCAGTTCGATGAGACTTCATTCCACGACCATCACCACTTGAGCTACCTGAGGCAGACTTGACCTTTTTATTTTTATTTTATTTCATTTTTTCATTTTCTTATTAGTATTCTTTAGTTTTATTATTTAGAATAATTAAGTTTGACCTTATTATTAGTGACCTTAGCTTTGATTAAAATAATATTGATAATAAAATTAATTTTATTCCTTATTTACAACTAATTCCAATCTATTACTTTTTTCCCCAGCGAAAAATCGCAATTTTCTATTATATAAAAAGAAAATTACATGTTGTAGATGCCTGAGTGGCATATGCGAAAGTTGGGCCCGTGGCTGTCAAATAAGTTCAGTACAAAAAACCCTGAAAGGGTGGACTATAATCAATGTTGTAAAAATATATACATCATAGGTCTATGTCATATATACATCATAGGTCTATATCAAAAAACTGTGTCAAAAAATTTACTACAAAATTAGGGCCTGTTGGCCCTCATATAGTGTTGATCTATGTATAGACGATGATAATACTGGAAATGCTCATCCCCCTGCTGTTCCTTTATGATCCAGATTCCCCTGGGCTGGACCGTTGCCTCCTTGGATAATTTGTCAGCAACCTGGTTGTGCTCCCTGTAAATATGATGGCAAGAAATAAATTCAAATTGTGATTTGAAAACCAATGCCTCATCCAAAATATTTCTGAGTGAATGCATATGACAAGTGGATGCATTGTTGAACCAGTTTATGATGATTTTTGAATCCCTAAATATTTGTATCTGTTTGCAGTCATGTGCAAGTGCAAAGTGGAGCAGGTGACAGAGAGTGATTAATTCAATGAAATTATTTGTGCTTGTGCCCAGTCCCATTTGAATATGGAAAGTGTGAGTTTCAGATTTGTGCAACAAAATCCCCCCACCATAACCCTGTTCCTGGTGGCACTATCAAAATAGGCCCATGATATACCATGATTTATGACCTCGACAGTCATTGTACGTATAAGGGTTGTGTTATCGTCCTCTGGAATGTCATGATATGCGGATATAATTCAGGCAATAGCCAAAGGCCAGTTGATAGCCTTGTCTCGAAAGATAACCCTGTTTCAGTTCAGCCATACAGACCAGCAAATGATTAATGGAATGTAGTGTTGCTTTTTATTCGTGTTCCCCAATTGCCAATGATTCCAGGCCTCCACTACGCGAGTTCCGGCCCATCGGGCAGTGATAGCAAGTGCAGTGAGGACCTGATTCCATAACTCAATAACCAAGCCGCAGTGAAGGAAAAGGTGGTCGTTTGATTCTTCCACTTGCTTGCATAAAACACATATGGAAGGACCATGGTATGACCTGTGCATGAGATTGACTCCAGTAGGTGTTTTGTTCTTCAAGATGTTCCACATGAGTAATTTGGTTCGAGGTGGGGCTTTGAGTTTCCAAATATGTTGCCACCAATCAGTGAGTACAGGAGGTGTATGTGTAACTTGTATAACAAGGTAACCATCTTTTGGTGTATATATACCATGCCCAGCATGTGCCCAAATGAGTTCATTTGTCCCTTCTTTGATGTGGACATGGGATTCTAATAGAGCCTTTAAATAATCATCCCATGCCTAATGCCAATGAGCAGGGTGCCTAAATCCCCAGCCGATCTCCATGCTTGAGCGAAAATGGTGGAGTTCTCCATGTCTGCTATGTCCACAATCCTGTGAATTTCATTTTGTTTAAGATGCAGGATGAGATCATGGGGGAGTCGATATAGGTTCCCACATCCAGTCCACGGATCAATGCCTAACCTTACTGATTGACCATCACTGATGCGCCAGATTAGACCATTTCTGACAATGGGTAGAGCATGGAGGACAACTCTCCAAATTGATGATATGCCTGATTTATTCCAAGTAGGAAGTCAGATCTAGTCCATGATTGGTAATGGCTAGATGTATTTGTAATGCACTACCTCCTTCCATAGACTATTAGATGTGAGGATGAGCCAACCCATTTTTGCAGCAAGTGCATGGGCAAAAGCTGATAGATCTTTAAGTCCCTAGCCCCCCCACTTCTTTGGTAGTGCGATTTGGGTCCATCCCACCCATGCAAAGGGTTTCCCTTCCTTATGTTCACTCCAAAGGAATCTGCAGCATAATTTTTGGATCCGGGCTAGGATGCCTTTAGGAATCCATGCTAATGACATCCAGTACACCAGTGTTGCCTCCAGAACCGATTTGATGAGGACCAGTCTCCCTGCCCTTGATAGGAATCTATGGTTCCAATTGAGCAACCTCCTTTCAATCTTGGCTACCAACCATGTCCAATCAACAATCTTGTACCCGTGGGGTTTGATCCGGAATCCTAGGTATTTAAGTCCAGACTCCAATTGTAGGTGCTGATAGGGAAACTTTTGAGAGGCTGACTGCATTTCCTGAATTGAGCAAGCAGAGAAAGTGATAGTGGATTTCATCCTGTTAGGCTCCATACCTGTAGCTGCTGAAAAAAGTAGCAAGATCTCATGGAATGCAGTGGAGTCTTGGATACCTCCATTTAAAAATATAATCACATCATCCACAAATAGGAGGTGGGTGATGATGCATTGTTCAGTGATCTTTAGCCCCATAATTCTCCCCTCCCTTCTGGCCTGGTGCATGAGTCTACTAAGGCCCTCCATGACAAGTAGAAAGAGGAGAGGGGACAAAGGGCATCCTTGCCTCAACCCATGTTCTTCATGAAAGAAGTAGGAGGCAGAGCCATTTATAAGAACACTGAAAGATGCAGATGTAATGCAACACATGGTCCAGGTGATGAAGGATACCGGGAAGCCCAAGTGGGTGAGGAGCATTCTGATGTATAACCAGCTAACCTTGTCGAATGCCTTAGATAAATCAATCTTGAGGAAGGTTCCTTTGAGCTTCTTCAACTTGATAGAGTGGAGGGCCTCTTGAGCAGTGCCCACAGCCTCATGGATTTGTCGATTATGAAGGAAGGCAAACTGCTCAGGGAGAATATGATTAGACAATATGGGTTTAAGATGGTTGGCAATAATCTTAGCAATGATTTTGTAGAGACAGTTGCAGAGAGAGATGGGCCTGAAGTCATCAAAGGAACTGGGCAAGTCCACCTTGGGGATAAGGGTGATGAAGGTGGAGTTGATGGCCTCATATAGACGACCAGTGAGTCTACATTCCTCCACCATATTGAGCAGATCCTGTCCAATGATGTCAAAAAAGGCAATATAGAATTCAATTGTCCACCCATCCGGCCCAGGGCTCTTATCTTTCTTGAACCATTTTATAGTGCCCTCTAATTCGCTCATGGAAACAGGTTTGACAAGCTCCTTAGAGTCTTCATGATCCACATATCGAGGGAATAACCCTGCTATGCGAATAATTTTAGCCAAGGATGCTCTTGGGGGGGCCTTGAATAGCTTTCGGAAGTGTGAGTTCCCAAGGTGGGCAAGCTGATGAAATGAAGTGGCAGCTGACCATCTTCAGTGGGCATACTCCAAATAGTGTTTTTGGCCCTCCTGCCTTTGGAAAAATTGTGGAAAAATCTTGTATTATCATCATCGACTTTTAGCCAAATGGCTCTACTCCTGAGGCACCAAGTTTCCTCATGGTCTTTTAGAATCTTGGCTCTGTGTGACTCTAATCCAGTGAGGTGAGTTTTTGCCTCATCCGATAAGAAACTTCTGCCATGCTCATTGTTGGGACTCAGAAATGTCATATTTTCATCCACCTTTTTCTTCACTATTCCTTACATTTCATCATCCCATTAACCTTTTATCATATCATTTTCATACATACATTTGGGTTTCACCTTCTTATTTTCCATTTTATTCATTTTTGTATTACAAGTGAATTTATGATTAAATATTATAAAATATACATATTTTTATATATATCTCAAGAATATGTGAGTTTTGTGATGTGTAGGAAATATGTGAAGAATTAATATCTCCTCCACCATATTAAGGAGATAATTATGCAAGCCTATTCCTAAGGAGAAAATCATGGAGGATTTGGTTGGCATATCTTATCCAATTCCTAAGGAGAAAATCATGGAGGATTTGGTTGGCATATCTTATCCAAGATATGTGAGAGATTTATGGAGGATTCAAAGGGATCATATTTTGTAATAATGGGAAAGTAGTTAAAAATGCTTGAGAGATTTGTGGGATCATATCTTGTAATAATGGGAAATTAGTTGAGAGTGCTTGAGAGAATATTGGATATGTAATTATGAGAAGGTTATCTTCCTCATGTATATAAGAGAGTGCTCTCTCTTCATTTTAATAAGGAAGAATGGATAATGAATAATAGAGAATGGAGATTAACTTTGATTCATATTATTTTATTGTTATGCTTTCATGATTTGTAATTTGGTTCTTGTAATATAATTTAAGATATTTTTATTGTTGTGAGCTCACATATGTTGTTTGTCATTCAATTCTTCACATGTTGTATTGCTTTTCCTTTATGCAATTTCCTGCTTTCATAGTTAATGTTTCAATGCCTTCCTAGATTAATTTGATTTCAGTAATTTAGATTAAATTAGTTCCACTTCGGTCCTGCATATATAGTGCATGTGCCTCGTAAGTCTACGAACCTCAGATTGACAAATTAAATAGTTGGGCAAGTACTACAACAGAATTAAACGAACATATTTTCACCCAACATTTTGGCGCCGTTGCCGGGGAGGCACGATGGATTGAAGTTTAGTTTGATTTTTCATGCAAGTGTGTTTAGACATGTTCCTAACTCCAAGGTGTTAAGGCGGTAAGACGTGGGGAACAGCCTACGCATCGCATTCGAGATACCGTAATGGGCTCGACCTCTTATGGATCAGGGCATGTAGGGTGTGTTTACATTTATGCAAGTGTGAATTTCAATTTCTGCAAGTGTGTTTGATTTTCGCAACTGTGAAGAGTGTTTGATGAATTCATGGTTCATGGTTGTAATTGAAGAATTCAATTACTCAATTAATGAGCAGTCCTTGTAAGAGGGTTTAATTGAGTATTGAATTCAAGATTATTTATGTGGTCCTTTTGTTCAATTTTTAGTGTGCTGATTTTTTTTTTGTTTTTAGAATCTCTTTCAACATGGTTTTATAATGAGTGTCAGCTTGGAACTACTCACTCAGATCCTTGCAGAAGTCGGAATCTCCTCTTCCCTGGAAAAGGAGATCTTGACAAGAATTGAAAGTTCAACTACTCCCTAAGAAATAAACGAAGATTCATCACTGGTAACAGAAACCAGAGCATCCAAATCCTCATTGGGAAACTGATACTTGAACGACACACTGCTTCCCCAAATATTGAAAGCTTCCCAATCATGTTCGAGAATCTGATGTTGCGATCCACAGCGAGAATCCGGGTATCTCCGCCCACATATGAAAGTTGATTGTCATGGGGGCGGGGAAGGATTTTGCCGCCATAACTGCACATCAGTCAGACCTGGGAACCATCAGTCGAATCGGTGGCGTCCCACCTCTATTCCAAATCAGTTTCCACGAAGAGCTTAGAGAGTCCGGATACCCTGTATCCATCTCCTAAGGATTCATGTCCATTCTCCGCACTTCACCCATATAAATCTTTCTATATACCACAGTTGCTACTTGAAGCCGAGGGACTCTAAGTCTCTATAACCATCCATTAATTGTGTGGGTCGGAGAGGTTTATTAGTCGAAATGGGAGAGCATCCAGAGGAGGCAGCTTCTTTTCTGGCGAGTGTGCTAGAGAAGGTCACCGAAAAACTTCTTGGGCATGACTCCTCTTCTTCCGATTCAGATGATGAGAAATCCAAAAAAACCCGAGCCGTCTTCAATTGCATCTTCAATAAAATGTCTCTTTGGCCGCGAGAAGCCCATCCATTCGCTGTTCGGAGGAGGCAAATCTACGGATGTAATACTATGGAGGAACAAGCAAACCTCAGCTGGTGTTCTTGTCGGTGCTACTGTCATCTGGCTCCTATTTGAGTGGCTTGGTTATCATCTATTGACACTTATTTGCCATGTTCTCATACTTGGCCTCACCATCTTGTTCGTCTGGTCCAACGCATCAGCCTTTATTAACAAACAACCGGTGCGTATCCCTCAGATATCATTTTCTGAACAACTATTTCAAGATGTCGCTTCTACTGTCAGATTTGAAATCAACCGCTTGTGTGCTTTTATACACGATGTTGCATCTGGGAGAGATTTGAAAAAGTTTCTTATGGTTGTTGCAGGTCTCTGGCTTCTTTCTGTGGTTGGCAGCTGGACTAATTTTTTTGACTCTCTTCTATGTTGCATTTGTTTTTGCGCATACAATGCCTGTGCTTTATGAAAAATATGAAGATCAGGTTGATGCACTTGCATTCAAGGCAATGGATGAAGCTAAGAAGCATTACAGGACATTTGATGCCAAAGTGTTGAGCAAGATTCCAAGAGGCCCACTGAAAGACAAGAAATTCTAGATGGTCTCTTTTAGTTATTATTTATGGTGATGGTAGAGTGACTACTTTTGCTAGTTTTGCTAATTTTCCTTTTTTGCGCTTAAGCCTGCCTAGAAATAGTTGCCATGAAGTGTGGCATTTTGCTGTTTGATTTGGATCCAATCTACTTTTGAATTTGATCAGCTGCATGATCTCAGTTTTCTATCAGGTCCTCTATTTCCTCGGACACGCCCTCTGTATTTAATTGTTCAGCATGGGGCAGTTTTTATTGTTTAATTTCCTTGAAAATCCCCGACTTATTTTTGTCAGCATGATATGATCTTTTACATTCAATTGTGTAAGCAGTCAACAGAATTGCAATGCTTACGCAATTAGAATTATAGCATTTGCTTCGACATCATTGCATTTTTACACTAATGCTGTTGTTATATGTACCACGTACTAACCATGGACACAATGAGAAGTTGGAATGCTTTGATTTAAAAAAATATAAAATAAAAAAATAAATATAAAATAAAATAAAATAAAATTGCCCTCATTCATTCATAAACTAACTACTTGTTCCCTAAGAAATACAAAAGCCTTTTCAAATGTTTTAAATCAATTTTCTTGCAAACCAATAAAAACATTTTGAAAAAGTATTGCACAATCAATGAGTACATTGCATGCGGACATGCAATATTTCTAGTTGGGGGGAAATCAAAGTATGTTGAAATTTATCATTTATTTTTGTGGGCAAAAGTTAGGATGCATATACTAACAAGTGAAATGAGATTGGTGTTATGTGTAGGTCAACGAGAAGCTTATGCAGAAAGCTCAACATTACAATGCGACACCCTTTTCATCCACAATTAGTGTAACTTTGAAAAAATAAAAAAATAAAAAAATAAAATGGACATTTCATAAATTCTTGAAAATGAGCTAATTTGTTTTTGAGTCACTTCATACAGGAATGATCGATGGAGATGGCACACAAAGGTGACAATTTTTATGCAGGAATGGTGCTAAGAGTTGAAGACAATCTAATGCAAAAGTGATTTTTCGAAATCACAATGAAACATGCATCCTTGGATGCTTGTAGGGACTAATTCTTCACTACACATATCATGACATTTTTCACTACACAAAAAAATCCTTTTTGCGTCATGATTACTCCCCCTTTTCCTTCCAAACGCCTAGACCATCCTTGTGTTGCAGCCCATCTTCCATTTCCTTATCTTTCATGACTTCATGCACGCCTATTTTTTTGAATCGCATACATCCCTTTATCCTTTTCAGTTTATTTTTTCCTTCTAGTTTGCCTTCTGAATAAAACTCATTCCCTTTCCATGATTACATTGCCTTGATTTCCTAGCCATGCTGATCCACACTGCTTGTCCGTGAGTTCTTTCCATCTATAGTCCTACCACATCTTTTTGTACAAACTCGTGTTGACTGATGTGGGATTCCTTAAGGCCCACCTTTCAACAAGTCTTGCCCCATCGACATCAGCACCTTATCTGGGAAATAGACTAGAGTTCCTTTTGAGTACCTAGAGGCTTGCATGCCTTAATGGCAAGTTCTCTCGCTGACGATCATGGGAATACATCAATGTCCCTTGATCTTCAGATCTTGCAAGTGGCTCGACCTCAACACATCCATTCTCACTTCGCAAGATGTACTCGGGTACCTTCACACTCATTGACATCAATGGTGAGTTGTCTCGCATTGGTTAACGACATGCATCAATGGCCGGTAATCCAATGATTTCTATTCATGCTCGACATCGACATATTCATTCGCATGATTAGAATTGTACCAAGAATTTTTGTAGCGGGTGAAGACTATACACTTTTTCACAACTCCCTCAGCAGTTACAGCGATATGCATTTTAATCTATGAGAGTACCACAGTTCCACTTTCAACATTTATCTTTTCCATGATTCAGCATCAGCAGTTCAGATTCCTTCATTTCCCAGGATCCAGTTACAACAACATCAGTCACATTTTCCTGATCCAACAGCAGCAGCAGTTACATTCCTATTGCATAATTCATCATTCTTGGGTAAGTAGAGGTATGTTGTTTTCTAATCTTTAATCATGCAATTCCTTATATGCTAACTTGAATATTTTGGAAAATTCCCTCACCATGCTACATTTCCTTTCATGAGCCATGTCAAGTTGCATGAGGACATGCAACCAATTCAGTTGAGGGGGGGAGAACTATATTCACTACATATTCACTTCCATGATTCCATTTCTTCACCACACTACATATTCACTTCCATGATTCCATTTCTTCACCACTATCACTCCATTTACCATTCACCAACATTTATTTTCCAATGATACTTTGTTACACTTTGCTTCATACGCAATATTGGCATGCTTCATTAATATTACAAAAGGGCTTTCTTATGCACATTATGATTTCCAGTGAGTGTTTACATTATTATTGAAGAAAAGAGAACAGAAAATGAAATGAATGTTGTTAACACAAGAACCAACATTCTTTGTATTCATGGTTGTCACACAAGAACCAACCATAAGAAAATGTAAATTGTTACTCATGTCTTTCACATATCCTAGAAACATTCATTATTACAGACATCATCATGTAAAGCCAAAGTTCAAGATGCCAAATGTTCTTAAAGAGACCCATGCATGGTTGCATGAGGACATGCAACAAGTTCAGTTGGGGAGGATGTTGGGACTCAGAAATGTCATATTTTCATCCACCTTTTTCTTCACTATTCCTTACATTTCATCACCCCATTAACCTTTTATCATATCATTTTCATACATACATTTGGGTTTCACCTTCTTATTTTCCATTTTATTCATTTTTGTATTACAAGTGAATTTATGATTAAATATTATAAAATATACATATTTTTATATATATCTCAAGAATATGTGAGTTTTGTGATGTGTAGGAAATATGTGAAGAATTAATATCTCCTAGATAATTATGCAAGCCTATTCCTAAGGAGAAAATCATGGAGGATTTGGTTGGCATATCTTATCCAAGATATGTGAGAGATTTATGGAGGATTCAAAGGGATCATATTTTGTAATAATGGGAAAGTAGTTAAAAATGCTTGAGAGATTTGTGGGATCATATCTTGTAATAATGGGAAATTAGTTGAGAGTGCTTGAGAGAATATTGGATATGTAATTATGAGAAGGTTATCTTCCTCATGTATATAAGAGAGTGCTCTCTCTTCATTTTAATAAGGAAGAATGGATAATGAATAATAGAGAATGGAGATTAACTTTGATTCATATTCTTTTATTGTTATGCTTTCATGATTTGTAATTTGGTTCTTGTAATATAATTTAAGATATTTTTATTGTTGTGAGCTCACATATGTTGTTTGTCATTCAATTCTTCACATGTTGTATTGCTTTTCCTTTATGCAATTTCCTGCTTTCATAGTTAATGTTTCAATGCCTTCCTAGATTAATTTGATTTCAATAATTTAGATTAAATTAGTTCCACTTCGGTCCTGCATATATAGTGCATGTGCCTCGTAAGTCTACAAACCTCGGATTGATAAATTAAATAGTTGGGCAAGTACTACAACAGAATTAAACGAACATATTTCCACCCAACACTCATCCAGTAGGTCTGCCATCTGAAGTTCAATGGATGTGAGGGTTGCTTCATCCCTGTCTCTTTTTTCCTTGGCCCATTTTATAGTGAGGCTCTTGATCTCGAGAAGATTCTGACAGAAGCCCTCAGCTATGGTTCTCCCCCTAGAAGGTGGGTGGGAAAGCCAATAATCAGTGATTAACTTGATGTAGTCTGGATTCATTAACCAAGAGGAATTGAATTTGAAAGGAGCCCTAGGTTTAGGGAAGGGCCCTAAGAGCTCAAGGTAGATAGGAGAGTGGTCTGAGATTCCACCCATACCAACCCATTGTCGATAATTAGGAAGAGCCCGAATCAAATGTTCTTTAATGAGAAATCGATCCAATCGCCTGGCTAATGCAGCATCCCCAGTTCTTCTGTTGCACCAAGTAGGCATCAGTTTGTGCATAGGAACATCGATAAGATGGTGTTGCTCCATAAGTTGAGACATGGTGTCCGAAAGTGGATCAATTTGTGCATTACTGCCCCAGGATTCCCCAAATCCAATAGAGAAATTCAAGTCCCCTCCTATGATGAGATTGTTGTATTTGACAAGGGATAGGTTAAGCAAATGAGTCCAGAATTCAACACGGTTGAGGCAGGGGGCGTAGATATTCAAAATTCTGATCTCCAGACCTAATTCAGAGGAGAAGATGTCCATACCAATGAATCCAGCTCCCCCCCAAGTGGAGAGAGTCTTAATGGTGCGAGGATTAATCCCCAAAGCAATACCACTAGATCTTCCAATAGCATCGTGAGCATGGAAGATCCAACCAGGTTTCAGTGATTGAAGAACAGGGACAATCTGGTTTGCATTGGCTAGAGTCTCTTGCAGATAAAGGATGTCGAAGGTCTCAGATTCCAACAATCTTCGGAGGGCAGATTTTTTGGCAGGGCTTGCCAGGCCCCTGCAGTTGAAAGATAACCATTTCATGTCAAAAACCGATGTAGGGTGTTCGATGCTCTAAGAACCCTATCGAGTGTGGATTGCCTGCCCATAGCTACGTCAACCCCAACCTGTATGATTTCCTTGGAGATGAAAGAATGTCTGCCTCTAGTGGACTTAGTGGATTTGGGAGGGGAAATCAGTCTGATCCCAGGTAATTCAGGTGGGAGGGATGTACGAGACTGAAGATTGTAAGAGTGTGAGAGCCTTGAAGAGGTAGGAACCTACGGGAGGGGATCAGAGGGTAGATCAGGTATGGAAGGCAGAGTGGTAGCGATGGTCTGAGGGTTCCAGTCCAACGGGTAAGATATCGGGGATGATGAGATGCCGGGAATGGATGCAAATGAAACATGATGATGCAAAACAGAAACAGAAGAAATAATAGGACATGCAGAGTAGAGGGGAGAAGTAGTACCCGATGATCGAGCAGTCGCAGCTGCAGCTCTGGCTCTCGTCATGGGTGGTGAAGGAGGTATGCGATTAATTAGAACAAGGATCTGAGCATTGTCGCAGCTTATGAGACTCGGCCCCTGAGATCGAGAGATCGACTCTTATGCAGTTGATGGAACTCATGTAGTCGCTGCATCTGGTTCTTTGGTTGGAGATCCAACAAGTTTAACCAAAGGACAATCTTTGAATAAATGCCCCACCTTATGGCACCTTCGGCAACGGAAGGGCACGCCTTCATAATCCAGGAGTTGTATTCTAGTAAATCTTCACCAATGCAGAGTGATCTGAGCCTCCAATCCTTCCCTAATATCCAAATAAACCAAAATTCGAGCCATAGACTTGTTGCCCGAGGATTCATAGGACTTGTCAAAATCCAGATATGTGCCAAGTGCATTCCCGATGCGCGAAAATACATCTTCGGACCAAAAATGTAGGGGTAGGCCTGAAAGCCTAACCCAAATTGGTCCAGCTCCCACCTGTTCACGCTCAGGGTTGAAAAGCGGGCTCCATCGCTTGAGTAGGACTGGTGCCATCTCTATATGCCAGTATCGCGACAGGACCCAAGTTGTCTGTTCTTCTCTAGCGAAACTCAGCGCGAACCATCCTCGGGCCAAGGTGGTTACAAATGGGAGTTCCATCAGGATATGTCCCCAAATCTCCATGATCCATTGGTGTAGACGACCGACTGTGTAGGCACGCCCTCGAACCCTTCCAACCAGCACCAGGTTAGTAGTATCCACCACCTCTGCCATGTGCACATCCACCCCAAAGCTGAGCTCCAATTTCTTATGTGTTTCCTTTACACACTTTTGTTTTTTCCTTGTCCGCGGACAGGATGAGCCTGTAGAGGGTCTTGTGAACCCGAATTATGCCTTCGAGATAATGGGGTGCCGGTTCGGGGGTTAACAAAAGGGGATTTGAAGCACCTGGATGGGGATGAGGAGAGGCCAGGAGTAACCAAGGAGTGAGACAGAAGGTGTGGCGCAACCGATTGCGGGGGAGTAACAAACCCAGAGGACGGTCCGACCGCATGAGGGTTTGTGGAGGGGGTATTCAGATGAGGAAAGTCTGCAGGGTTAGAGTCAAAAGTAGGAGACAGGGGAATGCAGGATACAAGATAGGTTAGGGTTGTCGGCGAGAGGGGAGGGCAGTTGAGACCCAACGAACCTAAGGAAAAATCGGCGGACGCAATCAAAAGCGAGGAGGGTCCAAGGTTGTAATGGCTGCAAGAGAGATCTTGTGGAGATAGAGCGACCGTGCCCAGCGTTCCGTTATCCTTCCTCATCGGCGAAGACCTCGGGCTAGTCCAGATGGACCCTTCGGGGTGCGGATCCTCCGAATTGTCAACGACATCGACATCCATCGCCGACACTCTATAGACAACCAACAACGACAACCCGAGAAGGTAGGGAATTAGGTTGACAGCACAAGAGATGAGGTGATGAGGTAGGTTGTCATTTGTAGCGACGATCTTGGCATAGGAAGGCGATGCTAACAGACCGTTTACAGCAAAGGGAGTGCCCTAACCCTTCTCAGCTAGGGTTTCCGAGCAGAGAGACCACTCCATCCTCTTTGAACCATATATTACTTTATTTAAATTAAAAAATTGTTTATTAATTAATGATATCTCTTGAGTCAAAACTAACTATTATATTCTAACGACTAGAAAACATCTCTCTTGATCTATTTAATCTAATGACATGATCTGGTTCTTCATCTTGTCCTGAAGATGAACCACACTAGATGGTAGGACAAGATGAACCACACTATATGGTTCTAAATAAGTATACTTAAAGTTTTTATGTGATTTTTATCGAAAGACTCTCAACATCCATAATATTGTATTTTATAAAAGAATACACACACACACACACACCACGAGTCACATGAGTTATTTAAAAACAACGATGTAATTATAATTCAAGGTTTAAAAAACAACAATTAAAGATATTGTTGAATAACATTGGTCAAAATGAATAGATTTTCTATAATCTAATATATATTTTTTACAAAATAAAATCACACAATCATCATGTCTGCATCGAGGAGGCTAGTGTGATTGCTAGAGTGTCCCAATTCCATCACCGGAAATTTAGGGAAGCGCTTGAGATTGAAAAAAGGCCGAACAATCTCAATAGAGAGGATGGTTGGAAGATCAGTAGTTGTTGGGTCCCAGCCCTCTCCTCCTAGGCGTTGTCTTCCTGCCTTCCCCTCCCTATTTATTGTTTTTTCTTGTTGTCTTTTAAGAAAATTTTCCCCTGGTTTCATGTTTCTTGTGGCCTTTGTTCTTTGAGGTTGATTTTGTTGGAGGTATTGTAATAGCACTTATTTAGGCTAATAACATAAAGAAAATAATCTTGAAATTAATCTATGATAATTTTAACACTTAAATAAACCATTAATTTTAAATATTAAAATATTCTTTCTAACCCTTAAATTACTCTAATATTTATATATTTATTTAACTTTTATAAATAACTTTTGAATTAAAATTACTTTATTATTAATTTATTTTATTATATAAGTCCCTTTAACTTACATTTTAATAAAATTATAACTTACTATTTATATATTACTCTAATATTTATAACTTTTATAACTAACTGCTCTAATATAATATCTTGATAACTTACTATTAATTTATATTAATTTATTTAGATATATATTTATAATATCATAATTATAATTTAAATTACTCTATTATCATGCCCTTAAATCACTCTAATATTTATATATTTAACTTTTATAAATAACTATTAATTTAAAATTAAATTAGTTTATAACTAATTTTATTAGTGTATGAAACAATCCCTTTGACTTTTATTTTAATAAAAATATATCTAGCTATTTATATATTACTCTAATATTTTATATTTTTAATAATTTTATAACTAACTATTAATTACTCTAATAGTTAGATATAATAACTTTGATAACTAACTATTAATTTTATTAATTTTAGGTTATAATTTATTTTTTAATATATATTTATAATTGTGAGTGGATGAAAAGTGTCCATTTACTTTAATAACAATTTAACTAACCAGGGTAACTTATTTAATTAATATACCCCTAATCCTGTCCTAACTAACCAGTCAAATCTAGATGTTGTCAATATAGTCGTTACCTGGTCAAGGAATATAGCCGTTGGAGGTTCTGCTCTATCTATTTAACATGCAAAGCTTGATCTGTTCTTTCAACTTGTCCTGACGATGAACCACACTGGTTGGTTCGAAACACGTGACAAATGAAATATCTTGTGATTTACGCCGAAAAATCTCTCATAAAATCAAATATTTTCCAGTAAATGTTGTAACGATGTAGATTTTAAAAAAATAATCAATAACTAGTACAACCACATTAAAAATATTGATGTGGTTAATATAGCCAAAAACTTCATAAATATAAATATAAGAATATTTCACCAATGCACATATTTACTTGATTAACCATGTATAAAAAGGTTATGGGTCAACTTTAACTTGAGAAAGAAAAAAGGAATTACACATCTTATTATAAAATGGACCATTTTGCTAAATAAAATTTGCTTATATATAGATGAATGTTATAAATAATAATGAGGAACTTATCATGGAGGAACTTAATTATAACAAAAAAACTATTGCAACACAAAGAAGGTCTCACCAATGCACATATTTACTCATTAACCATGTGTAAAAAGGTTATGGGTCAACTTTAACTTGAGAAAAAAAAAGGAATTACACATCTTATTGTAAAATGGACCATTTTGCTAAATAAAATTTGCTTATATATAGATGAATGTTATAAATAATAATGGGAAAGCCAGCCATCTTGTAACGGAGGAAAATCTGTGTGAGGACGCTGCTCCCATGGCCGCCCCTGCAACCCTACGACGCAACCTGCAAGAAACCGGAAAAGGTATCCCAGGCAAGGAGGAATCGAACCGCGGAGCCCCGCCGAGTGCCTGGAACCCTCATGCGCCCTCACCTAAGGTAAATCTCGGCCACAGCGGAAGGGGGGTATTGAAACAGGAAACAAACAAAGTTAACGCAGCGCTCATGCCCACTGCAAAAGGGATCTAGACGAGCCATCCCCAGAATCGCGCAGGAAAGCTGGTTGCACTGAGCAACGACACGGGGGCAAAAAGGAAGGGGGGCTTGGGTGCTGTAGGAACTAGATCTGAAGGAATTTTCATCGGATCGTTTCCTGAAATCAACGGAGGGCGGCTGCATGAAGCGGATCTGCTCTCTCCCTCTAACCAGCCAGATCTGTCTGAAGAATCACAGGCATTTCAGATCCAAGTCAAACTCTTGGGCAAGACGTGGATGCAATGGGTTTGCGCAACAGATCTCGTGCAGGATCTTTTGCAAAATCTCGAATGCCGGCTGGGGATCCCCTCCTCTTACCTCAGATTGCTATATAAGGGTAATCAACTTATGAATACCCTTCCTCTCTCCTTTTACAGCATTCATAAGGATGCTTCTATTGGGGCTTCTTTTCGTTTAAGAGGGGGTTCCTTTAGGCAGACCTCCTCTGCCCCTTCTTTCTCTTATAAAGATGCAGCTCGCAAAGAAGCTACCCAACCTCAGTTCTCTTCGAAGGCAGCCCAGCCAACTGGAGCTCCAAAGTCGTTTCTGGTAGACAAATCAGAGGAAATTCCCTCCATCAATTTCTCTCATCCTGAGATTGAAAATCGCTACCAAATATTTGCAGAATCAGCACTCATATGCAGATTTAATGGGCTTTGGCCTCGCACAGCAGATCTTTACCAATGGGTCCATTCCTCTTGGACTAAAAAAAGCAAGATCTTCCTTTGTTCAAAAGGATTCTTCATTGTGGTTTTTGACTTAAATGAAGACTACCAGAAGGCCTTAACGGGAGGCCCTTGGTTCTGGGGTTCGGCTGGGCTTTTTCTCACCCCTTGGTTTCCAAACTTCAACCCTTCTACAACTGTCATCTCCAAGCTTCGCATTTGGGTCAGGCTCCCGAATCTTCCGGCTCATCTATGGCATTTCTCTGTCTTCTTAGCCATTGGCAATACTTTAGGACGCTACCTGGCTACCGATACCTCAAGAAAGGAAAATGGTCTCTACACCTACGGTAGATTGTGTGCAGAAATAGATGTCAGCAAAGCACTGCCGAATCAGATTAATCTCAAATTTGGAGATTTTCACTGGACTCAGCCCTTGGATTATGAGAACACAGCTTTCCGCTATCGCCATTGTCATCAAACGGGGCACCTCCAAAGTACATGTACCCAGTTCCTCGATAAAAAGAAGAAACTGAATCGCAAGCCCAAATCCAAGCGCTGGAATCCTTTTGAGCCTCCCCGTCCTTTGGACGATTTAGATTTCTCTACTTCGGATGAGGAGGAATCTGAAGCAGATGTGCAGATTGATGAGGAACCTGAAGCTGATTTGCAGAATGATGTGATTCCGATGGACGCTCCCTCGGTCGGTCCGGAGGTTCCCTCTGACCCTCAGATTTCTCAGAAACGTTCTCATTTATCTTCATCCTCAGACTCTGATAAGGATATTCCGCCGCCAGTGCAGAATAGTCTACAACTTGTTATGGCTCAGCCACACTCCACTGGGTGGGTCAAAGTAAGCAAGAAAAAAGGCAAAAAATGCCGTGTGGCAGGAACTATCCCCTCAGGGTAGCTTCTCTGCTTAGTTCTATCTTTTTGTATTCCAGTGTTTTCTATGGCCCTTTCCTTGACTGTCTCTAAGGAGCGAGGTTGATAGCCTATCACCTACGGCTCCCTTGCTCTTCTGCTTTGCTTGTATGCAAGCCTGATTGTACTATATTTTTCTTTTCTTAATAGAATTAGTCTTTATTCAAAAATAATAAAAAAAATAAAAATAAAAATAAAAATAAAAATAAAAAAAATAAAAAAATGTTATAAATAATAATGAGGAACTTATCATAAAGGAATTTATTCGAATTGGAATAATCTTAAATCCCTAGTAAATTGGTGGGCGGGGAGCCACTTAGCACAAATCTAACTTTTTAAATTTATTAAAAGTTATGAATCATTTTGCTAAATAAAATTTGGTTATACATAAATTAATGTTATAAATAATAATAATGAACTTATCATGGAGGAGTTTATTACTATTGGAATAATCTCAAATACCTGGGAAATTGGTGGGTGGGGAGTCACTTGGCATGAATATAACTTTTTAAATTTATTAAAAGTCAATACAACCTAACAAATTCTGTAACATACTATAGCCCTTGATAAGCATTAAGACTAAATATATATTGAGCCTATTCCCTTGAGAATCAATCTAAGTCTTAATTAAAAAAATAAAAAAGTCAACAAATCCTTATCCACCTTAAGTTGAAATAATTTTTTTTAATAATTAAATAATATTAAAATATATATAATTTAAATTAAATTACAATTTGAAAATATTAATATTTATAATTTTTTTTAGGTAATAATATTAAATAAATTAAATTATAAAAAATTTATTACACATTTAAAATAGTTAATGTAATATCCTGTTTCCGGGATATCCCTCAAACCCAAGCAAACTCCAACCAAACACGTCCAAATGATATAGTGACCGGGAAACTCAAAGTGATAAAAATAACAGTGGTACAACATATAATAATGTGAACATGAAATATAAGCAGACACTCGAGAAATGTAGAGAGAAATGCTAAGCCATTTTATTATACTGAGTAATGGAATGAGTACAGGAGGTGATCAGGAAGATGGCACCTCGACTTGCACAAGGCAAGCGAAGAAATACACTCAGAATAGCAAAGGAATGGCCTCTCTCTGAACTGCGTCCAAGCTACTGGAGAACTGTCGTGCTACTGCTACTACTGGAAATCAAATGAGGATTTGGGGTTGTTCCCCTCCTCAGAAAATGTTGAAACTCTGGAATCAGACTCTACTCAAGAAACCCAGAAAAACCCAGAAAGCTTTTCTGAAATAGCCGACCCCAAAAAATCACCCCCTTGGGGATCTACGCTGTCCCTCAAGGCTCTGCGCTGCTACTAAATAGAATCTACCAAAACTTAGCCCGAAACTCTGCCAAAATCCTCCAATGTGCAAGAGCTGATCCCTTGCTCAATCTCCCAGCTCTAATCCTCCATAAACCCTCAATCTGGAACTCCCACCAGAAGAACTGCGTCCCTCTCTCAAGATTGCGCAGTCCTCAAATGCTCAGCTCCTCCACAACGCCAAAGATCAATCCTACTGCAAAAGACTGTTGGAAACTACCTTGCCCAAGTAGGCACTCGAAGTCCCCTGGGGCTAAGGGTGAGATCTCCGAACGGAGACACTCAATGCACTAAACAGTGCTGCAGACAGGCTAAACAACCAATGTGCTCCAAGTCGAAGTGACTAGCTCAAATGCACATAATCGAATGATCAAAATGAGGAGGCTCCTCTCTCCTTTATAGTGTTGGCCTCTCTCAAAACCCTAAGGCCACCTCCTCCAATGTAGCCTTTCTCTTGCTACGTGTTCCTTCTCATCTGCACAGTCCCTCCTCGTGTCTACGTGGGCCCCTTTTCTACGTGGTCCTTGGGCCCCCTTGGCTCCCCTTTTAAGTTACAATGTTGTGCTACTAGGGAGTGACTTTATTCATAAAGTGAGTTATGTCCCCCTTTCCTCACTTTTTATTTATTAATAACTATAGAAGGCAAAATTGGGCAAAATCGAATATTTCAATTAGCCATGGCTAATTAGGAATATTACAGTCTCCCCTGGCAAAATGTTGCTTGTCCTCAAGCAACTGAAGTGATGGATGCTACAAAATTTTCTCACTCTCCCAAGTGGCATCCTCATCCGGTAAATTCTTCCACCTCACCAAGAATTCCCAGACCGTCGTGCTCCGTAGCTGCCTCTCCCTGGTATCAATAATAGCCTCTGGCTACAACACCAAATGCCCCTCATCATCCGTGGGTGGTAGCTCATCTGTCACTGTCACCTGCTGCCCCAATGCCTTCTTCAAGCATGATACATGAAAAATGTTATGAATCTTGCTGCCCTGGGGTAGCTCCAATTCATACGCAACCTGTCCAATCCTGTGTATCACCCTGTATGGCCCATAAAAGCGGGGCTTGAGCTTATTAGCTCCCTTCTGCTTCAGTGACGACTATCGGTATGGTTGTAATCATAGGTAGACCAAGTCCCCTACCTCAAACTGTCTCTCCACCCGACCCCTGTCAGCATACAGCTTCTGCTGGTTCTGCGCTGTAGCCATATTATCCTTGAGAGCTCGGAGGGTATCTTGACTCTCTTGGATCCAAATCTTGGCTCTTGGAGCCTTGCTAGCACCAAACATCATTTCAGCAAAAGATAAAGGATGATATCCATACAAAGCATAGAATGGTGACATACTAATGGACATGTGATGTGTAGTGTTGTAGCAATACTCCCCTAGATGCAGCCACTTCAGCCATGCTCACTGCTGCCCACTAACATAGTTACGCAAGTAGCCCTCCAGCCACTTGTTAACTATCTCCGTCTGCCCGTCCGTCTGGGGTTGATAACTCGTACTCGGTGTCAACTCCGTCCCCACCAACCGGAAAAGCTCCTGCCAAAATCCGCCCATGAAACGACTGTCCCTGTCACTAATGTCTTAGGAAGACCATGTAGCCTGAAGACCTCTCTGAAGAACAGCTCGGCCACCTGTGCTGTTCTGTAGTGTGTGGATATGGTGAAAAAATGTGCGTACTTTGTCAGTCGATCAACGACAACAAAGATACAATCCTTGCCCTACACCATGGGCAACCCTGTGATGAAGTCCATCGAAATACTCTCCCATTTCCCCTCCGGAATGGGAAGAGGCTGCAATAATCTTGCGGATGGCTCATCTCCCCCTTGTTCCTTTGGCAAACATCGCACTCCCGGATATGCTGGAGCACGTCCTCCTTGAGGCCCTTCCATGAGAACCTCTCTCTAATGGCCCTATAGGTTTTGGTAAACCCCTGATGGCTGACTAATGGTGAGTCATGTGATGCTTGAAGTATCTTCTTCTTGAGCTGAGATCCCTCAGTCAAGAATATCCGGTCCCTATAGTAGATGATCTTGTTGATCACCCTGTACCTGTCATCCGCCACCTGCCCATCCAGAATCTCACATGCAAACCTGTCCTTGGAGTACTCTACTAAGAGTCGAGCCCTCCAGTCTGTGTCCAAGCTCATAAGAGACAACATGGCTCGTCTACGTGAAAGGGCATCTGCTACCACGTTATTCTTGCCCTTGACATACTCAATGTCAAAGTCATACGCTTCAATCTTAATGATCCACTTTTGCTGCCTCTACTGTAGCTATTTCTACTCCAAAAAGAACCTGAGGCTGTTGTGATTAGTCCTCACTCTGAACCTGTTACCCACTAAATACTGCTGGAATTTTGCCAATGCATGCATAATGGCCAACATCTCCTTGTCATATATAGAATAAAACCTCTCATGCGGAAGGAGCTTCCAGCTCTCAAAGGCTATAGGTTGACCTCCCTGCATCAACACTACGTCGATCCCCTCTCCCGACGCATCACACTCCAAAACAAATGGCTGCGAAAAATCTGGCAATACAAGCACTGGGCATCTACTCATAACCTCCTTGAGCCTGTCAAAGGCTCGCTGCGCCGTATTCGACCAACTAAATGCCCCCTTCCTCGTCAAATCTGTCAGGGGTGCAACAAGCTGTGAGAAACTCTTGACGAACTTCCGGTAGTAAGTACAAATACCAATGAATCCCCAGAGTTCCGTCACGTTCCTCGACTCCGACCAATCTCTGATGTCCCTGATCTTCTTCTCGTGGACTCTCACTCCATCCACCCCTATGATGTGTCCCAAGTACAACATCTCCGTCAACCCAAACTCACACTTGGAGAGCTTGGCATAGAACCGCTGCTCCTCTAAGATGCGCAACACTGTCTCAATGTGCTGGAGATGCTCCTCCCAAGTCCTGTTGTAAATGAGAATGTCATCAAAGAACACCAACACAAACTTCCTTAAGTGACTACGGAAGATGTGTTTCATGCAGGATTGGAATGTAGCTGGGGCGTTGGTTAGCCCGAAGGGCATCACCAAAAACTCAAAGTACCCATAGTGACACCTAAAGGCGGTCTTGGGAATGTCTTGCTCCCTCACGCGAATCTGATGGTACCCAGATCTCAAATCAATCTTGGAGAAGAACCGTGCTCCTCTCAACTCATCCATCAACTCATCGATCCTGGGTATGGGGTACCTGTTCTTCAGGGTCTTCTTGTTCAGGGCCCTGTAATCAATGCACATCCTCAATGTGCCGTCCTTCTTCTTCACCAACACCACGGAAGAATCAAAAGGACTCGTGCTCGGCCGAATGTGCCCAAGAGCCAGTAACTCCTGAATGGCACACTCAATCTCATCCCGATAGGCCTTGGGATGCCTATAGGGGGTAGTAATCACTGCCTGTATGCCCTGCTCAAGCTCAATGGTGTGCTCAAACCCCGGTCCGATGGCTGTCCTGGCGGAATCTCCCCAAACACTATGGCATACTGGTTAAGGATGGATTGTATCTCTGGGTGCACCCTCTACCCTGTATTCCCTGCCTTTGATGCAGGCAGCTCCACTGCCCACTCTACGTCTCCCTTCCAGAAGACTGCCTCCATCCGATGAGCTGAAACAGTCTGAGGCGGATATGTTTGCTGTCCCCGTATCTTCTCATGCCTCCCTGTCTTCTCATCATCCCACTCCATCTCTAGGGCCTTCCAATCTGTCGTGACATTCCCTAGAGTGATAAGCCATTGAACACCCAGTATCATGTTGGTGTCCGGAATATTGACCACGAAAAAGTGGTCAATCAGTGTTTTGGTGCCCATCGTCACTGATAACTCTGGAACATAATGAGCACACACCATGGTCTGATCTCCTGGGACCACAACTGAAAAGCCATCGAAGCTCTCTATCTGTATACCTCTCTGCTCAACCATCTGTGCATCGATGAAGTTGTGGGTTGCCCCACTGTCAACCAAAATTGATACTCATTGGCCACATACTGTCCCCCGTACGCGCAGTGTCAGATACTTGGGAACTCCTCGTAATGCTGCAAGGGTCCCTCTGGTAGGCACAAACGCTGCACCACCTGTTGGTGGTGGTGGAGGTGACAAAGGATCTTGCGCGACATGACTATCTCCTACCTCCACATCATCCTCCTGATCCTCTTCCCCGCTGCTCTTAGAGAAGACCTCAATAAAATGTGCTTTGCCAACAACACATCTATGTCCTGGTGCCCACGGCTCCTGACAGGTAAAGCACAACTGCTTCTTCTTCAATTCCCTCCTGGCATCATCATCAATCTGTGCTCGTCCTGGATTCCCCTTTGGAGGCAGAATCCTCACATCCTTCCCCTTAGGTTGGAAAGCCTGTCTCTCGGGGTAAGGTGTCTGGGTCCTGGGTAAGGCATCCTGTAAGTCCCAGGTCCTGCTAATAGCATCTTGGAGTGTGGCTGGTTTAGTGGATCTGACTAGACCTCGAAGTGGCTCTGCTAACCCCTCAACAAACATGTAGATCCTCCATGCCGCGGATAGATCTGGCACCATCACTGAAATCCTCAAGAAGTCTGCAATGTAAGTCTCTGGGTTCCTGGTCTGTTTGAGCCTCGTCAGCTCAACAAAGTGTTGTTCTGGATCCCTCCGGTCAAACCTCTCCATTAGTCTCCTGGTGAACTTGGCATATGTCGTCACTGTGGAGTGTCCGAGTGTAACCAACCCATGGAACCACCAGTCCTGGGCCTCACCATCCAAATGTAATGTCGCCACCTTGATGGCCTCTGTCTCCGACATCTGGTTAAGCTGGAAATAAATGTCCGGCTTCTCCACCCAAGACTTTGCTGAACTGTTTGATGAGCCATCAAACGTAGGCAAGTGAAATCTACTAGCTGTGTGGTGGGTGTATCCATCATGATAATGCCGGTATCCTTTGTGATGGTCACGGGGTCTACTATCCCGCTGGAGTTGAACAAAGTCTCTGAATGAGAGGGCATCCTTGCACTCCTGCCCATAGGCCTGGTACTCCGCAAAATAATTGCCCAATGACTGGGCTCTGCCTCCCGCTGTGCTCCGCCCCCCGTGTCTGCTCCTAGGAAAGTGGGCATGGTAGAGCATATAGGGGCATGTGAGGCCACCTGCTGAGTAGTATCACGTTGAGTGGCACCCTGCTCTGGAAAATGGTGAGATGCACTCGATCCCTCTCCAACTTGGAAAACCCGTGGGCTTTCACGCTGTCTGGCCTCCACCGCCGTGAATCTCTGCCCCATCACCTCGATCTGCCTCGATAGATCCTGCACTGATTTGAGGAGCATGTCCGCAAATTTCTTCCCGTCATCATCTGCCATCAGATCCTCCTGCTCTGTGTCCACCACAGGATCCTCCTGTTCTGTGTTCACCACAGGCTCCTCCTGTTCTGTGTACACCACTCGAACACAGTCTCCCTCTCCATATGTGTTCTCCAACCTACGCTCAATATCTCTGTATTTCCTACCTCTGTAACAGATGTAGGGCTTCTCCCTCGGTGTCATAGACTGCTAGCTCCACAAGCTGAGCCAGATCTATGCTCTGATACCACTGTAATATCCCGTTTCCGGGATATCCCTCAAACCCAAACAAACTCCAGCCAAACACATCCAAATGATATAGTGACCGAGAAACTCAAAGTGATAAAAATAACAGTGGTACAACATATAATAATGTGAACATGAAATATAAGCAGATACTCAAGAAATGCAGAGACAAATGCTAAGCCATTTTATTATACTGAGTAATGGAATGAGTATAGGAGGTGATCAGGAAGATGGCACTTCGACTTGCACAAGGCAAGTGAAGAAATACACTCAAAATAACAAAGGAATGGCCTCTCTCTGAACTGTGTCCAAGCTGCTGGAGAACTGCCGTGCTGTTGCTACTGCTGGAAATCAAATGAGGATTTGGCGCTGTTCCTCTCCTTAGAAAATGCTGAAACTCTGGAATCAGACTCTATTCAAGAAACCCAGAAAGCTTTTTTGAAATAGCCGACCCCCGAAAATCACCCCCTTGGGGATCTACGCTGTCCCTCAAGGCTCTGCGCTGCTACTGAATAGAATCCACCAAAACTCAGCCCGAAACTCTGCCAAAATCCTCCAATATGCAAGAGCTGATCCCTTGCTCAATCTCTCAGCTCTAATCCTCCACAAACCCCCAATCTGGAACTCCCACCAGAAGAACTGCGTCCCTCTCTTTCAAGACTGCGTAGTCCTCAAATGCTCAGCTCCTCCACAACGCCAAAGATCAATCCTATTGCAAAAGACTGCCGGAAACTACCTTGCCCGAGTAGGCACTCGAAGTCCCTTGGGGCTAAGGGTGAGATCTCCGAACAGAGACACTCAATGCACTAAACGTGCTGCACACAGGCTAAACAGCCAGCGTGCTCCAAGTCGAAGTGACTAGCTCAAATGCACATAATCGAATGATTAAAATGAGGAGGCTCCTCTCTCCTTTATAGCGTTGGCCTCTCTCAAAACCCTAAAGCCACCTCCTCCAATGTAGCCTTTCTCTTGCCACGTGTTCCTTCTCATCTGTGTAGTCCCTCCAAGTGTCTATGTGGGCCCCTTTTCTACATGGTCCTTGGCCCCCCTGGCTCCCCTTTTAAGTTACAATGTTGTGCTACTAGGGAATGATTTTATTCATAAAATGAGTTATGTCTCCCTTTCCTCACTTTTTATTTATTAATAACTATAGAAAGCAAAATTGGGCAAAATCGAATATTCCAATTAGCCATGGCTAATTAGGAATATTACAATTAATAATTTAAAAGTAATTAATAAATTTATTACAATACCACTACCAAACTAAACTAAATTTGGAGAGCCCCGAGCCCCTCTAAACACAATTAATGATTAACCATACTTACAAAATTGATATTCAAGCGATACTTGTTTTTATTGATATTCAAGTGATACTTGTTTTTATGTTTTTGTGTGGAAAGGAGTCATTTCAATCCTTGTAAAAATCCAATATTGCAACTTAGGGATCTAGAAATAAAAATAAAAATTATTATAATTGAAAATAGACATACTGGTCACAATATCATGACAGATACAGACGAGAAAACATTAAAATCTAAACCGAATGCTTCACGGTTGAAAAATCGTCCCATAATTAAATAAAAAAATTGCATTTTATCACTTTAGACATGGAATAATCCCACGCGACGATCCATCCTGAGCACTACCCGACCAGACGTTTGGGGATTACATCCACCACTGATCTTTTACAAAACCCTAACATACTAGGAATGGAGTTGTAGGCCAATAAGAAAATCCAATCTTTTCAAGCCAGGAAACCCTAGCTCAGCTTCAGATACACTGATGAAGCCGAAGACTGGGTTGCATGCATCTAATCCAAGCCTCCTCTAGATTCTTCAAATTTGCCATCCAAAACCCACCTCGCACCCGTTTTCAGATCTTAAATCGCCTCATCAGAAACCCGATTTCTGGACTTGAGAGGGTTTACAGTACTGCAGCAGCAACAATGGGAACATCGTAGACCGACGTTGAATCACTGAGAAAATCAGTTATTGAAAAACAGAACATAGTGGACAAGCAAGGCGACGAAGTTCGCGCCCTCAAGGCTTCCAAAGCTTCAAAGGAGGCCATTGAGAATGCTGTCAATCAGCTGAAGGAATTGAAGTTGGAGCTGCAATCTGTTTCTAAAGAGCTGCAGGAAAGGCTCTCGGAGGATAGCGGAGCCGCTATGAGCAAAGAGGCTTTCAGGCAGGCCGTTAACAATACGTTGGAGAGGAGGTTATTTTACATACCCTCTTTCAAGATTTATAGAGGTGTTGCTGGGTTGTATGATTATGGGCCTCCGGGCTGTGCCATCAAGGCTAATGTCATTGCCTTTTGGCGACAGGTTGGTTATCATTTCTCTGTTCGTTAGTTGTTTTAATGTTTCGTTCGACTTCTATTCGACTTCTATTCACTACTCAATATTTTCTTCATTTTTTTTTTGTTTTGTTATAATAATTTATCATATCACAGAGCCATATTTTTATTTCCAGTTGTGTTGCTCCCTACCCCAGCTTTACCCTTTCAAGGGCTGTCTATATGGTGCGTAATTGCTAAAGCAAAAACTTCAATGTCCATGCCCGATGGGCCTATAAGCAAAAATATAACTGCTGAGCAACAAGGGTTGTTCCTATCGTTTATATCAGTGGAGCTCTCGTTGTTAGTGCATTATATTGCTTACCTAAGTCTTCTATGTGCCTAGTTTCATTTGTTTCACGCTGATTATAATACTGCCTGTTTGTCACTGTTGTCAGTCATTCCTCTGTTGTTCGAAGGTCCTAACGTCTCTTAGTTTCAGTTTTTGAATTTATTTAAAATAAAATTATTTACTCTTTATTGGTTCATTTGACAAGATGCTTCCTTTTATATCTGTGCTGCAAATGTGCCTTTCCTCATTCCAGGTTTATTACAATGGAATGTGGTCAGATCCCTTTGGTTGAGAAGCCATGGCTGGGGTATCTATTCTGCCAAATTCTGTAGGATTGCACCTGGTTTCAATCACACAAAACAGTGAGCCTTAGTGGGGTCTAAGAAATGCCCCTGCTTTACAAACTAATAAAGACTGGTCACTAGTAATTGTTTATTTACTATTTGTCTGGGCTATTTCTGGCTCTTGCCAATCTTATCATAGGCCTAACATTCTCTCACTCTTATGCCAGTCAAAGTTTGGGTTCTAGTTTAAAGCTTAGCTATCTAGCATGGCCACAATATTGTGATAAATTAGTTTAAACTGGTAGCTGGATGTGGCCCGTGGTACATGGATGTATCTTGTAACAGTTGCATTTTGCACAGTATAATATCAATTTTACTGCCTGTTGTTTAGAATCTGAAAACAATTATGATGTGATTTAATTTTGCAGCACTATGTCTTAGAAGAGAACATGTTGGAGGTTGATTGCCCATGTGTCACGCCTGAAGTTGTCCTGAAAGCATCTGGGCATGTTGACAAGTTCACAGATCTGATGGTGAAAGATGAGAAAACCGGAATGTGTTATCGGGCAGATCACTTGCTTAAAGATTACTGCAAAGACAAGCTTGAGAAGGATTTATTGTTGTCACCGGAGAAGGCAAATGAATTGAAACAAGTGCTGGCGGTTCTAGATGAGATTTCTGCTGAAGATTTGGGTGCAAAGATCAAAGAATATGGAATAACTGCCCCAGATACAAAAAATCATCTTTCAGATCCCTATCCATTCAATCTTATGTTTGCCACCTCTATAGGCCCATCAGGCTTGAGTCCAGGGTAAGCGTTGTCCGTGATGCTAACCTTCATCAATTTATTACAATTCTGAAGTTATTGCTTGAGTACTCCGTGTTCTGCATACAAGAAAATACATAAACACAATTAGATTATTTTTATGTTGTATTCCAGTTGCAATAAATTGAGTAGCGCCATTCAGAATCAGGGTAGATCTATTATATATTAATAAGAAAATTTGAGAAACCAGTAATCTAAAGTCTAATGATTCTTTTGTACTTCGCTTTTTCTTAAACGTCAAATGAGATTCTTTTTAAAGAGTTATGTAAAAGCTTTGGGTTTAATTCTGCAGATATCTACGTCCAGAGACTGCACAGGGCATTTTTGTGAACTTTAAGGATCTTTATTACTACAATGGAAACAAGCTTCCATTTGCAGCTGCACAGATTGGTCAGGCCTTCAGAAATGAGGTTTAAATTTCTGTTATTTATTGATTTCTCTTCAAATCTGGTTTCTCATGCATCATTCAATTTCTCTTCCTGTGTGCATTTAATGTGCATTATAATTGCTTTGGAATGACTATCAGTTGTAAACCTTACAAATATCACCCCGTCAAGGGCTCTTGAGAGTATGAGAATTCACTCTTGCTAAGATTGAACACTTTGTCAATCTTGATGATAAATCTCATCCAAAGTTCAAAAATGTTGTTGATTTGGAATTTTATATCTATTCTAGAGAAGAGAAAATGGCTCTAAAATCACCCTTAAAGATTCGTCTGGGGGAAGCAGTCGCAAAGGTTAGAGAGCTCTTTTGATGTCAACGTGTATACAAATCACAATGGCATTTAATATTATAGTTAATCAGCTCAGATAAATAAGTGCAGCATTGTCAAATTCTTGATTAAGTTTCTAGTTAGTAGCCTGCTATGACAATGATATCTCAAATTGTTTCTTTGTCATGCTCCGATTGAAAATATCAAGTTTCCTTCTTATGGACAGGGCACTATTAACAATGAGACGCTGGGGTACTTCATAGGAAGGACCTACTTGTTTCTAATAGCACTTGGAATTGATAAGGAGCGTCTGCGTTTCAGGCAGCATTTACAGAATGAAATGGCTCACTATGCTGCAGACTGTTGGGATGCAGAAATAGAGTGTTCTTATGGATGGGTTGAATGTGTTGGTCTTGCAGACAGATCTGCTTATGACTTGAAGGCACACACTGTAAGGTTTAAAGTAAATTTTGAGTTCTGCAATAATATATTTTTGGAAGTCACAAGCTTTAAATGTAAGTTATAATCAGTTTAAACTTGTAAAACTGTAATGGAACAGGAAAAAAGTGCTGTGCCTCTTGTGGCCCATGAAACGTACCCAGAACCCAGGGAGGTAGAGGTGAGTAATAGCAATGAATGCCCATGTTTTGTTATATATTTTTGTACAGACAGTTTATTGCTGGTCTTTTTGTGCAGAAATTAATTATAACACCAGCAAAGAGAGAGTTGGGGCTGGCATTTAAGAAGAATCAGAAGATGATTGTTGAAGCTTTAGAGGTGAATACTACCCTTATGTTCTCTCCTGCTCTTTATAATAGCATGTTAATGGTGCACACTGCAGGAAGAAAAAGCCAAAATGGTTATTTCTTTATTCCAGGTTTTATTTACATTGCTTTTTAAGCTTATGTGGACTTCAAATCTTCTACCTGTCTAAAGTGTTACATGAATTCATTGTATTGTATCATCTCTTCCATTCTTCTAAAAGTTTGGGTGTGCTGAATGGAAGAGCTGGCTCATCTTGCTTCTGATGGTTATCTTTTGTTCTAACATACTGCCAGGCTATGAGTGAAGCAGAAGCTATGGAACTTAAAGCTCATTTGGAGTCTGAAGGGAAGGCACCATTTCAAGTTTGCACACTTGGCCAAACTGTCACTCTAACGAAGGACATGGTATCTATATCTAAAGAAATGAAAAAGGAGCACCAGAGGGTTTTCACACCTTCTGTGATTGAGCCATCATTTGGTATTGGTAGAATCATTTACTGTTTGTATGAACATTGCTTTTATACACGACCAAGCAAGGCTGGGGATGAACAATGCAACGTTTTCAGGTTCCCACCATTATTAGCGCCAATAAAATGCACAGTGTTCCCTCTGGTGCAAAATGAGAAATATGAGGTAACAGCTCAATTTATTTCAAAGTCATTGACTGGAGCAGGTATTTCCCACAAGATAGATATAACAGGCACCTCCATTGGCAAGAGATATGCAAGAACGGATGAGTTAGGTGTGCCATTTGCGATAACAGTTGACTCAGAAACATCAGTAACCATTAGAGAGAGAGACTCAAAAGAGCAAATACGAGTTTCAGTGGAAGAGGTAGCTTCTGTTGTGAAGGAGGTGTCAGAGGGCCAAAGCACATGGGCAGATGTGCTCTGGAGATACCCAACTCACACAGCCAACACTACAGATGATTAATTTCAGTGTAATTTTTCAGGGGATCTTGTGGAAAGGTTCCTGCCTCTCCCTACACTTATGTATCTACTTTAATTCAGAGCATACATGGGGCATTTTTTAGGTGCCCTCTGATATTATCTGAACATTATCTATTATTATCTTGACTGGTAATTACAGGTTTTTGTCTGGTGAAGAGTTTGATGAATTGTTTTGCAAAAAATAAGTTGTCCTCGGCTGTTGGAGTAAAATGTTTTCGAGTTATACATAGTTTCTCAGGTTTCTTTTTACATCATAGATGTGTTACATTGGCCTTCTTCCACTTTCTGGACTATATATGCTCAATGTTGGAGTAAATTTTTTTCGAGTTATACATAGTTTCAGAGGTTTCTTTTTACATCATGGATCAATAAATGTTACAATACGCTGTGAATCTGGGTGTGGTGAGTATATTAGCTGCTTGATAGTGGTACATTTAATGAATAAATTGCATTTCTGTTGTGGGATTGGTATTCTTTGTACAAATATGTATACAAATTGCTAGTGTGGGATTTTTGTTTTCTGTTATATAAATTTTTATCTTTATTTACTTAATTTCTTTTTTTTTATTAATAAATTAACATTTTAAAACAAAAGCAGGTATAGATTATATTAGTAAAAAATGTGTCAAAGCACAGATGAGATATATCCATAAGTTGCTGAGAGTAGCATTTGCTTCCTGCAGTGTTCCATTGGACCCTCAAAGTTCTAGGAGAGAGTGATAAGGATCGATTTGTCAAGTATATATATAATTTTTATTGTTATTTGTTTTTTTTTTTTTTTAAATTTGAAACTCATCATCATATTTTTGAAGTAGCATTTGCTTCCTGCAGGGTTCCGTTGACCCTCAAAGTTCTAGGAGGGAGTGATAAGGATCGATTGTCAACTTGTCTGCTTCCCTGTTTAGGTCTTCAAATATACAACTCTGATAATTCCTTCACATTTGCGATCTCTGAACCAATTTCACCAACAAAATTATTGAAGCTTAAATCAATAATTTTAACATTTGGCAGTCCCCAAATTCCTTTGGGCACTGGACCACTCAGACTTTTGTTTTTAACTCTGAAGCGAACCAGAGTTTTGCAATCTCCATAAGTTTCAGGCAGCTCTCCTGTAAATAAATTATCGAGAACCAGAAACTTTTGCAGATTTCCTCCTCTGCACATATCTTTTGGTAGCGTGCCACTGAACTGGTTCTGAGAAACATCGAGCAAGTTAAACTTAGATAGACTGCCAAGCTTTTCTGGTAGTTGGCCTGTGAAATTGTTCTGATACAGTGACAAACCTACAAGATATGGGAATTCCCCAAAGCTTTCAGGAATTTGACCTGACAGTTGGTTCATGTAGAGCTGAAAGGAAACGAGGTTTCTTAAATTGCCAACCTCCTCTGGAATATTTCCGCTAAGCATGTTCTTTGATGCATCAAAATATTGCAGAAATGTAAGATTACCCAGCTCTCGAGGTATATTTCCACTAAGTTTGTTGCTGTAGAGCTCCAGTTCCTGAGTTTGGAAATTTCCCTTGGAATATATCCATGGAGGTTATTGGTAGAGAGATGCGGCAGGCACATTCCATACTGTCAGTCAGGTCAGGGAAGACAAAATAGGTTCTTCAATGGCGCACTTTCGAAGTGTGAGTCGAGGACTTACGGAGCATTATTCAGTGTCGCTCCTCATCGTGATAGGGCGGTGATATTCTTCAGCACTCAACATTGGCGATTATTTGGTTTAAATCAAATTGATCTGTTTAAATTGGAACTTTGCACTACACCTTCTCGTTCTAACTATATGATGTACTGCGTAATGTGCCCTTTACCTTCTCGTACTAACTCTGACAAGTGTGTGATGCAAAGAAATGACGAGTTTAAGTTATGAGTTCATAGAGAATGCAAAATAAAAAACTTCCTGATCACACTAATTCCTCTCTCAGGTACTGTTTTCTGGTTTGGTTTTGAATTGCCAAAATCCACCTGAAAATGTTTTGTTGATTAAATCGTTTGTAAAGCAGTCCACCACTTGTGTGATTTGTTTTGTTTCTCGCCATTCTGGTTCCTTCTGAAGTAACCACAGAACCATGTTGGGTCTTTGAATGGATCACAGATTCAAAACTATTTGCTTAAGCATTAAGAAAAACAAACTCAATAAATTCAAGTTTGTGTGGTTGAGATTGTTCGGTCGTTTATTTTGCAACGGGCACTATTGTGTATAAAGTAGAGGCCTGAAGGGCTAAAGGCGTGACATATTTGGGTAACTCATTAAATTTCCTGTACTTTTAAGTCTCTGCTTTATCTCTTATGGTGTGAAAAGTGTTCGAAGACAGACCTCATCTCACACATGTTGGAGGAATCATACAAAAAGCAAAATGCAGATTTCAGTTTGACTTCATTCTGGGAACATCCAGTGAATCAACATCATGAGCAATATAAGCATTAGTTATGTTTCATGGTAAATTTCATCACGTTTTTATAGCATACTTCATATATATTATATAGCAGACTCAATTATATATTACAAATTTATAGATGCCCAAGACCAAGCATACATCGTGAAAGGCTCAAAAGAATCCTCAACATTCCAATATGATGTTAATTTGCATGTCACGAAATGTAAAATTGATTACTTAGTAATGGATTCTTACACAGTGCCACTTTGTGTGAGGAAGCCCCACATACTGAGATCCTCCACACAGGATCTGCACAAATATCATCACATGAACTGCAGATGATATGTCATGCATTTTAAAACAACATTGGACTTAACAAGTTAGAGAGTGAAAAATGAGAGGAATTTGGTATTATTCGGTTTAATGACTTATCTGTCACACTTGTAAAGAAAACATAGAATTCATCAATCTAAATAATTTTGCCACTATCAAGGATATCCTTCTCACATTTCTATGTTCCACCACTGCATCACATTCATCTACATCTGTATTCAGCCCAAGATAAGATTGAAGACATTTGCTCCAACCATCCATAACTTCTAAATTCAAATGCCCAAAATGTTGCTTATTGAATAGATGTGGTAGTCTCAAATCTGTCTAAATCTTTTTCAGATATGCCTGTCACTTATAACGATCCATTGTAGTCTTCATAAAAGAAATCTGCAAGCTGAAAATCCACACTGTTACAACAATCCTTTTCCTGCTTTAATAATAATAAAAAATAGAATGATGTAATGGTAGTATGTAATAGATTCACTGGATGTACTGTAAGTAATGATGACCCCAATTTGCTGAATGAAGTCATGGAAATGGTCGAGAGGCTGGAGATTTCTCCCAGGAGACACGGTTATGAAACGCTTGTTGGTTCTGTTTGCAAAGAGAACCATGTAGATGGGAGACACGGTTATGAAACGCTTGTTGGTTCTGTTTGCAAAGAGAACCATGTAGATGCAGCCTTAGTCGTATTGGAAAGAATTGAGTGCTGATTATGCTCCCCAAATGTTCACATTTCGTCCACTAATATTGTTTTGCTGTCACAAATACCAGATGGATAAGCTCAGCCCAAGATAAGATTGAAGACATTTGCTCCAACCATCCATAACCTCTAAATTCAAATGCCCAAAATGTTGCATATTGAATAGATGTGCCTAGTCTCAAATCTGTCTAAATCTTTTTCAGATATGCCTGTCACTTATAACGATCCATTGAAGTCTTCATAAAAGAAATCTGCAAGCTGAAAATCTACACTGTTACCACAATCATTTTCCTGCTCTAATAATAATAAAAAATAGAATGATGTAATAGGTAGTATGTAATGGATTCACTGGATATACTGTAAGTAATGATGATCCCAATTCGCTGAATGAAGTCATGGAAATGGTCGAGAGGCTGGAGATTTCTCCCAGGAGACACGGTTATGAAACGCTTGTTGGTTCTGTTTGCAAAGAGAACCATGTAGATGGGAGACACGGTTATGAAACGCTTGTTGGTTCTGTTTGCAAAGAGAACCATGTAGATGCAGCCTTAGTCGCATTGGAAAGACTTGAGTGCTGATTATGCTCCCCAAATGTTCACATTTCGTCCACTAATATTGTTTTGCTGTCACAAATACCAGATGGATAAGCTCCAGTGGGTTTTTTTGATGATGAAGATGTATGGCTGTCCACCTGGTCCGATGTGCTATAATTTACAACCATGCCGTGACGGTGGCATGGAGACCTTCAAGGCAGAGTAATTGGCAGGGACATTCACTGTTGTGCGCAGGTTGAAGCACAAGTCAAAGTCTCACATATGTCACACCGTATGGTGTATCTTCTGCTGTGAAAGGAAAAATTTTGGTTAAGCAAATTTTTCCTTTTAGGGTTTGATGCAAGCTTGGGACAGTCAGAAAGAAGATTTTTTACCTGTGGGGCTGTCATTGTAGAGAGTACTGCAGGGCTGGAGGGGAGCTTGGAACTGGCGACCGTGGCAATGGGAGATCAGGATTTGCCCTTCAAATAGCGAAGGTCATGTGGGCAAGGATCTACATCTATAAAGGAGTTCCCGGTTGGCTGCATTCAGGTATCTAGGAGTCCCGAAAGCTATGCGCTGAATTTGGTCAGCGATGGTAACTGGAAATTGCAGGACCTGCTAGCATGAAATGAAGATTACAAGGCAATACAATGCATACAAGCAAAATAAAAAAGTAGACAGTGAGAAGATATTTCTTTGTTTTAATAGCCAAGAGTATAGTTAATACAATCCAACTATGCATGAACCCCATCATAACCGTAATGACAACTGGACCAAATAAACCAAAAATTATAATCAACCCCTATGCAGTGTAGTTAATGTTCGTAAAGCCAACTATCCATTTTAGAAGCGGAGGCATCCCACAAAGGCTCCAACCATTTCATTCCAATTCTTCCAGAACTGTTGTAGCTCCTCTTTAAATTGACATCGGATTTTAACTCTTGTACTGCTGAATCAATTAACTCTTTTGGCAAGGTTGATCTTGCTCTCCCTGAGAAGCTTGAGACTCTCCTAAGCTATATAGATTACTAGAATGTAGCCAATTTCTGATGGTATTTTTTCCAATGCTTTCAGACAACAAATTAACATCTTCATTACTAGCCACATCTTTTTCAGGAGATAGTATTTCATCCGCAATGGTGTCAGAAGAATCAGATGCTTTGACTCTCGATGATGAAGGAGGAGCACTATAGCATTTACATTTCGGTTTAGCTTGGCATGTCCTATTCAATGTTCTATGAATGATAGCTTCCCACTTGGATATGGGGCTATTATCCTCAACACCGAAAATATTACCAACATTCAAAGGAACTAGCTCTTGGAAACTGCACAAACAAAAATTGCCATGAGTGAGAACTAGCGAACCTTAGCGTTGCTATGGGATTATTACAACTATAAAGCATTTACAACACATATAATTAAGGCTTGTTATGGAAATTCGAAAGTAGAAGAGAGGTCTAGTCCAACAAAATTATATCTCATCTTTGTGCAAATTTCATAACCATAAAAAATTACAAATCTACATAATTTAGTTTTCTAAGCTTCTGCCCCATGAGAAATAGAGATAGATAGCCTTCCATGAAATTAAAATGATGAACACAGAGGGGTAGAAAATTGAAATTCTAGCAAAGAGGCTGATGTTTTCCCATTTGTAATCAATTTTCTCATTCAATATAGCCTATTTTCTTTTGTTCAGAGGATAACAAACCTAAAATTAAATGAAGCATAACTAGAGAATAATCAAAGGTAGGATTCAAATAAGGCAAGTTTAATCAGGAAAATTGCCCAAGGACATACATATCTGCTTGCTCTTGCTTACCTAGTCAGTCCTCAATATCCAAATCGTTGGGTGACACATTTCCACCAACATTCCAAGTGCCTACTAGTATTTTGCCAAGAATAAAAGAAGAAATATTATGAAAAGTTGTGGCTCCACATTCTAAATCGGTAAAGAATAAAAAAACTTCATATTATTTAAAATAAAATATACATTACATAAATGTTATTTTTCTCTTGGAAAAAAACTAATATGCATAGCTAGAGAATAATCAATGGCAAGATTCAAATAAGGCAAGTTCAATCAGGGAAATTATCCAAGGACATACATATCTGCTTGCTCTTGTTTACCTAGCTAGTCTTCAATATCCAATTCATTGGGTGCAACATTTCCACCAACATTCCAAGTGCTTACTAATATTTTGCCAAGAACAAAAGAATAAATATTATGAAAAGTGAGTTGTGGCTCCACACCCTAAATCGATAAATAACAGAAAAACTGGAGCAAATATTTTATATATTTAAAAAAAATATATATATTATATACAAATTATTTTTCTCTTGGACAAAAAAAACTAATAATGATCATGCTTTACCAACCAACCAACCAAATACTATTAACAAGTAAACCTTGTTATATGAAGGGGTTTTATTAAAATTGCCCATTAACACATTTTTTTTTTCCAATCTTGAAATGCTTGCCATATTTTAAATATTTAATTGTTTGGAAACTTTTTCAAATAACACAATGCAGAGTAATGCCAAATACAATATGGAACACTACACAATTAGAAATTGACATTGCAATACCAAGAGAACCTGCAAAGTTGAGTTTCTAGCAGAATGTTGTGAAAATAAATTGACAATTTTACCAATAGTTGTTTTCCACCATAAACATCCATACAAAGCTCTCTGTTTTCTATCTGCATAACTTTGATAGCTTATTACAACGACAATATAACATTAATAAATTCTTTGAACCTTCTAAATAGGAAATTTAACATGTGTCATAGGAACATGATAATCCTAGATGCATCTTTCCATGAACATAATGAAATAATGGGCTCTTTGGAGTTTAGCTCCTGTTGTTATTTATGGAAAAAATAAATGATGCACTAATGCTAAGGTAAAAACCATTTTAGATAGAATAAAGGCAAGGAAGCATGGATAACATTTATGAAAGGAAATAATTAAATATCCTTGCTCATTTGCAGTAAAATTTCATTCTATGTATTGGGCAAGGCATTCACCAATGCAGGGCATCAATTGGAACAGTCTGATTACCTCTGCTCTTTGATATAAAATCAGAGTCCTTGTATTTTCTTAGTTGCCCATCTGACCTAAGTAGACTGCAGTATGTATCAACCAGCTTTGCGATTGGGCCATTGGGAGCCTCTTCCTTTGTTCCATACTTGAACTCATCCACAACTATCTTGTGCATCTCTTTCTCAACATCGTTGAGATTTACCTCATCCTTTTTGTAGGGCACTGTCCTATTGCATGTGCCTCTTGAGTCCCACTGGCCATTTTCAAAATGGTCTACTGTGAAAGATTGCAGGAAGGCAATGCCTTTGAATCCCGACAGTAAGTGGATCCCATTGAGTGCATCTTGAATAACATGTCTGAAGGAAAAATAGAAGCCCAACTTCTTGGCTTTAATTTCTTGACACTTGTGACAACCCACTACCTCATATTTCATAATGTAGACACCTGATTTTAGAAACCATTGGCCAGAGGATAGAATGATGGCATCCATATTTGGTAGCACAGTCACCCACTCTGGGTCTAAAACATCGAAATGAAGCTTGATTACTCCTTGAGGGATGCCCTTAAACTCTGCCTCTGTGTTTTTTTACTAGATATGGTGACCAGAGTACCATCAATGTAAATTTATATGATGCAAAATATCAGTGCACATTTACATTAGCTTCATCTTTATATATGGTTTTAGAATGTTCTACATGCACATACTGAATACATTTTCAATTGGATTTCAAAGCCAAGAAAACCCTATGATATGAATATAAAGACAACAACCTCACTGTTTTGTAATGGGTTATTTTGATGTTCAAACATACATGAGAAAGCATACACAATAGAGATTTCCTCTGATTATGATTTGCATCTTCTTAGTCTACCCAAGAAATGTTCTAATGGAGTCCCTAAAAATCAAAATAAACAGAGACAAAAAGTTTTGAAGATTTAATAATCATTTGCACAACTATAGACGTGATCAACTATGTTACTCGATTCACCACATTAGGGTGGCAAAACCATTTCTGATCCAAACCAAAAACTTGAAATTGCCATATGGCACAAGAAACCACACCAGAAACTGCGCCAATCTGAAATTGCCAAATGGCACAAGAAACCACACCAGAAACTACACCATTTTCCAAAAGACTGCTAGTCAAAAGATAAGTAGAAATAGACCTTACATTTTGAAAGGCAAACAATAAGTAGAAATAGACCCCATAGGTTGCAAGCCTTCAAACTATGGGTTCAAGGATAGCTGGTAAACTTTCACTATTATGTTTATCTGAAAAAAATTGTACGTATCAACTTTTGGACTTTTTTTAGCTTAGAAATCTTTACTTAAAGATTTTCGAATTCGTGGCATAGTTCAAATAAATTGACTGCTACTAATTACATGGCGAACTAAAGACAATTCTGAATTGGCTCAAATGATGACAGGGCAACAACTCTCTCTACAGGGACCATTGAGCCAAGTCACAGTAAACGAACCTATTCCTGTCGTCAAAATCACATGGTTGTTCGAGCTAGTTTCCAATAATTACATGATTAGCATGGCTTTCAGCCTTCTGCTCTGGTGTTGATATTGCATTAGCAGGATTATCTGCAGGCCCTACATGGCCATGGTTAAAATGTATAGTAGCAGATTTTTGGTGTACCACACTCCCAATCTTTAAATTTGGGACAGTTGCTGCAACTGCACACACAATTCACATATTTTGGTGGTAATTCATTCAGGATGTTGTATGCATAACCACAAGACAAACTTGCTACTTCAAGCACAAGAATAAAAGACAAATCTTCCCAAATCTTCTATACCTTCGGTGTATCGTTACACCTTTAAAAGCCATTGCTAATCTTATATATAAAACCTTTCTGCTTATTTTTTTGGAACGAGAGTCAACACTGCTCTTCCATTTTGACACCGAATATAAGGAAACTACGATTATTCATCTTGGATCTGACCAGGGAAATCAATTTCAACTGTGTAATATGGCCAAATCACAATTTTTTAATCGGGAAAACCTTGATTGAAGAATTTCATTAATAAATGTAACAATAATTAGGAACAGAGTCAAACACTTTAAAGCAGTAAATAGTGTATGGTAGCATGTAATTCAGTACTTTGTAGCCAACATTTTGCAAAACTGAGAATTAATGGTTTTCGCTGGTCTTTCTTTCTTGTTCTAGACATTTATAGAGTATTTCTTCATTTGCTTAAAATAACCATCTTGTTTTAAATATGAAACCCTTCTGCCTACGTTTTTGTGAGTCAACATTGCTCTTCCATTTTGACACCGAATAGAAGGAAACTATGATTACTCATCTTATATCTGACATGGACAATATTCCAACTGTGTAATATAGCCAAATCACAAATTTTTAATCGTAAGCAACTTGATTGAAGAATTTCACACACATATATAATCATAATTCAGGGACAAAGAGTAAGACACTTTAAAGCAGTAAATACGGTATGTAAATAGTGTATCATAACATGTAATTCAGTACTTTGTAGCCATCATTTTGCAAAACTGAGAATTTACACACAGAGAACATGGCTGTGCATAGTGTGCAGCTTTCAGATAAGACACCATAGATCCATTTCGACCAGAGGCTTTCTGACAGCTGCCCCTCAAGTAGCTTACGTGTTTGGGTAAATATGGTTAGGTGGAGATGCATTTGATTAATGTCTGAGTTGAAAATGTCACTATATAGGGTTCAACATGGTTATGGTGATATGTTCACGTGAACAAAAGATTTCAACTCTGTTTTTCTTCGTCAAGAATGTGAGGGTTTCATGAAGTTTGTGTTGCTAGTGTAGCTAGGTAATTATGATTAACTCATTACTGAATTTTTTTTTTTATAAGGTGTAGATTAATTGATTAACAAATAGTTATATAAAGAAAATTTATAAGGTGTAGATTAATTGGTTTAGTATGGTGTTGAAAATTTATCAGGTTACTAGTTTAAATTTCATGAGGATGGGTTGAGGGTGGACGCTACTTTTGGGAGATAAAAACTGTTCTTTATGGGATTTATAGGCTTGACTGAGCTTGACATGATCTTCGTGACAGTAGCCACGTATAGGCAGATTGTTCTTCCCTCCAACATTGAAACTGACCCTGTCATAGGCTCAACGTGATTAAAAAAGAAAAAAGAAGAAAGAAACAAAAAAGAGAACTTAACTACTCATACAAAGTTATTTAAATTGATATTATAAACATGAAGTCAGTGGGAGCATTTCTTTTGTAGTTGGAGTTTAAAGTCTAGTGTTTACCTACAATACATTTTTATTGGGACTACTATTCCAAGTTAAAGATTGCACTATAAAGCTTCTATGGAATATTGCTTGTTGGGTAGTTTATCATTGCTTTTGGCAAAGGGCAAACTTTGCCAATTTTGTTTGGTCTTTTGTAAATTGTTTTATCTTAGAGTTAAAAAAAAAGAGTATTGGGTTTAACAATTATGATTTGTTTTATATAATTTATTTCAAAATATGATTTTTTTTAATTTTTTTTAAATACATGATTTCATCATCTAAAATAATCATATTTCGCATGTTCACTTGACAAATTTTTCCAAAAAAAACACACTGGTAAGAGTATGTCAGATAATCCAAATTCGCATAGTCACTTGCAGTTGAGAGGTTTTGTGTTTTATTTAGTGAAGCAATCTTCTCCTCTTTTTGTGCTTAATCTAAACATATTTCCCACCAAAGTAGGAGGAATACACGGAAAGCGTCACTCCAAGGTTCCCCGGAAGATGCCATAAGCATCACTTTGCTGGGAATTGAATCACGGTACTCTTCTTTCTATTTACATGCATTTAATGCTCTCCGATCATAAATTGTCTCTGTGCAAAACATTGTTTTGTTGTGCAATGTTTGAATTACTCTGATCTTTGTAGGATTGTTATCTCTAGTGGGTGGTTTAGATTGTCATTATTTATTGTGCTTTCCATTTTTTAAGCTTATAAAGACTGTTTTTTAATTTGTCCTTTAAAGGAGTGTTGCTTCGCCATGATCAGACTTTTTATTTAGCGATGATACCTTTCTATTTGGCTTTGTTGTTGAATAGGACACTGATTACTAATTTAGAATTTGAAATGAATGATTATTAAAGTTTTGTTATGTTTCAATAGAGTGTTAAGCTCTTGTGTTGATTATTACCATTAAAATCATATTTGTATAATTGTGATTATTCTCTCAGAAGTTTTGTTAATTGTGATTATTCTCTCATAAGTTTTGTTATGTTTCAATAGAGTGTTAAGCTCTTGTGTTGATTATTACCATTAAAAACCTATTTGTATAAGTGAGTATTTCAGTGTATTATTTGATTGATGGCAAAAACTCTATTTTATTATAATAAAAATTATTATTGATAAAATTCATTTTTATTTTGATCATAGTGTCAAATTGTGTAATTGCTTTATTTGATGTTAATCATGCATTAACACTAATTAATACTAAATTAGAATAAGCATATATTAATGCTTGAATAAACTAATTATGGGTTCATGTTTTGATTAATAATTATTTTATAATTATAATATTAATAATTAATTAATGTTTAGAATGAACTAATTAGGGTTAATGTTTTCATTAATAATTAATAGTTATAATACTACTAATTAATTAATGTTTGAAATTAATTAATTATGAATTGAGGATTTAGTAAATAATTGATTAATCATTATAATACTAACAATTAATTATTATTTAGTCCGAAGATAAAGGATGATAGACTAGAGTTTTGAGGGGATGGGGTTTAACGTGAACTGCCATATCCGTCTCATCTAAATTTAATGTTGAGTTTTCCCAAAGACTTGGAAATACATTTCTAACCTTATCTAGGCATTAATGCGAAGGTGGTTCCCTTCCAAATCTGTTCCCTTCTCATAAATCAAAAGGGTAATGTGTTCATAAAGGCAACACAGGTACAAAGAGTGCCCTCTTTGCCACACTTGGGAGGTAGCTCAAGCTACCATAAATATACGAGTAGATTAAAACAAGGGTTCGATTTGGTCTTGCAGGGAAGTTTGAAGGAAAAACCAACGTTGGTAACCACTCACGGAGAGCATTTCTTTTGCATTGAACTGTTTCCACTTAACTTCTAGTTTTTCCCAGTATTGCCAAACCTAAGCACAAAGTGAAATTGACTGATAAACCACTAGTGCTTGTTGGGACTGATAAACCAATAGTGCTTGTCGTCGCTGATAAACCACCAGTGCTTGTCTCTCGCTGAGAAACCACCTGCATAATGAGTCACTGGTGCTTTCTAGATTTGATAAACCAAGGGTGCTTGTTATGCCTGAAAAACGACATGTGTTTATCTCTGGTTGATAAACCACTTGCAAGTGATTTCGCTACCTCAATTCAATTGGTGTATTGCTCAATTTTTTTTTAACCCTTAGACTTTGGACTTGGCACAAGGGTGGTGAGTTACAAAACATTTGGTTGGGAGGAAAACATGAAGCCCTTCTCTAGTTGCTAGCTGAATTCATTTACACAGATAAGTAAATTGGCCTAGGCATTACCTTTGATTATTGAACTCATGCAATTAATTGTTGTGTGTTGCAATATCTGAAATTTTGGGCACATTGATATGTTTTGATAAAACCAAATTTATTTATCAGAATCTCGTATATTGTAAAGATTTTTTTTGAATGGGAACGAAGTTATATGGAACATCAGTGCATGAGGATTGCATGTATAATTGTATAAGCAAAAATTTATGCATATACAAGTTTTCCATGTATATATATTGAAATGGTACTTTCATTATTACTGGGCTATCAACAATGCTCATTCACTTTACAATATCCAGTTAACAAACATGAATGCCGTGAGTGGTTTTAGGAAATTTTGAACTTGATGTTAAAAAATTGACACCCAAGCCTCTTATATAATTCAATGGTATAAAAATTTGATACTGCTAGTGTGGGCGTAAGTTAGCTCGAACCAAACTTTCCATATGATTTTAACTGTGCTAAAGTTTGATATACTGACCTAGACATATACCTAGTTCAGCCAATGCCTCACTTGTTTTAACTATGTTAATATATGATATTGCTAGCATGGTTATATGTATTGAAACATTGACGTAATTTCAATGTAGTTGACCAACCAAAATTACATTAATTGACCATGTTTCAGTTATGTGATATATACAATATATCCACCCCATGTTAACTTGATTCACACATCCACCATTGGTGTGTGCGAGTTGCAAATCTTTGCAACAAGGTTGGACCCCTCAACCCTCGATTGGGCGATGGGTGGGTTTGCCTCGTGTTAACACATGCAATATTCACATATCTTCCATTAAAACCTTTGAGTGGTAAATTCATTTTAATAGGGTTGGACCCCTCGATCCCCGATGGGGCGATGGTTGGGTTTGACCCACATTAAAACATGCATTATTCACATATCCGTTGTTGGCACCTTTGAGTGGTAAACTCATTTCAACATGGTTGGACCCCCTGACACCTAATGGGGAGATGGGTGGGTTTGCCCCTCGTTAACACATTTATTCACATATTTGCCATCAACATAATCAAATAGTAAGTTCGTTGCAACAGGTTTGAACCTCGACCCTATGGGGCGATGGGTGGGTCTGCCCCACGTTAATACATGTTTACATCCATATATGCCATTGACATGTTAAAATGGTTAGTTGTTGCAACCAAGTCTTGGGACCCCTCGACCCCTGATGGGGCAGAGAGGTAGGTCCCATATATATATATGCCTATAAAAAATAACTGTGCTAAAACTCTTATATGTGGCCTTGGGTCCCTCAACCCTTAATGGCGTAGAGACGTGAGTCTTGTATGTATTCTATGTAATTCCATTTGTTACACTGGACAAATCCCTCTTGCGAACAAGAGCGATCTCCCTAGATCCTTGACGAAAACTAGAAATAAGAAAGACAATTGAATTAACTCTTTCCCTAAGTTAAACTTGTTTGAATTATAAGAATTAAAGCTAATGGATGAGCCTCTTACCTATTTCACGAAATGCTCGATGAAGATCCCCTGTTGTGATTCGAAGAGGTTCTTCAATGCTTGATAAGACCAACGAATCAACCATAAAAGGATCAAAATCACATGTGATATAATAATCCAAATAACTTAACCTAATGATCAAGGAACTCAGGAATTGAATTTACCTTAATAAACATTATAAATAATTGTAAACCATTCATTATTCCAATAAGACAAATCAATGGGAGAAAGTGTTCATTTGTATTAATCAAAGATTAAGAGGAGCCTTACAACCTTCACCTTGATGCCGTGAGGTCCCTCCCAAATGCCTTCAATCTCCTCCTTAGATGACAAGATTCCAATCTCAAACCAACAACATAAGTTTGTCTTCTTTGAGTTCTGACCTCCTTAATCCCTCTACCCTCTAGTCATTTTGTAGGCCAAGAGGAAGAAGTTTTAGATCCAAAAGAGGAGGATGAGACTCCTTCATTGAGGGATTAGGTTACCATGATAAAAGGGATGAAGATGCATCATATGAGGGTTATAGTTCGAATAGTCATCACCTGGAAGATTTCAATTGGGAAATATTTGACCAACTATGTTCTAGAATGTACTTTTTATTTTTACTTTCTAGGATTCACCTGCGCGGGTTTATAGTGGCAGACAGAGCCTGGCTCTGCGTTGTTCTCAGAGTCAATTACAACGAATGCGCGGGAAAATCTAGAAAATTTAGCATAGGTGGAGCTTAACAAGGTGTGATAGCTATTTTCCCTAAATTTCTCATCTACTTCAAAATATTTTGGGTTGTTTGACTTCTGAGGGAGCTGGTTCAAACATGTTCATGGATGGTAAAAAGACCCATAAACTAATAAAGTGTCATGGCGACAAATTGACATGTAACATATTTCCCCCTAAAGTGCGAAGTCTGTAAAACAAGTTTAAAATATTGAAGCACTTTATCATTCCAAGGATTGGATCATAGGCAATGGTTGGAAACCTGTAGCGAACATTCAAGGATTACAATGCAAATATATATAAAAAATCATCTTTGAGGTAGGCATTCCCATACTCAAAGTAAAGAGAACTCAATGAAAAAGCATGGAAAAACTAAAATCATATATATGGTAGACACAGTATGGACGCAACCATCTATCTACATAATCATGAATATAAAATCTCCTCGCAACTTGGATTGATGAAACTAGATCTAGGGTCTTGATTTTCATCTCTCGATCCATAGTATGAATCTAACCATGCGAATGAATGTTTCGAAGTTGAACATGGCAGAAACCACTTGATTACCGGTCAATGATGTGAACTGTTAACAAGCGCAAGAGAAACCACCAATAATGACAATGGTTCTCAAGGTACTTCCAGTACAATCTATACAATGTGAATAGGTGATCTAAAGTCGAACACTCATAGAATCATTCGATCGAAGGCCAATGATGTGAACCTGTCATCGAAAGCGAGAAACCTGCCATTAAGTCATGCAAGCTTCAAGATACTAAAGGTTTCTAGATCAACTTCCTTGATAATGAGTTGAAGTCGATAGGAAACGACCTGTCGTAGGAAAGCCTACGACATGAAACATAATGTCAAGTTTTGAAAATAGTTTGCAAGGGCTGACTTAAGGATGGCCGACGCGATTGAAGGCATAAAATTTGTAAAGGGGTTTTGAACCGAGGTTGAAATTCTCTTGAACACATAATGACATGAAAATTACTTGGAAACATTTGACTTAATGATAACACCAAAAACCATGAAGACTTTCAATGAGGTTTGATTAACTGTAAGACAAATGGATTTCCCAACCTGGACATGAGTGTGATAGAGTGTCGTGTTCAAGAGTGACTTGCTACCTTTTAAAAATGATAATCTAAAATGGACACCTTTTCCCATTTCCCCCCCGGCCCCCACCATTACTGGCAAGTACCTCTTTATTTTTTTTACAAGCTTGAGGAAGATAACATTTGCTTGGACTGTAAGCTCATCCTTTGGATGAGTCCATCGAAGTATTTTTAATGAACCCTAAGAAGGAATGGTTCGGTCCTGTTATGTTTAACGGGTCCTATACTGTTTAGTTTTTTATGAGCCCAGTAAAGGACTAACTCGATGTGATTTTATTTTAAGAGTTTGAAAAAGTCACAAAAAGGAAACTCATTCAGTTCTTTTACCGTAAAATTTTAACAAGCCCGGAGAAATTAAAGCTCGACGTTTTTCAATTTTAGAGAGTCAGAAGAAAAACATAAGTAAACTCCATCAAGTTCTTTTTCGTCAGTTTTAGTCTCTCAGGTCCGAAAAAGGATAAAATAATACAAGAGAGAACTCTATTGACCATGTTCGGTCAATGTATACCTTTTTCGTAAATAGTCCTAACTCATTCTGTAAAAGGGGTAAAATTATACTGAGTGGATGGTTGTTCATTTACTTTTATGAGTTCGAACAAGCAAGTACTCGATGATCTTTTCGTTTTGAAAGAGTCTGAAAAGGGCCTAAAAAGAGGATTCCATGATTTTCGCTTTTCATAATTTTTTAAGAGCATGAAAAGTGATAAAAGTCTGCTAAAAAGTCAAAATGATTCATTTTCGCTTCGTAACCTATCCTGCACATTTAAACTCAATAACTCGTCATAACTGCTCAAAAAATGTCATTTTCCCTCCCAAAAGGTTTTAAACATAAAAAATAATAATTTTTTAGCTCCAAAAAACTTATAAAAGTGGGAAAGGTAAATTATTTTCACCATTTGCATTTTTACCATTTGAGAGCAGAGAGAGGAGTTTTTACCACCAGACTTCCAGGACTGATTCCGAGCTAACTGGTGGACAAAATCGCACACCATTTCTTCTAGGTAGAAGATCTCTCCTTAACTTAGCTTTTCATCCATTTAAAATTTCATTTTAAGCTTTCATTTATTTTTTTGGGGCAAAACTATGTTAAAAAATGCGCCCTCGTCCCTGCGCTGGTTCTTTTCAGTGAGGCCCACATAGGCTGATAAAAATTTCCACATGGAAAATCATGCCTTGTGCGGAATTTTACTGGAAAAATCCGTGTAGCTGCGCCTTGTCTGTAAAATGGCGACCGTGCAAGCGCCAGGGGTTTATTTTTAAACAAGTTTTGGGCCAAAAAAAACATGAGATGAGTTTATAAAATGATTCTAATCCTTTTAAAATGGTCATTTCAGGTCATTTGATTTCTCAAAATGGAGTGGAGGGAAAGAGAGCATGAAGCCAATGATTTGGCAGCTTTTGCAGATTCGACCACCATGCAGGCTCTCAGGACTTGTGGCCTCTTGAAATACTGGCTTATTCCTGGGATGAAAGTTCAGGTAGATCTGATGACGTGGATGGTAAGGACCTGGAATGTCTAGGAACAATGTTTTGTGATTTTTGATTATCGCATTACCATTTACGTCGATGAAATCTACTTCTTGATTGGGCTGTCTCATCGAGAGGCCAATATTTCACTATTTGGATAGAGGACGGGAGGAGATCCCTGATGGGTATCTACGACGCTTTTGCAAGGGTGCACCGCCCAAGGATGGGATAATTGATATTCATAGCATCAAGCTCTTGCCCCTGAGGACCATTACTTTCACTGTTTTCAAATTATGTGGCCACGCTTCCCTTCATTTAGCCACACGGGCACAAACGACCATGGAATGATGGGAATCCACAGTGTACAACTCGTGCGAGGCAGTGGTGGTGAATATGAAGGGCCAGTTGATTGGGTGCAAGAATGGAAAACTAAATAATTTCGGTTATGGTGCCATTCTTGTCGCTTTTTCCCTAGAGAGGATTCCTATCCTCTGACCACAATAGATTCTGGCAAATGAGGAGGGTTCTAGGGATCCACACATGATGAGGTTGGTTTCACTGATGGCATGCCACGGAGGTGATGGACCAGTAGTGAGGTATACTGCAGAGTTCTTTGAGTGGTTAGGCCAACAGATTGTTTTGATTGAGGACTTTTCGTATGTCGGGATGAATTACAGAGGTGATCCTGATATCCCACTTCCACTCGAAACTTAGTGGGGTGATTTGGGTGGGAGTTTTACATTTTGATATATTTCCAATTTTTTAAAATTTTATGTGTTTTTTGTCTTCAAAGGCTAATTATCAAAAATTCATGTGGAGATGTGGGTCCAACCCAACCAGCTGGGATGAGATGATTTGATAGATGAGGCGAGCAACCTATAGCAGCTGTGGCAACGAACCTAGAGGCATAGGATATCTTGACATAGCTGGAACACAACCTTGAAAGGTTGACTTCAAACATCGCAGAGATTGGGATTGATGACATTCCTCGTGCCTATCATAGACATGTAGTTGGGGTTCCAGGGCGCCACAGATGTTTGCTGTATCGAGTTTCTCGTGCTATCGTTTGTTATCATGAGCATCATCATGCTTAACTGTTCTAGTTTCTAGGACCACATTTTGATTTTTTGTGTTAGCATATTCGGAAAATAAAAGGCCACGAGGCCTTATGTCCTTGGATGACATATTTTGTAGACACACACTTTTATACAAACTCTATTTTAATGAAAAATCTGCTAATTTTGCTTATTGTTTATCTTGATCAATGTATGAATGAATATTTCTTTTAATTTATAAATGTTACAAATGTCTATTTAACACATGATTCACCACTGCATATGTTAATGTGTTTAAATATCTTAGAATGTGTTGATATTCGATATAATCAAATTGTCTTTCCAAAAGACAGACTCGTAAAAATACTCTTAACATGGTTGGACTCCTTACTGTATAAACACCGTTTAAATGTAATACCACGAGCTGCGAATCTAACCTAACGATCAAACACCAGATACCAAATGCGATGGCATAAGCTAATAGCTCAATGACTGCGCTATATTCCACTATGTTATTTGTTGTTTGACCGAGACATATTCCATGAATAGAGACTAGCTCATCACTAGGTGAATAGATAACCCAAGTTGCGGAAGATAAATTCCGAGTACTATGAATAGCGCCATCAACAAAGCTAATGTAAGTCTGAGAAAACGTCGACATCTACAAATCAAGTGTAAAACCGAGATAAGTAGTAGAAACTGTAAAAAACATTAATTGTCACACATACATAGAAAAACGGTAAATAATGTACAAATGTTCACCAAAAATATTATGCATAATATTTCTTTAGGTAAAGACCATTTCTGGGCTTTCCCAAAGGAATACCATCGTAATCAACTAGCTCATAGGTGCCTTTAGCTAATACACATTTTATGATGTAAGGGACATGCCACATGGGTTCGAACTTCCTTGCGCCTAACTTGTCATGAGCTTGATCATAAACCAAGACTAGGTCACCTTCTGAATATGAATGAGGATTAACATTTTGATCAAACTGAGCTTTGACACATTTTTTGTGAGGTTCACTAGCCAATACGACATCACAACGATTTTCATCTAAATGTGCTAAATGTACAAAGCGTTCTTCGTTTGTAGAGGTAGCAGGTAATAATTCGATAGCTAGTTTTAAGGATGGAATTTCACATTCAATGGGTCATACTGCTTCCAAACAATAAACAAGTTGGAAAGGAGTAAAAATAGTCAATGTTTTTGCAGTAGTACGGTAAGCCAAAAGTGCTGGAAAGAGCATAGAATTCTAGTTTCCTTTACGAATACCAATTATCCATTTAATCATATTGGTTAAAAATTTATTGACAGCCTCAACCTGACCATTAGCTTATGGATAATACAGAGTAGAGCTATCATGGCATAAGCCAAGTTGTGCAGATAGTTCAACCATCATAAAGTTACGAAAATGACTACCATGGTTTGTAACAATAGCTTGTGGGACACCAAATCGAGCAATCACATGATTGAAAATGAAAACTGCTGCAGTTTTGCCGTCATCTCTATATGTCGACATCGCCTTGACCCATTTTGTAAAGTAATTGATTGCAAGATAATATACCCATGCCCCTCGGATGAGTGATGGTTACAGGTGACGAAGTCAATGCCCCATTTGGAAAAAGGAACGACAACTATGATAAGGTGAAGAGGAGATGGAGGTGCTCTCATTTTGTGATCATAGATTTGGAAATTATGGCATTTGTGGACTGTAGTAATGCAATATTTAAACATTGATGGCCAAAAATAGCCAACACATAATATCTTTTGGGAAGTAGCATACCCAGGCATATGACCACCACATGCTCTAGAGTGGCAATCATTTAATGTTTTTTCTGCCTCTTGGAGAGTCAAACAATGTCGGAATATAGAATATACACCGCGATGCTAAAGAGTGTCACCAATAATATTGTCTTGTTGGGATTGGTATTATATTTGACGATGAACAGTTTTGGAAAAATCAGGCCTATACGTTTGTGTTTGGATATATATAATGATATCTCCATACCACAGATCTGACGTACTAATAAGAAAGAGATATTCGTCAGCAAAATAATCTTCTGCTACAGTTTCTATATTAGTATGAGGAAAGTCACACAATAGTTCGACGAAAATCAAAGATTTCTTTGATTTGGATTTTTCAAATTCCAACTCAAACTCTTGTAAGATAACTATAAACTTGGACTATTTCCCCCCTAGCAATTGTTTAGTGAGAATGTACATCATAGGGTTGCAATCTGAAATGACAGTGGTTTTTCAGAGAAGTATATAGTGACAGAATCATTGGACAACTTGTACAACTGCCAAGGCTAGCTTCTCCACATGTGCATATTTAATCTCAGTTTTAGTGATACTTCTACTCAAATAGTAAATCATGTGTTCGCTGCTAGAATCATCCTCTTGGACTAACACCATGCCAATGTGACATCGAACGTAGCTAAGTACATAAAGTAATATCGATGATAATCTAGTAGATGCAGTAATGGCACATTGGTCAGTGCGTGTTTTAATGCGTCAAAATCTTTATCAATAAGCTCATCCCAGAAAAATGGAAGGCCCTTTTTCAACAGTCAAGTAAAACCATGGGTTAGTTCAACATAATTATGGATGAATTTGTGCAAAAAGTTTGCTTTCCCTTGCAAAATTTGGAGTTGAGTAAGGCTAGAAGGAGCAGGGAAATTCATAATTTACTCTACCTTGATGGGGTCGACACGAATGCCTTCTTTCGAAATGATGAAACCTAGAAGTCGACCTAATTGCACACAAAAAACACATTTGTGCAGATTCAAGTGAATATTTTAGTGTCCGCACCTAATGAAAATCAATTTTAAGTGCAATGGTTGATCCTGCCTTTTCATTGAATGAGCCGGTAGGTCATTTAAATAAGGCTGAACAATATGCTTGATATTGTATAAGACATTGCTCGCTGAAAATTTGCGCAACGTTTTTTAGGCCAAATGGGAGTTTGCGATAAGAAAAAGTTCCCCATGGGCATATAAATGCAATTTTATATTGATCGGTAGGGAGTATGTTTATCTGATTGTAGCCAGAAAATCCATCCATGAAGGAAAATAAATTCATTCGTGGCACAATCATTGACACTTTGGTTGATATACGAAGTTGGATAATTGTCCTCGGGACAATCTTTGTTAATATCTCGGTAATCAACACATACTTGAATAGTTCCTTATTTTTTATTAACGGGCACAATATTTGATACCCAATCAGTCAAAGGAACGGGGTAGATGAATCCTACTTTCAACAAATTTTCAACCTCAGTCTTGATAACGACAACTTTTCGTGGATGTATAGGATGTAATCATTGTCTAATGGGCTTAGCATCCATATAAGTTTTTATTTCATGTACAACTATGCTAGGGTCGATTCCTGGCATTTCTTTGTATGACCAGGCAAAGACGTCGTGAAATTCCTGAAATAGGGCTTTTTAAGTTTGAGTATCTTCTAAAGAACAAGAAGCTCCTATATGAATATTTTCAGTTATCTCAGGTTTCACTGAGATATCTATGGGTATCGTCATTGATATGTTCCTTAAATTCTGTTCAGAACTGGAAGAAAGGGTGGATTTTGGACATTGAGGATCACTAAGGGTCCGAGATGAAAAAATAGACGAGAAATTATTCTCAATTTTTTCAAAGGATGGAACGAAGGTTGAACGATGATGAGTATTATTCCATGGCATTTTGTCCAAGGTCATAATTTCCATAATCCCTTCATCAGTTAAAAAAACTGTGTTAAAAGAATCAAGCATAGAGATTGGTTCCAAGCGTGACAAATGAGAATATTCATCAATAATCATATTCATTTGATTGTCTTGAGATGTTGATGAGTTGGAAAAGGACTGAATTTCCTCATAGGCTAACTCAAAAGGGCTATGAGGCATTTCATCGCCATATAAGATCATTTCTGATTTTGAAGGTACTTTCCACGGATCCCCCAATTCGAATGTACTTGATGTAATCATGTTAATCTGGGCATCATTATGAGGGAAATTGGGTGGAGGGAACATGAAAGTTCCCATCAAAGATGAGTCTTTGAGAAGAACAACACCAACTTATTCATATGGAGTTGTTTATTTTCCAACAAATGGGATACTACCAGTGGAATTAGGGTTTGAGATATAGTAGGATAATTGGTCTACTTTCACAATTATTCCTTTGTGAAGAAACATAATCATCCTAAAATATGATGAGACTACTGCCGCCATGGCATAATTCCAACTCCGACCAAGCAAAAGGTTATAGTCGAGTTGAGAATCAACAACCTCAATGTCTATTGCAACTGTTTTTCCCTCTAATTCGATTGGAAAATCATTTAAAAGTCCATACAGACGAAAACCTATTCCATCAAAAGATTTCAAAGTCATGGGAGATTGATTGACTATTGGAGAACCCAAAGATTTCCAACAGACAATGGACATAATACATGTCGATGCTCCTTTTTCAATCACTGTTCGAAAAATTCGTCGAGTTTTGACATGAACTGGTATCTAAAAAGCCAGTTGGTGTGGGAGATGTGGGACATGATTTTCGAGATCGAAAATAATCAAATTGGAGTCATGAGGATCTACTACTCCTATGGATGATAATAATAACTTCCTTTGTGCTGGACAAGTTTACAGCACTTCAAGAGCCGACATTGCCGAAGGTGACATAGCCAAATATTCGACGATGTTATAGTTCTGAGTAGCCCTAGCATGAGGATTAAAGGTTGAATTTTGAAGCATACCCTTAGGAGGTGGATAAATTATGATATCAGGGTTTGTTTTTTCAATATACAACAGTTCAAAAGAAGGAGGAGTAGATATGGAAGTTTGACCAACTGGACTGGAGTCATCTCCATCTTCAACAAGACTCTTTAACATGTAATCTTTGGATCTCATTGCTACCATAACTTTGGAAGACATCATCATGATATCTACCGATGTAGATGAGGAGGATTGGTCATGAGAAACTATTTTATTGTCTTGGGGAGGAAAGGGATCCTTCAAAATAGCGGGAGTGGGTGTACTTTTGACGAATTTGGAAACTTCGGCATGATGTGGGCACTCCTTGGTGTAATGATATTGATCAACAATTAGGCAAGGATACATGGTTTCTTCTTTTCATCAGACGATTCATTCTTGTTTGATTTCTCCTTAGAACGAGTGTCTTGTTTAGCTTTTCCTTTTCCCTTTTTCTTATTTCTGGATTGCTTACCTTTGCCGATAGATGACTCTATGACGTTAATTTCCGAAGAAATTTCGGGAGAAGGATATTCTTTAGGTGAATAAAACAGAGCTGAAATATGAGTTTCTTAGAATTTTTATTTTTATTCTTAGATTTTTGGCTCACAAAACCAATCATGCCATCTGCGGCATGTGGTCCTATAATGGCTAGATTAGTTTGACTAGGTCGGGGTAAATCTGAGATCTTTTCATACAAAGTACCATAATGAGTATAAAAAAGATCAAGGTATTGAGCACGAGAAATTACTTGCTCTTTAGTAACAACACCCCGTTTGGCCACATCTTCAGTTATTATAGGTAAAAGAGATTTTTAAACGATTCAGCCAAAATCTGGTCTGGAATGTAAACTTTAACCAGGGGATGTCTTCGCCTCCATTCATGAATGTGATCTAAGATATGGGTTGATGTTGACTACTTCAAAGAAGTTAAAAGTTTGGTTCCATTATCATACGGGCAACTGAAAATGGGTCAAAAAAGCTGTAGCAAGGGCATTAAATGTGTCGAAGGAAGCGCACGACAATTCTACATACCATTTGGCTACTGAACCGATTAAGGTTTGTTGAAAAAGTTGTAATCTAATAGAATCTTTGATTAATGAGTTGGATGCGCACCAAAGATGATAGGTCATAACATGGTTGGATGGATCTTCGCCCAAATTACCTTCAAACTTAGGGATATCACTCGGCAACTTAGTAGGAATGGCTGGCCAAAATGGTAAATAAAAAAGTGGATCATTAGTTAATCGAGAGAGGCCAGGAAAATCCGAAGTTGCAATGTAGGGCAATTGGCGGTTAGGATCCTAATATGGATACTGATAACCTTGAGGGATGAGTCCCGTGCCGGGAGGAGGATACACAAGATATCTTGGGATAGCCTGAGAAGATGGAATCTACATACCTCCTGGATATCTAGGATAAGCCATACTGTATTTTGGTTGTATAGGTTGTTGAAACGTATGACCTGAGTATGGTTGATTCTGAAATGAAATACTCTGACCCATTTGACCTTGAACGAATTATCCTTGAAAGGGATGATTTTGCAAAGGTTAACCTTGGAGAAATTGAGTTTGAAAAGCTGGACCTTGAACAAACTAACTCTGGGGTAGACCTTAGAAAGGTGGCCCTTGAAACGGTACTTGCATATATGGGATGTTAGGCTGTACAACATGTATTTAGGGTATTGACAAAATTGTAGGAATGGATTGAACACTAGATACCTGAGGTAAAGACAGAACAAGGGGTTGCACCGTAACTTGTGATATAAGTACAACCATTACCTGTGATACTCCTGGAATGGGAGTTTGAGGCGAACCTGAACCTAGGTTTTGAACAATCGTTGGTATAACAGATTGTACCAAGGTTTGAGGAGTACTCAGGACATGATATTGAAATGGTTGTTGTGTAGGTATTGATGGATTAACTTGGACATTGGGTTGGACTTGAAAAGGCATGCCTTGAAAAGACATTTGTTGTATATGTTGTCCAATAGGTTGAATAGGTTGATACAAAGGAACTTGAGAAGCAACTGGAATTGACTGTTGATTTAATGAAGGGTTCCATATTGTATTCATTCTAGGGTAAGGCATTCCAACGACGGGTTGAGGCATAACAAGCTGACCAAAACTGGTTTGAGGCATTTGAGCATAATTAAGGTAATTCTCGGCAAGGGGTTTCCCCCTAGATGTAGGGTAAGATCCACAACAAGGTTGTCCTTCGGGTGGAGGATATGACGGTTTCCCCCCATGTGGGTAATAACCACATGTTGGGTTGGCTTGGGTATTACCAACATTACCGGAAATCATATTAACAAATTGTTCAAATGTAAAACCTTCATTGCTAGGGTTAATTACACCAGTTGACATGTTTGAAGATGAGTTCGAGGAAGAAGCTCCTGTAAGAGAGTGATATCCAGGTGGTAGAAAACCACCATACAATGTTGACTCCAGAGAAGTAGAAAACATAGATGTGTTTGATGAGGTACTTCTAGAAGCCATCATAGACCAGTCAAAACCTGGTATGGTAGAATAAGGGGCCGCATATTGTGGAATACCTTGTCCTAAAAAGTTCAAGGGTGTAAAATACCAAGGGTCAGGGTGAAGAGATCTAAACAAAAGCTCTGAGATATCTGTAGGTTCACTGGTAGAAACTATGGGTTCTTCCTCTTCGTCCGAAACAAGTTCTTCAATGGCAATGAGACTAGGAGGGAGACTATCAGTAATAATGAGTTTCACATGCGGTGAATGTGGAGTATATGGAATATGCGCTGTGGCAGATGTATAAATCTCAGGCTCGGAAATATCAGACTCAAGTTCGTCAATATCTGGTTTAGAAATGGGATTTGTATCTGAAAAGTCTCCAATATCTGATTCAGTTTGAATGAGTTCAGTAATTTGTAAATCAGTTCCTTCTGAGTGTGATGTTAATCTCTGAGTTTGATCAAATTCAGTTTCTGTTACTTCAATGCCTAAAATAGTATATGTTATCGGTTGATTAACTTCAATTCCTCTTACATCAGAGTCTACAATAGTAGAAGTTTCAGTTTCTGCTGCAGTTTTGGATCCTGATGATTTAGATTTTTTGGCTTTAATATTTTCTAACTGACTCAGTGTATAATTAGGAGGATCCCCAAGTATTATATGTGATTGTCTTGGTAATTTTTCCATAATGTTTTTTTTTTTTAATTGATCAATTACACAATATCTAAATCACACCTAAAGTATCTTAAAAAGTAAAAACAACATAGAAAGCAACACGCGCTAAAATCTAGGAGTTCAAACCATACAAACTAACTCTTCACAAAGATCAATAATTACTAGTTGGCGATGAAATCCAACATCACAGTGATCAAGGTGAAAATATTTATAGAAATGAGCGTTTGGAACTAGTTACCCTGACATCGTACTTAATGAAAAAGTCTGGTGCAAGTAACTCTGATATAAACCATCTCGAGCAAAGATTACCCTCCAAAAAGTCCAAGTGATTCTAGTCAACGTCTATTCTAGGTACAACATGACCTTCCCTCTGCCGTCACCTTAGGTAGAGCCCTAGGATTATAGTCACTAAGTTTACCAAATACAACAATTTTACCTTGGGGGGAAGTCGTAGATCGGACGTACGCAAGGGTAGAGTAACAAGCTTAATCCCCTTGAAGGCTCCTCCACATGATCTATTGGAGGTTTACTTTCAAGTTACCCAAAGCACCTTTCAGTACTGTTGTAATACGTGCACATCACTATATCTAGGCCGATGAAGTGGGTACGAACACTTCACCAGATTCGACACGATCTCATGCTTAACTCAAGTACAAGAAGAGCTTCCCAAAGCAAAAAAGAAATAATTGGATTTTCTATCCCTAACTCGATATTCTATTGTTCATTTGTAGCTTTGGAAAGTTTACTTCCTTCCCTATTCCAAATCCCTACACTTAATCTACTGTAGGTGACAAGAGCCCTAAAAAATGTAAAATTCTAAATGAATTTTAATTAAATTCGTATTATTAAGCTGCTCTTTACTTAATGGGTGATGAAGGTGAAACTTATGATGTTATGACACAACTTGAAATCTTAATGCACTCTAAAATGAAATAACAACTTTCAATTTGATGAAATCCTATTTAGAGAAAAGAAAGAGTTTCTTTGATTTTTTGAGAAATGAAATGCAAAAAACTCACAACTTTTCCAATTTTCTAAAGCAACCAATTTCACTATAATGTAATGAAAATGCAGTCAACAAACCAAATTCCAGCTTCCCTAAACATCAAATAAGCCAAAATACTCTTTATCTCTAATCACTCAAAACTTTCAAGCACACAAAAATCAATCAAGAAAGTTGGAGAAAACACATTTTCCCCTATGAATGCTTTGATTTAATGATAATAACAGTGTAATTGCGAGAAATTTCCAAGATGAAAGCAATAATTTCCTTTATTAAGAAAAGATGACTATAATTCCTTCACAAAAGCACTAGGTCTCAAGAAACCCTAATTTGCAATTCAAAATGAATTTGACTACAAATAAGCAACAACTAAGGCTTAACCGATGTATTTGACAGAACAAAATAAGAATATCATAAGCAAAAGGACAATCTATCTTGTTTTGATCAATAAGAAAATCAACCAGGAAAAACCCTAAGTAATTCCTTCAAAAAGACCTAATTCTCAAAAATCATTAACAAAGCAATCAATTGAGTTCAGAAGAGACACAACACAATCCAAACAATGATAATGACACTTCCAGAAAAACAAAATCAGGTCTGGGTTGAAGCAAAATATTTTAAAAAATTCTCAAGGATTGCATGGGTTTATAGTGGAAAATAGAGTGCATGCGCTCTGTTTCTAAGGTAAAATGGGTGCAAAACTACGCTATGTTAGAAAACATAAATGGTGCAGGGGTAAAAAACTTAAGAAAAAATAAAAATTCGAAAAATCAACCACACAGATCTAAAAGGTCATTAATTTATAAAGACTCAGGTTTGGATAAATGAGAAGAATCAAAAAGAAAAACTAAGGAAAAAGATGAGAACAAAGACGTTCCCTAGAAAAGTTGCCAATTTGTTACACCGGAAAAATCCCTCTTGTAGACAAGAGCAATGATCCAGGAGGATCTATTGATCCAATTACACAAGTGTTCGAAGTGTCGTCATCAGTATTCATGGGTGTCATTCAGTGTCGTCATCGCTTCAGTTCAGCTTCGACAGATCGATAGTGTTGGTTATGATCAGGTTGTTCAGGTAATGTTCGTAGTTATGGTTTCATGGCATTCAGTTGATGTGATGTTGTATCTGGCTGTCGACTTATGTCATCGACAGTTCCACCAGGGTTTGGTCGACAACATGTGTTTTGTCGTCCGACTTTGCAGGATTTATGATTGATATAGTTGATTGTGTAAAAGGATTCAAAGTTAAAGTACCTCGTCGACGACATAGTCTTATCGTCATCGCCACCAGTGTCAGTTACAAAGATGTGATGGTCGTCGTCGTGCAATGTTGATGAATGTCGCACAAGACCACAAGGATGTACAAGGGTCAATCGTCTGGTAAAGGCTTCAGTTTCACTGATGTCGCTTTGTAGAGCCGACATGGGTCTTGAAAAGTTAAAAGAAACTATTTACCTAAGCCTAGACCTAAACCCTAACTCCTAAGCTATCTATTCATCATTTGTTTACCCTAAGAATCCTAATGCATTCATTACCTAAGTCCTAAATCCTATGCTAAACATCAAAACCCTAGCCTAAAAGCTATGCTAATACATTAAACTATGTATTAATACCTTACAACCCTAAAACTCTAACCCTCGGCCTTTTGAAAATACACAAAAAACCATTGCAAAACATTATGACAGTCCTAACCGCCAGCATCTGACCGTGGCGGGACCGCAAGACATGTGACCAGCGGCAAGGGTAGACCGTCGGGGTTATCAAACCAACCGGCTTGGAGTTAACCGCAAGTTGAAACCGCGACGGAGGTTTGGCATGTGAACGGAAATAGGGCTAACCATAACCATAGACCTTAACTGCATCGGAACCGCCAGCTCAAAAACCGTCAGCGGAAATCCGCCATGTGAATGGGGAAGTTACCGCACCGTTAGGGGATAACCGCCAGGTGTTTGACAACGGTTAGACCCCCACTGTTCACATGCGGATAGTTAAACAAATCCCGCCCGGTTAGCAAAACCGTTTGCGGTTCTGGGCTATTCTAAAGTCCGAAAGTGGGTTTTTATTGTTAATTTGGTTTTCAATTAATTCGAGGACCTAAATAAGCCCTAAGGTGTCCCCTGAGGTGGCTAAAATCAAACCAACTCAACCATGAAGGTAGCCAATTCATACCTGAATGAAGTCAAGGAGGTTATCATGTATCCACAGGCTTATAAAAGGCAGATTTGTCCTTTGAAAGAAGGAGAGTGGTTTTCAGCTTTTGTATGCAGGTTCTGGAGGGATAGAGGCGATTTTGTTTTCAGTGTTTTGGGAGCATCGAGAGTCGGATTTTGAAACTGTAAGCGGCATTGGAAAGCTGGTTTAGAGAGATTTCTGATGACAAAGGTCAGAATTTCCTGTGTGTAAGTTCAGTATGTCCAAATCACTGTGTAATCGACTTCTTCTCATTCCTAATAAAACGGCCGCCCATCTTGAAAGCGGACCTAGAGACATAGTCCATCAGGGATGAACTCTGTAATCAATATTGTTGTCTGGTTTATCTATGTTTTTGCTGTTTATACTTATGTTTTGCATCTTAATTATGGTTTATCAGCTGTCGTAAAGTGATCAATTCAAGTAGTTTTCCTCAATTTCCGTGCTTTCAGTTAACATTCAACTACTTAATGGCTAATCAATTCTACATCAGTTTTTAGTATATGGGCATATCAGACCAAGCGATCTCCCTAGATCCTTGATGAAAACTAGAAACAAGAAAGACAATTGAACTGACTCTTTCCCGAAGTTAAACTTGTTTGAATTATAAGAATTAAAGCGAATGGATGAGCCTCTTACCTATTTCACGAAATTCTCGATGAAGATCCCTTGTTGTGATTCAAAGCGGTTCTTCAATGATTGATAATACATGCAAACATTGACCATAAAAGGATAAAAAACACATGTGATGTAATAATCCAAACAACTTAACCTAATCATCAAGGAAATTAGGAATTGAATTTGCCTTAATAAACATTATAAACAATTGTAAACCATTCAATATTCCAATAAGATAAATCAATGGGAGAAAGTGTTCATTTGTATTAATCAAAGATTAAGAGGAGCCTTACAATCGTCACCTTGATGCCGTGAGGTCCCTCCCAAATGCCTTCAATCTCCTCCTTAGATGACAAGCTTTCCAATCTCAACCCAACAACATAAGTTTGTCTTCTCTGAGTTTTCACCTCCTTAATCCCTCTACCCTCTCGTCATTTTATAGGCCAAGAGGAAAAAGTTTTAGATCCAAAATAGGAGGATGAGACTCCTTGATTAAGGGATTAGGCTAGCATGAGAAAAGGGATGAATATGTATCATCTGTGGGTTATAGTTAAAATAGTCATCACCTGGAAGCTTTCAGTTCAGAAATATTCGACCAACTATGTTTCTAGAATGTACTTTTTATTTTTACTTTCTAGAATTCACCAGTGTGGGTTTATAGTAGTAGATAGAGCGTAACTATGCACTGTTATCAAAGTCAATTCCAACAAATGTGCTGGAAAATCTAGAAAAATCAGCGCAGGTGGAACTTAATAAGGTGTGACAACTATTTTCCCTAAATTTCTCATCTACTTCAAAATATTTTGGGTTGTTTGACTTCTGAGGGAGCTGGTTCAAACATGTTCACGGATGGTAAAAAGACCCATAAACTGATCAAGTGTCATGGCGACAAATTGACATGTTACACCATGAGGCTGTCGATCTAAGCAAAAGGACAATATATCTATATATGTATGTATATAACATGGAGTATATATATGTCCAACAAGCCTCGAACTATTGTCGTGGACCCACCGGTCTACATGGCATATCCAGGTTGTCCAAATCCAAACCTGGGTCACGTGACATGTTAGAGTGACATGGCCAACATTAATAATATAGATTTTCATTTAAGCAATACTTTTAATCTAGGTCTTAGATTGATGAACTATTTACATTGTTGGAAAAGATGTCATCGAGTTGGATCTAATGGTTACCAGAAATTTTGAATGTTAAAATGTGAGTGACACCTCCCACAACTCGAAATATTACAAGGGGGTGGTTGGTAGTGTTACAACTAACTAGAAATTTTGAATGTAAAATGTGATCAAAAAATAAAATTTGGTGATGTATGAATTTTTAAATGATTTTTATTTTATCTTATTATGGTTATATAAAGTTTGTGGATTTTCTAATTTTAATTTTTTATGTTTTGAAAAAAAATATGAAATATGAGTTTATACTCTTCTTTTTGGGGGAAGGGGAAGGGGGTCTGTATAAAGTTCAAGAAAAAGTGCTCTATAAAAGATTAATTGTGCAAGTCTTGATGTAGTTGGAGGCAATGCTTTCAATGGGGCTATGGAGAGGTCTTTTGAAACTTAGAAGAATATGCTGCACCTAAATAATCTACTACTTTGTTTGCCCATGAATAACAACTATGCTCTCTTTTTTTAATATGAAAAAGAGAGAAAAATAAATATGGTTAAAAAATTTAAAATAGTAAATCTCAAAAAGTAAAACACACTGAAACAATAAACAATTTGATATAGTATATCCTCAATTACTATGATTGGTAGTGAACATTTTGCAGAATTAAGAATTCATATTTGAGTTTAATGCATCCACCTAACTTAAATCCCTACACCTATTGGGGCAGTTATTTGAAGTTTTATATGCATCTGTCCAAACAAAGAGCATGGATGAGCATAAGATGCATGTTTTGGAGAAGATTCTACAGAGCCATTTCTGCTGAAATATTTTGATGTCACAATTACGTTCCTCGAATTTTATCCATGTTTGGATAAACTTGCCTAGATTTAGATGGATTTGAATTAGTGTCTAGGCTGAAGCTAGTAACGAGTGTAGGGTTTGGTGCAACAAATAAATTCAATTGCAATGGTCAAGCTAGAACAAAAAACTTGAAAAGATTATGATTAAAGTTTAGTCCAAAAAATAAATTCAATTGCAATGGCCATGCAAGAACAAAAATTTGAAGAGTTTATGATTAAGGTTTAGTGCAACAAATAAATTCGATTGATATGGGCATACTTGGAAACAAATTCAAAATTGTGCCTCGAATCTAGAAAACCTCTTGGGTATATGATGTTTGGGTTGCAAGTTTGCACTAAGAGAGATATTTACTATTACCAAAAGCTTTAGTAAAAGGCTATACAAAGAGGCACATTTGATTTGTACAGAGATCCATATGCAAGTGAATTTGAGATGATTGAAAGCATATATTTTATTGATGGGGCTTAAGTTGTGTGGTTTATTTACAGTGCACTTTTAAACTATGTAGTAATATTAATTTATGAAATATTGTTTGTCAGAGAGTTTAGGTTTAAATGGTTAGGAATATAATGATAAGTTTTAGTTTTAAAAAGTTTTGCTATAAGTGAGTTGAGTTAGTATATAATTATTTTTGATGTAAACTTGGAAGATGGTAAAATTGTAAATATGTTTTCATTTTTATTTTCACTTAAATTGTTTTAGTATCATCTCCTAACTTTTTAAGAGAGTAAAAAATATATATATTTTATTTGGTTTAATGATTATGATTTGTTTTACATGGAAACATATGTTGAATGGTATGCAATAAATTCTAATTTCTCGCGTGCATATCTATATCTATATCTATATATATATATATATATACACGAGAAATTACATATATATAATTTCTTGTGTGTGTGTGTATATATATATATATATATATATTATTTGAGATAAACAAATTTTCAATATGTAGGTGCATTAAGCATAGTGTAAAAATGATCATTTAGAAACAAGAACATTTTAGAATCTTTCATTATATGTACATAAAGATCCACAACTTCCATAATATTACTACACTGTTTATAAAGTGATTAGAAAGAAAAAATAAAGTTTAATAGTTTCGTGTACTGACAATACAAATTCAAAAGTTCATAAATAGTTCAAAAAGAAGAGTTGTAAAATCACTATTTGGCCATCTTGTACTTCTTCCAAGGAACCATAAAGAAAGATTATATTTTCTATTAAAGTGGGGAAACCCTTGGAAAGTGTCACTTTGAGTATTCCTAGGTAGATGACATAAGCACTATCCAAGTGTCACTTTGCGGATTCCTAGGTAGATGACATAAACACCATCCACTGGGTGTCAAACTTGGGCAAGTGGGGTAAAATCCCACCAATTTATCATTGTCACAATTTGATTGACTAAATACATTAAAAAAGGAGGGTGCAATACTAAGACTTAGCAAGGGGTTAGTCACCTATCCTAGTACTACTCTAGCCTAGGTGCACTTTAGCATAAAGTTTTGATGGGATCTAGTGTATTATTGTTAGTATCATCATGCGTGTTGTGAAATTATGTTATAATCTTATGAATTTTTCTTTATCAACAATAATATGGAGTTTCTTGACATTTCTCCTTTATCCAAAAATATAATTTGTCACTTTCTAAGAAAACACAATTTACTTTTATAGAACTTAAAAAAAATGTTGTATCTCATTGCTTATTTTCAAATCCTTATAGAGAAAATGAATGCATATCATAGTAATGAGATAACGGCAAATAAAGTGGAATTGAAACATTAACAAATGCTAATCCCATTTTTTCCCCTAAGTTACATCACCCAAGAAAAACCCCAAGGTGCTTCTCCTCATTTCAAGGATGGTACCCAAGGTAAACCCCACAATCTTTAGGGCATAACACCGGTCAACAACCGAGATCGAAGCCATTACAATAATATGCCCAATGTGAGCTCAACATGTCTCTAATGGGATTTGAACTTGGTCGGGGAGGATAATACTCCATCCCATAATCACTCAGGCCAAATCCAATTGGTAGAGAGATACTAATGCCATAATTCAATTAAAGTTTGTTTTTCCAAACATAGAAGCATCAAAACCACAAAGTTTAATTATCCAAAGGTGATATATTAACATCTCCTTGAGCTCTTGTCGAGCTATTCTTCTACTATCACCAGAAAAGGTTATTTCTTTGTGAACCAATGACATGATTTTTCAATTATATTCTTTGTGAGCTTGTATATGTATCATTATTTTATAATCCATTTCTCATTTATTGGTTTGAACTATTTTGTTTCTTATTTATTCCAAAACAAAGTTGGATTGAAAGATAGGAGAAGAAATGTTGAATTGAAATACAAGAGGTTCCTTTTATGAATCTTGATTTTGATTCTTGAGATCTTGTGTCAAATAAAGATCTTCTGTAAACTATATCATCACTTTTAATAGGCATTTTGTTCACACATGCTTTTTGAGGACACATCGGTGGAGTGTGATATCCCTTGCTTAACATTTCTCATGTAAATAATCATAATTATTTTAAAAGGTTGAGAGAGGGACACATATTCCATTACTTGAGGGAATTGTTGTTTTAAATATCAATCCTGGTTGGTTAAGTGGGCTAACTGTGCCATAAATTAACTGAAAGAAAAGGGACAGGGGCAGGTGTCCTTTGACTCCCTTAATAAGTATGGACAAGACAAAACATTAAAGAAACATGAGCTGCACTGTCCATGAGAAGGGGGACTGCTACGACATCGTGGCAAAGAAGGTAGTTGGTCAAGAGAAAAAGAGGAGGATCCAAAAGTTATTCAACCCATGGATACATGCGCTCTTGGGGGGGGGGGATTGAAGAGTACACACCCACACAAAATACGTAGAGGGAGAAGAACCTCCTAGCACACAGAAGTTGTAGAAGAGGCAGATATGGTGGCATTTTGAGAATCACTGTAGAAGAGGCAGATATGGTGGCATTTTGAGAACTGCTGTAGAAGAGGTAGGAAAAGGTAGCATCTCGAGTTACATTGCTCGGTGCTTAAGAGAGCTATAAACCAGTTTAAGTGCCCTACTGAAAATTGGTGGGAATAAGCATTACATAAGAGTAGTGGCTTGCCTTGAGGATGAAGGCATGGTGGCCTGGTGGTGTTTTGATTCAACTATGCATTTGTTTAAGGCTTCCCTTTGAAATCACTCCACCTCAAGATTTGGAATTTGGCTCAGGGGTGACAACTACAAGTAATAGTGGCTATGACAACTACAAGTAATAGTGGCTATAGCTTGTCTACAGTTGGGTGGAGAGTTGAAGTCCCACTCTCAGTTGTTACACTTCTGCACTATTAAGATAAGTGCTTCTTATGTTCTTTATTCACAATTAAATATGCTTACATTTTTGGTTGAGATGGTGTTAAAATTGCATGAGGTATGTATGCGTTATGATTAATTAAAGGAGCGACTAATGTGCTATGTTAATGTTTAATGGCGTTGGGATGACACGCAAGAATATTGGTTATGTCATAACAATATTTAGTATGGGAGCTCTTTCTTATTGCATCATGTTGTTTACGTTGATTACAAGATAGCGTTGCCTATGTTGCAAAGTGGTGATATTGGGGATTTCCTCCTATTTTATCCTTATTGACTTGTAACTTTGTATGGTGATTTCCTCCATGTATTCAGTAAGGTATACCCTAGTTCTGGGTTTATATTTCCATGCTAACAAGAGCTCAATCTAGAGTGATCCTTGCATTTGTTCCTTTGGATGGCACTACTTCACGAGCTTGAATGATTTGAGTTACATTCTTGAACTTCACGCAATGTTGCATTTTTGCTATGCACATGACGATGTTGAATTCCTCAATGTTGGGTGTTATATTCTATATGATGTCTTGGTGCCGAAGCAATGTGACAAATCCCTATTTCAATGGCAAGTATAGTCATGGTGTTCAAATAGGCTTGTACTCTATTAGTGTGAATATATATATATATATATATATATATATATATATATATATATATGGATTTTAAATTGGAAACAATGAGGTTGGGTGACGAGCAAACAAGTGACTGGGGTTAGGGCATCGAGCCCGGTGAGTGACCCTGTTTCAAGGAACTGGAAGCGACCTGGAAGGTGACCCTGTTACAGTTTTTTTTGCGGCATCCTCATAGTATTCAATAGCTGTTTGCGGTTTTATGCCGGTTAGTTTTTGGTCTCCCCTAGATGGTTTCGGTCCCCCACCGACATACCTGCAGGCAGCTGTCAGCTCGGGTTTTTGACAGTTATGGAGGACAAAGATGTTTTTTCCGCGGTTCCTACAGAAAATCTGCCGATATGGTCTCAGCCTGGGACCACTGTGGATGATTATTTAGCATTTGACCATGAACTATCTGCAGAGGTTGAAGCCCTTCATACTCTCACTCGGCAGCACATACCCACCATCTCGATTCCTTTAGAAGCTTCGGCCATTCGGGAATATACAGGCCCTCCGCTCCTCACAGGTTCCTTATCAGAGGTTGAACGCTAGCGAGATCCGAATGTTCAAACCCTAGGGCCAGATTTGGGTTCGAATCTTGCAGGGGAAGGGACGGATAAACCCTTGGAGGGGTATCCTTCAGTACAAGACAGCCGGGCGCTGGTTCATTCTGCTCCCCTAGTCTCGGGGAACCCTCCCCCGGGCAACTTCACGGGCATAGGTATTATATCAGGGCATTTCGATAATCTAAGGGCAAAAGGACCTTTGGCAGAGAAGGACTCAGCCACACTTGCGGCAGTACAGGCGGATAGGTTGATGGTAGGCACGAGCAACAAACAAAAAGGGACTTCCAAAAGGAAAAAACGCCTCCCACAGTGTAGCAACGAAATCTTCCTCAAGCTATCCGAGGACACACCTTTCTGTGAAGCTATGGATTCGGCAGAAAAGGTTCTAGTGGGTCGTGTCAGGGGCAGACATTACAGCGTGGAGAGGCTCCAAAAATGGACAATGGAAGTCTGGGGACATCATTTGTCGGAACCTCCTCGGGTTCAAACCTTTGTTAGGGGATGGTTTTCCCTGCGATTCAAATGCCTCGCTCACACTAATTGGGTCCTCTCCACCATATGGCACATTGATCAAGCACCAGTCCTCCTCCGAAGGTGGATGCCGATGTTCGATCCAGAACTAGAGAGGGTGGAGGCTGGACCGATTTGGGTACGACTTCTGGGCCTTCCCTGTCACTTCTGGATAGAGCAGATCTTCAGACAGATTGGGGATGCCATGGGCTCGTACCTTACCTATGATGACTCTTTTATCTCGACAGGAAGAATGGCTTATGCGAGGATATTAGTGCACATGGACCTCTCGGATGGGCTTCCGGAGTATATTAACATACAGTGGAGGAATGCTGCGAGGAGGCAGATGCTGGACTATGAGGGGGTACCTTTCAGATGTAGGTGCTGCCACAAGGTGGGGCACCTATTCAAAGATTTCCCTCTGAACAAGTGGAATAGCAGGAAGTTAGCGAGACATTCTACTCAGGATTCTCAGGAATAGGAGGCTCAGTCACATGAAGACCCTGCAAGAGAGGAACAACCTCGTGCCTCTGATGATTTTCATAGGATTGCTACTCCTCGCTCTGGAGGAACAACCACATTTTTGGGCCCTGGTTTGCGGTCTTCGGAACTAGCTCAGAGCACTCCGAGGAAGCGTGGTAGGCCGCCCCATCGCCCCCCACCTCCAGTTCCTGGTTCAGCTGCGGCAGCCTCGGGTGACTCCAATACATCAGGTATGAATTCCATACACTTGCCCCCCACTCAATGCTTTTCTGATATTCATAATTCAATATCTGAGCAGTTATTGGGACTGGGAACTGTTTTCTCATTTGAGACCCTTGTACAGAGTGTATGTGACATTGCTCCCCCCCTCACCTCCTTCCCCCCCACTCCCCTCGCTCTTTTATTCACCTCTCCTCCACAGCCCTCAGCCTCCTTGATAGCAGCCTTGGAACCAAGATATAATACACGGTCTTGATCGAGGAATTTAGTCCAAGACCATGTTGGATTTGATATCCTCCATGCCCCCCCCACTTCCCCCCCCGTTCTAAGGCTTCTCGAGGCCGTCCCTTTGAAATTAAAAATTCCCAAGCACAAGCTGATGTTGACATTGCTTTGGGAAAGCAATCTACCATCCCTGGGGTTCTTAGAGCTAGAACAACCCCATCTGAACCCCCTCCATGAAGATTCTATCCTACAATTGCAGAGGGCTAGCTAGGCCCGACAAAAAACTAGCTCTTCATCGGTTACTCTCTGCCGACTCACTGGATATTATATTCCTCCAGGAAACCTTAGGTCCTGCTAATGATATTGCTCGCACTCTTGAGCACTCTCTACCGGGTTGGAGATTTTCGGGATTGGATGCCCATGGCCGTTCTGGAGGACTTGCATTGGGCATAAACACTCGATCTATCAAGGAAATTAATTGTTGGGGCAGACAGGGTTACTTAGGGGCCGATGTTCACTCAGCTGAGCTGGGGATGCCCTTCAGGATTATCAATATATATGGGCCTTGCCAGAACCGCCCTGATTTCTGGGACCACCTTCTGGGTCTGGAACTATTTTCGGTTGATAATCTGATAGTCGGAGGGGACCTCAATTTTTCCTTAGGACATGCTGAATCTTGGGGACATCGTGCACAAAGGGATTCCCTCTCAGACTACTTCTCGTCCATGTTGGAACAACACCATCTGATCGACATTCCTACTGCAAAAATTCAAGCCACTTGGAGGAACAATAGGGTTGGAGATAATGGACTTGCAAGGAGACTGGACAGATTTCTTGTCAAGGAACAGGTCATGGATTTGGGACTCAATATAAGGCAATGGGTTGGCACGGGTGGGCTCTCAAACCATCTACCTATTTATATGGAAATGGAAAGTGGAAGAGACAGGCCGAAGGGACCATTTAAATTCAGTTCAACCTGGCTTAAGGATGCATCATACATCAGCATGGTTACTGACTTCTGGAAAACAAACCCACCAGGGGTTAGAGGTGTAGCAACAACTGGGTTTATCCGCAACCTAGCAGAGCTGAAAAATATGTCCAAAATCTGGGCCCATCAAAAAAGAATTCAGGATGATCAAGCGCTGAGACAGATTGAGATTGAACTGGAGGTTTTTGAAAATGAGCTGGGAGGTCTATATAGATCAGAGGAGCACAAGAATAACATCACATCCCTCTACTCAGCCCGTGGTAATATCCTCAAAGAAAGGGAAGACAAATGGAGATTGAGGAGCAGGGCCATCTGGATACAGGAGGGGGATGCTAATACAAAATTTTATCAAAAGTTTGCTAATGGGAGGAAAGCTATAAACACCATTTGGAAAATGCAGGATGAACAGGGAAGGACAACAAACACTTTCCCTCAGCTCGCCTCACTTGCAAACTCACACTTTAAAAATGCCTACAGTGACCCCAGGGAGACTAATTTAGCAAAAATTATTAGAGTTGCTCAGCTTTTCCCTAGATATGTGGAGCAAGAGGATGAGGAGGATTTGGTGCAAGAGGTCACTTTGGGGGAGCTGGAGGCCACTTTAAAATGGTTCAGCAAGGACAAAAGCCCAGGACCTGATGGTTGGTCCATCGAATTTTATTTGGATTTTTTTGAGTTGATTGGTCCGGATCTTCTTAGTGTTGTGGAGGAGTCAAGGGCTTCGGGACGCTTGGAAGCGGCCATTACCTCCACTTTCATTGCCCTAATTCTGAAGATAGATAATCCGTCCACTTTTGATGAATTCCATCCCATTTCGCTTTGTAACTATTTGTACAAGATAATAGCCAAAATTATAGCAAACATATTGAAGCCAATCTTATCAACCTGAAGGACAGGAAAATACATGAGGTGATTGGGACAACACAGGAAGTATTAGACTCTCTCCATAACAAAAAGGGCAAAGTGTCCTAGTCAATGGGAGTGCATCCCCATTCTTCACCTTGGCTAGAGGATTGCGTCAGGGGTGTCCTCTCTTGCCACTACTTTTTCTCCTAATCATGGAAGGGCTTATTCGGATAATAACGAAAGATCATAGGAGAGGAAGACTCAATGGTATAAAGATAACAGATGATTGCACGCTTACACACCTACTGTTTGTGGATGACGTGCTGGTTTTTCTCAATGGAAGCGTTGGGGATTTGACATCGATTAGAGATATTTTTTCCTTATTTCAGAAGGCCACGGGGATGATCATTAATGATGGAAAATCTACTTTGATGGTCACAGCCTGCTCACAGCATGAAATTCATTATGCTCTCCATAGATTCCACTTTACATAGATCGAACTGGAAGAGGGGCTGAAATATTTGGGATACAAGTTAAAGCCAATAGGATACAAGATAGCGGATTGGACTTGGCTCATTGCAAAGCTGGAAAAGAGGCTCAGCATATGGTACTTAAGATTCTTATCTCATGCAGGCCGATTAACACTCATCAAGAGTGTCCTGGAAGCGACCCCGGTGTATTGGATGTCTCTGGCCTGGATTCCTCGAGGCATTTTGTCGAGGATACAAAATCTCTGCTGCAGATTCTTATGGAGGGGTAATCAACTTGGAAGAATATATGCATGGGCAAAGTGGGATGCACTCACACTTCCAAAAAAATGGGGAGGCTGGGGACTCAAAAAGCTTGATGATTTTTCCTTAGCACTGGCAGCGAAGCTAGGATGGCAATTGGTAGCTTCAGATAGTTTGTGGACAAGGGTGGCCTACTCGAAATATATTGCCCCTGCTCAAGTACTGGATTGGATCCGAAGACCAGTTAGACTCTATACCGGTATTTCGATCATATGGAAGGTTGTCCTGAAAGCTTTGGATCCCATCCGCTCTGGCATTACTTGGCGAATCCATTTGGGGAACAGAGTGCGCATTGGGATAGACCCATGGATTGGATGTGGGAACATGCACAGATTACCTCCGGATCTTTTAGCGCATCTAAGGGAGCAAAATGTTACACACCTTGCTCATATTGCTGATGAGCTCAACTCCTCTTTCCTTCAACAGGCTTGGAAAACAGATCTTCATCTCAACATTCCTCCTCTATGGCAGCAGATCTAGAGGGACTATACACAGGCCCTCCTGGAGGCTCATATCCGAATTACAGATGGTGATGACGAGATAATCTGGGCTCTGGAGAAATCAGGGAGATATACACCAAAGGAGGGTTACATTGTTCTGGCGGATTCGCGGAAGCCCCAGATCCTTCATCAGTGGTGGAAACACCTTTGGAAGCTAAAGGCGCCTCCTAGATCCAGATTATTAATGTGGTGCATCCTGAGAAATAAAATCCCCACAGGGGATAACCTGATGAAGTGATCTTTCTATGGCCCTCACTGGTGTCATTTTTGCAACAAGGATGGTGAATCTGCTTCCCACATATTCTTGAACTGCCATGTTATTCGCAATTTATGGAATCTTGTGACAACAGTTGTACCCACAAATTGTAACTGGAAACCGGGCTCTCTGGTTGATGCCTGGAACCTTTGGTTTTCCTCTGTCATGCCCCACAAATTGAGAAACCTCCCCTTGTTGTTTTTTTGGGCTGTCTGGATAGCTCGCAATCTTTTAATATTCCAAAATCCCCCCCTAGGTGGACTATCATTTGATTATGACCTTATCCCTGATGACCCGCTCCCCCCCCCATCACACGGAACATCTCTCAGGAACAGATTGACCCCAACAGGCCCTGGGCATATTTTGATGGGGTTGCATAAGAAGAGGGTTGTGGTGGGGGAGCTATCTTGCACATTTCTGAGAGGCACTCTTACAGCCTGATTATGGGTTTAAGAAGGGGAACAAATAACTTTGCAGAACTTTCAGCAGCTTTTTATATCATTCGCTTTGCTTTGGAGAAGAACTACCATGCATTACAACTGTTTGGTGACTCTAAAATAGTCTGCGACTGGTTGAATAAAAGTTCTTATTGCTGGTCTTTCTCATTGAGGCACATACTTGATGAAGCATTAAGATTGATATCCAATTTTGACTATTTTTCATGTAATCATATCTACAGGGAGCAGAACTCAGAGGCTGACCGTCTTTCCAAAGAAGGCGTGATCCGGGAGCAGGGCATCTGGTTGATCAGTGAACAGATTGATGGAGAACTCTACCAGTACTATCACAGGCCTTTTATGGACATTTTGGACTAATCATTGGACACTGATTTCATATTATTGTACATATTTCTTTTGCTGTTTATGAACTGATATACGGCCATTTATATGATTGGCACAGTACATGTTTTTGGTATTATCTCCCTGCGTGGATTATGATAATATTTACAATGTTGTTCCTTTGTTTTATTTTGGACTCTTCTCTTAGACTCTGATTGGGCTACTACCTCCCTACGTGGATACAGGTAGTGGGATTTGATGCTTCTTCGGAAGCATTTATCTATCGATAGAAATATCAAAATGTGCATATGCATCTACAAAATGTAATTTCTTTTTTATTAATGAAATTAAATTTTTTCGATAGGAATATATATATAGATATATATATATATATATATATTCTCGAATAGTAACTTGTATGGAAGCTCCATCATGGATGGTAGGACACAAATTGATTTGATAATAAGCTCTCTTCATAACTGCATACAATCTAGGGTAGCATATTGGAGATCCTTGTCTCCTCATTGGCCTGTTAACTTGTTTATTTTATATATGTTTCTCTAGATCTTCCCATAGTGTAGACCCTCAATTTTGGGTTGATGCATTCATTGTTTCCAAGCATATGGTCGGGAGAGCCTTGTTCTCCTTGTTGAAGACAAGTTTGCCTCAATATTTGGAGGATTCAATTTAATACTTCTTGGATGGGCATGAAATTGCATGATTGTGATCACGCGTAAAGGGGTTGATATGTTTATTTGATCATTAGGGATACCTTAGACCTCTACAAGTATGGATGGACAAGTCCATGGCATAGATGGACAAATCCCTGTTCTATTTCTTGTGTTTCATCCATCGAGAACCCAAGATGGTAATCTAATTGTAAGTTTTGGAGGGATAACACTTGTGCGTGCTCCATAAAAGCCCAATGGTAGGAGTTAGACTCTATTCTAGGCCCAAGTTCCCATAGAAACATTGTGACCAAGCCATGTTCAAACCCTTCACAAATGGCTTTAAGAGGTTTGTATGGCCCAAGCTTTGGGAAAAACCATCACCACTTTGATTAAGCATACTCATCTGCACACAAGAGAGGGTTTCCCTTATCCTACTCGTAGTTAAACTCATCACATTACCACGAAGATCTATAGGTGGGAGTAGCCTATAAATAACTCCTCATTGTTAATGATACCTCACTCTAGTCATCATGACCAAGTGCATAAATGTGGTTTATTCCCAAGATTGAGTGGGGAAATTGAAAACTCACAAGGGATCTAGAATGACGTAAGATTGAAAGCCATTGAAGGTTGCATGAGAGGAACACCTGGGATGATGAGGACAGGGCTAGCATGGCAAGGTCAGTAACAGGGAATAGGCTGGGATGATTTGGAGGTCATGTGTTGGTTGACATCAGGGCCAAATCCCATGTAGGAAAATCTTAAGGAGATTTAAGGTGGGGAAGACGAGATGATTCCATGCGGGGTGTCGCGACATGAATCGATGGTGGACCAATAGTGCGAAAGGGTGTGTAGAGAGGTGAGGACCCACAAACGGGTTAGCCCAAAGGTTTAAACCTGGAATAAACTTAGAATGCACAATGGTGAAGGGCCAGGAAATAGAGCCTGGGAGACAGGAATTTTTATGATAGATAATGACCCATCGAGTGGTCGATAACATATATATATATAGATATATTTATATTGTGGCGCTGAGATGATAGCAAGGGGGTATAGCCACATGGCTGCCATGTGGCTAAGCTAATGAGGTGGCTCTCTCTGAACCACCAAGATTGTCCTTTTGTCTTATGAGGCCGAGGTGTTATGTGACATGAACAAATTTAATAATATATATTTTCTTTTTAAGTAATACTTTTTAATTTAGGTCTCATATCAACGAATTATTTACATTGTCAAAAAATCTCTCACTGAGCTGGATTTGATGGTTACATTAACATCTATTTCACAAGTTTTATAAATATGGAATTTTTGTAACCCAACATATTGTTGATCATCGAGAGAAAAAATTTAAAACGTACGTAACACCTCCCACACACTCATAATATTAGAAGGGGGTGGTTGGTAGTGTTACAAATTTGTATGAGAGCCCATGTTCAACACATGCACTGAATGGGCCTTGAAAAATGAAGATTCTCGCATAAAATTTAAATATATCTTAGGAATTGAAATTGTGAATAATATGAATGGATACTTTGTTAGCATGTTGACATGTTACGTCAGATTTGAATGATGGTTATGTGTGTGTAATGACACAAATAAGGAAGCACACATTCCATCGAAAATGTAAAAGATGAATAACAAGATGGTGTAATATAGAAAAAAATAGAGCCCAGTATGATCAAGAGGAGGAATCCAATGGGAATAGGGTGGAGGAAGTTTCTCTTGATTGGATGGACACCCTCAGAAGTTTGAAGGCTGAGTTGAGAAGTTACAAGGAAAATAACGAAAGAATTGTCAAGGTTTAAGAGAAGCAAGCAAAAGTGAATGCAATGATCTTGCATAGCCTATCAAACTTACAAAGGAAAAAACAATACTTGCTTGCTGCCAACTACATGGAAAAACGTAAATCCAGGAAAATCCCTACTGAAATAGAGAGGCATGGATTTGGAGTCGATAGAGAAAAAGACAATAAATTAAAAATTCACAGGAAAGCTTGTGAGGATATTGTGAGAAGAGAAAATCCACAAATCACCCCACGGAGGAGGGCATATAGCCCTGATTAACTGTCAAAGATGATAGATCGAAGGAATTATCGACAAGGAATGCGTGATAAAAGACGAATACCAGAGGGATTTAAGAAATAAACCCCCCCATACTCGATGGAGAGAATAAGAAAACTAAAGAGGTGGAGGCCTGGTTACTGGGGATGAAGAAATATTTTAGATTACACAAATACTATGAAAACATGAAGGCCATGGTAGCAATTTTCAACTTAAAAGGTAAGGCTGACATATGGTGGGAGGGCTTGAGAAATGTTAAGGACATCAGAGAAAATGAGTTGTCGTGGAATGATTTTGAAAAATATTTTCAGGAGAAGTATATGTCAAACATGTATTATGACGGTAAAATCAAGTAATTTCACGAGCTCAAATTGGGACAACTTATTGCAGATGACTACATGAATAATTTTTTAGAACTACTGAGGTATGTACCCTATATCAAGCATGAAAAAGTGAAAATCCAAAAGTACCTCAGTGGGTTTCCTCAATCATTCAGAGATAGGATCGAGTTCGATGAACATAAAACATTGGAAGATACTATCCTAAAAACTAGCTACTATTCCAAACAATTCAAACATAAGATTGAGAACCTAATTGATTGGATGAAGAAAGATCAGCGAAATTTCGAGGGGAAAGGATCAAAACCCTTCAGGCATAAGTAGACGGTGAAGGGGAAAAATTCACCAGACACATCTTACTAACAGAGAGCAACCCTCCAAACCAGTAAGAGAAGAAGTTGAGGGGTACAATAAACTTCAATGTTGGAATTGTTGTGGAAACCACTTGAGAAGGAATTTCCCTCAACCACAAAAGCATAATAACAAAATACTATACAACATAGAAGAGGCGACGATATTGAATGATGTGGCTCATAGTATGCCTTAGATTTATGTTGCATTAGATAATCAACAAGCTAATCATCAAGCCTAAGTCATCAATATGGAAGGTAAGGTCATTAACAATTTAGTTTCAATTTTAATTGATACAAGAGCTAAACTTAGTTATATTATCCCTAAAGCTGTAAAATATTGCACCATGTAAAAGAAAGAACATACCAAGCCATGGATGGTCCAGTTGGCCACCAGGGCTAGGGAGAAAGTAATAAAATTAGTGGAGTCATGTTGCTTATAACTAGATGGCATGGCTACAACAACAAACCTCAACATATTTTCATTGGGTTCGTATGATATATTAGTTGGTATGGACTAGATGGTATCCCACAAGACCAAGGTGGTTTGTTACAATAAATCATTGGAATGCCTTGATAATGAAAGCGAGGGAAGAACATTGCAAGGAAAGAAAAAGCCCATTTCTGTCAGATAGATTTCAACATTGTAGGCAAAGAAGTACAATTGGAAAGGGTGTGTTTAAAATAGCAACAAGAAATGCTAAAAACAACATTGCTATAAATAGTATTTCAGGATATACTCCAACTCTGTTGGAAATAACAAAAAATAGAAATGCTAAAAATAGCATTGTTATAAATAGCATTTCGTGATATATTCCAATTTTGATTTGTCCTTGAATCAAAATTGAGAATTAAAATTCGAATTTAGTCTCACTAGCTGTTTGAAAAATAATTAATTAATTCATCTTGAGTTAATTAGTTGGAAAAATTCAAACATGAAGTCTTTGTGAAGACATGCAACAGTTATCCCTTGGATTGAGGAAGTTATCCCTTAATTAAGGAGATAAGGATGAGTTGTAATTAGTTAGCTCAATTAACTGAGTTAAGTCTAGTTAAATTAGTTCCAAACAGTTGGAGGAGCTAATTGTGAGTTCAGTTAGTTAATGCATGCATGCATGCAACTAGTGTTCTCTAGATAACTGAATATTCTCTCATAAATAACCAATGCATGTCAATTCAGAGAAAGACCCAGTTGAGATTAAAGATAGGGACATTGTACTATCAGTTGGAGGAATTTTCATATAAAGGAAACTCATCCATGCAGAAGGAATCAACTCCTTCAAGATTGCGCAATTATTTTAGAGGTCAGTGTTGTGTGTGAAGTGAGAATCACACAGGTTGCAGTTGGAGGACCCAGGAGAAACTGCACAAGGAAATAGGAGGCTTGGAGGACAAAGGAGCAGGCATATGTGTTGTCTATTCTATCTATGAGCAACAGTGAGGGATTGTACTGAGAGTTGGATAGCTTGATAGCTAAAGCTTTGTGTAATCCTAAGATATTTCCACTTGTATGATAATACAAATAGTGGGGTTTTTAGCTGAGGCTTTCCCGAAAGTATTCTTCTATGTTTCATGTGTGATTGAATCTTCTTCTCTATTATATGTGTTTTGTTTGATCTTGCTCAAAATCGATTAAGCTTCCACAAGTTTGATTGTAGAAGTAGATTAAGTATTTTGCTTTAGTACATTGCATAATCAGTTTAATCTACAGTCAGATTTTCTACATAGATCTCAGAGGTAGATTTGTAGTGAATATGCAGAATTTCTACATGGTATCAGAGGTAGCTGATCTATAGAGAAATTTCTACATGGTATCAGAGCTAGTTGATCTATAGAGAAATTTCTACATGGTATTAGAGCAAAGGTGATCAAAGCAGAGAATAGTATACAAAGAAGGGAGAAGTTCGAAGTTTGAAGTTCTTGATTGTAGGTACATAATCGATTTATTATCACATCTCAAAGTTCACCAATGGCATTCAATGGCTTGAGACTTGAGTATGCCCTGGATGGCAACTCGAATTACATATCCTGGAAGGATCGCATGGAAGCAGTATTAGAGGACAACGGTTTGAAGGACTTCATTGATCAAGAAGTCCCCAAGCCAGCAACAGCTAATGCCCAAGAATTGGCGGAATGGAAGAAATGTGTGGCAAGAGCAAGGAGGATTCTTCTGGAGGGAGTTTGAGACTATATTGTCTCGAGTCTCCATGGGAAGGGGACTCTGTTTTCAATGTGGAAGACATTGAAGGATCTATATTAGAACAACAATGACCAGACGAAGATAGCGCTGAAGGACAAGCTTCGGAAAATCAAGTGTGAAAAGGGCGACATAATCTCTACACATTTGAACAAGCTCACCACCTACAGAGATGAGCTTAGAAGTGTAGGAATCACAACAACTGATGATGACATGGTGAGTCTTTCTCTCCTCGGTCTTCCTAAGAGCTAGCATAGCTACCAGGACTCAGTGAATGGAAGAGATAAACTGCAAGATTGGGAACGACTATGGTTAGATCTGATGCAAGAGGAGATCAGGAGGAGCACTAGAGATGGTTCTTCATCCAAGGAGGATGAAGAAAATATGGCCTCAGCAAGTAAGGCAAGGAAAGGGAAGGAGAAGGATTCTCATCCTAAATCGAGTTCTTCTCATGGAGGGAAGAAGATTGACAAATCTAAAGTGCGATGCTTTAATTGTCATGAGGTGGGCCTTTATGCAACAAATTGTATATTAAAGAAATCCAAGAAGGGATCCTCGGAAGGATATGAAGGTGAGGCCCTAGCCTCTCAATTCGAACTGGATTTCACCCTCAATGCATGCTTGGTTTCATCGATGATGGGTTGTGGTTGGTTTCTTGACAGTGGAGCCTCATTCCACATGACCGATGATAAGAGTTTGTTCAGTACCTTGGAGGAGAAATACCTCCAGATGCGCATAGAGATGGGTAATGATGAAAAGTATAATGTTTCAGGAGTGGGCACAGTTGCTTTTTAGAGGGAGCATGGAGCTCTCATTACCTTGACAGATGTGAAGTATGTGCCTGGACTGAAGAAGAACTTGGTATCGATCGCGATGTTGGAGGAAAAAGGCTACAATGTTGTCTTCAGTAAGGGAAAGGTTTTCCTTAGACACATCACCACAGGTCAGGTGAAACAGATCAGTTCACGGGTACAGAACCTGTATGCTCTTAAGGTTCAAGATGCATGCAAAGCCTTGAGGAGCAAGGAAAATGTTGGAGACTTGGTGGTTGAGAGGGAGAGTACATTACCTCTCAACATGCAGCGCCAGAAGAAGTCTCAGACAATTGTGGAGGAGCCACAATTGGTGAAGAAACTTCAGGAGGTTGTGGAGCAGCCACAACTAGAGAAGCCAAGAGGAGATCGAATGGAGGCATCCACTAATGCAGAGACCTCCAGTAGGGGAAATTTCGAGCCAAGTGGGCAGAAGGATCACATGCAGCCATAACTCCAGGTGTGAGGTGGTGTGATGTGAAGTGATAGTCCCAAGAAGGCTAAAATAGGGGCAGGATCCTTGAGGTACCCAACCTTTTTGATTAGACCTTGCTACGGGAGCCTCGACGAGGAGTAGTAGGACTAGCTGAGTGGGTAGAGATGGATGCTGATAGAGCGGCAGAGGGTGCTTCAACATTAGAGGGTGTTCTAGTCCAACCAGGAGGTCAGTTGGGAGATCAATTACTTACTTCTCAATAACTGAGTTGCAGTGCAACATTGGGCAGCGCGATGCAACATGATGAGAGGAGGTGCAGTGTGGATGTAGTGCTGAGAGACATGACCAGCAACAACACGGATGTAGTAGGAGGAATCAATGTGATTGATGAAGTCAGATATCAAAGTGACAGAGGCTAGAGTAGTCAGATACTGAAGAGCACAGAGGTGCAGAGTTTTCAGTCGACAGAGGCAATAACAGTTAGAGATTTTAATGACAAAGGCATCATTCTGATTTAGGTTGGATATTTTTTTGTTTCTGGAGTTGCTAGAGCAACAACGCTTGAGGGAAGTGTTGCATGCAGAACATTCCAAAGGTTCAGGATCGGGTTCGAGTTGAATGCCTTTCTTGTTGAGAGGGAGTGTTGAAAATAGCAACAAGAAATGCTAAAAATAACATTGCTATAAATAGCATTTCAGGATATACTCCAACTCTATTGGAAATAACAGAAAATAGAAATGATAAAAATAGCATTTCGAGATATATTCCAATTTTGATTTGTCCTTGAATCAAAATTGAGAATCAAAATTCGAATTTAGTCTCACTAACTGTTTGAAATAATTAATTAATTCATCTTGATTTAATTAGTTGGAAAAATTCAAACATGAAGTCTTTGTGAAGACATGCAACAACTATCCCTTGGATTGAGGAAGTTATCCCTTAATTAAGGAGATAAGGATGAGTTGTATTTGAGTTGTAATTAGTTAGCTCAGTTAACTGAGTTAAGTCTAGTTAAATTAGTTCCAAACAGTTTGAGAAACTAATTGTGAGTTCAGTCAGTTAATGCATGCATGCGTGCAACTAGTGTTCTCTAGATAACTGAATATTCTCTCATAAATAACCAATGCATGTTAGTTAAGAGAAAGACCCAGTTGAGATTAAAGATAGGGACATTGTACTATCAGTTGGAGGAATTTTCCTATAAAGGAAACTCATCCATGCAGAAGGAATAAACTCCTTTAGGATTGCGCAATTATTTCAGAGGTTAGTGTTGTGTGTGAGGTGAGAATCACATAGGTTGCAGCTGGAGGACCCAAGAGAAACTATGCAAGGAAATAGGAGGTTTGGAGGACAAAGGAGTAGGCATATGTGTTGTCTATTCTATCTATGAGTAGAAATGAGGGATTGTACTGAGAGTTGGATAGCTTGAGAGCTAAAGCTTTGTGTAATCCTAAGATATTTCCACTTGTATGATAATACAGATAGTGGGGTTTTTAGCTGAGGCTTTCCCCAGAGTATTCTTCTGTGTTTCATGTGTGATTGAATCTTCTTCTCTATTATATGTGTTTTGTTTGATCTTGCTCAAAAATCGATTAAGCTTCCGCAAGTTTGATTATAGAAGTAGATTAAATATTTTGCTTTAGTACATTACATAATCAATTTAATCTACAGTTAGATTTTCTACATAGATCTCACAGGTAGATTTGTAGAGAATTTATAGAATTTCTACAGGGTGTACTATATTCATGGTTTAGGTAAATAATGTGGTAGGGGATACAAAATCAAACTTGAGAATCACCCCATTTTACAATATTCCAATGATGTATTCCTAGATAAAATACCAGGGTTACCACCTATGAGAGACATCAAATTTTCTATCGAGTTAATCCCTGGTTCGGTGCCAGTCTCTAAGACACCATATCGCATGATCACCCTCAAATTGATGGAAGTGAAAAGGAAACTAAAGGATTTGTTGGATAAGGAGTATACTAGACCTAGTGTGTTACCTTGGGAAGCATCAGTTCTATTTGTGAAGAGGAAGGATGGCATGTTACAACTATGCATTGAATACTTACAGTTGAACAAAGAAACAATAAAGAATAAATATCCACTACCAAGAATCAATGCCTTATTTGATTAGCTAAGAGGAACTATTATGTTTTCAAAAATTGATTTAAAATCCGACTATCACCAATTCAAGATTAAATATGAAGACATTCACAAGACAACATTCAAAATGAGGTATGGGCACTACGAGTTCGCAGTGGTGTTGTTCGAGCTTACAAATACACCAACCATGTTTATGTGCTTAATGAAAAATGTGCTCAACCAATAACTAGACAAGTTTGATTTAGTATTTGTGGATGATATTCTGTTCTACTCAAAACCAAAGAGGAGCACAAGGAGAACTTGAAGGAAGTCATGACAATACTAAGGGAACACAAGTTATATGCTAAGCTTAGTAAGTGTGATTTATTTAAGACTCATGTTCAATATTTAGGGTACATGATCTCAAAAGAATCTGTGGCTGTGGACCTTGAGAAGATCAAGGCCATCATTGAATGGACCACTCCCAAAAATGTCATAGAAGTCATACTTTTTATGGGTTTGGCAATATAATATCAGAGATTCATCCGAGAATTTTCAAAAATTAGGCATCCAATCACATCTGTGCAGAGGGAAGGGGTAAGGTTTTAGTGGACATTTGAGTATGCAACCAACTTTGAGAAACTCAAGTATTTGATCATGCATGCACCCATCTTAAGGATTGGTTATCCATAGAAATACTTCTTAGTTTGCACGAATGCTTGTAAATAAGGATTGGGCGAAGTACTAATGTAGGAGGGACGTGCAATTTTCTATGAGTTAAGGAAGTTAAATGTGCATGAAAGAAATTATGTCACCCATGACTTAGAACTCACAACAATCATTCATGCATTAAAAATGTGGAGACATTACTTGATCATGCGAAAGTTTGTGTTGATGTCAGACCATGTAGGGCTGAAATATTTGTTTGACCAACCTAAATTGAATGAAATACAAGATGGATGGTTAGATCTCATCAGTGAATTTGACTTCGAAATCAAGTACATAAAGGGTAAGGAGATCAGGGTGGCTAATGCACTTAGTAGAAGTCTGAAAGTAAATCACTTGGAAACCATAAATTCTTGCAATTCTAGCATTAGGGAAAAGATGAAGGAAGCATTGGTACAGGATGAACACTTCCAACATGCGCATGATTTTTTGCAGAAAGAGCCAAAAGGGCCTTTGAGTAAGAATTACACACTCATAGGTGAGGGGATTCTAAAGTTCAAAGACCGATGGTATATACCCTATGTGGACAACTTGAAGAAGCTCATTCTAGGCGTGTTTCATAAAAGACCTTATTCAGGTCATCTTGGATATCATAAAATGATTACTGCTACCATGAAGAACTATGAAAAAGGAAGTCGTTGAGTACATTGTGAAGTGTCTAGAGTGTCAACAAGTTCAGGTGGAATATAGGCATCCAACTAGACTATTACAACCAATCCCAATCCATGAGTGGAACTAGGAAGTCATATAAATGGAATTCATCACAAAATTGTGAAAGATGCCAAGACAACATGATGCCATCATGGTGGTGGTGGAAAAACTGAGCAAGGTAGTTCAATTCGTACCTGTTAATCCCACCCACTAGGCCATTGATATTGCATACATATCCATGAAGGAAATATTCAGGCTGCATGACATACCTAAGAAGATAATCTTAGACCGGGATACCAAATTCACATCCAACTTTTCAAAATCACTATTTGCTGGATTTGGAACTTAGTTGGAATTCAATATGAAATACCATCCTTAGAAGGATGTGTAGGTTTTAACCCCGTACAGAAATTACCTGCATACGAACTCTAAAACATAGAAAATAAACAATGCAAGAGCATAACACATAAAACACATATACACATATATTTTCCCCTGGATCCCAAAACCGGGACCACCAGATTGATTTTTCATTATGTTTCTTTCAATGTTACAATACATATTTATACACGCCAAAGAATCCAATACCATGGAACTAAAACCATCGTGTCCAAAACCATGTGAAAAAACCATGCACAAAACCATAGGTAGGTCTGCCCAACCTAATATAGGATCCTATTTTTTTTTTTTTCCCCGGGGCGCTGCACTAACCCCATACTTGAACATAATGTCTGCAACCAAACTGCTTCCTTGCTTGCATGAGTGGCTGCCATGTATTCTGCCTCTATAGTTGATAGTGCCACTACAGATTGTTTCTTACTCATCCAACTGTCTGCACCTCCAAATAGGTTAAACACATACCCACTTGTAGATCTTCTTTAATCTAGATTCCCAGTCTACATCAAAAAAGCCACAAATATCCAACACTCTGTCCAATCCTGGTGTTCCTTGGTAGCGCAAAGCATAATCACTAGTGCCACACAAATACCTGAAATCCCGCTTCACTGCTGTCCAGTGCTCCTTCCCTTGTTTTAAAATAAACCTACTCAATACTCCCACTGCATGTGCAATGTCTGGTCTAGTACAAACCATTGCATACATCAGGCTACCGACTGCACTTGCATATGGAAAATGGGACATGTCCTCTTCCTCTTCTTGTGTCTTGGGACACTATTCAACATATAACTTCACACCTACAAGAATAGGAACCTTCATCGGTTTATTATCCTGCATATTAAACCTTTGCAGTATTGTCTCGACATACTTCCTCTAGTTTAACCAGAGCTTCCTCTTTGCCTGATATCTTTTAATTTCCATGCCCAAAATATAGTTGCAGCACCAAGATATTTCATGTTGAAGTTGGAGGATAATTGGGTCTTCAAATCCTGGATAATTTCTTTGTCATTTCCAACCAACAACATATCATCCACATATAAGACCAGATAAATAACACAGTCACAAATTAATTTAAAATACACATAGTGATATGCTTTGCTTCTGGTGAAGTTAAGTCCACGTAAAAATGTATCAAATTTATGATACCACATCCTTGGTGACTGTTTTAACCCATACAGAGACTTCTTTAACTTGCATACTAGTTATTTCTTACCCTTCACCGCAAAGCCTTTAGGTTGCTTCATGTAGATCTCTTCTTCTAGATCCCCGTGAAGAAATGTTGTCTTCACATCCATCTGTTCTACCTCAAAATCAAAAGTAGCAACAACAGATAATAGTAATCTAATAGAAGCTACCTTGGCAACAGGAGAAAAAATATCACCAAAATCAATTCCCAACGCCTGGGAATAACCTTTTTTTGCCAACTGAGCTTTGTATTTCTCCACCTTTCCTTTTGCATTTGTCTTCTTCTTGAACAACCATTTGCTACCAATGGGTTTCCTTCCATCCGGCAAATCCACCAGATCCCAAGCCTCATTTTTGTGCAAAGATGCCATTTCATCAACCATGGCCTCTTTCTAGAGTTTGCCATCCTCTGAATCTACTGCTTCCTTCACAGTTCTGGGATCATCATCAGTAATAGATAGAGCAAAATTTGAACAGAAAGTAGATGGAATATACCTTTCTGGCCACCTTCTTTCTTGAATTGATCTTCTCACAACCAGAGTTTGTGGCTCTTCATCTTCCGATTCCTCTTCTGCTGTAGAGTCTGATTCTTCCTCCTTAAGCTCAAACTATATCTTCTCAGGTTCCTTTGGCTAGACTTCATGTTTAACAACATCTTTCACCTCTCTAAACACCACATCTCGGTTGTACACAACCTTCCTTGTTACTGGGTTCCAAATTTTATAACCCTTTAAACCATCCTTATACCCAATAAAGATGCACTTTTCAGATTTACTATCCAACTTTGTTCTTTTCTCCTTTGGAACATGTACATATGCATCACATCCAAATACCCTCAGATGTGAAATAGAGGGTTTCTTACCAGTCCATACCTCTTGTGGATTCTTATCCTCCAACGCTGAAGAAGGTGATCTGTTGAGCAGGTAACATGCTGTCTCCACCGCCTCCGCCCAGAATTCATTTCCTAACCCGACACCACTGAGCATGCTTCTTGCCCTTTCCATCAACGTCTTGTTCATTCTTTGTGAAACTCCATTTTGCTCAGGTGTGTATGGAGTAGTATTCTGTCGTGCTATGGCACACTTCTTACAGAATTCTTCAAATTATTTGCTGCAAAACTCTCCACCGTTATCTGTCCTCAACACCTTTTTCTTCTTCTCTATCTGGTTTTCCACCAGAGCCTTAAATTCTTTAAACGTGTCAAAGAATTTAGATTTATTGTTTAGGAAATATATCCATGTATTCCTTGAGAATTCATTTATAAATGATACATAGTACACAAAATTACCTAGTGATGGAACCTTCACAGGTCCAAACACATGACTGTGCATAAGCTCTAATATCTGTTTCGCCCTCTTACCACCAGAGGGGAAACTCACCCGATTCTACTTCCCATATACACAATTTTCCCAGAAATCAAAATCCAGAGAGCTATTAGTCATACCTTCTACCCCTACCTTTACCATGAAGTATTCGAAGGCCCTTCTCTCCAATATGTCCAAGCCTTTGATGCCATAACATGGTATTTTCTCTAGAGACCACTAGATTTTCTGCTCCAATTTCAGGAACCACAAAATTGTTTCACCCATCAATAACAGTGCTACCTTTAAGCTTGTATAGAGTTCCAATCCGAAATCCCCGCATCAGTACCAGTGCTCCCTGAATCATCTTGCAGGTATCTTTCTCGAACACTGTTTTTACACCTGCATCATCCAGCTTGCTTACAAAAATCAGATTTCTGGCCAATTCAGGAATATGCAGAACACCCGGAAGTGTTCTAACCCTTCCACCTTGCAACTTCAATTTTACTTTTCCGTGACCAACAATTCTAGCCTTCCTATCATCCCCTAAGAAGACATCACCACCATCATATTTCTCATACTTTCAGAACCACTCTCTATGGGGAGTGAAGTGAAAGGATGCACCTGAGTCAGTCAACCATGCTTCATGATCTACATGTGTACTTGAAGAAGCCAAGTACACAACCCCACCTTCATTTGAGGTGGTTTTCACCTCTATAGAAGGAGCATCATCGGATCCCTTTCCTTTGTCAGGAGCTTTAGATTTACAGTCCCTTTTGTAGTGCCCTTCCTTTCCACATTTCCAGCACACCACCTTTTCAGGTTTTCCTGGAGATTTAGATTTACCACTCGATGACTTATTTTTGTTTATGTTTTGGGACTATCCTCGTACATACAAGGCCTCACCATTCCGGATCTCCATATTTTTCCGTCTCATCTCCTCCGTCAGCAAGGATGAGACTATTTCATCAAACTGCAAGGCAGTTGCATTGCTACCTATTACAATAACCAGACTATCCCATGAATCTGGTAGAGAACACAACAAATTGATGCACTTGGCTTCATATGAAATTTTAATATCAACAGATAATAACTAACTTACCACAGTATTAAATGCGTTCATATTCTCTGCCACCGAGTCTCCATCTTTCATCCTCAGGTTATACAGCTTTTTCGATAGGAACAATTTATTCAACAGAGACTTGGATTGGTATAAAGTCCCTAACTTGTCCCACAAAGCCTTCACCATAGCTTCTCCTGATACATTCAATAATACTGAATCTGAGACACACAATTGTATTGTGCTCTTTGCCTTCCAATCCAAATTCTTCCATTCTTCATCGGACATTCCCGTTGGTTTAATACCCAGATCTACCGCGATCCACAAATCTTTGTCCACCAACAGATCCTTCATCTTGAGTTTCCACAACTCAAAACTCTGACCATTAAATTTCTCAATCTCTATCTTTCCACTGCTTGCCATCTTCTTTCACCACCAGAATCGATCCTGTAGATCTCCCACTGAACAGGGTCTACCACAGGCCCAAGTGAAACCCCTCAGCAACAAAGGTGTCCCCTTGAAGCCAAAACAACTCTGATACCAAATGTAGGTTTTAACCCCATACATAAATTACTTGCATACGAATTCTAAAACACAGAAAATAAACAATGTGAGAGCATAACACATAAAACACATATACATAGAGATTTCCCCTGGATCCCAAAACCGGGATTACCAAATTGATTTTTCATTATGTTCCTTTCAACGTTACAATACATATTTATACATGCCGAAGCATCCAATACCATGGACCAAAAACCATCGCATCCAAAACCATGTGCGAAAACCATGCACAAAACTATAGGTAGGTCCACCCAACTTAATATACGGTCCAATTTTTTTTTTTCCCTAGGGCGCTGCCTCGAACCCCGTAGAGGGGGGCTACCCGCCCCCCTCAAACCCCCTGGTCAAGGGGGGTTGTCGCATCCCCTGTGATCTCCCGCTACACAATCGGCACAATGAAGGGGGAGCTCTGTCCCCCCTCTAACCCCTCGGTTAACTAGGGAAGCTAGTCGTGGAAAGAATATAACACAACCCAACAGGATGGGAAAATCGAGAGAGGGAACAAAGTGTTGGAGGACATGTTGAGAATGTATGTTATGCACCAACTAAAGAGGTGGGAAGAATTTCTTCCCTTAGTTGATTTTGTATATAAAAACGACTATTAGGAATCACTAAAGATGAGCCCCTTCGAGGCTCTGTATGGCAGAAGGTGTAATACACCCATTAATTGCAATGACCTAGTAAATAGGGTAACTCTTAGAGATGACATTTAAAGGAAATGGAACAAGAGATTATTAGTATTAGGAAGAAGTTGAAGGCAACCCAGTTCAGATAAAAGAGCTACGCATATAAGAAAAGAATGCATAGAGAGTTTCAAGCAGGGGATCACATGTACCTCCACATTAAACCAATGAGAAGCTCACTGAAAGTGGGGTCTTGTGCTAAGTTGGAACATAGGTTTTATGAATCTTTTGAGATTTTGGAGCGGGTGGGACCAATGGCTTATAGAATAGCCTTGCCTCCCACCATAAGGGCACATGATGTGTTCTACATATAATTATTAAAAAGGTATATGTGATTCTAATCATGTGATAGATTGGTTTATGATACAGGTGGATCACGAGGGAGAGTTCCAACACGAACCTTTGTGTATCTTAGACTAGAGGAAGATTGTGCTCTATAACCGAGTAATAGAGCAGGTCAAGATTCAATGTAAGAACTTTGGACCCAATGAGGCAACCTGGGAACATGTAGATAAGATGAAAGCATTGTACCCTTTGTTTAATATGTAATGGATGCAAAAGTGTTGTTTCTATAAAGCTCAAAATTTGTTTTGTTGTCTTTCTTGGGTTTGTAAGAACACCAGGGACAATGTTCGTTTAAGGTGGCAGGGTTTGTAACACCACTACATTGATTATGACCGTTATAAACATTTTTGTCTAATTGAGCTTCTCAACGTATTATCTGATTGCTGACAGAAACTCCATTTTATTATAATGAAAATTAATACTGATGAAATTCATTCATATTTTGATCATAGTGCCAAATTGTATGAATGCTTTGCTTGATGTTAATCATGCATTTACACTTGATACCAAATTAGAATAAGCATATGTTAATGCTTGGAATGAACTAATTATGGGTTGATGTTTTCATTAATAATTAATTAGTAATTATAATATTACTAATTAATTAATGCTTGGAATAAATTAATTATGAATTAAGGATTTAATAAATAATTTATTAATCATTATAATATTAACAATTAATTATTTAATTAATTATTATTTAATCTAAGGGCGAAGGGTGGCTGATGATGCTATATCTCATCCTCTATTCTTCGGGAGGTGAAAAAGTTCTGAGGGGATGGGGTCTGATGTGAACCACCATACCCATCTCATCTAAATTTAATCTTGAGTTTCCCCAAGACTAGAAATGCCACTCTAACTTGATCTGGGCATTAATGCAAAGGAAATGTTGTTCCAAATATGTTCCCTTCTTGCAAATTGAAAGGGTAATATGTTCAGGAAGGAAACAAAGGGGAAAAGAGTGTCGTTTCGACCACATTTGGGAGGCAGTTCAAACTTCCATAAATATATGAGAAGATTAAAATTGAGGTTCGATTTGGTCCTGTAGGGAAGTCTAAAGGAAAAAATAGTATCGATAACTACTCACAGAGAACATTTCTTTTGCACTAGATTGTTTTCACTTAACTTGTAGTTTAAATTCCTGATATTGCCATGCATAAGTGCAGATTGAAATTGACTGCGTGTATTGGGTGCTTGCTGTGGCCAATAATTGTGGTTAGTGTACATGTTTAATATATAAATAATGTGGACACAAATACCTAAAACATGTAGGTACTGGTATATGTCTAACTTATAAATAAAATGATATTTTTTTTTCGCTGGAATTTGATGATATAATTTCAAGCAATATTGTGATTTTCATTGTTTAAAATACATTTTTGAATCCATAAATGGATTCAACGCCTTAAAAAACCCATGGGGCACTCAAATTATATAGATTAAACAATTGAAAGTCAAATGTTTAAAAATCTTTGTTGGAATTTGGTTAAAATTAACTAGAAAAAATGCCTTGAAAAGGACTATTTTGTCTAATAGTTAGACTATATATATATAGTGGAGTATAAATATGTCCAACAAGCCTCGAGCTATTTTCGTGGGCCCACTGGTCCACGTGGCATATCCAGGTTGTCCAAATCCAAACCTGGGTCATGTGACATTTTAGAGTGACGTGGACAACATTAATAATATAGATTTTCATTTAAGCAATACTTTTAATATAGGTCTCAGATTGATGAACTATTTACATTGTCGGAAAAGATGTCATCGAGTTGGATCTAACGGTTACCAGAAATTTTGAATGTTAAAATGTCAGTGACACCTCCCACAACTCGAAATATTATAAGGGGGTGGTTGGTAGTGTTACAACTAACCAGGAATTTTGAATGTAAAATGTGATCAAAAAATAAAATTTGGTGATGTATGAATTTTTAGATGATTTTTATTTTTTATTTTTATTTTTTCTTATTATGGTATATAAAGTTTGCAGATTTTCTAATTTTAATTTTTTATGTTATGAAAAAAACATGAAATATGAGTTTATACTCTTCTTTTTGGGGGAGGGGGAAGGGGGCCTGTATAAAGTTCAAGAAAAAGTGCTCTATAAAAGATTAATTGTGCAAGTCTTGATGTAGTTGGAGGCAATGCTTTCAATGGGGTTATGGAGAGGTCTTTTAAAACTTAGAAGAATATGCTGCACCTAAATAACCTACTACTCTATTTTCCCATGAATAACAACTATGCTTTCTTTTTTTAATATGAAAAAGAGAGAAACATAAATATGTTTAAAAAATTTAAAATAGTAAATCTCCAAAATAAATCACACAGAGTAAAACACACTGAAACAATAAACAATTTGCTATAGTATATCATCAATTACTATGATTGGTAGTGAACATTTTTCAGAATTAAGAATTCATATCTGAGTTTAATGCATCCACCTAAATTAAATCCATACACCTATGGGGGTAGTTATTTGAAGTTGTATATGTATTTTTCCACACAGAGAGCATGGATGAGCACAAAATGCATGTTTTGGAGAAGAATCTACAAAGCCATTTCTACTGAAATATTTTGATGTCACAATTATGTTCCTTGAATTTTATCCATGTTTGGATAAACCTGCCTAGATTTAGATGGATTTGAATTAGTGTCTAGATTGAAGCTAGTAACGAGTGTAGGGTTTAGTGCAACAAATAAATTCAATTGCAATGGGCAAGCTGGAACAAAATCTTGAAAAGATTATGATTAGGGTTTAGTGCAAAAAATAAATTCAACTGCAATGGCCATGCAAGAACAAAAATTTGAAGAGATTATGATTAAGGTTTAGTGCAACAGATAAACTCGATTGATATGGGCATACTTGGGAAAAATTCAAAATTGTGCCTCGAATCTAGAAAACCTCTTGGGTTTATGATGTTTGGGTTGCAAGTTTGCACTAAGAGAGATATTTACTATTACCAAAAGCTTTAGTAAAAAGCTATACAAAGAGGCACATTTGATTTGTACAGAGATCCTTATGCAAGTGAATTTGAGATGATTGAAAGCATATATTTTATTGTTGGGGCTTAAGTTGTATGTTTTATTTATAGTGCACTTTTAAAATGTGTAGTAATATTAATTTATGAAATATTGCTTGTCAGAGAGTTTAGGTTTAAATGGTTAGGAATATAATGATAAGTTTTAGTTTTAAAATTTTTTGCTGTAAGTGAATTGTGTTAGTATATAATTATTTTTGATGTAAACTTGGAAGATGGTAAAATTGTAAATATGTTTTCATTTTTATTTTCACTTAAATTGTTGTAAATTGTTTTAGTATCATCTCTTAACTTTTTAAGAGAGTAAAAATTATATATATTTTATTTGGTTTAATGATTATGATTTTTTTTTACATGGAAACATATGTTGAACGGTATGCAATAAATTCTATTTTCTCATGTATATATATATATATATACAAATTTTCAATATGTAGGTGCATTAAGCATAGTCTAAAAACGATCATTTAGAAACAAGAACATTTTAGAATATTTCATTATATATACATAAAGATCCACAACTTCCATAATATTACTACACTATTTATAAAGTGATTAGAAACAAAAAATAAAGTTTAATAGTTTCGTGTACTAACAATAAAAATTCAAAAGTTCATAAATAGTTCAAAAAGAAGAGTTGTAAAATCACTATTTGGCCATCTTGTACTTCTTCCAAGGAACCATAAAGTAAGAGTATATTTTCTATTAAAGTGGGGAAACCCTTGGAAAGTGTCACTTTGAGTATTCCTAGGTAGATGACATAAGCACCATCCAAGTGTTACTTTGCGGATTCCTAGGTAGATGACATAAACACCATCCACTGGGAGTCAAACTTGGGCAAGTGGGGTAAACTCCCACAAATGGGGTAAACTCCCATAAATGGGGTAAACTCCCACCAATTTATCATTGTCACAATTTGATTGACTAAATACATTAAAAAAGGAGGGTGCAACACTAAGACTTAGTAAGGGGTTAGTCACCTATCCTAGTACTTCTCTAGCCTAGGTGCACTTTAGCACAAAGTTTTGATGGGATCTAGTGTATTATTGTTAGTTCATCATGCATGTTGTGCAATTATGTTATAATCATATGAATTTTTGTTTATCAACCATAATATGGAGTTTCTTGACATTTCTCCTTTATACAATAATATAATTTGTCACTTTCCAAGAAAACACAATTTACTTTTATAGAACTTAAAAGAAAATGTCGTATCTCATTGCTTATTTTCAAATCCTTATAGAGAAAATGAATGCATATCATAGTAATGAGATAAAGGCAAATAAAGTAGAGATTGAAACATTGACAAATGCTAATCCCATTTTTCCCCTAAGTTACATCACCCAAGAAAAACCCCAGAGTGCTTCTCCTCATTTCAAGGATGGTACCCAAGGTAAACCCTACAATCTTTAGGGCATAGCACCAGTCAACAACCGAGATCAAAGCCATTACAATAATATGCCCAATGTGAGCTCAACATGTCTCTAATGGGATTTGAACTTGGGTGGGGAGGATAATACTCCATCCTATAATCACTCGGGCCAAACCCAATTTGTAGAGAGATACTAATGCCATAATTCAATTAAAGTTTGTTTTTCCAAAGATAGAAGCATCAACATCACAAAGTTTAATTATCCAAAGGTGATATATTAACATCTCCTTGAGCTCTTGTTGAGTTATTCTTCTACTATCACCAAAAAAGGTTATTTCTTTGTGAACCAATGACATGATTTTTCAATTATATTCTTTGCGAGCCTGTATATGTATCATTATTTTATAATCCATTTCTCATTTATTGGTTTGTACTATTTTGTTTCTTATTTATTCCAAAACAAAGTTGGATTGAAATATAGGAGAATAAATGTTGAATTGAAAAATACAAGAGGTTTCTTTTATGAATCTTGATTTTGATTATGGAGATCTTGTGTCAAACAAAGATATTCTGTAAACTATATCTATCACTTTTAATAGGCATTTTGCTCACACATGCTTTTTGAGGACACATCAGTGGAGTGTGATATCCCCTGCTTAATATTTCTCGTGTAAATAATTATAATTATTTTAAAAGGCTGAGAGAGGGACACATATTCCATTGCTTAAGGGAATTGCTGTTTTAAATATCAATCCTGGTTGGTTAAGTTGTCTAACTGTGCCATAAATTAACTAAAAGAAAAGGGACAGGGTCAAGTGTCCCTTGACTCCCTTAATAAGTAAGGACAAGACAAAAATTTAAAGAAACATGAGCTGCACTGTCCATGAGAAGGGGGACTACTACGACATCGTGACAAAGAAGGTAGTTGGTTAAGAGAAAAAGAGGAGGACCCAAAAGTTATTCAACCCATGGATACATGTGCTCTTGGGGGGAGGGGGGATTGAAGGGTACACACCCACACAAAATACGCAGAGGGAGAAGAACCTCCTAGCACACAGAAGTTGCAGAAGATGTAGAGATGGTGGCATTTTGAGAACTGCTGTAGAAGAGGCAGGAAAAGGTAGCATCTCGAGTTACATTGCTTGGCGCTGAAGAGAGCTATAAACCAGTTTAAGTGCCCTGTTGAAAATTTCTAGGAATAAGAATTACACAAGAGTAGTAGCTTGCCTTGAGGATGAAGGCATGGTGGCCTAGTGGTGTTCTGATTCAACTATGCATTTGTTGAAGGGTTCCATTTGAAAGCACTCCGCCTCAAGATTTGGATTTTGGCTCAGGGGTGACAACTACAAGTAATAGTGGCTATAGCTTGTCTACAGTTGGGTGGAGAGTTGAAGTCCCACTCTCACTTGGAACACTTCTGCACTATTAAGATAAGTGCTTCTTATGTTCTTTATTCACAATAAAATATGTTTACATTTTTGGTTGAGGTGGTGTTAAAATTGCATGAGGTATGTATGCGTTATGATTAATTAAAGGAGTGACTAATGTGCTATGTTAATGTTTAAAGGCGTTGGGATGACATGCAAGAATATTGGTTATGTCATAGGAATATTTAGTATGGGAACTCTTTCTTATTGCATCATGTTGTTTACATTGATTACAGGATAACATTGCTTATGTTGCAAAGTGGTGATATTGGGGATTTCCTCCTCTTTTATCCTTATTGACCTGTAACTTTGTATGGTGATTTCCTCCATGTCTTCAGTAATGTATACCTTGGTTCTGGGTTTATATTTCCATGCTAACAAGAGCTCAATCTAGAGTGAACCTTGCATTTGGTGCTATGGATGGCACTACTTCAAGGGCTTGAATGATTTGACTTACATTCTTGAACTTCACGCAATGTTGCATTTTTGTTATGCACATGACGATGTTGAAATCCTCAATGTTGGGTGTTATATTCTATATGATGTCTTGGTGCTGCAACAATGTGACAAATCCCTATTTGAATGGCTAGTATAGTCATGGTGTTCAATTGGGCTTGTACTTTATTAGCGTGTGTGTATATATATATATATATATATATATATATATATTCTCTAATAGTAACTTGTATGGAAGCTCCATCATGGATGGTAGGACACAAATTGATTTGATAATAAGCTCTCTTCATCACTACATACAATCTAGGGTAGCATATTGGAGATCTTTGTCTCCTCATTGGCCTGTTAACTTGTTTATTTTATATATGTTTCTCTAGATCTTCCCATTGTGCAGACCCTCAGTTTTGGGTTGATGTCTTCATTGTTTCCAAGCATAGGGTCGGGAGAGCCTTATTCTCCTTGTTGAAGACAAGTTTGCCTCAAGATTTGGAGGATTCAATTTAATACTTCTTGGATGGGCATGAAATTGCATGATTCTGATCACACATAAAGGTGTTGGTATGTTTATTTGATCATTAGGGAGACCTTAGACCTCTACAAGTATGAATGGAAAAGTCCATGGCATAGATGGACATATCCCTATTCTGTGTCTTGTGTTTCATCCATCGAGAACCCAAGGCGATAGTCTAATTGTAAGATTTCGAGGGATAACACTTGTGCGTGCTCCATAAAACCCCAATGGTAGGAGTCAGACTCTATTCCAGGCCCAAGTTCCCATAGAACCATTGTGACCGAGCCATGTTCAAACCCTTCACAAATGGATTTAAGAGGTCTGTATGGCCCAATATTTGGGCAAAACCATCGCCACTTTGATCAAGCATATTCAATTGCATGCACGAGAGGGTTTCCCTTATCCTACTCACAGTTAAACTCATCGAATTACCGCGAAGATATATAGGTGGGAGTAGCCTATAAATAACTCCTCATTGTTAATGATCCCTCGCTCCAATCGTCGTGACCAAGTGCATAAACGTGGTTTATGCCCAAGATTAAGTGGGGAAACTGAAAACTCACAAGGGATCTAGAATGATGTAAGACTGAAATCCAAAAAAGGTTGCATGAGAGGAAAACCTGGGATGATGAGGACATGGCTAGCATGGCAAGGTTAGTAGCAGGGAATAGGCCAAGATGACTTGGAGGTCGTGTGTTGGTTGACATGAGGGCCAAATCCCATGTAGGAAAATCTTAATGTGTTGCAAGGAGAGTTAAGGTGGGAAAGACGAGATGATTCCGTGCGAGGTGTTGCGGCATGAGTTGATGGTGTAACAATAGTGAGAAAGGGCGTGTATAGAGGTGAGGACCCACAGATGGGTTAGCCCAAAGGTTCAAACCTGGAGCAAACTTAGAATGCACAATGTTGAAGGGTCAGGAAATAGAGCCTGGGAGACAGGAATTTTGATGGTAGATAATAACCCATCGAGTGGTCGGTAACACACACACACACGCACACATATATATGGTGTCACTGGGACGATAGCCAGGGGGTATAGCCACGTGGCTGCTACGTGGCTAAGCTAATGAGGTGGCGCTCTCTGAACCACCAAGACTTTAATGGTCACATGTCATGATTTGATGGTCGGATTGAGGTAAAATTTTATATCACGGGAATCATCTCAACAAGACGAACACAATGGTGATGTCAAAGTAAGGTTTTGAGTAAGTTGAAAGATCATAATTTTTAGACCCCATTTCCATAACAACACCTTGGATCTTGGGTCGGAATAGTAACCGCCTCCTCTTAATCGATGTTATGGTAAGGACTAGGAGGGGGGATGTTACATGGAGGTTCTTTTATTGCATCAATAATCACACGTTCAAAGGTATTATCATTGATACACATTTAAAAATGCAAGGGTGAGGTGTTGAATATAATCTTTGATTAGGTTGATCCAATATTGACCACATTAAGGGGATAGTCACAAATTACGAATCAACTTGATAAATAGGTATGAATAAATCTCTCCATATTTTAGAGGGCGGAATGCACTCATGCACATAAACGACCATAAGTTACAAAGAAAGGGATACTAGGGAGCTATTGTTTTTTATAAAAAGTCATATATCCACAAGTTCTACCATCTCTATCGAAGATAGATACAAGTTGTACCAATATGAAGTAAGGGATATGAGAACCTCCATCACTCCACATCTAGATCCCCCACCTCATCCTCTTGCATATATAAAAATTACACCTTTGATGATCCCTCCCCAATAGAGGCATTCCTATGACATTAGAGAACTTTTGAGGTCTAAAATGGGCCTCCAAAGAAAAATGTACAACCAAAATAAAATTTGTAAGAACCAATAGGATTCAACATGATGATGTGAACCATGGGGGTTGATTCCCCATTTTTGGGGTAAAAAAGTAAAAATATTAAAAAATAATAAAATAATAAAACTACTTTTTCAACTTGTATTTTCAACTTATCTCCCTAAGGTTTTACTAAAATTTTGAGCGGGAGTACTTGTTGGATGCAAAAATTAATTCCTCATCAAAGGAGTACCCATGTTGCATACTTTTTATGGACCATGCTATACGAAAAATGAGAAATACAACTAAAAACATGATTAAAATCACCTTTTTTTTCATGTATTTCTCTTTTTTTGTGTAGCAGGGTCCATTGAAAGTATGCAATATGGGTACTCCTTGGATGAAGAATCAAATTTTTCATCCAACGAGTGTTCCCTCTTGAAATTTGAGTAAACCCATGGGGAGATAAGTGGAAAATATGAGTTAAAAAAGTAGTTTTTTCTTTTTTCCTTCTAAAATTTGATGATGTAATCTATTCTTATTTTATTATTTCCACTATTATTTCATAATTTCCTTAGGAGGCCCATTTTAGACCTCAAAATTCCCCTAATGTTACCATCCTTGACTATTGGCACTCCAACGACCCTAGTATATATGCTATCTTTACTACATAAGAGATGGACTCTAGGTCACTAGAGGGATTGCCACATCAAGGGAAATTTAAAAAATAGAAATGCGAAGGTCAAGCATGTGATGACAACTTCCCCCCTTTTCACCTTGAAAACGAGGAATCTACAATAAGGTTGTCTTCACCTCCACATAGGAAATCAAACTAATTTAATTTCAATACATCAATGCCACTTATTAGCTCTCAAACTATTAGATTCAATTTTTCCAATATAGTTTTTTGACTTTCATCATATCACCCATTTCAATTAATCAACACCAATGTTAACAACACTCCTCCTGACCAATGAGAGTAAGATGAAGGAGCCACATATTGTGTAATGTGATAACAAGACATTTTCATTAAGGTTAGCTTCACCTATACATAAAAGATCAACCTCATCCCATTTTGATACACCAATGTCGTCTCCCCACTCTTAGACCATTACCTTCAATTTTTCCAATATAGAGTTTTGACTTCCATCATGTCATCCATTTCAATCAAATAGAACCATTTCCAATGATACTTCTCTTAACCAATGTAGTAAGATGAATAAGCTACGTCCTATGTAATTCCCATTCCTATTTGGAGGTATGGGAATATGATATATGAATTGAAACTAAAGACATATACCTTAGTCTTTCCATCACATTAGTTGGGAAGAACATCTCCCTATATGTCAACATAATGAGTAGCTAACTTGGCTACTATGTTTTACTAAACCATGACTACATATATGTTATGTGAATCATGTTCTCTGCCCTTTTCAGTGTGGTGCACTTCCTACACGATGGTATATCATCATTATTGACCAGTGTGAGGAAGATTCAACTCACCCCTAGTCCCCTTCAATTACATTATTGATCTTTCTTTAGTCCCACTAGTACCTCTTGATGAATTCTATGTCAAAAATGTCTCTACCTTTATGATCACTCCTCTTAGCTTCATTGAAAATTTCCCCACTGATGAATCCATCTTGGAGGCATTGATTGACATTAAACTCCCACGGGATGATATTCACCATCGTTCCTATTGTCTTCCACATCAAATTTGTGACATGTAACAAATTTTCAATAGAGAGATAGGGTTTTATTCATCACACCAAGGATTGGTTTCAAAATTCCATTCCAAATCTAGGCAATTTTGAAAAAAAGGACTTTTCCAACTTGTCAAAAATATTTAAAACCAATATTTTTATTAAGCATGACATACTAAATATTATTAAATAAGAGCTAACTGCGATCCAATAAAGTCAGGACATAGAAACTTAATGATAACTCTTCATAGTTTTGTTTTTTAGAGGTCATATTTAGTAGCTATTTTCACTTATGTTTCAAGAAATAGTGAGATTTGTACTACCATTTTTCTTCTTGGAGTTAATGTTACAATATTTTATAACAATCATTTATAAAATTGCAAAAAAAACCTTAACTTTAATCCCTAAAATCAAAAAGTGGTGCTGCCAACATCACCTCTTCTCCTACACCCTCCAATTTTTTATTTTCATTTTTTTTGGTGTTTTTCTACGGAAGTTAAAATCACAACTTGGTTAAGTGATTGTGGTCTCAACAAGCAATATAGTTCAAAAAAAAATTATTATTGACATCTAAAACTAAAACTGGTGCTAGCAATAACACCCCCTCTTCTTTGGGTTTAACATATATATATTTTTTGAAACAAAGAACTTAATAACTTGTATTATTGTGAACCAAACCCATTACATCAACCTTTAAATCAAAATGTTGTCTTACAAGTAACACAAATTTTTTTCCTTCTTTTGGATTTAAATTGCAACATTTTTTTTAACAATAACTGTGAATCAATGACTTTGGAGGACTATTGCAGGCAAGACCCATGATCGAATTACAATGACTGTCACTATTCACCTCAATATCAAGATATTCAAATTTTCCTAACTCTTCGGGCTTATAGGAATTACTTGTCAAGATTTTCAACTTGTTCAAATTTTTTCCACACAAGCTAACATATCTCCCGAGAATAAAACCCAAATCAAGGGGGAGTTAAAGCTACTAGTTACCACTCGAGATACTTTTGACTTAAATCCCCCGAGCCTTGTGGGATACTGTGACCCTCTTGTTGTCTCAGAGATATAATTTTTTTTCAAAAATATTTAAATAAATTTTTTAATTAAAAATAATAAAACAACAAGGGAAAATTTTAAGGATGAAAATTTATCTTAAAGTCTATAAACTTTGGCGAAACTTATTAGTCTTAACATGAAAACTATAAAATGTTTGGAAATATTTTTGTAAACATATTTAAGTTTATAATGATTTTATATAGTTTGGCAATTTTTAAGATGAAATGATTTAATACTATAAAATTTAGGCTAATGATCTAGAAAAAATGGAAATTAAAGAAATCTTTTATAACAATAAATGAACAATAAATATAGCAGGAAATCATAAAGATGGGGCATGATGAGAGGGAAATTTTGGACTGGTGCGTCTGTTAGTTGTGCTAGGTAGAGAAGAAGAAGCCAGGTCCCTCGTTGCATGAGTATAGGCTAGGGGAAAGTTTGCTCATTGAGGAGTTTAACATTATCCTTTCACTGCTAATTCAGTTCATAACTTTTGAGTTCCAAGGAGGTACTTTGGGGGGAAAATATATCATTTTGGTTCTGCATCTCATTTGTGGGATGGATTGCACTGTGTTGGAGTGGAAAATTCATGGTTCCTGGACAATGATAGAAGAAGGTGGTGTTAGCATTGTCGCTGGCTATAGTTATTTAGATACCATATGAGCATCAACTTGTAAAACTCTCTAACTTCCCTTTGGCTCATGCTTTCAGCGTTTGAAGTGCTTCACGATCTCTAGGTAATTCTTCACTCTATTTTCACCACTGTCAATTTCCCTCATGCCTGCTTGTTTGATTTTTGGTGTGGGGTAAGAAGAGTAGTTGTTTGGATTGCCTAATATCACTACTATTTTAATTTTAAAAGTGTTTGACCTCCCTCTATTGTGAAGTGTAATTTGTGTCAAGACTCCCTGTCAGCATTACAAGATGCTTCCTTCCTGCCTTCAGTCAAATCCCCCGAGCCTTGTGGGATACTGTGACCCTCTTGTTGTCTCGGCCCTTGAACAACCATTTGGCCAAGATTGTGCAACATAGTTACTGCCGGGCCTCTGTCACTAATTTCCCTTTTTTAGATTGTGGGTGGAGCATCCTTTTGCTATATATGCAATGAAAGAGAATGAGGATTAGATGAGGAGGGGGATGGGGTGCGACCCCCAAGGCCATAATCGAGCACAGTAATAGGCCCATGAGGCTGTTGATAACTATAACTGGACTGACCACCCTGAAATTCAGAACGAGATTAGTCAATTGGAAACCGCTGCAACAAGATAAAGACAAGCCATTTCAGATTCGAAATTCTAGAAGATATATCCATATTGATTCCTAACCATAGACACACCATGGGAAGAAGGAAGTAATACTTCTAGGCCCTATCTTTGAACTAGAAGATGAATACTATGCTTGGTAGGGCGTTGAAGGACAAATAAGAGGAAACATATAATATTTTTTCTAGTCTAGAATATGTCCAACGATTTCAACGAAATTGGTGGGTATGTCTTGAAAAAATGGACACGTGCCTAGCCCATATCGAATATCATCTTCAATGTGAACTTGCTCCTCTAACTCCTTCGGGATCCAATGCTAAATACATGACCCTGGTCACTTCCTCTAAATCTTAATTTTCGGTATGATAGTTTACAACATTTTGATTTTGTTTTATAGTACAATAGATGATGCTTTAATTATGTTAGGAATGTAAAACATGTTACAGTCTGTTAGAAATTGTCGAAAGAAAGGTTCAATTTGACTTGTCCCTTAGTCAAATTGAGTAATTCGATTTTCCACATTAGTAGGATGACTTGGATTGCAATTAGTTAGAGTGGAATGGCCTTGTCTACTAGTTAAGTTAGTAAATTTGAGTTATAGGCTTGGAGTAGAGTTGTGCATGTAGTGATTGCTAAAATTTAGCAATCTGGTTCATTTATTTTTAGTTGAACTCAGTTAACTGAGCTCAAGTCATTAGTTGAGTATGTTGAAGGTCAATTGAGTAGTAGAACTGTTGTTAACTCATCGATCTCTCAGTTAAATTAGTCAATCATCTAAAAATAGGTTAGACATGCATGGAATTCAAATTTCCTAGCTGGAGTGGAGGAAAAGGCACATTGTAATGATCAATTGTATACTAGTTGAGTGTATAGGATTGGTAATTAAGCAAGCGATCAATTCCTTTGGAATTGCGCAAGGAAATAGGGAATTCCCTTATTATTTAGGAGCTCAATTTCTCCTAAATTGCGCAAGAAAATAGGAGGCGGTTGGAGGCTTGAAGTGGCTAAGTGTTGCCCAGAGCAGGAAAGTCAGCAGGAGAACAAGTTTATAGTGCAAGGTGTGCTTCAGATTTGAAGCAAGACATTATAATAGTTTCTCATTCTCATCTGATTAATAAAAAACAGCGAATGGGCTTTTCCCAGTTTGGTTCCCCTGTAAATCATTGTGTTCTTGTGGTTTTGATGGTTGCATGTTATTGCATGTGTTTCTAAATTGTGATTTCCTTTCCACATAATTGTAGAGGAAATTTGTAATCTCTTGTTTTTGATTCGAATTCATCAATAGTCGCAAATTTATATTAATTTCTACACAGTTTTGGACAAATTACTCAATAGGTAAGTGGTAGGTGGTAAAAAAATATATGGTTTCCCACTAGGTAGATTGAGATCACCTATCCAATGTCATGGTTAAACCTAGAATGATGGGTTGATGTATTTGATTTGCATGCTTTTTTGAGGAAATAAAACATTTAATTACAAAAAAAGGAAATCATAAATCGGCTATTTATGATTTCAATATTTTCCCTCCATAAAATGTGGATAGATAGATGATACACATGTTGGAGATATTAATTTTTACTAATTGAAAAGAGACAAGTGTGTAAACAACCCTCTCTCTTCCTTCTCTTGGTTGGCATAACAAAATAAGATGGATGTCATTTGACATACGGGGCATGTTAATATCTAATGTGATCACATCGTATCCTTGAACTAAACCACCTGATCACTTCAAACCAAGTGACATGAATCACTAGTGTTACAAAACTAACTTCCACTTATCATTGACCACATGCCCCTCTTTGCGTGAACACTTCTTTGTCTTCCAATTGAGTTTTTTTTTCTTCTTTGCGAGATTGAATCTTTAAGAATATATACTAGTTGTTCTAAATGAACCGTGCGTGGGTAAAAAAATGCATGTAATTCACCCTAGTGAAACCCAACTTGTAACAATGCTCATCATCTTAATGTTTAAAGCTAAAAGTATCAATCATCGAATTGGCTAGAATTCCTAGAGTTGAGATTAACTACCATGATTGAAGCCTATTGGAAAACAAAATTCATGTTTTTGATAACCATATTTTGGTGACCCAAGGGACTTATTTAAAAAATGATGTTTATATATATATATATATATATATATATATATATATATATAGATATATATATATATATATATATATAGAGAGAGAGAGAGAGAGAGAGAGAGAGAGAGAGAGAGACCCAAGGGACTTATTTAAAAAATGATGTTTATATATATATATATATATATATATATAGAGAGAGAGAGAGAGAGAGAGAGAGAGAGAGAGAGCATTGTTCTCACAAGCATCTAATTTTCACAATGTAGGAAACACCAAAAGAGTGTGAAAGTAGGTGGAGTACATTGACATATCACCAATCCTTTGTCACTTCTTGATTCAATGGAGTGTATAGCTTCTTAGACTAAAATGACTTAGTCAAATATTTGCTGTTGATGGATAAACCCCCCCTTGCTTTTATCTAATTATTTTCAAAAGAATAAACTTGAGCATGGATGCTAAAATATTAGAGATCACTTTACAAGATACATTACATAGAGAATTCAGCCTAAATTGAGTGAAGGAGGAGGGATTAGACTCCTTTAGGATGAGAGCCAAAAAAGCTAAGTTAATATCCTCTCTAATACAATTATGTTTCAAGGAATAATCACTCATTCTACAAAGGTCAAACTTTATGACATCCAAATATTGTTGATAAAAGTGGGCAGAAAACCCATCCGACCCAAGGGTCTTATCCGGACTAAATGAGAACACAATGGATTTGATTTCTTCTTCTAAAATTTCTTTTAGAAGAGAAAGGTTATCCCCGAGAGAGATCAAATCTAGGAGTGCTCCAACATATATCATTCTGATTCTTCTTTAGTTGAGCCCATATCATTGTACAACTATTTATAATGAAGAACAACCTCAAATTGTGTTTGAGAGAAATCATCTATTTTGTTGCCTTAAACCATGATTTCTCTAATATTATTCTTTCAAACTCGATTCCTTGCTTGTTTCTAGAATAATTTTGTATTCATATTACCTGTTTGGAGCCATAGAGTTTAGAATTTGAGTCTCCACCATTCTTCATCTTCCTTCATTGCACAATGATATTGCTCAAACTTATTTTTTTTCTTGAAAAAGGAGCTCATGAGTCACAAGGACGTGTTCTAAAGTTAGTTGGGACAATTCTAATTTAGATTGGAGGAGAAGCATTTTGGAGGATGTCGAATCCTTCTGCACCTTGGCCCAACTTTTCAAAACGGATTTCAGAAGCTTGATTTGCCTTTCCCAAATGGTGATTGGATTACCTACAATCCGCTGGATTTAACTAGATTGATAAATCCTCCTGATCTAGTCCGATTGGATCGAATCTGAAGGGAATAGGACCATAGTCTTAGATTTCAACAATTTCAAGAGAAATGGGTTTATGATCTGACCTACACTGAGGAAAATTTTTAGAAGAACATAAAATTCTTAAACTAGAAGAGCACCTGATACTAAGAAATGATCCAAATGGGTAGTGATATGACCCAAGTTTAATCTTCTATTGCTTCAAGTATACTTATTGGAGGAGGTCTTGATATCAAGAAGATTTAAATTTCTGATTAGATCTTACATTGTTCTTGAAATTGATCTATGACTATAGAGCCTTCTTTTTTTCCCAAGGAATACAGGGTAGTACTACAATATCCAAATATGTTGCATTTTGATCTATATTACGAGTCTTGTAAGCCCATGAGAGAAGCCCAACAATTTGATTTTTCTTGAAAATGAATTAGCATATATATATATATATATAGATTACTAAACATACTTTTTGGGAGGGGAGATGTAAAAATAACATTGCCAACGAGAAAATAGAGGAATGTTGATCCAAAAGCCTTGGAGACGAGGAAGCCCAAAGAGAATAAAGACCACTTGAAGCCCCCCTTGAACTGACTGTCGAAATGACACTACCATTCCATAATTTATGCTAGTTTTGGGAAATCTCTTGATCCCCCATTTCAGTCTTCTGGAGGAGGAGAATATGGGGTTTTACTTTTTGCAATATTGATTTAACCTCTGACATTCTTTTAGCCGATCCCAACTCCCTGCTATTCCAAGATATTAGTTTCATCATTTGCTATTAGATTTTGTAGCCCCTTGATAGGGGCTTGAATTGCCTCATTTCCTTGTATTCCGGTTCCTTGTGATGTGTTTGCCCATAATACCTTTTCTTCCCAATTTTTTGTCCTTTTCAACCTTTTCAATTTGAACCTCTTTTTTTTCTTCCCACCTTACAATGAATGCAATCTTGTTTTTTCTCTTTCCCTGTCTTTGATTTTTCATCAGTTGAATTACCAAGGGAGGGGCCAATTCGAGCTGCCCTAAGAGAGTGGAACTCACCTTCATTTAAGGAAGAGTCGATCTTGCCTGTCACATGGACTGGGGCATCCTCAAGTGGTAGAATGCCATCATCGAGAAGACAAGGATATCCCTCCCTCTCCCAGGAGTCCTTCCTAGGAGAGGGAGGGATATTGCTTGAGGCAATCTCGCCTTCCTCTTCAACTAGGTTGAGCGCTTCGAAACTATTTTTATTACCTTTGTTGCACCTTGATTGTTGACACCCTCTCCTAGAGCTGATTTTGTTCGGGATGGAGAGGTTGGGCCCTTGCCTTTGTTCCTTGCTAGATTGATTTATTGTGGTTGATTGTTAGTCCATTTGTATGGACTTGTTCGCCTTTTGGGTTGTTTCCATTGATCCCATTCTTCCACATGATTCTATTGCTTGATTTTATTTTTACACCTTCTAGCAAAGTGTCTGTACTCATGACAAACCTTGCACTTAAAAGGAAGTTGGTCATAATTCACGTCTTCGATATGGGAATAGTTATTTGGGTTGATATTTATTGTGGTCAAAATCTATTTGTCCATATCTACTTTAACATAGATCTCGACACAAGAAAATAAACCCTCTTGTGGCTCGGCATGATCAATATACTTACCTAAGGCCTTTCAAATCTTTTAAAAGTGGAATTGTTCCAACAATGTAGATGAAGGAATGGGAGTACCCAAATTGGAAGTGTTGAAGGAACATCACATTCTGGGTTAAAATTTGGGTTCCATTGATCTAAATAAAGACCTCGGGCACCCATAAAATAAGGGACTCATCTAAAGATCAAGTCCCGATCTTTCTTATTCTCGAAGAAAAAAGTATAAAGCCCTCTCTGGTAGAAAGAAGAGGAAACTTGACCCTTTATCAATGATTGCTAGGTTTTATTTACACACTTCTTGAAGGAGCATGGGGAGGGCCACATCTCCATGAGTTGACCCACTAAACCTCGTTTCACAAATTGAAGAGCTGTTGTTTAGGATTGAGAAGCATTAATCTCTACCTTTGGAATATCCTCAAGTTTTTTGACAAAGAGTGAGGACTTTGAATTTCGAAATTTCAATGCATTGGAGATAAGAGCATTGAAGACGACCATATTAAACATCGACAAAAGGGGCGGGGAAGCAAGGCCACTAGAACTAGTGGCCATCTAGCTCCATGAGACTTGTTAAGCATTAAAAAAAAGGGAGTTGTCTTTAGCGCGAGTTTTTGGACTTTCCAATGCCAAAATTTGGTGGAAACATTTGAGATGAAATCTTAATTTGTGTTATTTAAACTATTTTTTGACTGTAGATATGGATTCAACACCCTGAAAAACCTCTATGGTACTTCGATTGTGTAGAGGTTACCCATCAAACTTGTGATTTCAATAATTAGATAAATTAGACCAGAAAAATCCACCAAAAAAACTTCCAAACAATCGCACTAAAAACAACTAAGAAAAAAGACCCCTCAATAAAAAAAATGTATAAAAATATTTAAAAAAATATTTATTTCTATATTAAAAATACAATTTTAACCCTTACAAATTTTCCATACCACCAAGAACTCTAATCAAAATAATTTATAATCTTGCAAAAGTTTGAGTGATTGGTGAAAATGAATGCTAAGATATAATACCTTGCATGAGCTCAAGAACCGCCCAACCGACATTTGTTCTGAACTGACATAATTTCTATGTAATTTGAACCACCCAACCGACATTTGTTCTGAACCGACATAATTTCTATGTAATTTGAACCACCCAACCAACATTTGTTCTGAACCGACATAATTTCTATATAATTTCTTGAAGTTGTGTTACAGACAAGATTGGGCTCCCTGGTCAAGGAAGATACGATTGGTGGTTGTATTTTAGGGTAATAGTGAGTTGTGTCTATATGTTTCCTAATTTAATTCATTGGAAACCTAAGATGCCCAGATGCAGTCAATTGGTCATCCCTTCTTAGAAAATGGTGTTCCGGGTCCTTCGTCGAAGCAATCGGGATGACTCGTCGAATCTGCCTGACCGATGCCTAGCAACGCCCGCGAAGTTGCAGGGTGCCGTAAACGCCGGGAACACTTGAGCCGGCCTGCACATTATATTTATTATGACCAATCCATTAAACATCGGCTCGACGTTATTTCATTTGAGCCTGTATCAACCAGAGGGCCTCCTGTTATTTGTTTGAACAAATGGTTTACATGGATTTTCATCCGCTCAAGGGACCGAGCGTTTCCAAAGATGTGGAGGCGCAATTGTTTCTTTCAAAGGACGGGCACATTGAGGGGAAGATTCATGGTTTGATTACAGTGGTGGCCATGACGGTGGCCTGTCTCAGTTTCGTGGCACTGTTTAGCGTGGCGATGGGGCTGCAGAGAGAGATGGGCCACGCCACTGCAGAAGCGGCCATGGAAAGCTTTGAGTTTCGTGTTTTCGTGGTCATGAACGCGGTGTCGTTCTTCTCTGGTATGGGCGTGGTTGCGTTGTTGTTGTTGCAGGGCAGATCAGAAGATCCGCTGATGGTTGTTGTGTGTAGAAGAGTGACGTATATAGCCATGGCATGTCAGGGCCTGGCCTTCATTGCTGCAGCTCTCACGTTCACCACACGTCCTCCACAATAGCATAGATCGTTGTTTACCACATGTACTATACAATATTTCTTTAAATTGCTTTAAATTGGTCTGTAAAATTTTTTGTTTGTGGGTCCAGCGATTCGAGTGCTAAGTTTATAAAAATATACATATTTTATTTTGGGTTTTGAATTTTTGATTTCTAAAAAAGTGATTAACATTTATAAGTAACGATTTGATTACTAAGTTTATAAAAATATATATATTTTATTTAAGATTTTGAACTTTTAATCTCTAAAAAAATACGCAATCTTAACCATTAAAACCACTCAAATTTAATATCTTGTAACTTAACTTATTTATTTTGAATTCCAATTTGATTTCTACGTTTTAATCTTTAAAATATCATTTTATAATATTGTTATAAATTTCTTATTACAGTTTTCCACACATATATTCTTAACATTAACACAAAACTCCTTTTTAAGTATTTGGTAACATTGACTCAGCTACTTTTAAGCATTTGGTTTCATTGACAGAAACTATTATTTTAGTGATACTTGGTAACACTTACAGCAATAAAAAAATTATAATGTAAGTGTGAGAAAGATATATGATAATAAATATTTAAATACATTTTATTTGAAAATATGAATTAATGTTTATGATTTTATAATATTTTCTTTTCATATCTTGTGGGACTTGTATCCCACATTGGTTATCAACCAACATAAATTAAATATAAAATTTTATATTAATTCACATTTATAATAAAATAAATCTATTTAAATAAATTTTAATCCTTTAACACGATGCCTTTATCTCTTTGACATATTATGGTTATAATTTTACCATTGTTTTAGTTTATAAGCTAGGTTTCCTAGTTTATAAAAGCCATTATCTTCATTTGTTTGTATTTTTTTAAAGAGTATATAAATAAATTATTTTTATTTTTCATAAATTATGAAAGCCATTGTCTTAATTTTCCTTCTCTCATTTTCATGATCTTTCAGAAATATTATGATTGTCCCATAATATCTTTGAAATATTAAGATTGTCCCATACTTTTAACATATAAGGTAGTTTTTTATAATTTTTAGAAGCTCCTACCCTTGTTTTTGTTTTTTTTGGTAAATTCGTTGGTGCTAGTGATTAAATTAAATCTTAATAGGTTTTTATTTATTTTTAATGGTTTCCTATTTTTTAAAGAAAAGTTCAACCATGAACTATTATATAAGAATCTTTTTATATGTAATATAAAGAAGGGAAAGCACATAAAGATGATGGCCTCAAAGTGGAAATGGGACACAATAACACACACTCATAGGAATGTTTGTGCGTTGCTAGGAACACACTCACATTCTTAGGCATCCAAGCTCGACAAGTCTTGAGTTGCCAACCAGGATGCTAGTCAAGTTGCTAACTTGACAAGGCTCAAGAACACACACATTCTTAGGAATGTGCACTTGTTCCTAATAATATTTCTTATTTATCTGCCTGCAACCTTATTTTTTACCATATTGGGACCGTACAATGCATTTTTGGGGATATTGAGCAAAAATGATGCTTTTTGAACAACATTAAGCACCAAATCAACACCATACCTTGTCTTGGAGTCCATATAAGCACTCTAACAAATTTTTTCCTTTTTTTTTTATTTGGTTTAAAAACTGGAAAATATGACAAAAATAATACATTGAACATAATAGATATTGAATTGTAGGGAAATTGGTTAATATGAAACCCACCATCACCAAACCCAAACCATGAACCAATAAATCCAAATGATGAAATTGATGCATCCTTAGCTACATTTAAGTCACTAATACATGATCTTCAAAACACGAGAGATTCATCATGATTATCTCTTGCAAGGTCATTATAAACAATTGTATCCTCCATTTCTAATGCCTAAATCTAGTTAACCAATATTTCTAATTATAGGGTTAAAATGTATAAACACTATAGAATTGGTCTAAATAAAGGTCAAATCAGAGACCTCAACATTACTAAACAAGATTTTTTGTCTTTGTTTGTTGACCCAAGAGACAACCAACCTTTATCAATCAACAAAAAATGAATTTGTATGGTCTGGTGCACCTACCAACCATTTCTATATAATTGGATGGATAGGGGGCTTATGCTATTCGATAAACCTCCTTGTAGTGATGGGGATGTCCCTCTATACTTCTTGAGGAAGTTATGGTCAATTTTTTGGCTAGGAACCCATGTCAACTACTTTGACAAGGAAGAATTCAAGGGGGTGGGTGATGGGTTTGCGAAAGATAATCAAAATTCTAGGTGCAACCTAGCACTAGGTCCTCATCCCCCTAGGAGAAGGCTTAACCCCCCACCTATCATCTTCTAGTTATGGATAAAATTGTTGAGACCTAGATGGTGCTAGCCAGACTAAATAACAACTAGTGTAGCACGAAAACTTGATGGCACCATCAGGGGAGAAGCCACCAATAGCTAATGTTGCAGGTGGGGTTGGACCATCTGAATCTGTAGTAGGGCTTGACCAACATAGGCCACATGGAGGCTCACTTGAACCTCGCAGATGTACTAGTTGTGGGAAATATTGTTATGGCCAGATGGAGGGTAGTAGGCAACATAAATTTATGGAGGAGGTTATTATCTTAACCATCTCTCTCTCTCTCTCTCTCTCACTATCTATCTATCTATCTATCTATCTATCTATATATATATATATATATATATATATATAGATATAGATTGTGTTTCTCTATTTATCTAATTATACGTTGCTTACATTTGCTATGCCTTGATATAACTTTCCCCAACCCTACTAATGCATTGATACCAATTTCAACAACTGATGTTGTAGTGGATGCCACCAGTTCATTTGGTGTACCACATATGGTGAATTAAAAGTATCCCTCCTTGCAAAACTTTTCATATGTTTTTAGTCCATAACAAGGATTGTTTTAATTTGAGCATAATTGTAATGCTCATTTAATGTTTTTACATATTATAGTGACACCAGGGGAGGAGTTAGGTCCAGTTAGGGAAGACATCTTTTCCCCTTCTCATATATCATGTGTAAATTTAGATTTTGTTTAAATGTTTATTTGATTATTTTATTTTTGTTTACTAACTGAAATATTATAAATGTGTATGCAAGTTCCTCCATTTCTCAATTCTCTCCTCTTACTCCACATCATTCACCACCATCATTGTTTTCCCAGTAGTTTTCGACCGTTATCGTCACATTACCCCAATGTTTGGTATGATTCCAAATTACCTTGACTAGGGAACAAAATTCATTAGTACAACCCAAGGGTTTTGATTGTCAATTGCTTCTACCAACATTTCCATCTCATTCACCCGTAGAGGATGAATCCATAGGCCATTTGATAACCTCTGTAGATTGTGTATATAAGTGCTCCACCTATGAGTGAATCTCCATCAATGGGAAACACTCATGGTGAGATAATTCATTGATGTTTTTTTTCTTTATGATGAATTGAATTTATTTTAGGCATTTTTTGTTTAAATTCTATGATTTGACTCTTATGACTATTGTACAGTGGTATTGTTGAGAGGTTGGAGGCATTGAGGATGACACCCTTCAAATTGATTATAATATCATTGATGATTTTTCTGGGTTTGAGATATAAAGAATTAATTTGTAAGTGTGTAATTTATTATGGAAAAAAATACAATGAGAATTTTTTTTCTCTGTGAAGTCCCCAGAGAGAGAGCATGTCACAAAAGAAGAAAATTTGAGCTCCTCTTTCTTGTAAGAGGAGAAATATTGACTTATAGGATCCAAATGATGGTGGTCAAGGGGGAAGTGGTTAATGAGTGACCAATGATCCCCATTTTGTGTATACAACATCATATGCCATACTATCATGTTTCAACATGCGATGTAATTTGTATATTAGAGTCATTTTCTATATAGGTCACCATATTCCATACTTCCATGTTTAGGAATGAGGTGTCATTTTGGGCACTCTATGAAATTTTGTTAAAAATGTACATTTGATACAATTTTGAGTGTAAGTGTTAGATTGCTAGGTTGAATTTGCATATATGAAGTGAGCACTCTGACATGTTGTATTATTGAAGGTGTCTGGATTGAGTTTTTAAAGACATGTCAGTTAGACATATTCCTCGTGATACATGTAGCTGATGATTCTGAATAAATTACAACATTTTTTATCCATTAGGGCACAATTATCCAAGCATAACTTTATTACAATAATTTATCTAATATAAATATTTATTTTGTCATCAATTTCTATATTAAATGATTTAATAATTTCAACCCTATGTTATATCAAATCAACATGAATGATAGATATTCAAAATTACTTAATCATGAAGACAATGTAAGAAGAAAAATCAAATTTGCAATTATACAATTTTGGATAACAAGATACTTTATACGTACATAGAAGAAATGAAATACATGTGAACAAATTTATCACAAAATTGATACGATATCTAGCTCTCCAAACTCTAGCAAGATAAAATCATGAAAGTCATAACCATCAAAGATCCACAACAAGCTATTGTATTTCCATGATCTTGGTGTCTAAGATAAAATCTTAAATCACTGATGCTACCAAACCAAGAATCAGAATGAAGCTACTTTGCACAACGAAATATAAACAATAGTAAATCTATTAGTGCAAAAAATATACACAAATTATGTACAGTGACCCAACTTCCTTATATTAATCCAATTGATATAATATAATAGTCTAGGGCTCCTGTACGAGGGATAATGGCCCTCAAATATCCACAAGTACAAGAATACTAAACTGGGGCTTGGTGTCAGTCCATCAACAACCAGTCTACCCTCAATAAGATATTATGGCCATCTGATTGATGTAGCATGCTCTCTCAGCTCCTCTCGGTTGTACCCTGTACCTTCCCGGTCCTTCGAATCCTGATCTAAAACACCTGCCTCTATCAATGATCCAAGTCGATCTAGCCACTAAACCTTAGCTATCCAATCTACTCAATAGTTGTACCTTATTCGATCAAGGGTACAACACATCGAGACTCATGTCAAGTTGTTCGCAACTTCATTTGTGAACAACTCACAACTGCCCACTACTTCTCCTTAGCTACTTAGGGATTGCAACCCACTATAGTCTTCCTGTGCTGCTCGAATGAAGACTAACATAGGGCACACAGTGCTTCCACCTATCACTGTAATATTTCCATATCCCACAATGCACATGGGCTAGGAGGACTACCCATCATCTGTTGTAGATGTGCTTCTCCACACATAAGTCTAGGGCTGCACAAACTACTCCTAGTTGATCAAACAAATGAGCTCAAAAACTGCCACTCTAGAAACCACCTAAGTCCATGAAGTTGGTGCACACTGGGCTCCAACATGGGAACTATCACGTTGTCCTCCAACAAACCATAAATTGCCAATCCACTATCCACACTTGTTCCACACTTACGTTGCCCTCCAATAGACTACGAGTGACCAATCCTTCCTGTAGCATCTGCTCCTGGTTAGGGCATCCAACCACCTAGGAAACCCTTCCTCTTGGTTGCTAACAAACTTCCAATCTGTACTCTCCTAGGACACCATCCACTCGCATCAATTCAACCTTAACACATCAATACAACAGATACCTAGCCTTGTGCATGTTTCAAGTCACCCTAATGCAGTATGCTTACATGCTCAACCCTCATTCATGATGATTGCACTCACGTTCCTGCACTCGTGTGTTCCTACACTCATGCGTTCTTGCACTCATGTTCTTGCACTCACGCATTCCTTCACTCACACATTCCTTCACTCATGCATTCCTACACTCGCGCGTTCCTGTACTTGTGTTCTCCTGCACTCACGTGTTCTTGCACTCGTATGTTCCTGCACTCTTACCCATTTTATTAAATGGAATGTGACATTGAACCTGAGATCATTGTGTTAGATTTGTCTCAACGTCATATATCATCTCCATCCATCACATGTCCAATAAGCTTGATGGATTCACACTGACAAGCCCAAGTGCAAATCACACATGCTTGGGTTCCACGCACACAAGCCACACTTGTGTTCCAGTTCCTCCACAACCCTTAATCTAGGATTTGGAGTACCTTCCAAGCTACAAATATGAACACTCCCTCTTAGCGAGGGAGGTACTTCCAACCTAGGAAGTCTCCATCGATATTGGCGACACTAGCCTAACTGGTGTCCACCATTGCAGCATACTCTATAGAATGAACCCTAAAATCTCGGTAGTGTCTCCGCCTCATCACATATGAAACTGAAGATCCAAAAATTCCATAGGGTTTCTCCCTATGAGCCTACATGATATCCACTAACTAGGTCCTACAAGCACTCATCCTCTTGGATCAAATACCACTTGTGCAAATCCATCCAATCTCGTATATGCAACATAACGATATGATGAAGACTCTAGCCTACCAATCTATAGTCCATCACATGAATCCATCTCGATCATCCTGATCTCATCCATGCCAAAGCAATCCTTGAGTTTTTCCAACCATCCATGACAAGTCATAGGAAGTGCACGATCAACAACCTGTACTACAAAAAACTGTTGTTCACTAGGCTCACCACCAATCCACTAGAACTCCCAACCAATCTCGCTACCAAGCCAGTCAGGACCACATTGCCATGTCTTCAGTTGAACCCTCTTCTCCATGATCTAGACACCCACAACTCTCTCTAAGTTTCTTCGATGTGCACACTCTGATTCACTGTCCCTCAAAGTAGCTTAGACATGCTCTGATACCATGTTGTATTTTCATGATCCCGGTGCCTAAGATAGAATCTTAAATCATTGACACTACCAAACCAAGAATCACAACAAAGCTAATTTTCATAGTGGAATATAAACAACAATAAATCTACTAGTGCACAAAATATACACAACCTTTTACAAAAATTATGTACAATAAACCAACTGATATAATACAACAGTCTAGGGCTCTCGTACTAGGGATAATGGCCCTAATTTATCCATAAGTAAAAGAATACAAAAATGGGGCTTGGTGTCAGTCCATCGACAACCAATCTAACCTCAACAAGATACTTTGATCATTTGGATGATGTAGCATGCTCTCTCATCTCCTCTCGGTCGTACTCTATACCTGCCCGATCCTTCGACTCTCGATCTATAACACCTGCCTCTGTTAATGATCTAAGTCCATCTGGCCACTGAAGCTTGACTATCCAATCTGCTCACTAGTTGTACCTTAGTCCAACAAGGACAAAACACATCGAGACTCCTGTCAAGTTGTGCACAACTTCGTTTATGAAAAAGTCATAACTACCCATTGCTACTCCTTAGCTACTCAGGGACTTCAACCGTTATAGTCTTCCTATGCTGCTCCAATGAATACTAACATAGGGTGCAAAGGGTTTCCACCTCTCGCTGCAATATGTCCATCTCCCACAATGAACGCAGGTTAGGAGGAATGCCCATCATCTATTGTAGATGTCCTTCTCCACACATAAGTCTAGTGCTGCACAAATTGCTCCTGATTGATCGACCCGTTGTCGCTCCTAGAGACAACCTCTTGGTTGAGAGGATACCAGTGCCTAGGAAATCCTAATAAGTGATATCAAATTTGACTTAAAAATCATAGCACTTTTTTCTTTTATATACAATTATATGAAATTGATTTAGAACCATTCATAGAAGATACAATACATGAAACGACACACATAAGAATGCACAAGAGCATTATTCATTAATCTATGGTGGCCAATTTTGATTGGAGCTTGCAGCTGATCAACTATTTTAAACAGATGCAATTACAAAAGAAAGTAGAGGCGAAACCCATCATACAGAGCTTAAACTTTAAGAATTCCATACATCCAGATTTAGAAAGAAACGAGAGAAAGGGAAATGTTTACGAGGCGCTAAGATACACAGAGCACTTTAAAAGACTTGATTTCCATATCCATATAGGAATTATTAATTAACAATTTGATCTAAATGAATCAATATTTTTATTACAAATACATCTGGCAGCTACTTGACATGAGATTTGAGATGAGAATTCAACATATATGAAAAAACACAAAGGGGAAGGAACATACTGCAAACCCAATCATGTTGGAATCACCAAAAATTTTGCATTAATTTCCAGAGAAGCATACATGCACTGAGATTCATAAAATTGTTATTATGAAAAGAGAAAAGAGTTATTTTCCAAAAATTCTGAACCTTCCTTCCCTCTTTCGAAACCGTTCATATAGGACCTCTAAGAAAGAGAGAGACCGTTACAAAATATTCTCTTCTTGATTTGTTCATGATGACTAAGTGCTTCAAAACTTCAGCTTGTTTGATAAGACAACTGTACTTAACTGAACTGTAACAAGTTAACAAAGCAAAATAAAACTAAACAATGCGAGTAAAATAAAATATGCAAATAAGATGTAAGAATCAACACGACTAGAAATATTTTTAAGGACGATGGGCCATGGTATCACGTTGTGGAGTGCACTGTGCCTATGGTTCGATGACTCGAACATGTATATTCTCCCCTTATATGGCCAGCGAATATCTCAAAGAGAAGGCCAACAAGTTGGTAAGCACATGCTAGGTGCAATTTGGCTCTCGACGTCCATTAGGGGTTCAATGCTAGAAGGGGACTTGACCTCACAGGTTTTAGGGGTTTCAGGTGTCATTTGTTTCATTTTAACAAGAAAACAAAACAAAAATCACAAGTGGTCAAGTGATGGGTTACCTAGAGCCTGTAGGAGCAGCTAAACGTGACGTTGGGAGGAAGTCCTTAGGTGGTTTAGGTTCTTTGAGCGGGAGGTCCTGCGCAAGTGACTGGATGGGATATTCACACCAGTAGCTATAGAGTAGCTGTTAGAAAAGGGAATTGGTAGTGGGCTACTTTATAGTAAGGGGGGACATGCGATGAGGTGATGGCATCAGGAGTGAAGGGGGTACGTGGAAAATTCAGATTGATCGGGAAAATAGGATTAGAGAGCGAGAGTGGGGGATCATAAAGTTACCTTTACCTTCTTGTGCTTCAATCACTTCTCATAAGGGGCCAACGGGGGTAGCGCACTTGGCGAGTGGCCCCCATTGTACTACGACAGGTCAGCCCATGGGAGGACGAGCCCTTCTCTCACCCCTAGAATTAATCTAGGCCGTCAGATCAAGGTTGAATTTTAAAATCTGGTGAGGTCCTGTAGATTAACCTCTGTGCAAGTCCCGCCCACGGAACTGGTTCTAGAGCACCATTTTTCTATGAGGAACGATGATTGCTCTGGGGAGGAGCATGAAATTTAACCTCACTGCTGAAACACTATAAGATCACTTGGTCACTTTGATTGCAGTTTGGTATGGACCCCAACGGGAAACATGCTTCGCTATAAATTCTTTTTTTATTCGTGCATTTGGTTTCGAAGCTTCTCCTTTGAGTGCGGTTTCCCATTTTAAATTTGGTTCACATAACCATATTTTGAATCCCTGAAATATTAATTCTGAGGGATAACATTGGCTCCAACTGGGGATGATGTATTGGAAACAATGCATCGAGAACCTGCAACTTAACATCTTTCTCCTTGGGCATGGAGTCTTATTATCGAAAACTTTGTATAACAAGAAGAAATAACAAAAAACTTGAAACAACATAGAGTATTTACAGATAACACACCGATATTTACAATGAATGAGGGGTGATATATTCAGTGTTGGAAAGAAAGTTTGAGGAAATACCCATTTACCGACAGTTCTAATGCTTCACCTTCCAGCTTTTCCAATAAGAAGGTATTATTTCATTTTTTTTTCAATGATTTTGAAAGGGCCAAACCATAATGGTTCAAACTTTCCATGTTTTCCTTTGCCTTCCCTTATAACATCCCACCTCAAGACTAGATCCCTTGGATGGAGAGGTATGTCCTTTGCCTTATCGAACAAGGACTTCATTTTCTACTGATACATGATTAACTTGTGATTCACCTGTTCTCTGCTCTCCTAGAGCTCCACTAGTTGATTTATCCTTCGGGTCAGGGAGTTTGTCTCTTCTTCCACGTCTTGTAATATTTTGGCAACCAACATCGTGAGATGTATAGGGAATATTTCTTCTTTCCCATAAACCAATTTGAAAGGAGATTTCCCTGTGGATCTTTTAGGGGTGACCCTGTTAGCCCATATGGCGAATTTCAGTTGGGAGTCCCAATTCCTCTGGCTTTCTGTAATTTTTTCTTCAGGATCCTTACTAACGTTTTGTTGGAAGACTCAACTAGTCTGTTTCCCTATGGATAATATGTAGTGGAGTGACCAATTACAATATTGAATTTCTGACAAAAGCTGATAAACTTTGTAGACTTAAAAACCTGAGCGTTATCAGTCACAATTTTCTTAGGACAACCAAACCTGGCCAGGATATTTTCCTCTATAAATTTTATGACTATAGCATCGATTGCATTTCAAATTAGGATTTCTTCCACTCATTTAGTGAAATATTCAATGGTTGTAAGTATCCATTTGTGTTGGCTGTTGGAAAGTGGGTGTATCTCTCCAATAAAGTCCAATCCCCATTACCTGAAAGGTTCTTCAACAAAAATAGGGATTAGTGGGAGTGGGGCTAGTTTTTGCTTCACGGTGAACATTTGACACTTCTCATAGGCCTGAACATATGAGTGAACTTCTCCGAATGGTTTTGGCCAATAAAAACCTGCCTTCAATATTTTATGTGTTGTAGTCTTCCAGCTGTAATGTCCCCCACAAATGCCACCATGGAAATCATCCATCACCTTTCAAATTTCTTCTTCCACCAAACACAGAAGTAGAATCCCAACAGGGTCTTTCCAATACAGTTGACCATTTGATATAATAAACTTTTGGGCCTGTAATCTTAATGCTCTATACTTCACTTTATCCATCTTCACCAGACATCTTAGCAATAGCAGATAATGGATGACATCTTTATACCAGGCGGAGGTTTCGTATTTTATATGAATTTTTTGGATTGATGTCTTGATCATAGGCTATTGTGTCCTTTCTCCATCCTCTTCTGCTAATAAGTTAATCCCCAAGGCTTGGAAATTTGACTCTAATAAGATTTTGGCCAGTCCATGTCCTTTGATGAGTTTAGTGGGCTTGATATCCATGTAGTACTCTTGGATTTTAGCAATCCACTTTCCTTTTTCTCCATCACTATCCCCTTGCACCAGGATGTCCTTAACAACTGTTGCCGAAACATAAGACATGATGTTAGAGCGTAGAACATAAAATCTGAAGGCCTTCAAAGCTTTGACCAGGGCATATGCCTATTTTTCTAAGATATTATATTTCAATTCAACATCCCACAACACTTGGATGAAAAAGGCTATAGGCTGCTTGTGCCCTTCACTATTATTTTGCAATAACATAACGACTACAGTATGAGGGGATGCGAAAGAAAATATGTAAAATGGCCTTGAATAATCAAAGCTGAATAGCATATGAGCCTTTGCAAAGGCTCTCTTGATCCTAGAGAAGGATTCCCAATAATCTGGGTTCCACTTCACTTCATTCTCCTTTTCAACATTTTTGTGATATCTTTCACTATCTTTGCATAGTTGGGTATAAATATTCTCAAGAAGTTAATCCTTCCCAAGAACACTTGGACTTCCTTTTTATTCCTAGTTAGGGAAATGTGGTTGATGGAGTCCACATGCTTGGGATCGATATTCACCCCTTCCTGTGCTGCTATATACCCCAACAACTTTCCTTCGCCCAGGGTGAACTGAAATTTCTTAGGATTCAATGACAACCCAATTTCTTGTATTTCTCAATGTGTTCATCATATGTTTTAAAAAAACTGTGATACCGTCCATGTAGACCACTACAAATCTGTCATGTTCTCCCACAAATGCAATATCCATCGCCCTTTGGAAAGTTGCTCCAACATTTATAATGCCAAATGGCATTCTTGCATACATGAAGGTTCCCCAGGGCGTAGTGAATGCATTTTTCTTTTGATCATCGAGATGTACTAATACCTGATTGTACCCTGAAAATCCATCCGTATGGACATCCGAGCTGAGCCAACTACTTTCTATAATATATAATCCATTTTTTGCAATGGGTAATTGTCTTTTAATGAAGCTTTGTTGAGGTTTCTTAAATCCACACATAGCCTTATCTCTCCATTCTTCTTCCTAACAGGAACTAGGTTTTCCACCCACTCTAAGTATCTTAGGGGTACAATGATCTTAGCTTGAAGTAACTTCCTTACTTCCTTCTTAATGGATGGGAGTAAAAGGGGGTTGATCTATATGAGTTTCTGCTTATAAGGTTTCATTCCATTCTTTAGGGTAATGTTATGCTAAATAACATTAGTACCAAACATCTTTAAATCATCATATGACCAAGAAAATACATATCTATAGTCTCTAAAAATATTTAGGTACCTTTTATTATATTGATTGGGTATCCCTTACATATTGATCATCTAGGGTTCATTCTCTGAGCCAATTTTCTACTCCACCTGTTCGTTGACTCCTTGTTCAACAAGTTTCGAGGCCACGTCGTTGGATTTGAATAATCTCTCCAAAGGAACAAGACCATGGGGAATAATGTTTCCCTTTAGCTGCAAAATTATATGCCTCGTGATAGTTTCCTCCCAAGTGATTGGCTGTTCATCTGTCACTTTTTCGCCCTCTTGGTCGATCATAGAATTCGATAATTTCCCAATGATTTCCATAAAGTGCTTGATATGTTCATCATCTTTAAACACCTACCAGTGTCTAACATTATCTGGCATTGAGGTATGTATCTGACCTTGACCTCATATCTAAGAAGTGGATTTTGCAGTGGCTTAAAATTATTGGCAGCTATGGCTAATGAGTCAGCCATTCGATTTCCTTCTCTTGGGTAGAAATTGGACATTGAAATCCAAGAAGTTGTCCATTAAATACTAGACCTCGTTTCTTCAATCCCTCAACCTCAGATGCTTAGTTTGACATTGGTTCTTGATTTTATTTACCACCAGTTTAGAGTCTCCAAACACAGTCAAGAATTCAATGTTCAAATTCCTCGTTGCTTGTAAGCCTAGAAGTAAAGCCTCATACTCTGCCATGTTATTGGTTTTCTCAAATTATAATTTGAACGAGAGAGGTATCAAGCTACCCTCTGGGGATATCAATAAAACCCCTACTCCATTGCCTTCTTTAGAATTCACACCATCAAAATACAACTTCCAAACCTTACTAAAATCTTGTAGCTGCTAATCTAATTGGGTTGTCGGCTGTACCTGTGTTTCTTCCAAAATGAAATCACCCTCTTCTAACAGTAAGCAAGGAAAACCCCTTTCTTTCCCATAACAGGAGCATTATTTGAGCAATCAAATTTCGTAACTATTTTAACAAACCTTGATTCTCTATACAGTCGCCTTTCTTCTCCACCAAAGATAGGAATGGTAGCATAGGTCAAATCCAGCTTGATGGAACCTCCAATATTTGATCCCCAAGACCTGGACAAAAGCATACCGAACCTTGCAGGGATGTCAGCTACTACAATATCCATTACTACACTTTTTACTAGGATTTGGGCCAAATTCACCACTAAGTCCTTAATCATTCCTAAGCACTTTACCCTCTTAGAGTCAAAAGAGTAGAGGTCTTTGTATGGTATGGTTATCTGTAGCCCTAGTTGCTCCATGACAGACAATGGAATCAAGTTGTGGGAAGCATCTGAGTCTAACATGCAATTATGAAGCAAAAGGTCATGTACTACTAAGGTAACATAAAAAGGAGCAGTGGAAGGATCTTGTTCTTCAACATGGGTACCAAAGATGACCATTGGAATTTCTTATTGGAGATTCAAACTATCATGCAAGTGTAATGAAGTAGATGGACGCATGAACTGGGAGACTTGTGCCTTATAGGTGGGCTGTTTCAACAGTTCAGCCAATGGGACCAGAATTTTGACTTTCTCAAGTTCTTTTTTCAAGATTAAAGATAGCAGGGCCTTTTTCTATAGTGATGACCTCTACAAGCTCTTTTTCTTTATCACAGATGGGTCTAGACGGGGAAGGTGGCTTCTCTTCTTTGAGGGCTTTGGGATTATGATAGATTTGATCTGAGGACTCCTTCTTTTTTTGTGTAATTGGATATATAGGCCTCTTCCCTTTGTCAGCTAGCCTAGGAGGATCTTGGGAGGAAGCATCCTCTTTTTGGTATTTCCCCCTTGATCTCTTTCTATAAGATTGACTATCATATTTCCTATGCAGCTGGGCTTGCAAAAAATAGACGAACTTCTTGCAGTAATAATCAATCTCACCATCGTTTAGTGTTGCATCTAGATCATCCCCCTCTTCTTGATACATTCTAACCTCCTATTCTTCATCAGAGAAAGAGGAGTATAGGTTCCCCTGAACCTCATTATCATCTTGTATCTGCTCCTTTGGATCATCTTCTATATATAATGGGGGATGGATGTGGTCTTGTTATTCTTTTCTTTCCCTTTGCAATATTTGTAAGGGAGGTCTTCTGTATTATGGATTGAAGCCTCGATTAGGAGCCTGGGAATTTTGTCGTGGAAGGTTTTTATTTTCTAGCTCCAGTTTTACCAGTTTATTTGATAAGTTCTTTATTAACTTATCAATTTCCTCCAGCTTTTGTTCTTGGGACTCTCTTCCATGACTTGAGGAAGTTTCTTCCTCTTTCCCCTTTTTCCTCTCCCACGGCGAGTTTTGCTTCTTGACTTCCCAGTTGATGTAAAATTGGCTTCTACCTCGAGAGCATCAATTTGAATCTGGTCTAGGGTATGAGACTTCCTCTCTCAAAGTGTGAAACCGAACTCTGATTCAAAGGTCGCAACTAAAACTACTCTAGCAGCTGCCTGTCGAGGTTTAATTTCGGTAGGTAGACTGTTATACAATTTATTAAATCTTTATATAAACCCTGAGACGTCCTCATAATGTTTCTTTTTCATAACATTAAACTTAGTGAGAATATATCCATGATCTCTCTTCTCCCCCCATTTCTGCATAAAATAATTTTCCATATCTTCCCAAGCAGCAATGGAAGCATCTGGAAAGGAATTGAACCATTTCCTAGCTTTTTTGTCCAAATACTGGATGAAAGGCCTCAACACTACATCTAGGTTCTCAACATTTATGTTTTCTGCAAAGGCACATAAAGCTTCTATATGTCTCTGTACTAATATGTCATCTTCTCCATTAAAACTGGGCAAGAGTTTGCAATAATCCTGTAGCATAGAACTTAGAGGTTGCAGTAGGTCTAAGGGGGCATATTTGTTTAATAGGAAACTTGGGACATCCATTTGGAGTAGAGGTGTTGGTGCTAGGTTTATTATTGGTCTTTGTGCTATGAAAAATTGTGGGGCAAATCACTGATAATGGATTGAGAAACTGTTCACACTTTGAGTAGGACTGCTCTCGAGGATGTCTTTAACCTCCTCAACTTTAGGGAGGGGAGGGAATGAGAAAGAAGGAGTGTTGACTGAAGCTTCTTCTTCCTTGACTTTTAGGGAGGCAATACTAAATAGCTGACCACTTTTTGAAGGATATACCAGGACTCTAGGAGAAAAAATGGAGCAATGAATTATGGAATTTTGTGAGCTGGACGAGGATGTTTGAGGAAACGAGGAGACAGTAGCAGCAATATTTGGGGTTTTTCCTTCCAAATATTTTTATATATTAGTATTTCTAGATCAGATATAGATGGCATTCTTTGCTGAGAGGCATTTGAATGGGTATGGGGTCTCTTAAAATCTAGGGTGATGAACTTATAATTAGATTGTGGAGTCCCCAAGGTGATAAATCTACAACAGACACACCTTTTCTCACCTTATCAAAGAGTGTATGAATGTCATACCCATGGAAAAATTCTCTAATCCATTCCCTAGAAATGACGCCAGAAGATGTTTTCTCTCTTAGAGACAACCTCTGGGTTGAGAGGAGACGAGTGCCTAGGACATCCTAATAAGTGCTGTCAAATTTGACTTAAAACTAATAACACTTTTACTTTTATGTAGAATTTAGATGAAATTGATTCAAAACCATTTATAGAAGATACAATACATGAACCAAAACACATAGGAATGCACAAGAAAATTATTCATTAAGCTGTGGTGGTCAATTGTGATTGGAGCTTGCAGCTAATCAACTATTTTAAACAAATGTAGTTACAAAAGAAAGTAGAGGCTAAACCCATCATACGGAGCTTAAACTTTAAGAATTCCCTACATCCGTATTTAGAAGGAAACGAGAGAAAGGGAAATGTTTATGAGGCGCTAAGATACATGGAGCACTTTTAAAGACTTGATTTCCATATCCATACAAGCATTATTCATCAACAATTTGATCTAAATGAATTTGTATTTTTATGAGAAATACATCTGGCAGCTACTTGACATGAGATATGAGATGAGAATTCAACATATATGAAAAAACACAAAGGGGAAGGAACATACTGCAAACCCAATAAGTTGGAATCACCAAAAATCTTACATTAATTTCTAGAGAAGCATGCATGCATCGAGATTCATAACATTATTCTTATGAAACCAAAAAATAGTTCTTTTCCAAAAAATTTGAACCTTCCTTCCCTCTTTTAAAACTATTCATATATGACCTCTGATAAAGAGAGAGGCCATTACAAAATATTCTCTTCTTGATTTGTTCATGATGACTAAGTGCTTCAAAACTTTAGTGTCTCTGATAAAACAACTATACTTAAATCAAATGTAACAACTTAATAGAGCAAAATAAAACTAAAAAATTCGAGTAAAATAAAAGATGCAAATAAGATGTCAGGATCAACATGATTATAAATATTTTTAAGGACGATGGGCCATGGTAGCAAAATGTGGAGTGCGTTGTGCCTGCGGTTTGATGACTCAGACAGGTGTCTTCCCCCATTATATAGCCAACGAATAGCTCAAAGCGAAGGTTGAAAAGCTAGTAAGTGCATGCTGGGTCTACAATTGGGATCTCGACATCCATTAGGGGTTCAACGCTAGAAGGGGACTTGACCTCACATGTTTTAGGGGTTTTAGGTGCCGTTTGTTTCATTTTAACAAAAAAACAAAACACGTATCATAGGTGGTTGGGTGATGGGTTACCAAGAGTCTGCAGGAGCAGATGAGAGCGACGTTGGGAGGAAGTCCTTAGGTGGTCTAGGTACTTTGAACGGGAGGTCCTGCGCAGTTGACTGACTAGGATATTCACACATAGAATTGTAGAGTAGCTGTCGGAAAAGGGAATTGAGAGCATGCTACTTTATAGTAAGGGGGGACACGTGGTGAGGTGATGGCATCAGGAGTGAAGAGATTTCATGGCGAATTGGGATTGGTCGGGAAAAGAGGATCGAAGAGTGAGAGTGGGGGATCAAAAAGTTATCTTTATCTTCTTGTGCTACACTCACTTGTCATAAGGGGCCAATGAAAGTAGCCCACCTAGTGGGTGGCCCCCATTGTACTTCAGTGGGTCGGCCCATGGGAGGACGAGCCCTTCTCTTGCCCTTGGAATTAATCTGGGCTGTTAGATCAAGGTTGATTTTTCAACTCCAATGAGGTCTCGTAGGTTAAACTCCGTGCAAGTCCCACCCATAGAACTGGTTCCGGAGAATTGTTGGTCTGCGAGGAATGGTGTTTTCTCTAGGGAGGAGCATTTCCTTTAAACTCACTCTTGAAACACTATCAGGTCACTTGGTCACTTTGACTGCAGTTTGGTCTGGACTCCGGTGGGAAACATGCTTCGTTATAAATTCCTTTTTTATTCATGCATCTGGTTTTGGAACTTCTCCTATGAGCACAATTTACTATTTTAAATTTGGTTCACATAGCCATATTTCCAATCCTTGAAAATATTAATTCCGAGGGATAACAATGCCCATGATATCAACAACTACCACTCTAGCAACCACCTATGTCCATGAAGATGGTGCATATCGGGATCCAACTTGGGCACTATCATGATGTCCTCCAACATACCATAAATTCCCAATCCAATATCCACACTTGGTCCATTCTCACTCTACCCTCCAACAAACCACGAGCGATCAATTGTTGTTGTAGCATCTACTCCTAGTTAGGGCATCTAACCACCTAGGAAACCCTTCCTCTTGGCTACTAAGAAAATTCCAAACTTTCCTCTCCTAGGACACCATCGACTAGTATTAATTCATCCTTAAAACATCAATACAATACATACCTATCCCTATGCAGTTTCTACGTCACCCCGGTGCAATCTACTTACACACTCAACCCTCTCTCGCACTGCCTGCACTCACATTGCCTTCACTCACATTCCTGCAATTGCGCACTCATGCGGCCTTTCTTGATTTGTAGACCATGAAAGATTCTTCTTGGATATGTTAAATGAATCTCTTCCACCTTATATTTACACATAATACAAAGGATCCATCAAATCAGATGCGTGGGCTTGAAAACTTGTCACAGGGTCTCTAAATGCCTAACTGACCTTGACCAAACCCACACATTAACTTCAAAAATTAATATCACCACATATACAACTCAAATTTCAATGATTTTCATTGCGTTGGATTTGTCTCAACATCCTCTATCATCTCCATCCATCACATGTCCAATAAGCCTCATGGATTCACACCCACAAGCTTAGGTGAAAATCCCACATGCTTGGGTTCCATGTCCACAAGCCACACTTGTGCTCAAATTCCTCCACAACCCTCAAGCCTAGGGTTTGGAGTACCTCCCTAGCTGCATATATCAACACATGCTAGCATCAACTTTAATGATTCCCCCCTTAGGTTCAACAAGATTTTATCACAGATGCTCTTCACATTAGCATTTTTTTCTTGCTTAGGGTTTATAATCCCTAGCCATGTTGCATCACACAAGTGCATGGAAGGAAAACTGTAGTCATAGTCTCCATATATACTTGTCCATACTAGGTTTTTTTTTGCTCAAATCGTTGGCCTTCAACTTTGACATGAACATAAATAAAAAAAAAATTCCATGGAACATCATGAAAGATATAATAACCAACTTGTCTTCTAAGAAAGGAATCACATCACGCTTAAGACTCATCAATTTCATCTCACCATGATCTTTCCCTCACCTAACTTCTTGTAAGAACAAGGTTTTAAAATAATTCAAGGCATTAGCTCCACTAGCCTTGTCTTCTACTAGGTTGGAAAATCTAGTAGTACAAGATCCATCATGGTCATAATCATGAATCACACCAAATCCATGTTATTTTCTAGGGGCTAAATGATTAACATAAACCCTAGCATCACATGAGAAAACCTAAATTTTAGACAAAAGAAATCTCTCCATGAAACATACAAGACATCCCTCTCTTCCCTTTTCTTATTTTTGGGTTTTCTCATGCACCCTAACACCATAATGCTAAGGTTTTCTCATGAGCCTAACACATTTCTCTATACAAAAACTATCTAAGATAATACAATGAATAGAGTGTAATGATGACAAAATATACAACTTTATCCTCCCTTATATATACAATAGATGAGGAAGGATAACATAATAATGACATAATTCTATACAAGTGAAACAACTTCCAACCATGATCCTCCTTGGGATCAACACCCCTCCTTTGGTGCACTCTGTTGGGTGCAGGAATTGTGCTTGAGCAAACTTCTCAACACTTAATTGTCAACTTGAGGGTTTCGTAAACTTAGAGACGAAGCACAAGAAATGCCTGAAATGGTATGAACTTTTCCTATCTCTAATCCTACTTCTTAAAGGAAATTCTTTGCAGAATCCGATAGAAAACAATTGGAAATGCAATTAACACCAATGCAACTCTAGTGATGGAATGTAAAAGACAATTTGCAAGTAAATCAAGTAAATAAATTAAACACAATAGAAACATTCTTAAATGCTGGTCCAATGAAATGCAATGTTCATCTTCAGATGGATGGTCAACAGTCTGACAAGTGGGCCCTTGCAGAATTCTGTCTTCCTTCTGATCTTCCTCTCACACAAACAAACTATCCTTGCACTGTTGCAATCTGTTTGCACTAGTGTAGGTACAATATTTCTGTGTAAGAGTATATTTGACCTTCCTTACTGAAGACTTATGTCTGAGTGAAGGTGCTCTAAGCCTCAGGGCTTAGAGCACTCTGTTTCTATGACAAGAGACTTGCTCTTGCACCGAGGCAAAGTTCCCTTCACTTAGTTTCCAAGTTACTTTTGAAAGAACTGAAAGATGTGCTGAAAAAGAATTGCAACTGTAAATGAAATTCTGAAGTAAATTATCTATGAAAAAGGAAATGCTTCAATTCATTAAACTTTGCAAAGGAAATAAACTTCATGAAATAAAAGCACTTTAAAAGAATCAAACAATAGCCTAAGTATTTTGCATGTGTTAATCAACTTTGGTACTTCACCCAAAATGCTTATGTTCTTTGCAAGTATAATATGATAATTTGATACAACTGCTTCCAGATCTTTTAAAGATGAACTTTTAATACTGAAGACAGTTACTCAATTAATGGTTCATTCACTTGCGAAATAACTGAAAATAATATGCAGGTAAGTGATTCACTGTTTGCTGCAACGAATGACTAGACCAAAGTGCAGGCAACAACATGCACTGGTGTAGGAAAGAGTTCCTTGCACGATCCAATTGAAAATGAATTAAAACAGAGAATGAGAGTAAAGGAAATGCGAGAAATATATTTCATAAGAAAAATAAACACAACTACTCTCAAACCACGGATCCGTTTCACACATTAGCTACAAAAGATATTTTAAATCAGAACTTGAAAGATAAAGATTAAAACTATAACATCACACAACTACAAACAAAATATCCACACCTTCTTTCTGAATAATGAAAGAGAGAGGGGTAAACGCGCTGGTTGGTTGGGCCTTGGCCAACCAACTCATTCCCCTTCTAAGGAACGAAAAAGCTCAACACTTCAAATGGACATCAAAGATAAACTAAACGCTACATATGCAAATCATGGTGGTTCTCTTGTATTACTTGATTTGGCAAATATACATTACAGAGCAGTCCAACCCCAGAGCTAAGGCGATAACCAGATTACATAAAACAAAATGACAGTCGATGGTTCACTAGCTTCCTACCTATGATCTATATCATATATATCCTTTCGGCTCTAGGCCATTTACACTAATTACAAATATTTCTTGTTCAGGCCTTTTGGCCAAACAGACTTAGAAAACCGAAATTACAAACTTGGCCAGCAATTATAATACACATGAACTTCGCTTGGCCGTAACCTAACTTTGGAGAATAATCCCTAAATGCGTGCCACCTATTATCTTGCTTCAGTTCATCAGCAGTTAGACTCAGAGTCGAGGATCGAGACTTGTCCTCATGGAATATTTAGCTTCTCATAAATCTTAGACAGTCTTCGTGGCGGTGCAGGAATCTACTTGCACTAGTCAACTCATTCATCATTAACACTAAGTTCCACGATTACTCTAGGAAATCAATATGAGTTACAAGAAGTATGTAAATAGGCATGAAATCTATATAAAAAGATTAATAAAGTGTTGTAATAAATCTTAATATAAAATATGAGCATGTGTAGGAATGGGTAACTATCTTATACTAGTGTAGGAAAGAAGGGTCTTTTATTGAGATAAAACAGAGGTTGATATTGATGGAAATGGGGTAGAAAATATGGCAATTTAGGATACCAACATCCTCCCATCGCTAAGTTGTTATGTGTCCTCACACAACGTTTTACCTCTGTAAAAAACCTTCAAAAATTAATGGTCAACTCCTCAGTTCTGCACTTCAATGTTTATTCCTGTTTTTACTATCTTTGGCTTCTTGTCTCGGGCTTTTTGTAGCTGCTTAGTCACCTTCTTGAGGTGTCTATAGCATCTGAAAGCCCGACATTTACATGCCTTTACTTGATGCTTCTACCTCTTTACTTCTGCCAGTAACTCCACCTCACTATGTTTCTGCCAACTCTGCTCTTTCATGACCTGGTTCAAAGCTTCCAGGTCATGGACTTGTTGCTCCAGGTCTACTATTCTGCTATTGAGGAAAAGAGTGGAGGGTGATGTGCTAAGATCTTCGGGTGTGAACGTCTTTTTTGCCACAGACTCAAAACAAGTCCCATCATCATCAAGGTCAAGGCTGTCGAAAGCCTTCTTTATGACATTGTCGAGGGTTTCTATACTCAGGGTTTTCTCATTATTGAGGGTTTTGATAACCTCACCAATCTCCGTGCCTTGTGCACTCAATTCCCTGGGGCTCTTAACACCTTGTTCTCCCAGCTTCTCAGTGGATTCAACACCCTATTTGTTGGGTCTATAATGCAAATTAGAGTTCCATTTACTATCAATCCGGGAAAGTAAAACTTTGAGGAACATCCACTGTATGTGGAATTAGAGACAAACTAAATTAAGTTAGGTGAAGAAATACCAAAGCTCCCTTACAGGAGGTCTATTCATTAATATTTCTAACCATCTTAATCAATAAACTAAGAAATGAAGGCATTTAAACATAATTCAAATTGATTATAGGAAATATTAAAGCTCTCTTACAAGAGACTATTCATTTATATTTCCAGCATCAAGATCTTTAAACTAATGAAATTAAAAACATAAATGAAAGCTTACTATACCAAAACAAGTATGCAAGTGAGGCAATGGGGGCCCTCCATAGCTCCACAAGCACACCTAGAAAGAAGTCAAATGTAGAAGAAAATCCAATCCACTTTATTTATCATCAATTTCAAATTGCAATTACAAGCTCCAAGTTCTACATTCCAAGAGATTCTAAATCTCCATTACAATGATCCTAAAATCTAAAATTACAAATGAGGGACTAAGTTTCTAAATTCTAAGTAAAATTAAGATTACAAATGAAGGAGCTAACACTCCTATTTATACAACAAGATTAGATAACAAACTCATAATGATGACCCACTATTCCCTTTGATCCACATATTTCTCAACCAATGGTGACACATAACCCTATCCTCCATGATCTTCTCCATGAGGTCCATGATCTTATCCATGAGGTCCATGATATCCTCAAATTCGAATTTGAACATAGAGTGGGACATAAGGGTGGCTTAGAAGCTTCCTTTGTACCTACACATGTCAAAAAACTCATTCTAATTGTTAGGTATAAGTATATGGATATTATTTTCTAAAGTTTAACAAAAAATTCTCTTAAAAATACTAAGAATTAATAATGTTTTGGAAAACACAATGATAACCCATTTAATGATGAAAGTGAAGCTAATGTGATGACATGGTGGTGGCATAGAGATGAGAAAATGTGTGAATGGAGAGAAAGTGGATGTTGAATGGAGTGAAAGTGGATGTATTTTAAGGATAATTCTTAGGCCCAACATACCCCCAAACGGAAGGCATTGCATGTCCTCATGCAATATATTACATTACTTTTGATACTTGAGCTTTGGCTTAAACTTTGCATGATATCATTTACTTAACTTTTGCAAAGTGTTTTTGATGAATTACAACTTGGTTCTTGTGTTTCAACCATATTTTGTTTGTTGCATTCAATTTTAATGTATGATCTTTGCATATTGATAATGTGATTTTTATTGCGAAGTATTTTTGTTGGAATGCATCATGGTTGGTTCTTGTGTAACAACCATGATTGTGTTGGCATCCAATTAACTTTTAAATACTTTTTACAAAGCCATTTTTATGCTCATGATGATGTAATAGTAAATATATTTTGAAAGTATGTGGGTTTTAGAATGTGATATATGAATATGGAAAAATATGAAGGTGACAAAGTATGAATGTAAATGTACTGCCCACCCCTATCCCCCCGGCCCCCGCCCCCAAACTGATGGTTTTGGCAAGTTTGTGAAATGACAAAAGGAAGTTTTTTTTTTTCTTCCAAAAATTATCATTCTAGTTTTTCAAGGAATTAAATGGTTAAAAGTTAGAAAATATCATACCTCAACTTACCCATTCAAAAATGGATGAGAGCTGTGCATGCGTGGCTGCAAAATTCTGATCATAGTCTTTTTCACTTGGCTGTGAAAATGGTGGATGAAGACGAAAAAGTGAATCTTTTATTGTTGCTGCATCTGCTGCTAGATCTTCTGCTGAATGTTCAGAATCTGCGACTAAAAATGTATAAGGCTTGGAAGGTATGCAAAATTCAGAATTTACACTTTTCCTCCCCAGCCTTATTTATTGACTTGTCCTCAAGTCATTTACATCAAAAACTGAAAAGTAATGAAAGTAAATCTACTTCCTCTGCTACGAAATGATTGGTCTTCATGTCTTCAACGCTCATTGGCACAATTCTTGTCATGTGAATAAATGTTTCGGTGTCGAACATAACAAGAAATTGTTAACTTAGTGGCCATTGATGGATGCCACTCGTCAACACGAGAGCTCCCATATTTGATGTGGATGAGAGTCAAGATGCCCCGGACACATATTTCTAAGTATGAACGAATTTGTTGTTGTCGAATACTCAGAAGATCTGACGAACAAGGGACATTGATGTATTCCCTTGGTTATAGACATGATAGCTTGCTCTTAAGGCATGCAAGCTTCAAGGTGTTTTTAGAAAAATATTTAGACTCAAGGACTACGGACTCAATGATGTATGGAAGCAAGGTTTTATTTGCAAGGGTAGGAAAAAGGAAACTAACAATGTATATGTAAAGTGGAACAAAAAGCTTGTAAGTGAGTTTTGTTGGTTTTATTGGTGGGTTAGGATTGAAGAAAATGTAATGAAGTGTATGTGGGTAATGAGAAATGGATAATGACTCTTGCTGGGAAAAAGTGAATTATGGCATGCAAAATCTCAAAAATAGAAAATCTGCTCATTAATTCCTGAATTTCTGCTAAAATAGCTGAGTTTGACCAGCGTTGACCAACCACCTGTAGACTTCGAATTCAAGAGTGGATAGGTATTGCACCATCCTTGGACATTTAGGAACAACCCCCAGATCTTCGAATTTTATAATCTTTCATGCAAGATTTCAAACCATTAAGCTATTACAAGATGTTGCAAGAAATTATAATTTTCTGGAAATTTCATTTTATTAGACTTGTTGTTTAGAATTTCTCATGAAATTAGTCTTTTGAAGACCAATCGCCGGCACAATTTAGTCTCCTTAATGATCAGTTGATCACGCAAAACATGCAAAAAAAACTTGGCATAGAGAACATAAGTGTGTTCAAGAAGAAATGGCCATTCCCTTCCTGATTCTTACACAAAAATTGTATGCCAAAATGAAACAGATTAAGGAAAATCAAAAGCGTAATTTTTGTCCAATTCATGATGTTGATAACAGTCTATTTTTAATAAATACCAATGAAAAATAAATTACTTCCTGTTTGTGTCAGATGGCTCATGGAATGTGCATGGAAAAACACTTGGCATTAGATATTTGTTGTGTCCTGCAGATTAGTACGTTACATAAAATCATACAAGAAGAAGTTTTAATTTTAATGCCAAAACAAGATAATACTCCAATTGTCGATAAATCCATCTTCCAAATTCGCTTTCAAAGTCTGCCAATGTGCTGTGTCGAGAGAACTTGATGTCGATACAAGACCTTCTAAGGCACAGATCCCTCAAGACATATAACCACCCACTTCGCTGCTAGAATACCACCTTGTGCTGCAACATCAATGAAACCCAACACCTCTTCATCCTTAGGAATTGGTATTGAGCAAGTATAGGTTGACACGAGAATAGCCATCGAAGTAGGTGAACAAAAATAATAGCGCAGAAGAAACATGATAATACCAATATCTTTTGAGCACAATCAAACTGTATTGCTGTCTGAGCTCCTCAAATGGTGACTTCCCTACAAAACAATATGGTTAATTTGATAGCCCCAAGCTTTTGAAAGAAATTTACAATCGTCAGTGATTTGCAAAATTTGAGGCAGCCTTCAATATATGTTCTCTCCGTTGATCATTTGATAATGGGCGAATGCACTTAACGAGTTTATGGCAATCTAGTTTGCAATGGGCACAAATTCCATGCTCTACCAAGAAAAGAACCTGAAAATGTAATGAAAGCAGTGTCTTAGAATTCAAAGTCTAGATAATATTTTTCCCAATAGAACTGCGTGTAGGATTTTAGATCCTACCTTATTGGTAATCTAGATGTAAAATTTGTCACATATATTACAAAATCAGAAAAGATAACCAATAGATGTTGAAAGAAATCCCATGCATATTTGACTTCATTCCTGTCATATTATGTCATGCGCTTTAATTCACTAAAGAAATTGATTGGGTTTTTGATATGGATGCTGTAGTCAACTTGAAGAAGCGAAATATGACATTTGAAAGGAAGTCACTCAGGGTTGTAGTGCCACTAGACCCTGCAGAAGGAACATGTTATATTGAACCTATTTGCCAATTTGTAGAAAGTGATGATGATATGGATCATATAACATGATAACAACACGAGATGAAGATTGGATCAATCCTACGACCGATGGAAAAATTGCATAGGACAGGGGTAGCTCATGCACCTCAGATTCGGACGAAGAACTTGAACATTGGCAGAAGAAGTTGCATGAAGTATCTACGCTTGGTTGCAATATGATGACCAAATCACTGCGGTGTGTCTCGCCTGAGGTAAGGAAGCTTCCTCATTATGATGGTTTGACTGATGTGGATCTATTTTTAGATGAATTTGTAAGGGAAGTACCAGAAGAACATCACTTCCAGGCACTGGAATTAGCGCTGCGCACTACGCCTGCCCGTTGGTGGGGTACGCATAAGGAGAAATTTGCTGGATGGAAGGAATACAAAAGGATGATGACGTTGAGATTTGGATATGGTAATACCTGGATGACAAAAAAATATAGTGGGAAGGATGACACACACGATCATTTGGCAGGATGGACTAAGGCTTGGGGAACAAAACCACAACTAGAATGGATGCACATTTTCTGGCATACCTTAGATACAATTCCAATGAATTGGTATTTGGAGATGGAGCTTTGCCATGGAACAACTTAACGGGATGTCTTGAGGGAGATTTTTCTGTTAACTTTCAAATTTGAGGATGGGTTTGAGTGCATTGATGAAGCACTCTAGGAGATAAAAGCAAATATATTTAGAACGACTAAGGAACTAATAGAATGGGCTTAGTCGGATTGGATTACCCTGCTGCGCCATGCGCTGGAGTGTTACAACATGACTGCTGAAGGAGAAGAAGAATACCCACAGAATATTAACATTCCAGAGAGCGAAGGATAACACAAATTCGAAGGACCGAAAGCTGTGAACTTGGATATATCAAAACCTTTGAAAACTAGACAAATAAATATTAGATCTGAAGCAAAATCTAAGTTCGGGAAGAGATGAGACTATTGAGATGAAGATATGGTTGATAAGGTAGCTGAGCTGCTGCGTGAATTTCATGATCTCTTCCCCACTAAGTTTTCATATTTGAAGGGAATCGTTGGCAATTTAGGTGTTATGAAGATTACGTTGAAGCCGGATGTGAAGCCCGTTAAGCAAAGACCTTATCGGCTAAATCCAAAGTATAAGGAAAAGGTGCACCAAGAACTGGATAATATGCTAGATGTTGGATGCCGGTATTATTGAACTAGTAGAGGAATCCGATTGGGTAAGCCCAATGGTGGTCCAAGAGAAGAAACAAAAAGGCGAAATCTGTATATGCATAGATATGAGAAAGCTGAATGATGCATGTGTGCATGATCCGTTTCCAACACCATTTACTGATGAAGTATTAGAGAATGTTGGCAGACAGGAGGCTTATTCATTTACTGATGGATTTTTGAGATATCATCAAATAAATATTGCGTCAGAAGATCGAAGCAAAACAACCTTCACGATGAAGTGGGGGTGATTTCAATATACAGTAATTCCATTCAGATTGAATAACGCGCCTACAATTTTATCCCAAGTAGTAATCGCGACGTTCAAGGAATTTATTCATAAATTTCTGGAGGTGTATTTTGATGATTGGACTGTGTTTGGGTTGGTGAAGCACCATGTTGCGAGTCTGCGCCTTATGCTGGACAAATGTCGAAGGTATCAGATCGCACTGAACTTGAAGAAGTGCATATTCTGTGTGCCCTTTGGAATTTTGCTCGGTCATGTCGTATGCAAGCAGGGATTGATGGTGGACCCTACAAAGATCGCTATGATTATAAATTTGGAAGCTCCTAGGAATGTAAATTGGCTAAGCGCGACATTGGGGCACACTAGCTATGATAGAAAGTTTATCAAGGAATATGCTCAGATAACCATGCCAAAGGAAAAATTATTGAAGAAAGACGTGATGTTTTGCTAGGATGAAGATTATTAGTGTAGTCTCGATGTCTTGGAGGAAAATATGGTAACTGCACCTATTTTGGTGTTTCCAGACTAGAAGAAAGAGTTCCATGTGCATGTAGATGCCTCTTGCATTGCGCTAGGTGCGGTATTAACACATGCAGGTGAAGGAAAAATTGATCACCTGATAGGCTTCACAAGTAGAAATTTATCGAAGGCTGAGAAGAATTACTCCATTGCAGAGCATGAAGGGATGGTGATGGTCTACGTGCTATAAAAGTTTTGACATTATCTTTTGGGTGGACACTTTAAAAGTAGCAGGTTAATAAGCTTGTGTTGGGGGGAAAGATATGCCCATGGTTATTGTTGTTTCAAGAATATGACTTTGAAGTGATTGTAAAGCCTAGAAGGTTGAATGCAAGACCAAACCATTTGTCAAGGATTGAAACGGGCGAAGACCTAAATAGTTTGGACGAAGGCTTACCAGATGCGCAACTCTTTGTGGTGTGCGTCACGAATGATCATTTTGTTGATATCATTCAATTTTTAACCACAGGTACAACTCCAGAAGGTTATTCTACGTAGTAAAAAAGGGAATTAGTAGTTATCTCTACGTATTTTTTAGTAATTTGGTTCACTTGTATAAGATGGGAACATATGAGATACTGCGAAGATATGTTCCTGAGTTTGAACACGCTAACATCCTTGGTGAAGCACATGGAGGAGTGGCAGGAGGTCACTACATAGGAAAAGTGACCGCACATAATATTTTGAGCACTGGGTTATGGTGGCCGACATTACACAAGGATTCTAATACATACTACAAGGCGTGTGATTCTTGCCAAAGAACTGGAAAGGCTTAGTGAAGAGATGATTTTCCTTTAAATCCTCAGGTTTTGTTGCAGGTATTTGATAAGTGGGCCATTAATTTCATAGGTCCAATACAACCACCAGGTAAGAGGGCGGGCGCGTGGTATATCATTACTGCCACTGAGTATTTAACTAGATGGGCAGAAGCACAATTAGTGAAGGATTGCACAGCTGCCACCGCTGCAATTTTTTTGTTTGAATATGTCTTAATGCAGTTTGGGTGCCCTAAGATACTGATGAGTGATAGGGGTACACATTTCTTGAATAAAATGATCGGCACGATGCTTGAGGAATTCCAAGTGTATCATCAGAAGAGCACGCCCTATCACCTACAAGAGAATGGAATGGTGGAATCATTTAACAAAATTTTGGAGAATGCATTGACAAAGGTCTACAACAACTAGAGAAATGACTGGGATATGCACGTACCAGTCGTGCTATGGGTATACAGGATGACCTGCAAAAATTTGACAGGCCAAACACCGTTTAGATTGGTCTATGGGATTGAAGCAGTGATTCCTATGGAGTATATTGTGCCAAGTTTACGTATTGCAACTTTGAAAAAGATGGTGGATCGCGAGACCTTGGAGGAACATCTCGCGCAACTAGTGGAGTTATAAGATGACCACTTTCTTGCAGGCTTTCACTAGCAAGTGCAAAAGGAACTTGTGAAAGCATGACATGATAGGAATATTAAGCTGCACATGTAGATGATTTAGTGCTGCCATATGACAACAAGTTCATAAAATTTCAAGAGAAATTTCAAATGCATTGGTTAGGGCCTTATGTTGTTAAGGAGATCACAGATGGTGGCGTAGTTCAACTCGCAAAGCTGAATGGGGAACCATTCCCTCGAAAAGTGAATGGAAGTAGGTTGAAGTTGTAGACAGGGGAACCTGCCCCTGTTCAATGACTATATGGTAGCACAATAGTCTCAGTAATCTATGCAGCTGCAATGGATTGCGGGACTATAAACTACGTTGCCTGACAAGGAGAAAAACATACTAGGGAGGCTGTGTGATGAAGGATAGGAGTGCGACAGGTGATGTTGCACTAGATGAGATGCGCTATGGAGGATGGTACTGCACAGATTGGTCCAAAAGTAGCCATTGGATTCACTATTCATGATTTGATGGCAAAAATTTCGTTAATAGGAGCGGGTAGGCGCAATTTATGGCAAAAATCTTTGGAAATCTGTAGCCAAAGACGCATTTATGATCTGAAATTGGAGGGAACGATCGAATTTTAATTCGAAACCTCCCCTTGCAGTTATTAGTGAAGTCAAAGTCAATAAGGAGCAGATGTTTGTGGAAAAGGCTCTGACCTTAAAAGAAAAGGAGGAACTGCAAGCACGAAGACAGATCCTGGAGACAACAATAATGTAGGCGTGCAAGACAGTTCCAGAATTAAACATTTCGGAAGATGCTGCAGTGATAGAAAAAATCAGGAAATCGGCTGCTGCGGTCTGCACATCCAAGGATGAGATAGATAAAGTCATGTTTGACTTTCAGATGAAGATGTCAGAGCTTTAGTTGAAGTTGTGGCCAACCACTTTGCTAGAGGTTCAAGAGTAACATAGAGTAGCTATTAGGAAAAACATGGGCACTCTAGATGCAACAGTCATAGGCTTCCAATTGATATTCGAACACACCATGGAGTTATGGATGAATCTACAGGAGGACACAAACCTGCAGAATCTTAACATGGATATCTGGGAGACACATCACAAGTTTGATGAAGTTAGAGCAACTGCGCGCACTTTGGCGCTAGTCGAATGACTAGTGCGGTTGGAGGAAGGTAAGAAGCTGCAATCACAGATTGAAGAGTTACAAAGGACTTCGTACACCACACTTCTAATCTTTCTGGTTTGACTTCTTTACCTTTCTTTAGATCCTACAATTCCAGGGTCAACGTAGCTAGCTGATTCTGTATCTGATGTACTCCTACGTGAGTATCTCCAACCTTCAAGGCTTCCAACTTCATCGTAATCTCCAATGCTTCAGCTTGCGTCCCGATCTTCTATTGTGTCAATGGTAACCTAATATGTGGCAATAATGCAACTATGAACCATTCCTTGTGTTTTTGTGGGGGTATCTCAAAACTCACTTGACCCATCAAAACCTTGAACCGCTGATCCAATTCCCACACAGATTCAGTTGGTGCTTGCTTGATCTCCTTCAGATCTGTGATTCACTACGATTCTGATTTTGGTTTCTTAAACTCTATTACCAAGGCCTTCTTAATTTCATCAAACATAGCATTCAACTTACTTGCAGATTATTTCATATACCATGTCAATGCCCTCTCCCTCAACAATGTGACGAGTTGCACCTTCTTTATATCATCATTATTAATATGTCTTGCCATCCATACTGCATCAACTACAAACCAAAACTAGTCAGGGTCCTCTATTCCCAGTCCTCTAAAGACAGGTAGCTTAATGTCATCAACCATTCTTCTTCTTGGGGGGCTAGGTGGAGAGGGAGGTGGAGGTGGAGGTGTAGGGGAAGTATGGGGAGGGGGATGGGGTGTGAGGGGGGTGGATGGATGGGGAATCCCAAAGACTCCTTGATTATTTTTCAGCCCCTAACTTTGATGTGCCTTTAGGATGGGTGGGGGAATATCATGGGGTTGTAGGGTTACTTCTTTCTTATTCATTCTCAAATCCCAATAGAGGCCTATTGTCAACCTCAATAAAATTCTTCAGACCTATTCTATATCATTTTCCACTTCATGTAGCTCCTAGTTCCAACTTATTTCTTCTTTGCACAAACATTAATCTGACCACATCTGCATAATCCCTGTTTCACATAATCACATTTTAATCCAGATCTTCAGAGGATTTAAACACTTACCTCGTGATCCTTTGAAGAATCTTCGTTCAGCTTCGCTATAGGACACGATTTGGTCAATTGTGAACTCAATGATAAATCCCCACAAAATGCTACCAATCTAGAAATAAACAACCCTTGATATACTATTATCGATTCTCTTGAGTCGTTATATCAAATTAGGGTTCCACTTCTTAGGTTCGTCACCTTTGAAACAATTCTTATGCTTAGCTAACTTAGATATCCACTCAAGCAATTCAATGTGGAACGAACCAAAGAAAATCTCATATTGATCTTCAAAGATATATCTCCACAACCAATCTTGAGTAGATAAACACGGATTCCTATTCTCTTTTTCTACAAATCCTCTTTCTTTCTATTCGACCCACTCCTGGAGTTCTTTCTTCGACGGACGCCAAATCATATCCCTTTAAGTAGATCCCAGTCTCGACAACAAAACCATTTGTTGGTTTGAGGGGGCTTGACCCAGGTTCAGAGTGTGCTGTGCACCAACAAAACCCTCAACTACTAGCCCTTTTGGCAACGACCCGCAAGTAGGTCGCAGTCTCACCCGAAGCAGTTATGGAAGGTTGCAGAACCAAGTTTCTGTAACTAAAGGAATATCCACGAAGTGACACTGTGTACTTACTTTTATTTTATATCAATATTATAACTTTGCATGCATAATGACTTCACACAGATGATTAGTTTACAGAAATGCATAAACTCTAACACATAACATTATATCTTACAGGTCTTTTCATAATTCAATAAAAAGCATACATAATCAGATGCATAACAATAAACAATTAACATATACAGAGATACAATACTTTGCCAAAAATTCTCCTTTATTAAACAGATCTTCAATTACATTCACTTCTCTGACATGCACACTCAACTACAGGTGGTATGTGCACATAGCTGCAGAATCTTCAAGGTCTCCGCGCACTCACTTGCGGAGCCTTCCCCCAAAACTACAGACTACAGGTGTGAAAACAAAGATTCACTTATGATTTTTCGTTACTTTCTTGGTTGCATTTTGCTAAGGTATTACATATCCTTTTACGCAATTCATCTATACAAAAACCATGGTCCACATAACATGGATCCATAAAACAAGGACTACTACCTGATACCCGTTACAAAATAAGGGCTTTATCCCATCCCAAAAGCCCTAAAAGTCCACGTGATGAATATATCTTCTCCAACTCCACGTGGTCCACTCGGTCTTTCGCTGGGTTGTTTACCCAAAACTTGGACCAAGTTGGGCCATGCAAAACACGGGATAAAGGATCACCCCAGGTGACCATGTCCTGAGCTGGGCCTTCGTGTGGTTATAGGCTTCCAACCACATGTACAACACTACCAGAGTGTAGTTGTGATCCAAATTGACCAGTTCAAACGGTGCGGTCCAAACATTTGAGCCACAATTCCAGGTCAGCCTCCAACCCACTAGCCAAAACTGCATGAGACTTCTCAGAATCATTAATGACATGAAAACAAGGAAAAACGTTCAAAATTGAATCAAAACTTGACATAGACTGACATACTAGGCATTCCGTTAAGCACATGACATACATGGAAGTTACAAACCAGTAATGCATATATGATCATAAAAGTATGAGATTCATCTGAGAGTCGCTGAGAAGGCCCTATTCCCTCTCCACATAGCTACAACAACACATATTAGTCCATATATTCATCAATCGATCAATAGCTAAACAATTCTTGACAAGAGCCATAAATGATACACATCATATAACCAACATATAACTAGAAAATAATGAGCATATAAACCATGATAGAACAACCATAATATTATAATCATAATCAATACATATACTCATAGATCACCATATGAAAATATCACATATTAACATAGGAAAATACCAACCAAGTTAGGGGCTTCCACGTACCTCTCGACTATAGATTGGGCTGAACCAAATCTCTCTTTCATCCAATCACACTCACGCCATATTCCAAGCATGAATGTGGGATCTCATGGAATAAGCTAAGATAAACCAAACCAAGGCTTCTAGAGGCTAAACCACCTCAACCCTCAACTAGTGATTCCACCTCACGGTTGGACATCACTAACACCAACTAGACCGGTCTCAACCTAAGCTATCTAGGGCTCCAGGAACTAGTACCTCAACCCATAGCCTTCCAGGGCTTCCAGAGCATTTTTCCAACCCAGCTCTAGGGACTAGTAACTCAACCCACCAAAGGCTCCAAAGCGTTTGTCCCAACCTAGGCTCAAGGACTAGCAACTCAACCCAAGATGATGTAGGGATTCTAGAACGTTTTTTACAACCCACAACCATAAGGAGTTATGAGCACCAACTAGAAAAAAATCAAATGGAAAAACCAACAACACCATGGCTATCTAGGAAATGGTAAGGCAAGGTTAAAACCACTGTTAATCCAGGTAAATCTCCATGCCAATGACAACACATAGCCAAATAATCACATGCATATACCATGCATCCATAAACCATAAATAAAATCATACATGCAACATGTTACAGGCAAATCAATCAAGTTGTAGCTATTGATCCAACTATTCCCTTGCACTTTCCTACTTTTTTGCCTCCTTTCTCCAATTTATCCAAGTTAAACTAGAATTCTCCAATCATGCTCCAAAAGTTTTTTAAGTGTGCAAGATTGTGGGAGAATAAGAAAATATAAGAGAGCTCCAAAACTAAACTCATGAAAAAGACTAACCAACAAAAGCTATGAACTGATCCTCAGAAGCTTTTTTATCATTGAGGCCTCTATTTTCTTCATTTTCCTTCAATTTTCCTATAATTTCCCTTGCATGCAAATCTATGTCTCTTGGCCTTCCTTTTCTCCTATTTTCCTTTATTTTCATAAATAAATTCCAATTATTTCCACTTTACCTTTGCTAGATCCTTTTCCAATTTCCGTAGCCATAAATAAATTGAAAGTGACACTGACTATGATGTTTTTCCCACCATTCAACTTGGAATATGTGTCCCATGACCTTGGTATTATATTTTGTTTTTACATGGAAAATCAACCAGGGGTTGTTACAAAGGCCATAATGGAGTAGCCAACACTGAAGAATGTGAATGAGATCTTATCGTTCATGGGATTGGCAAGTTACTACTATAGGTTCATTACAAACTTCTCCAAGATAGGCCATCCTATCACATCCTTGCCGAGAAAAGGAAAGAAATTCAAGTGGACAACTGACTGTGCAACAAGCTTCGGGTAGTTGAAACAATTGCTCATAATTGCACAAGTGTTGAGGATTGCAGATACAGACAAGGATTTTGTGGTATGCACATATGCCTACAAGGAAGGTCTCGATGGAGACTTGATGCAGGAGGGACATGTATTTTTCTGTGAGTCAAGGAGATTGAATGAGCATGAGGTAAATTACATGACTCATGATATAGAGTTAGCTTCCATAATTCATGTATTAAAGATGTGGAGGCATTACCTCCTCGTCAAAAAATTCACACTGATGACAGATCATAGTGGACTCAAGTATTTGTTTGGTCAACCTGATTTGAATGCAATACAAGCTAGGTTGATGGCGATACTTATCAAGTTTGAATTGGAGATCAAGTACATAAAATTCAAAGAGAAAAAGGTTGTTGATGCACTCAATAGAAGGATTCAATTGAATCACCTTGTAACCATAAGCTCTTATGAATTAAACCTTGTGGAAAGGGTAAAAAATAAAAGACAACATGATGAAAAATATCAACAAATGAAAGAAAAGCTGCAACAAGATGGTGAGGATGAGGAATATCATCTCACAGATGATGGCCTAATTAGATTCAAGAACAAAATATATATACCAAATAATGATGATTTGAAGAGGCTCATAATGAGAGAGTTTCATGTCAAGCCATATTCAGGCCATTTGGGGTACCAAAAGACTCTCACAACCATTAAAAAAGTTTTACTATTGGCCAAATTTGAAGAAATAAGTGGCTGATTTTGTTGCTAAATGCATAGAATGCTAGCAAGTGAAAGCTGAATGCAAACATCCAATAGGTTTATTGCAGCCCATTCCCATTTTGGAATGGAAGTGGGAGGTGATCTCCATGGATTTCATTATAGGTTTACTGAGAACCTCCAGGAAACATGATACAATTATGGTGGTGATTGACAAGTTGAGAAAGGTGGCTTATTTTGTGGAAGTCAAATCCACCAATTTAGCTAGTGAGGGGCTCAAATTTTCATAAAGGAGATTGTGAGTTTGCATGGAGTTCCCAAGAAGATCATCTCAGATAGAGATGCTATATTCACTTCAAGGTTTTGGAAGGAACTATTTGAAGGCCTGGGGAAAAAATTGGTATTCAATACAACATATCATCCATAGATGCATGAAAAAATAGAGAATACAAATAGAATCCTCGAGGACATGTTGAGGATTTATTGATGCACCAACCCAAGAAGTGGAATGAGTGTCTTTTGCTTGTATAATTCACATAAAATAATGCGTACCAAGAATCTATAAAGATGAGCCCATTTGAGGCACTGTATGGGAGGAGTTGTAATACTCCTATAAGCTAGAGTGACCCAGTGAACAAGGTCCTTAATGGGCTTGAAATGCTCAAGGAGATGGGATAGCGAATGCAAATCATCAAGAAAAATTTGAAGGTGGCATAGGACATGAAGGAAAGCTATGTGGATCAACATAGAGTGCATAAAGATTTCCAAGTTCGGGAACATGTTTACTTGAGAATTGAGCCCAAGAAAATTTCCTTGAATATTGGGTCATGTACCAAGTTGGCACCACGATATTGTGGGCCTTTTGAGATCCTTGAAAGGATTGGACCAGTAGCCTATAGGATATCCCTACCTCCATTGGTTAAAGTCCATGATGTGTTCCATGTTTCTTTGCTTAAAAGATATGCTAAAGATTCTAATCATATGATTGATTGGTTTGTGCTACAGGTAGAACCAAAGGGAGAGTTCCAACCAAAAACGCTATGCATCCTAAACTGGAGGAACCTCATGCTCTGAAATCAAGCAATAGAGAAAATCACATTATAGTGGAGATACTTTGGGCCCGAGGAAGTCAGTTTGGAAATGACTAAATCAATGAAGGAAGCATATCCTCTTTTGTTTGTTGGTTGAAGAAAATGTGTATATAATTTTAAATATTGACTAGAGTTGTACATATAACGCTCCACAAAATAGTATGTGTGTTTTTATTATGTTCCTTGTGTTGCATATGGACTAAGAACACCGAGGATGGTTTTCGCTCAAGGAGGAGTGGTTTGTGACAACCCCAAGCATGTTCCTCTCATGAAATCAATGTAAATTAATTATATATATATATATATATATATATATATATATATATATATATATATATATATATATATATATATATATATGTATATATATATGGGCTAAGTAATGGGACAAAGATTCCAGAGCTACGGAGGTTACTTGTTGGGGAAAATGTTAAATTGTTTCTTACAATAGAAAACCTAAGTTGGTACACAACAACTATTTACTGGGGAAAAAGGGAAAACATCAATTTTCCCATTAGCTACGCTTTTACAACTATGGACAAGAAACATGGATACATATTTTAAAAAGAAATGAAAGGAGAAGTTGCCAACTGGTGTAGTGTGTTGGCCATTCACTACAACCAGTTAAAAATGACATTTAAAAATATGATAATAGACAGGGAGGTGGCACAAATCTGATTGGCTAATATGATTAGCTACCAGGGAGGCTGCCAAAATGTTCCCCTAGGAAAAGAAAAATTGATTTGGGATGGGAAAACATAGGAAAATGAGAGTATGGTTCAAATTGCAAAGAATAGAAAATAGGAAGCAAGGAAAATTGGATTTGCTGAAGCACATGCAAAAGGAGAGTTTGTCTTTTCCCAGGAACAGAGTAGAGAACATAGGAGAGATAGGGAATTTCTTAAGAACATACCGGGTTTGATTTACTGAACAAAGGGAATGGAAATTCAATCTGTGCAAACCAACATTCCATCAGAGAAGCAATTTTTCTGGTTCGTAAGAAGTCTGGAAGAAAACATTTCCAGCTGAAGAGGCATTTGCCTCTTGAATGCCCATGATCCAGAGGGTGGAGATGGTATTTCTCAAAAATCCTTAAGGGATGGGGTGGAGGAAATACTCCTGGGAAAAGTCCTGGAAGGTTTCTGAAGGCTCACTATTGTATATTTGATTTGGTTTTGGTTCTGGGGTCCCTAAATCTTTGTGGAACCACAATGTCTCTATGCACTGGTTGATTGCAACTCATGTGAAGGAGGTGGTAGAATCTCTGAGTTCCTAGTTCAAATGGTAGCTATGCTTAAATATCTAAGAAATAGACCCCTTAGTCTCTAGAATTTGGCTTGGGGGTGATAGCTATAAGTGAGGATTAGTTGTAGCTATCATATGGTTGGGTGGAGAATCATAGTCCCCGAATCAGTTTCCCAAAGATTTATAGATAAGTGTTCTTTATTTAATTTCACTAATAGTGAATATATGTTGTATCAGTGTTGTATATTTGTTTTGGTTTTGGTTTTGGAGTCCCTAAATCTGTGTGGAACCACAATGTCTCTATGCACTGGTTGATTGCAACTCAGGTGAAGGAGGTGGTAGAATATCTAATTTCCTGGTTCAAATGGTAGCTATGCTTAAATCTCTAAGCAATAGACCTCTCATTCTCTGGAATTTGGAACGGGGGTGATAACTATAAGTGAGGATTGGTTGTAGCTATCATATGGTTGGGTGGAGAGTCATAGTCCCTCACTCAGTTTCCCAAAGCTTTACAGATAAATGTTCTTTATTTAATTTCACTAATAGTGAATATATGTTGCATTTTTGGATTGAAATGGTGGTTATTGATGTATTTAACATGATTTTGCTTTTAATACTTACATGATTGACTAATATACCGTCGCTCATAGTTCTTAAATCAGTTTCCCAAATATTTACAAATAAATGTTCTTTATTTAATTTCACTAATAGTGAACATATGTTGCATTTTTGGACTGAAATGGTGGTTATTGATGTATTTGACATGGCTTCTGCTTTTATTACTTACATGATTGATTGATTTACCATTGCTACTGCTTTAAGGAAGATGAAAGACTATGTATTGGTGTTGATTATGCTATAACATCAATTAATATGGCGACCTTTTTTTTATTGTAGTGACAAAATTTCATGGAATGCAAGTCCTTCCTGGCATTATTTGTATTGTTGTGCAGTAATACTGAGGATTTCTTCCTCTTTGGTCATTATTGACTCATTTTCTTCATATAGACACTTTAAGAGATTTCCAGTAACATATATATATATAGATAGATATATATGGTTAGTTTGGATCTCAGTCATGGTTCCAGTTTAAATGTCGTCCTGATATTGTTATGAGTATGGAACCTAAGTATTATTACTAGCAAAAGTTATGTACCAAAAGAAAGATCCTAAATATAAGTATATAGGATAATATTCATGTGGATACATGCAATAATGGTTTTCATATTGAGGCAATAACCATATTTATTTGTGTTACCAAGACATTTGTCCTACACATTGATAAAAAAAGGTGTATCATTGGAAGGTATTACGAGTTTAGAGCTCACGAATACACACACATACCTTTACCACATTAAACAAGCCTAGAGTGTTAGAAATCTGCTATTGGAAATAGCAAATGCTTTTAACGTTAAAGCAGTTTCTAATCTTAATGTGACCCGATCTAATCTTAAAGCATTTAGATCTTATCTTAAAGCAGTTTCTAATCTAAAGCATTAGATCTTAAGCGTTGAATTGGTATATGATGGACGTACCAGATTAGAGTTAAATAATATATAAAGGATTGGGTCCTCTCTCTCCCACACAAGAGTTGTATTCTTCTCCATCAAGAAACACATAAAGGAAGTGAGGGCAAGAGGAGAGAAACCGAATTCTGAGAAGAAGACAGAAGACAGAAGACAGAAGATGGCAGCCATTACATCTTCCGCTGTTAGTCAAGGTATGTCATCTTAAACAACATATTAAGTTCTGAATGTGAAATATTTGGTATTGATGATCTTTGGGCTGTTAGTAGCTATATTTTACATTTGGTATCAGAGCCACAATCAATAACTGAATATTTCCTATGATTGCAATTGATCTGTTCTGTGCTTTACTCATGTGATTGAGCCTTCGGGAAACTGTGGGGGTTTCATGAAATGATCACGCATTCATGAGTCCTTTGACTATGCGCCTATTGACCCCTGTTTGCATCCTTTCGTTGTTAACCAAGTCCTGTGCATGCTTCACAAAAGGGGTTAAGAGCTTACCTCTAGGTTTTCGAATGAACCCATTTCACTTCTCGAAGATATTAGGCCGCTATTTAGTGGCTGTAACGTGTTGAATTTTTCTTTTGACCAAGAGACTTACGACTGGCACTTATACAAATCAAGGTCATCGCTATAATTATTATAAGATCAATAGGGGCGCGTATTAAAATACGACTCCAAATCCCACAAAATTATGAATCCCGATGGCTAGCCGTTTCTGTGGTTCACTTCGCTATATAGCTTGTCCGGTTCCATTAAAGCTGCATGCACATAAAACCCCATACTCCATTTCCTTCATTATTGTTTGGTGAATGCTCGAAAGCCATAATGACTGATCAGTATATGCTTGTTTCGAAAGTTATGTCATAAGCTTCTAGGATCTTCCCTCCTAAATAAAATAATTTTGGGTTTCTTTACATGTTACTCTTCACGCATGTCATGGATGCTATTCTTGGTTTATGATTAATATTATTGTGATGGTTTTGAAACAAACCGTGTCGATTCCAATTTTAAAATGTAACGCCCAATTGAAATTGAAACGCTGAATCTTTGCGTGGACAAAGGGCGAAAATCCCAAATACGAAACATCCGAATCGTATACGATGCCTATACGGTAAAGCTTCAAAATTGACACTCGCTTGCACGCTTTTTAGAAGCTTTCCAATATGGGATTAGACCTGACATATGGGATTGGTCAGAAACATTTTGATAAAGGGGATCACAGGGCAACTGTGTACGTCGTATGACTGGGAGGCGTGGCCTGTTCATTACTAAAATTTTCTCGCTTGCAAAAGTTGAGTAGAACTCCTGTAGGAAAGTTACAGTTTCGATTGACGTTTGAAATTTGGGCATAAAAGTAATTGCTCTATGACTGATTGTTTTGCATAAGGTATGTGTTATAAATTATTTATGCACATGAGATTTATGATTTTGTTAATCACCAAAGTGGTCAAAATCAGAATGTTGTTTTGCATAAGGTATGTGTTATAAATTATTTATGCACATGAGATTTATGATTTTGTTAATCACCAAAGTGGTCAAAATCAGAATAATCATTTAGTGCATAAGTGACATAATGATTATTGATAGAAATTGCCAGTTATAATAATACCAATTAAAAACTGGCGTCACTAATGATAGAACCTGAGAACTTACCCAAAGGAAAGTCTTGTTCTATAACTAGTTGACATGATGAGGTTTGATAGATATTTTGATTAAATAAATATTGATCATCCAAAGATGTCAGTTCTATTTAATTGAATATATTTATTACCTACTTATGTTTTGGTATTTAATTATGTTAAGTATAAGATAGTATCTACCCAAAGGAGTGCTATATTATACTATTATGTCTACATCTGAATCACGTTAGTTATGAGCTTATAGTTATTTCATTTTTGATTTGCAGGTTATCTATCTTTCGTATGTTTTGAATCAAATTTAGTTGAAGTTCCTATTAATACATGGTGGCTTGACACTGGTGCTACAACTCATGTTTCCAACAATATGCAGGGATTTCTTACGATCCGAACCATAAATCCAAATGAAGATCATTTTCTCTTTATGGGAAACAGAATGAAGTCTTCAATTGAAGGCATTGGGACTTATCGTCTAATTCTAGAAAGTGGATATGTATTAGACTTATACAGTACCCTTTATGTACCTTCATTATCTAGAAACCTTATTTCCGCAAGTAAATTGGATATTTCTGGTTTTAGATGTATGATTGGATCTGGTTGTTTTGATTTATATAAGAATACTGATAATGTTGGTTCTGGTATTCTAATTGATGGTTTATATAAATTGAAACTGGATGACACTTATGCGAATTCCTTGTTGAATGTAGTAAATAATGTTGGATGTAAACGTAGTAGGTTGAATGAAAATTCTGCTTTCTTCTGGCATAAACGACTAGGTCATATATCCAAAGAAAGAATGATGAGATTAGTAAGTAATGAAATTTTGTCAAATTTGGACTTTAGTGATCTAGAATTATGTGTGGATTGTATTAAAGGTAAACAAACCAAACATAATAAGAAAGGAGCCACTAGAAGCAGCCAGCTTCTTGAAATAATACACACTGATATTTGCGGACCTATGGACACTCCAGCCTTTAATGGAGAAAAGTATTTCATCACTTTCATTGACGATTTTTCCCGTTATGGTTATGTCTATTTGCTTCATGAAAAATCTCAATCTGTGAATGTCCTTGAGACGTTTGTAAAGGAAGTTGAGAGGCAATTAGATAAAAAGGTGAAAATCATAAGGTCTGATAGAGGTGGTGAATATTATGGTAAATATAATGAGTCAGGCCAGTGTCCAGGTCCATTTGCAAAATTCCTCGAAAGTCATGGCATATGTGCGCAATACACAATGCCAGGTACACCACAGCAAAATGGTGTAGCAGAAAGGCGCAATAGGACGTTAATAGATATGATTAGGAGTATGATGTCAGATTCTACACTACCTAAGAATTTGTGGTCGTATGCTCTCAAAACCGCTAACTATTTGTTGAATAGGGTTCCTAGTAAAGCTGTTCAAAAGACTCCTTTTGAGTTATGGACTAACAGGAAACCTAGCTTAAGACACTTGCATGTTTGGGGTTGTCCAGCGGAAGTGAGAATTTATAATCCACATGAAAAGAAATTAGATTCTCGAACGATCAGTGGGTATTTTTTAGGTTACCCTGAGAAATCTAAAGGGTATGTGTTTTACTGTCCTAATCATAGTCCAAGAATTGTAGAAACTGGTAATGCAAGATTCATTGAGAATGGTGAAGTCAGTGGGAGTACTAGAAGAGAAATAGTAGAAATAAAGGAAACAAGGGTAAATGTTACATTGCCTAGAATAGTTCCTCCATCTACTATTACTCCAAATGTTGTTCCAGCTGTTGTAGAACAGCATGATGATAATGAACAACATATAAATGAAGAAGTACTTCCTGAAGGAAATGACTTACATAATACTGATATGCATGAACCACAACAAGTAGCATTAAGAAGACCTCAAAGAAATCGTAGGCCAGCTATTTCTGATGATTATGTGGTTTATATGCAAGAATCAGATTATGATATTGGAATCAATAAGGATCCAGTTTCGTTTTCACATGCTGTAGAAAGTAAAGAGTCAAAGGAATGGATTAATGCCATGAAAGAAGAAATGAAATCCATGCAACATAATGAAGTTTGGGATCTCGTTGAGTTACCACATGGCTGTAAAAGAGTCGGATGCAAATGGGTTTTTAAAACCAAACACGACTCTAGTGGTAATATCGAACAGTATAAAGCTATACTTGTTGCTAAGGGTTACACTCAGAAAGATGGTGTTGATTACAAGGAGACATTTTCTCCTGTTTCGAAAAAGGACTCACTAAGAATAATAATGGCATTAGTAGCTCATTATGATTTGGAGTTGCATCAAATGGATGTGAAAACAGCCTTTCTGAATGGAGATCTTGATGAGGATGTTTATATGGATCAACCTGAGGGTTTTTCTGTAGAAGGTAAAGAACAATTGGTGTGTAAACTTAAGAAGTCAATATATGGGCTTAAACAAGCATCCCGGCAATGGTATATTAAGTTCAATACCATTATTACATCTTTTGGTTTTAAGGAAAATACGGTTGATCACTGTATATACCAAAAGATCAGTGGGAGCAAGTTTATTTTTCTGGTCCTTTATGTTGATGACATCTTGCTTGCTGCAAATAATTTAAGTATATTGCATGAGACTAAGGAATTTCTCTCAACGAACTTTGAAATGAAAGATATGGGAGAGGCATCCTATGTGATTGGAATAGAAATATTCCGTGATCGATCACAAGGAATATTAGGATTGTCTCAGAAAGGATATGTCGAAAGGATTCTAGAGAGATTTGGAATGAGTAAGTGTTCACCTGGAATAGTTCCTGTACATAAAGGTGATAAATTCAATCTCATGCAATGTCCTAAGAATGATGTTGAACGAAAGGAAATGGAATCAATTCCATATGCATCTGTTGTTGGTAGCCTAATGTATGCTCAAACCTGTACTAGACCGGATATCAGCTTTGCGGTCGGTATGTTAGGGAGGTATCAAAGTAATCCAGGAAGGGAACATTGGCAAGCTGCAAAGAAAGTTTTGAGGTACTTACAAGGCACGAAAGATTACATGCTCATGTATAGAAGATCCAATGAATCAGAGGTGATTGGATATAGCGATTCAGATTTTGCTGGATGCATCGATACTAGAAAATCGACTTTTGGTTACCTGTTTATGTTTGCTCAAGGTGCCATATCATGGAAAAGTGCGAAACAGACTATCGTTGCTTCATCCACTATGGAGGCAGAATTTGTGGCATGTTTTGAAGCCACAATTCATGCATTATGGTTGCGGAACTTTATTTAAGGACTTGCGGTTGTCGACACCATTAGCAAGCCGCTGAAAATTTATTGTGATAACTCTGCAGCAGTATTTTTCTCAAAGAACGACAAGTACTCTAAAGGTGCCAAACATATAGAACTGAAGTATCTTGTTGTGAAAGATGAGGTTCAGAAACAAAGAGTGTCAATCATGCACATCAGGACAGAACTTATGATTGCAGACCCTTTGACGAAAGGGTTACAACCAAAACAATTTAAGGAACATGTTCAAAGAATGGGTCTTGGTTGTATTAATAATAATTGATGTGTGACATTCTGAGCTCTTTTATGTGTTTCTGATATACAATTATGTGTCTCTTGTTTTAATGTAGTAGTACGTATTTTATGTAATTTTAAACAAGAAAGAGTCTTATAAAGATATTATGTTTAATCATTATGATATAAGACATTATGTGGACCAGTATGCTGTTTTATATAAATTATGAGTATGAATTGATGGATTGCTGGTATTGTAGTATATGGAAGGGAATGCATTGAATTAATAGTGCACAACCGCCATAACTCTCAGCAATTTATCATGGTATGATGTTCAACACTTAATATTATGAATAGTCGGGTCAAGTGGGAGAATGTTAGAAATCTACTATTGGAAACAGCAAATGCTTTTAACGTTAAAGCAGTTTCTAATCTTAATGTGACCCGATCTAATCTTAAAGCATTTAGATCTTATCTTAAAGCAGTTTCTAATCTAAAGCATTAGATCTTAAGCGTTGAATTGGTATATGATGGATGTACCAGATTAGAGTTAAATAATATATAAAGGATTGGGTCCTCTCTCTCCCACACAAGAGTTGTATTCTTCTCCATCAAGAAACACATAAAGGAAGTGAGGGCAAGAGGAGAGAAACCGAATTCTGAGAAGAAGACAGAAGACAGAAGACAGAAGATGGCAGCCATTACATCTTCCGCTGTTAGTCAAGGTATGTCATCTTAAACAACATATTAAGTTCTGAATGTGAAATATTTGGTATTGATGATCTTTGGGCTGTTAGTAGCTATATTTTACATAGAGTACGAGTTACTACAGTCCTAAGTTTATCATAGTATGAGTAGAATTTAATCACTACCACAAGGTTTAATTACCTATTCGACAATGTCGTTATGGTTTTGTTGCATAAAGTCGAACCGATTGCTGCAGTTAATCTGTAGATTGTTTGCTATTATAACACTTTAAATATGTGTTATAGACCACCTCAAAGGTAAATGCAATGTATTTCCACTGTATCGCTTTAATGAACCTTTTAAACATTCAAACATAGTCATTCTATATTCTTGCAGGCGTAATCCCATGCAGTAGAAGCCGCCTTGAAGGTGGGTCTCCGGATATTTATGTGTGTGATTGATGATGTGGAGCAACACTATCACGTTGGTATCATTGTATGGAAAACTATTATGGAGAATAAAGATATACACATATCTATATATATTGAGGTCATATACAAACTATTTGAGTTCCAGAGCTAAGACATGACGTGCATTGAACGATAGTGATTACAATGAGGTATCGACGACGAGATCTTCATATAACCGATCGACGATAGGAGGGGCCTTCTCTGGTGACATGGGTGGAGGGAGGTGTTAACCCTACCAAAATCCTAACTGGTTATTCAACAGATTGGATATAGGTCTTCCCCTGGTGATGTCTGCGGGGAAGGATGGAACCCCGCTCACTATCAAACAAATAGGCCCATGAATATCGAAAAACATATGGACTGAGAGTGTATGGTATAGTTATAGACATATAAATATATTGAACGTTACATACGTAAACCATATATGTATGTCCACTTCTTTACACGCAAGGACTAATTTATGTTACAAGGCGTCACCACCTACACATAAGGCCGTGATGTGGAATGGAATGTCCATGCTAGCATTGCCTCTAATGCATCGAGCCACTCATAACTGAGGAAGGATTGGTTAAATAATCACAGTGGGTCCTAATAGCACAGTTGAGGACTAGGTTTTATCATCTTAGATGTTAAACAAGATGGATAATTTCAAAAGTCTAAGAGTGGGAAGAAAGAATCTGCATCCTTTTTAGGAAAGGAGAGGTTGGAACAAAATGACATTACATCATGGATTGTCCAGTTTATGAGGATATTCATAATCAATTCAAAAGCATTATGAAGATGGATTGTTTGAACAAGTTGTTCGAGGAAATGAGGTTTATCAAAACTAAGAACTTCTTGGTCAAGATTCATGACAAGAGAGTAGACTTAGAGAAAAGTGTGAAGTTGTGATGGATTGGAGTCCTAGGTCCCTTATACCGCTTGGTCTTGTGGACATCATTTAAATCCCTTCATTCATTCATTCATTCATGTAGTGCGTGAGTTAAATGGTTCAAAAGGTATATATGTATAAGATATTTGTTTAACCCATTGATGCAATGCATGCCAACAATACACACATATATACTTACACATATACATATACATATGTTATGGGGTGTAAACGCATATGTTATAAATATCGAGCACCGAACTTGGAAATATGATGCATCACGACCTAAGGGACCCGAGACTCGATGTTCGTTAGAGTATGTCATATATATATATATATATATATGTATATATATATATATATACATATATATATATATATATATGTATATATATATATATGTATATATATATATATATATATGTATATATATATATGTATATATATATATATATATATATATATGTATATATATATATATATATGTATATATATATATATATATATATATATATATATATATATATATAAGAATGTAGTCCATAGTCAAGACATGTTGCTTAGCGGGAACACTAAACATAAAGGAAATATATAATAAAAGAGTATCAAGCAAACCATATGCACTCACCATAGGCTTATACATATCTACATGTATAAGCCATGGTGAGCGCATATGGTTATATATATATATATATATATATATATTGCATGGGACACAACAACCATCAAGGAAAATAATTGCATGGTAAATTGCAGTCTACAAGACGCATTAAATATGATGAGTTGCATGTAGACATATAATTAAATGGTCATGAACAACTATAACACACATGCATGAATAGGGGCACTGTATGAATTTAATTAAATATAATTTTCAAAAGAGAGGAATTTAGAAACAAAGAGTCCAAATTGGACGAAATAAACGTAACAAAGACATCCATAGAAAGTTGTAAAAAATTGATAAGAGGATTGACAAAAGAAAGTTTTTATCCTAATTTTCTAACCGTGCAAGGGGAATTGGATTAACATTGGACACTTCATTGGGATAAGTGGGGTGTTTACACAAGGTATTCACCCTAGTACATATATTCACCATATCTATTTAGAAGAAAATGCTTGACCTATAAGGCGATGGATGAATCTGAAAGAGATAGTGAAAAATGAACTTCAAAAATTAATAAAAGTAGACTTTATCTACCCTATCTCTAATAGTTAATGGGTTTTACCCTTAGTTATAATTCCCAAGAAAAATGGAAAACGGTGAGTATATGTAGATTACATAGAGTTGCATAAAACCACTTTTAAAGATAACTTCCATTGCTAATCATAGATCAACTACTAGGCTCTTTGGAAGGAGGTAAATATTTCTCTTTTCTAGATGGATTTAGTGGCTATAATCAAATAAAGATAGTTGTAGAGGACCAAGAAAAAACTACTTTCACATGTCCTTAGGTAACATATGCCTATAAGGTATTACCCTTTGGCCGATGTAATGCACCAACTACATTCCAAAGAACAATCTTGGCCATATTTGTTAATCTAGTTCTTGAATGTATCAAAGTTTATATAATGATTTCTTTGTTTACAGTGATACTTTTGAAGAATATTTATTTAACCTGGAAAAATTATTGATAATATGCATAGAAACTAATCTATCCCCGAGTAATGAAAAATGTTTTTTGCTACTAACGGAAGACAATGTTTTGGGACACCATGTTTTTGCTGCATGAATGACTCTAGATCTACCAAGGTTAAGATTATCATTAAATTTCCTATTCCATTATCTCAACGAGAAGTTACGAGTTTTTTAGGTTTTGCATGATGTTATCATAGATTCATTGAAAAATCTAGCAAAATATCCTTACCTTAGTTCAAATTACTTTCCAAAGACAAAGAATTCTATTGGAATGCCAACTATAAAACTTCTTTTAAAGTCATTATAGAAAAAATACCAATGCACCAATCTTAAGGGGATCTAATTGGTCCTTACAATTTCATATTCCAATGATACAACTGATACTATAGTAGGGGCATCATTAGGTCAAAAAGAAGATCTTAAGACCTATGTTATTTCTTTCAGTAGTGAAAATCTAACCTCTGTTGAGTTAAACTATACTATTACTGAGAAAAAAATGTTAGCATTTGTGCGTGCAATCAACAAATTTCAACACTATGTCATAGGTTATCAAGTCTTTATCCACACCGACCACTCTGCTATTAAGTATTTGATGAATAAACCTATTACTAATGGAAGAATTACATGATGGTTGTTATTGTTGTAGGAATTCAATATTATTATCATTGATCATCTTGGAAGGGAAAACCAACATAATTTCTACCTCACTTGAGTAACCCTCGTGAGGTAGTTCCATTATTTGATGATTTTCCAAATGAAAATTTATTTGTTATCTCAATTAAAATTCCATGTTTTGCTGATGTAGCAAATTATCTATCCCCGGGGAAAATTTCCACCTCATTTTACTTATAAGGATAAAAAGGAATAATCAAACAAAGTGCAAAATATAGTTGGATTAATGGAAATATTTTCTACACAAGGTCTAATGTTGTTATTAGATGATGTATTAGAGAGGATGAAATATTTGATATTATTAAATCTTGTTATGATGAACCCTGTGGTGGGAATTTTGCTGATAGGAGGACAACCTCTAAAATCATTAACCAAGGCTATTATTGGTGATCCTTTTTTAATTATACAAGAAAAGATGTTTGAAGCTATGATAGCTATCAAGGATGGGTCGACTAATAACAATTGATGAAATGCCCTTGCAACCACAAGTTCTTTTAGATCCATTTGAAAGTGGGCTCTATATTTTGTTGGACCTACAAAACCTAAATCAATAGGAGAAAGGTATATCATGGTATGTATTGACTATGTTACCAAATGGGAAAAAGCTAAGGAATTGGCCAGGGCTTATACACAATCAATAGTCAATTTTCCCTCTGAAGATGTTTTTGTCAGATTTGGAATTCCTAGAGAAATTAGTATTGATCAAGGAGCACATTTCACTTCCAAATTAGTACAATAAGTAGTGGGAAAATACAAGATTAACCAACGAAAATCCACTCCTTATCACCCACAATCTAATGGACAAGTTGAATAAACTAATAATATTCTTGAGGCAATAAGGACCAAGACAATCCAAATGCATAGGAAGGACTAGGAAGACAAGCTTCTAGAGGCTTTGTGGGCATATAGAATCAGTTCGAAAAGTGCTACCAATTTTAACCCTTATGAACTAGTGTTTGGTAAGAAAATTCTTCTTCCTATTGAATTCAAATTCCAAACATTCAAATTAGCAGTATAATTAGGGTTAGATTTGTCTCAAGCTTAGAAAGAAAGAATTATGCAATTAAGTCAGATTTATGAAATCAAAAAATATGTATTTCAACATAACAATATAATTATCCAATAACAAAGGTCAAAATGGCGTGACCAATTCATAGAGAAAAAGGAGTTCAAATTTGGTGATTGGGCTTTACTCGTTGACTTCAAATTCAAATATTTCAAAGCCAATTTTACCACTCATTGGCTAGGCCCCTATGAATTAGAAGAAGTATTTAATAACATATCAGTTAAGATAAGGACAATTGTTGAGGAAGGAGTTTCATTCCAAGTTAATGACCATAAGTTGAAGCTCTAAAAAAAGATAATCAACTAATATGATTTTGTTTCCCTAGTATTTCAGCAAGGTGAGATGCAAGTTGTGGGTATCAACAATAATACTTCTACCCCTCTTCCATCGGGAAACTTTTTCCAACAAAAATAGAAAAAATAAAAAAAGAAGAAAAAATATATGAACAAATAAATGAATTTATAAATAAAAGAGTTTAGTTGTGAAAATCTAGGTTTCTAAAACATCCTAAACTTGAATTTTCATTGGAAAATGAAGTAATTGGCCAATGAAAATTCCAAATAAAAATTTTACTAAATAAGTTTGATCTTAAAGATTCTAATTATTTCTAATGACGATTGGGAAAATTTGGGGAAACTACTTGAAAAAGAAAAGTATATATATATATATATATATATATCTCTTCATTTTTCAAAGATTGTACAAGATTCGTATATATCAAGAAATCCTAATATTCTTGTACTAACGTGCTAGCTTACTTGACCAAAATGACAAGTCCTTCCAAGGATTCCAAAGAAACAAGCATCATCCTTCACCAAGGACAACAATATCATCAAGCCATACCTTTCATGCTCAATGAGACTTCTACCTTTGGTAGTATCATAGGGAGCATTCCAAAAAATTACAAGGAGAAAAACTGAATTTTAGCTGAGCAAAAATTAGATTTCATCAACTAAATTAAGAAACTAAAAGAGGATATTGAACAATTGAAGGATAATCAACATCTTCACAAACAAAAGAAGATACTTGAGCCCAAAAATAGAAAGCTAAAGGTACTCTTCAAGTTGCAAAGAGAATTGTCAACCATATAAGTAATTTTCTCATTAGAGGAACCTAACAATTCAATATCATCTTCAGAGGGACTTGATAACTTATTTTTATCATTAGAGGGACCTGTTAGTTTTATTTTATTAGCCACAAAAATGATTTGGTTGCAACATCATCAACCTCAATCTATTGTTGACAAAGAAATTTGAAAACTATCTCATCTTATCATCAAAACCAACGTTACTCTCAACTTTAGACAACCACAAAAGGGACTTGAAATCACAATCTTCAGAGGGACTTGAGTCATCAATGTCTTCACTACTATTGGACCTGCAATCAACTTCAATTTAGCATCAAACGACCTTCCAAGGAGACAACAACATCATCAATAACTTCAAGCAACAAAAAAGAAGGTTTGGAATTTATTTTTGCACTGCTTAATATATTTCATTAAATTTTAGAATTAAAATTTTCAATAAAAATACTTTTCTCTCTAAAAAAATCATACATACTGTAAAGTTTTATGGTCTCAAACACCAAATTTTGTAAGAAACCCCAATATTCTCTCTTCAAACCATACAATTTCCTAAACTCTTATCATTCATAAATTTGTATTTCTATTCTTCCTTTAAAAAGTCATAAAACATTCTTTTATTATTCCATTACCTTAGCTCATAAGCATATGCAAAAATTTTGTCAAACAAGACTTGATATCATGGGGTTCAAAAGCATAAAAAAGGTAAGTTCTTTCAAAAGTGAGATATAAGTTAGCTAAAGGACAAAGCAATTTTTGTTTAATCATGACACAAGAATGGGATGATATAGTGTCAAATGATTTATATGGGAGTTCATATACATGATAAATCTTAAAAGACAAACATCATCATGAAAATATAACACTATAGTTGGAGAAACGAGTTTCATTGCTCTCTAACTCTTTGAAATCATACTCTGTTTTCCTTGAAGGACAAAGTGCTAAGCATATTTTCATTCCTAAGTCATTATCTATTGAATGGGGATGATCTTTCAAATTAAAAATGAGATATAGTAAAATCAAGGGCAACATCTAGTGTTTGAAGTCAAATTGAATCTCAATCGAAAAAGGATGACTCAGTTTTAAGGTCTTGGTATACACTCTATTTTATTTGAAGGAATGAGGGTGCACAATCGAGTTATTAACAACATTATTTAATGTTGCAAACAAATCAAAGTGTTGAGTGTTGAATGGTCAAAAAAAGCAACAAGATCTCTTGTTAGAAACATAGAAATTGCTCATAGAGGTTCAATGTTAAAATGGCAGCGTAAAAAATTATTTTAAGCCCTGTTTTTGAAGAAGAACTCTATCACAAGTGTGGTTACAACTTGAAGGATTTATTTAAACATGGTCATACTCAAATTCGACTTGCTCTTAGCCAAATAATCGAGCGAGAAGACCTTTTTTTTTTTTTTTTTTTCTCGAATAAACAAAAAACAACAGTGTTTTGTAATCATAAAAGATGTTACATATGCAAAGTTTCTTTAATACTTTCAACTATCAGAAATGCCAAAGACCAAAAACTAGAAAAAGAAAAAACACAGGTCAAAAAACATCCCATGAGGCCAACAATTTGGGTAACATAAGCCCCAAACGAATAAAAAAAATGAAAATAAAGCATCCAAATTTTCACTACCAAAAGATGTTGTCAAGTAAGAGGAACATCCTCATGCAAAAACAAAGGACCCAAAGTTGATGACCGATCCTTGATTAAGACATTCGTATCTTATCAGTCTAGGAAGTACGAAGACCCCCCTCTTGGAAAGCTAGTTTGCCTAAGAGTTCTGCTCCCCGAAGATGTGGCATAAGGAAATATAGTGGAATCCTGCCTTCGTGGCTTGTATTTGCAAGAGCCAGTGGGATAGTGAGGGCACAATAAGAGAGTGCACTCCCTTGACCCAATCAATGGTGACTTTCAAATCCCCTATTAATACAATCTCCTCCACCGTTAGCAACAAGGCACATTTAAGGACATCCCACAACGCCAATACCTCTGCTCTTGTGTCGGAGTCCATACCACTGGACCAAAAGAAATGGTAAGATTTGGAAGAGAAAAGGGATATCAAAGCCCCACACCCACACTCCCCACCTACTAAGGCTCTGTTGAAAAAAACAATCGGGTAAACATTGCGAGGGGGATTATGATCCCAACTATGCCTGTTGCAACTAACTTTAAGAGGGCCAATCTCCATGAAATAGTCCAATATTCTTAGGGTAGTAGCACTCGCATTTGGGGGAAAATTTTCAAAAATAGATTCATTCCTGCAATGCCAAATTCCCTAGAAAGTGCAGAGAGGGAGAGTTCTGAATTTCAGAGGTTTGGAAGACTAGCCCCATAAGCAAGTGATGATAGTTTGTCTGTCCAAAATTACGTTGATTTTGAGGAAAGAAGCTACACTCTCCTACACAGATAGAACAAAGGGGCATTCTAGATTAAGTGAGCAACTTCCTCAATGGAAGATCTATAAAGAGTGCATATGCTTGGGCCCTGAAAGCTCCTCTTTTACCTAGCTCTTGGTCCACAAGCCAGAAGACCTAGATTGGAAAATTAAGTCAAATTGCGAGTGGAAGTAAAGGAAAACAAATGGTTGTAGTCAAAATTCCATGTATACACAAGGTCCATAGAATTAGTTTGTTTATCATGTTGAATGACATCTAAACTCAAGAAAAACTCAGAAACAAGTCTACAACATCATATAAGATCAATTCCGGTGCTTTCGAGGGGGAATCGGTCACATGAGGTTACAAAGGCTCGTAGAAAACCCTCGGGTTGCGAAGCTATAAAGGTAAGTGACAAACCTTATGTTTCATAATATATACATAAATGTCAGAATTAAATGCGGTTGCATTTAATTTACATAGATTTGGTAAGGGAGGAGGCACAATTGTTTCTTTCAAATGACGGGTACGTTGAGGGGAAGGTTCATGGTTTGATTGCAGTGGTGGCCATGACGGTTGCCTCTTTGAGTTTCGTGGCCCTGTTAAGCATGCCGATGGGCTGCAAAGAGTGATGGGCCACGTTGCCGCAAAAGCGGCCTGAAGAGCTTTCAGTTTCGAGTTTTCGTGGTCATGGACGCGGTGTCATTTTTCTTCGATAGGGGCGTCGTTGCTGTTGCAGGGTAGAACAGAAGATCCGCTGATCGTTGTTGCGTGTAGAAGAGTGACGTATATAGCCACGGCATGTCAAGGCCTTGCCTTCGTTGCTGCAGTTTTGCATTTACTACACATTTTACACCATAACACAGATCGTTGTTTCTGGAATGTCTTTCCAATTAATCACATCATTAAAATTCGAACAAAATCAAGATTTCCAACCAAATATAATTGCATATTACTATTAAGATTGGACCAAATCAAGATTTCCAACAAAATATAATTGTAAAAGTAATATAGAATCCTTTAACGCTTAACTTGCTTACTTTGAATTCCAATTTGATTTCTGCCTTCTGGTCTTCCGAGTGTCATTTTATAATGTTGTTGTAAATTTCTTACTTTATCAATGTTTAAATGTTGCAGTTTTCCACATATATATTTCTAACATTGACACAAAGCTCCTTTGCAAGTGTTTGGTAACCTTGACTTGGAGCTAATTTTTAAGCATTTGGTTTCATTGGCAGAAATTATTATTTTAGTGATATTTGGTAACAGTTATAGAAATAAACAATTATAATTTCGATGTGTGAGAAAAATATACGATAATAAATATTTTATTGCATTTTATTTGAAAATTTGAATCAATATTTATGATTTTATAAAAAAATATTAATATCTTGTACCCCATATTGGTTCTCAACTGACATAAATTAAACATAAAGATTTTTTATTAATTCACATTTATAACAAAATAAATCTATTTAAATAAATTTTAATATCTTTGAATATGATGAGTCTCTTTCCCTTTGAGTTTATAAGCTACTTTTCATAGTTTATGAAAGCCACTGCTTTATATTGTATTTTTTTAAGTTAGTTTCATTTTCATAAATCATGAAAGCATAGTCTTAATTTTGCTTTTTTTTTTTAATATATGGGTGATGAAATTAAATCTTTTGAAATATTATGAATTTTCTAAATTTTTAGTATATAAGTTACTCTTCATAATTCATGAAAGCAAATTTCTCATTTTATATCTATTTAGGCTAGATATCAAATTAAACTCCTTTGAAATATTAGGATTGTCCCATACTTTTAACATATGAACTATTTTTTATAATTTCTAAAAATTGGTATCCTCATTTTCCATTTTTTTTGGGTAAATTTGTTGGTGCTAGTGATTAAATTAAACCTTAATGATTGTGATTTTTTTAGAATCAACATTTTATGCTTCAAAAGAATTTAAAGAAAGTATTATAATTAACACTACTTATTAATAGGTTTTTCTTTTCTGTATTTTTAAGGGTTTTTTTTGTTTTTATTTTTTTTTAATTTCAACCATGAATTATTATATAAGAATATTTTTATATGTAGTATAAAGAAGGGGACACACATAAAGATGATGGACTCAAAAGTGGAAATGGGGCACCATGAACACACACTCATAGGAATGTTTGTACTTTGCTAGAAACATACTCACATTCTTGGGCATCCAAGCTCGGCAAGCCGTGGGTTGCCAACCACGATGCCAGTTAGGTTGCCAGCTTGACAAGGCTCAAGAACACACACTTTTTTAGGAACACATACACATTCTTAGGAATGTGCACTTGTTCCTAATAATTTTTCTTATTTATGTGCGTGCAACCCTTTTTTTACCATATTGGGATCATACAATGCATTTTTGGGGATATTGAGCAAAATTGATGCTTTTGAACAACATCAAGCACCAAATCACCACCATACCTTGTCTTGGAGTCCATATAAGCACTCTAACACACACACACACACACACACACACACACACACACAGATATATATATATATATATATATATATATATATATATATATATATATATATATATATATATATATAATTTTTTTATTTGGTTTAAAATAGGAAAAAATGACAAAAATAATACCTTGAACATAATCGATATTGAATTGTAGGGAAATTGGTTGATATGGAACTTATCAGAACCCAAACCCACTATCACCAAACTCAAACTAGGAACCAAGAAATCCAAATGATGAAATTGATGCATCCTTAGCTACATTCAAGTCACTAAAACATGATCTCCAAAACACCAGAGATTCATCATGATTATCTCTTGCAAGGTCATTAAACACAATTTAATCATCCATTTCTAATGCCCAAAGCTAGTTAACCAATATTTCTGATTATAGGGCTAAAATGTATAAACACTATAGAATTTGTCTAAATAAAGGTCAAATCAGAGACCTCAACATTACTAAACAAGATTTTTGTCCTTGTTTGTTGACCTAAGAGATAACCAACCTTTACCAATAAACAAAAATGAATTTGTATGGATTGGTGCACCCACCAACCTTTTCTGTACGATTGGATGGATAGGTGGCTTATGCTATTAGATAAACCTCCATGTAATGACGGGGATCTACCTCTACACTTCTCAAGGAAGTTATGGTCAAATTTTTGGCTAGGACTCCATGTCAACTACATTGACATGGGAGAATTCTAGGGGGTGGGTGATGGGTTTGCGAAAGATCGTCAAAATGCTAGGCATAACCTAGCACTAGGTACTCATCCACCTAGTAGAAATCTTAACCCCCCTACCTAACATCTTCTAGTTATGGATAACATCGTTGAGACCCAGATGATGCTAGCCACACTAAATAACATATAGTATAGCACAACAACTTGATGGCACCATTAGGTGAGGAGTCACCAATAACTAATGTTGCAGGTGGGGTTGGACCATTTGGCTTTACAGTAGGGCTTGACCAACATAGGCCACATGGAGGGTTACTTGAACCTCATAGATGTAACAGTTGTGGGAAAACTTGTTATGGCCAAATGGAGGGTAGTAGGCAACATAACTCTCTCTCTCTCTCTCTTTCTCTCTCTCTCTCTCTCTCTCTCTCTCTCTCTCTCTCTCTCTCTCTATATATATATATATATATTGTGTGTGTGTGTTTATCTATTTATCTGATTATATGTTTTTTGTAGTTGCTATGCCTTGATAAAACTTTCCCCAATCCTACTAATGCATTGAAACCAGTTTTGACCACCGATTTTACAGTGTGTGTGTGTGTTTCTCTATTTATCTAATTATATGTTTTTTGTAGTTGCTATGCCTTGATAGAACTTTCCCCGACCCTACTAATGCATTGAAACTAGTTTCGACCACCGATTTTGTAGTGGATGCCACCTATTCATGTGGTGTACCACATCGTATGATATGGTAAATTAAAACTATCCCTCCTTGCAAAAATTTTCACATGTTTTTAGTCCATAACACGGATTGTTTTAATTTGAGCATAATTGTAGTGCTCATTTAATATTTTTGTAGATTATAGTGACACCAGGGGAGGAGCTAGGTCCACTTAGGGAAGACATCTTTTCCCCTTCTCATATATCATGTGTAAAATTATATTTTGTTTAAATATTTATTTGATTATTGTACTTTTGTTTACTAATCGAAATATTATAAATGTGTATGCATGTTCCTCCATTTATGAGTTCTCTCCTCTTACTCCTTCACATCATTCACCACCATCTGTTGTTTTCCCACCAGTCGTCTACTGTTATTGTCACATTACCCCAATGTTTGGTATGATTCCAACTTACCTCAACTTGGGAACAAACAACATTAGTATAACCCATGGGTGTTTATTGTCAATCGCTTCTACAACCTTCACCAATTCATTCACCCATAGAGGATGCATCTATAGACCAATTGATAACCTCTGTAGATTGTGTATATTAATGCTCCACCTATGAGTGAATCTCCATCAATGGTGAAAATACTCATGGTGAGATAATTCATTGATGTTTTTTTTTTTATGAGAATTGAATTGATTTTAGGAATTTTTTGTTTAAATTCTATTCTTTTACTCTTATGACTATTGTAGGGTGGTATTGTTGAGAGGTTGGGGACATTGAGGATGTCACCCTTCAAATTGATTATAAGATCATCGATGATTTTTTTGGGCTTGAGATATAAAGAATTAGTTTGTAAGTGTGTAATTTATTATGGAAAAAAATTAAGATGAGAATGTTTTTTCTTTGTGAAGTCTCAGAAAAGAAGAAAATTTGAGCTCCTCTTTCTTGTAAGAGGAGAAAGATTGACTTATAGGATCCAAATGATGGTGGTCAAGAGGGAAGTGGTTAATGAGTGACCAATGAGCCGCATTTTGTATATATAACATTATATTCCATACTATCATGTTTGGGCATGAGATGTCATTTGTATATTAGAGTCAATTTCTATATAGGTCACCATATTCCCTAATTCAATGTTTAGGAATGATGTGTCATTTTGTATATTGGGCATTCTGTGCAATTTTGTTAAAAATGTACATTTGAGACAATTTTGAGTGTAAGTGTTAGATTGCTAGGTTAAATTTGCATATATGAAGTGAGCACTCTGTCATGTTGTATTGTTGAAGGTGTTTGGATTGAATTTTTAAAGACATGTCAGTTAGACATATTCCTCGTGATACATGTAGCTGACGATTCCAAACAAATTGCAACAATTTTTATCCATTAGGGCACAATTATCCAAGCATAAATTTATTACAATAATTTATGTAATATAAAGATTTATTTTTCATCAATTTCTAACGACTTAATAATTTCAACCCTATGTTATATCAAATCAACATGAATGATAAATATTGGAAATTACTTAATCATGAAGACAACGTAAGAAGAAAAATCAAATTTTCAATTACACAATTCTGGATGACAAGATATTTTAACGTACATAGAAGTAATGAAATACATGTGAACATACTTATCACAAAATTGGTACAATAGCTAGCTCTCCAAACTCTAGCAAGATAAAATCATGAAAATCATAACAACCATCAAAGACTCACAACAAGTTGTTGTATTTCCACGATCCTCGTGTCTAGGATAGAATCTTAAATCACTGACGCTACCAAAGAAAGATTCACAACGAAGCTACTTTGCACAGTGAAATATAAACAACAATAAATCTACTAGTGCGAAAAATATGCACAACGTTTTACACAAATTATGTACAATAACCCAACTTCGTTATATTAATCCAACTGATATAATATAACAAGTTAGGGCTCCCGTACCAGGGATAATGGCCCTCAAATATCTAGAAGTACAATAATACAAAACTGGGGCTTGGTGTTAGTCCATCGAGAATCAATCTACCCTCAACAAGATAATATGACAATCTGGCTGATGTAGCATGCTCTCTCATCTCCTCTTAGTTGTACCCTGTATCTGATTGGTCCTTCAACTCTCGATCTACAATATTTTCCTCTATCAATGATCCAAGTCCATCTGGCCATTGAACCTCATCTATCCAATCTACTAACTAGTTGTACCTTAATCCATCAAGGGCCCAACACATCGAGACTCCTGTCGAGTTGTTCACAACTTCGTTTGTGAACAACTCACAACCACCCATTGCTTCTCCTCAACTACTCAGGGACATTAACCCACGATATTATTCCTGTGCTGCTCCAATGAAGACTAACATAGGGCACGGAGGACTGCCACCTATCACTGCAATATTTCCATCTCCCATAATGAATGCAGGCTAGGAGGACTTCCCATCATTTGTTGTAGATTTTCTTCTCCACACACAAGTCTAGGGTTGCACAAACTGCTCTTGGTTGATCAGACCCCTGAGCTCAACAACTGCCACTCTAGCAACCACTGAAGTCCATGAAGATGGTGCACACCTGGCTCCAACATGAGAACTATCACATTGTCCTCCAACAGGCCATAAATTTCTAATCCACTATCCACATATGTTCCGCACTCATGCTGCCCTCCAATAGACTACAAGTGACCAATCTTTACTTTGCTCCTGTTTAGGGCATCCAACCACCTAAGAAACCCTTCCTCTTGGATGCTAACAGCCTTCCAAATTGTCCTCTCCTAGGACACCATCCACTAGTATCAATTCAACCTTAACACATCAATACAATACATATCTATCCCTGCATAGGTTCTGCATCACCCTAGTGCAATTTTCTTACATGCTCAACCCTTCACTCACGCTGCCTACACTCGTGCTACCTGTACTCGCATTCCAACACTTGTTTGTTCATGTAATCATGCATTCCTGTGCTTGTGCGTTCATGCGCTTGTGCGTTCCTACACTCACACATTCCTGCACTCGCGCATTCCTACACTCACGCATTCCTTCATTCCCCACGTTCTTGCATTCACGCATTCCCGCACTCACACGTTCATGCACTCACGCGTTCCTATACTCGCGCATTCCTGCACTTGCAAGTTGTTGCACTCACACGTTCATGCACTCCCATTCCCGTACTCTCGTTGTCCGCACTCGAGTTACCTGCACTCATGCCGCCTTTCTTGATTTGTAGACTATGAAAGATTATTTTGGATATGTTAAATGACTCCCTTCCACCTTATATTTATACACAATACAAGGGATCCATCAAATTACATGTGTGGGCTTGACAACTTGTCACAAGGTCTCTAAATACCTAGCCGAACTTGACCAAACCCACACATTAACCTCAAAAATCAATATCACCACTTAGACAGCTCAGATTTCAATGATTTTCATTGTGTTGGATTTGTCTCGACATCCTCTATCATCTCCATCCATCACATGTCCAATAAGCCTCATGGATTCACACCCACAAGCTCGGGTGAAAATCCCACATGCTTGGGTTCCACGCATAAGCCTCAAACCTAGGATTCATAGTACCTCCCAAGCTACAAATCTCAACACTCCCTCTTAGTGAGGGAGGTACTTTCAACACTATGAAGTCTCCATCAATACTAGTGACACTAGCCCATCCGGCATCCACTAATGCAACATACTCTATAGAATGAACCCTGCAATCTCGATAGTGTCTCTGCCTCATCACTCCCTCTTAGTGAGGGAGGTACTATCAACACTATGAAGTCTCCATCAATACCAGTGACACTAGCCCATCTGGCATCCAACAATGCAACATACTCTATAGAATGAACCCTGCAATCTCGATAGTGTCTCTGCCTCATCACATCTAAACTTGAAGATCCCAAACCTCCATAGGGATGCTCCCTCTGAGCCTACATGGTCTTCACTTACTCATTCCTACAAGCACTCATCCTCCTAGATCAAATCTCACTTGTGAAAATCCATCTAATTTCGGATATGCAACATCATGATCTAATGAATACTCTAGCCTACCAATATATAGTCCATCACATGAATCCATCTCGATCATCTTGATCTCATCCATGCCAAATAAATCCTCGAGTTGTCCCAACCATCCATGATAAGTCATAGGAAGTGCACAATCAACAACCTATACTACAACAAACTATTATTCACCAGGCTCACCACCAATCCACTAGAAGTCCCAACTAATCTCACTGCCAAGCCAGTCAGGACCGCATCACCATTTCTTCATTTGAACCATCTGCTCCATGATATAGACACCCATAACTCCCTCTGAGTTGCTTCGCTATGCACAATCTGATTCACTCTCCCTCAAAGTAGCTTAGACAGGCTTTGATACCATGTTTTATCTCCATGATCTTGGTGTCTAGGATAGAATATTAAATCACTGATGCTACCAAATCAAGAATCACAATGAAGCTACTTTTCATAGTGGAATATAAACAACAATAAATTTACTAGTGCACAAAATATACACAACTTTTTACACAAATTGTGTACAATAACCCAACCTGGTTATATTAATCCAATTGATATAATACAAGAGTCTAGGGCTCCAGTACCAGGGATAATGGCCCTTAAATATCCACAAGTACAAGAATACAAAACTGGGGTTTGGTGTTAGTCCATCGACAACCAATCTAACCTCAACAAGTTACTCTGATCATATGGCTAGCATGCTCTTAGCTCCTCTTGGTTGTACCCTATACCTGTCTGATCCTTCAGCTCTTGATTTGTAGCACCTGATTTTATCAATGATCCAAGTCCATCTGACCACTAAAACTCAACTATCCAATCTACTCACTAGTTGTACCTTAGTCCATCAATGGCACAACACATCGATACTCATGTCGAGTTGTTCACAACTTCATTTGTGAACAACTCACAACTACCCATTGTTGCTCCTTTGCTACTCAGGGACTTCAACCCACTATAGTCTTCCTATGCTACTCCAATGAAGATTAACATAGGGAATAAAGGGGTTCCACCTATCATCGCAAGATATCCATCTCCCATAATGAACATGGGCTAGGAGGACTTCCCATCATATATTGTAGATGTCCTTCTCCTCACACAAGTCCAGGTTTGAACAAACTACTATTAATTGATTAGACCTATGAGATCTGTTATCACTCAGGTTGTCCCTTGGCTCCTTAAGGGATACGGCCGAGGTAACCACAAACCAATCTTTGAATTGCAGGTCCTGTCCTACCTGCAATCAGAGAGGGCTCTCTCTTTAAAATTTAGCTTTTTTTTGGGTTGATTTTAGGCTAGATATGATGCTCTTGGGTTTTGTTTAAGTTTTGGTGGGAAGGATGATGCTTTCAAGCAGAGTTGGGATGCATAGTGTGAGAAGTTCAAACCATTGGGCATGGAGTCATGGATTAGGGCTGTTGTTGCGTTTTCTTGGTCACAAGAGGAATACAGAGCAGGATAACTACACATAGAACAATATCAAGCTAGAATAAAGATGGAATGAAGGTCAGAGATGAAAGGCAACTAAGAATATTTCATCAGCTAACAAAGAAGGAAGGTGAATGAACGTTTATCTAGGAGCAGTTAAGAATTCCTAAATAACAGTCATATATGAAAGAAACAGTGTAAACATGATCATTTAAGTATGCATATTCATAACTATTTCTGAAGAAAAACATGTAGAAATAACAGAAATTGAGCATAGAGTGCTGCTAAGCAAAGTCTAAGCTATTCTTCCTTCCTGCTATTTAGATGGTGACACAATGGTGGCATAAACATATATAAACTGTAAACAGAGGTAAGAAACACTTATTGAGCCATGTAGAAGCACAAGAATTCCATAGTCACTCTTCAGCCATTAAATCACAACAGACAGTTCATCATCCAAGCATTCCAGCAATCTTTGATTATAGATGCTCTCAAAGTATACAACGCAAGTCTAAAATGAGGATTATCAACCAACCAACCCTTAATACATTGCTGAGGGTGGTTTATATAGAGAAAATATCCAAAAAATATCTATTACAGCAGATCTTAAACAGATCTGAGGGAATAAGTGCCTTTAATCTAATCTTATCCTGAAATGAATGCATAAAATATCTATCTAACTGCTGCGCTGGGGCAGCTGCCTCAAAAATGAGGCCTGAAGGCGTCCTTTAGCTGTGTGCTGTGCATTCTGCAATAATTGTGATTTGGGCTTTGATCCACTGCTCTCAGGTGGCTTAAAATATCATTAACTGTGATTTGAGAGCCTTAAATGGCTTTTACCGCTTTCTTTGACTTTGATGGGGGGCTCTTTAATGTTCATCTACTGCGGGCTTTATGATTTCCGCTGATATTTTCCACTGATACACTTTGCCGCTTCACTGATACTCTTTACTGCTGAATCGGGGCCTTTCCTGATTGCTAATACACTTTAACTGTCTAATTGCCCATTTTCTGCCCTTTCAAGGCAAAAATAGCTGCTGCAAATGCTTTCCGTGGCCTTTGGAACTGTATCAGCGCTTGGCCGATCAAATATCAACATCCATGAAGAAATCCTGCAAAAAATGGCAGAGGAATGCTTGCTGATAACTGTGCTGGCTTTCTAGAGCAAAACTGGGCTTTGGGAGCGATAAAAAATGGTTAAAAATGCATGCTTCCCTTGATTGGAGCGCGCATAGGCGCAGGCATGAAACACTGAAGAAATGGGCCTTTTTTTCCTTTACACAGAAAAAAAACCAAATTACACGCAAAAACCATGAAAAACATAGGCGGGAGCGTCACTGTAGATTAGAATTAATCCTGGCTGTTGGATCTAGCACGGGCAGATCCAACGGCTAAGATCTACTTGCAATATCACTATCGGCGGGGAGCGGGGAATGGGGCCTTATATATATGCGATGGAGCGATGGGCCGATCGCCAATATCGCATTAGCGATCGGCTATCGGGGAGGGCCTTTAAACATAAGCGATGGGTGAGCGAAATGGGGAGGCTCCGATTTAATATGGGCCGTCAGATCTGAGGCTTGATCCGACGGCTGCCAACAAATCGGCATATCGCGTCGGGGCAGAACCAAAGGGCAGGCCTTAATACATATGCGATAGCTATAATGCGATATGGGATGGAGCGATGAAATCTAGGCCATTGATCTGGGCGGGGGTGATCGGATGGCTAAGAATGAATCGTAATATCGCTATCGGGGAAACCCGGGGGGCGGGCCTTTGTATTGAATTGCGATAGCGATGCGATATATTAAAAAATGCGGGTTTAACGTTAAAACTTATGTTTTTATAAAAAAACTTAAGTTTAACGATAAAGGGCCATAAACGATAAAAGCGGGGATATGCGGTATATATGGAAATATGAGGTAGGAAGGCTCCCGATAGCGATATCGCTTCGGATGCGATAGCGATATCGCATCGGAGCAAGGGGAATGATGTTATATATGCGAAGGGGCCAACATTGTTACCACCTCCGACAGCGATATCGCATCGGAGGGGGGGAAATCCATCGGAGGAGGGTTTTGAAGGAAAATGAGGGATTTTTACATCGGAGGAAGGGTTTTAGTGCATTTAAAAGGGTTTTCAATGCATTGGAAGGTTATTAATGTATTGGAAGGGGGATTTTTAATGCAAATGAAAGAAGTCCAATGCATGGGAAAGGGTTTTTATGAAGCAATAAGGGGTTTTTATGCTTTTGGAAGGGGTTTTATGCATATGAATGAGTCCTAATGCATTAGAAGATGGTTAAGGGGGAAAACTAAGGGTTCTTACTAAGTTTCAGGCAAACTTAGTAATTCCCAAGGGATATTTATGGTTATTTTTCAACCAAAGGGAGGGGATATGTATATAAAGGGGATATATATATATATTTTAATAGGGGAAGGGGAAATAGATAGGGATTTACATAATAAGTTAGAGGTTAATATGAGTTTTGATCAGAAAAGCGCTAAGGATAGAAATCTTAGGCTACAAAGGGGAAAAAGGACTTGTAGAAGAGATATGAGCACTCCTAAGTAAAGCAAATCTTTACTTAGGCAAAAGTCATGAAAAATGATGAATTTAAGAGATATCAAGCAGATCTTGACCTCTTTAGGGGAAGTTAGTGAATGATTTTGGGGAAAAGGAAGAAGGGGAAGTTAGACATGCCTCTCTTTGAGTTGTTCCAAATGGATTTTGCCTTATACTTGTGATCTGAATAGATTTAACACTTGAAAACATGAAATGGATCACAAATCATTATTCTGCCACCTCAGAACTACCTACCCAGCCTACTTACCTAGCATTTTCTCTTCTTTTTGGTTTGGGTGCACTTGAACTAGCAAACCCAGCTTTTGAACTTTTCTTTTGGCTATCCTCCTATCTAAATCGATCCTTATTTCCTCCAGGGGCTCAGATTAAGCTGTTGAGCACCCTTGATTCTCTACCTATCTAACAATCTGCCAAGATTAAACAGTTTGGACATATATTCATTCTCTATCTTCTAAAATAAGCAATTTAAACCTAGGGAAGCCAAGATTAAGCTGTTTGGCCTTCCTTTAACTATGAAATCCTTCAAAAATGGAACAATTCATCAAAAATGGAATATAGTAGTGGCATTTGAGCTTGCACACTTTCCTGGCCTCTTGTTTGGGGTTCATTTCATTTATTTTTTCTCTTTGGCCAATTCATTCTTTTTGCCCTTTGATTATTCTTTTAGGGCATACCCTCTTTACATTTTTTAAATTTTTCTGAGTTTTCTTGGAAATATGGAACCTTTGCAGCATGAAAAAGATGACATATTTGGCATTTAAAACAGTCAATCATGAAATATGAAACCTATTGCAATAGGAGGCTAACAGTGGCTCCACTTGGGGATGGCTTTTCAAGATGAAAAGCCAAGAACAGCAGGTCAGAATGCCTTGATTTTCAATTATTGTTGTAAACTGAAATTCTCCTTCTTCTTAATGCCTTTGATTGAATTCTTATAAGTTGATTTGCAATATCCTTTTTGAGCTGAATTGCAGAAAAATTACAGCTCTGCTTCTTGCCTTTTGGGTGCTTGTAAACATGTTCAAATCTGCTTGAGCACTTGCTTTTTGAGATAAATTCAAAACAGAGATCTGAATGGTGCATTTGCTTTGATCCTTCCTTCAAAATTTGCTGTGTTATTCCCTTATTGGACTGCTGTAAATAGACATGCTGAAAATACAAATATTAATGTACAAAAATACAGCTGAGTTATATACATCAAAAGCGATCATGATAGTGCTTTAACATTCTGCCATTGATAGGGTCTTCTTCAGCTTCTGTGCCATCCAAACTCTTCAGAAAATATGTGTTGTTTCCTTGCACAACATGAATAATAAAGGGGCCTTTCCACAGGAAATCAAACTTGCCATGCTTTCCTTTGTCCTCCCTTCTTGAATCCCATCTTAGCACTTTGTTGCCTATGTAGAAATCTTCAGCCTTGGTTCTTTTGTCAAACATTTTCTTGAGCTTCTCTTGTAAAACTTGAGCTCTCTGATATACTTCCTCCCTTGTCTGTTGCAAATGAATGGTCTGATTTATTCTTCTTTGGATATCATTGGGCTCAGCCTGAATCTTTTGCAGCAATTTGATAATAGGGATTCCCAAAGAAGAAGGGGACTTGGCCTCCATACCATAGACTAACTCATATGGGCTCATCCCAATGGATCTCTTGGTTGACAATCTGTCTGCCTAGAGGGCATTTACAAGCTTTTTGTGCCAGTTCTTCTTGTTTTCTTCCAACACTTTCTTAATGATGTTAATCAGGCTCTTGTTGGATGATTCGGCCAAGCCATTACCTTGAGGGTAATAGGCTGTGGAGTGGCCTAAGGTAATGTGAAATTTATGGCAAAAACTGATCATTTTCTTGGATTTGAAGGCAGCAACGTTATCTGTAATGATCTTCTCAGGACAACCAAATCTGGACAAAATGTTGGTTTCAAGGAATTGGATGATGGTGGAGTCATTGGCTTGCCTACATGGGATGGCTTCAATCCACTTGGTGAAGTAATCTGTGGCTGTTAGAATCCACTTATGCTGGCCAGAAGAGGATGGATGGATTTCTCCAATGAAGTCAAGACCCCATTGTTGAAAAGGCTTCTCGGTTGAAATGGGCTTAAGGGGCAAGGGCAGCAGCTTTCTTTTGCCTTCAAAGATTTGGCATTTGTGGCATGAAACAACAAACTTTCTCACATCAGCAAAGAGGGAGGGCCAATAGAAACCAGCCCTTAAAATCTTGTCAGCAGTGGACTTCCAATATAAGTGCCCTCCACAGTCCCCTGCATGGAATTCTTTCATAACACTGTCAGTTTCATTTAAAGTTAAACAGTTCAGCAAAATTCCTTCATGATTCTTCCAAAACAGGGCACTATCTAAGACACAAAACTTTGATGCTTTCATCTTTAAAAATCTCTTTTTGGTTCTAGACAACCCTGGGGGAGCAAACATGTTTAACAATATAAAACAAATATCAGCATACCATGGGGATTGCAAAAAAGCTTCACTGATCTGTGGAGTCGCCAGCTCCTGTTCATTGTCCAGTTGATTAATGTCTAAGGCTTGAAAATTGGTTTCGAACATCAGTTTGGCTAAACCTTGTCCCTTTATGAGTTTAGTGGGCTTTATCTCAATGTCATACTCAAGGATATTGGCAATCCATTTGCCTCTTTTCCCTTCTATGCCTTCTTGAGTTAATATGTCTTTTACAACAGCATTTGGCATATAAGCAATCACATGTGAATATAAAATGTGAACTCTGAAATCTTTGATTGCTTTAACAAGGGCATAGGCCCATTTCTCCATGATTTGGTACTTCAAGGAAGCATCTCTAAGGGCTTTGCTGAAAAATGCAATTGGCTTTTAATTTCCTTGGTCATCTTTCTGTAATAGGACAACATCTATGGAATGTTCAGATGCAAATGAAAAAATGATGAAATCCTTATCAAATTGAGGACTTGTGAGGACTAGGGCTTGGGTTAAGGCAGATTTTATGCCCTCAAAGGCTTGCTTGGCTTCTAAAGTCCATTTTACCTTGGAATCCTTCTTTAACATGTTATTTAGCATTCTTATCAGCTCGGCCAAATTAGGGATAAATCTCCTTAGGAAATTGATCTTTCCTAGGAATGCTTGCAATTATTTGATGTTTCTTGGATAAGGGATTTGCAAAATGGCTTGGATCCTTTCCGGATCGATTCTAATCCCATCTTTTGAAATGATATGGCCTAGCAACTTGCCTTCTTCTAGGCCGAAGAGAGATTTCTTGGGGTTTAAGGAAATGCCATATTTCCTACAGGTTAGGAATACTTGCCTTAGGTGTTTAAGGTGCTCTTGATCAGATTTTGAGAAAGGAGTAAGGTCATCAAGGTAGACCACCAAGAAATCATGGATTTCCTTGGCAAATGCAATGTCCATGGCCCTTTGAAAGGTAGCACCTGCATTCTTTAGCCCAAAAGGCATTTTCACATATTTAAAGGTTCCCCACGGTGTTGTAAAGGCTGTCTTGTCTTGGTCATCCGGGTGAACAAGTATTTGATTAAAACCTGAAAAGCCATCTAGCAAAGAGATTCTAGATGACCCCACTACTCTTTGTAGAATATGGTCCATCTTTGGCAATGGGTAGTGGTCTTTAAGGGAGACTTGGTTCAGATTTCTTAAGTCCACACATAGTCTAATCTCACCTGTTTTCTTCCTTGTGGGAACAAGATTGGATACCCATTCTGAAAATCTAATGGGTGCTATGATACTAGCCTCAAACATTCTTTTCACTTCTTTCTCAATCAAAGGGAGAAGCACAGGATTGATTCTCCTTAGTTTCTGTTTGAAGGGCTTTTGATTTGGCTTTAAGGGAATGGTATGTTGAATCACTGAGGTGTCATAGGACTTGAGGTCCTCATAACTCTAGGAAAAGACATCTTGGAACTCTTTAAAAAAGTCAACATATTTTGACTTTTGTTCAGTAGGCAAAGACTTGGACAGTTTTATCATTTTGGGCTTTTCAGCTGTCCCAATATTATAGTCTTTAATTGCAGCGTTTAATGGTTGCATCTTTTGCTTTCTAGGGACATCATTTGAATCAAATATGTCTTCTAAGGGAGTCAGGCCTGTGGGCAGAAAGTTATCTTTTAGCTCAATAACTTTAGCCTCTGTTTCAGCTATTTCATCACAATTCATTTGTTTCAGCTCTTGTATATTCTTGTCATAAAAAATGGTTGGGTGCAGCATTTGATTTGCTGCCTCAGCTGTTATAGTCTGCTCATTTTGGCTCATTTGCTGTTGTGGGTCATCCATGGTATCTTCATCAATGTTTAAGCTTGAAAATTCTTGCTGTAAAGTGAGGAAATTGTTGATCTGTGCATCATTTTCAAAGACTTGCCAGTCTTTGACATTGTTTGGGACAGCAGGCCTGTGCTTTATTTCAGCTGAGAAATGGTGATTGGGCTCAAAAGGCAGCTTGCATGTGCTAGCAAAAGTAGCTAGGCTGTGTGCATGTAAGTTATGGCTTCTTGGAATTTTGGCAAGCTTGCATTTGGTGAAGGTATCAAGTATTTATGTGGCAGCAGTCCTATAAGCTCTTAGCCTATTGTCATTTGTAACAAAGTTGCCTTTCATTTGCTGAATAATCAGGTCGGAGTCACCTAGAATGGAAACTTTTGTTGCTCCTAGATCTTTGATTAGCTTAAGGCCTAAAAGGAGGGCTTCATACTCTGCCGTGTTGTTAGTACATCTAAAGTTTAATCTATAATCATGACCCTCTGCATGATTGTTTTGTGTATTATGGATCCATACTCCTGCCCCTGCTCCTAGCTTATTAATTGAACCATCAAACTCCAAATACCATAGGATTTCTTGCTCTTGACTAGTATTGAGAGTGTCAACCATTTTAGGAGTGGGCAGATTTTAGTTTTCTATTTTATCGAGTTCCTCTTGTGTGCTGGTTGCATTGATTGTTTTGACAATTTCTTAGGTATGGGCTACCGATTCCTCACTTATGCATGTTTCTTGTTCTAAAGCCAAAGGTTTATCATCAGTTGGAGGAGACATATCATCATTAAACAAGATAAATGAATCCATATCAGAATGGATTGAGTAAATTGGAAAGTTTTGGGGATTTTCCTCACTACTTACCACATATTTCACAAGTGTTTCCCTATACAGTCTCTTTGGTTGCCCAAAGACTGATATAGTGGCATAAGAGAGGTCTAGTTGGAGAGATCCTTGGAGTTTTGCTCCCCAAGATCTTGATAAGAGCATGCCATACTTTGGTGGAATGTCAGCAACCACCACATCCATTAGGATTGTTTTGTTGGGATATTGGACTAAAGACACACATAAATCTTTGATTAAGCCTAAACACTTGACCTGACTAGAATCAAATGAAAATAAGTCTTTGTAGGGTCTAGTGACATCAAGGTTTAGCTTCTCCATTACAGCTTTGGGCATTAGGTTGTGTGAAGCACCTGAATCAAACATAGCATTGTGCAACACTTTATCATGAATGTGTAAACTGACATAAAAGGGTAGAACAGCTCCATGTGCTGATTTACCATTGACTTCAGGACCAAAAAGCAGCTCAGGTTGATCATCTAAAACATTAACATCATCCCTATTCTCTAGTATTTGTAGTGATCTTTTGATTTGCTGTCTATATACATCATGTTTAGCAAGCTCAGAGAGAGGAATGGATATCTTTAGTTTACCAATTTCTGCTTCTAAATCAAAAGGTTTTTCTGATTGGGTCTTTGTGTTGTGACTAGTAGATTTTCCTTTTTCAATTGCACTTTCAGTAATTTTCTCTTGGTTTTCAGTGTTATCTTGAGGTATTTCTGTTTTGGAAAGGCTTTGAGGCAGGGAAAATTTTAAGAACCCCCTTAAATTTATAAATATAATAAATGGGCGAATCTCCATGGTATATAGGAAAAATGGAAGGCGATTTTATCAATAATATAATATGTATATATAATTTTTTGGCGAATCTCTCACCAGGCATGGCGAATATTTTACTCAATTATAAAATCTTGTAAGATCTTGGCGAGTCTTTCACTAAATAATAAAACTTTGTAAAGTCCTAGTGAATCTTAGCATAGGCTACATGCTGGTTTAATTCCCCCATTTAAATAGGGTACATTCCAGGTGAATACCATGGGTCAATACCATGTGCCATTTTGGTGAATACCATGGGTCAATACCATGTGCCATTTTTATTTTTATTAATTCTAATATTAGGGTTAATAATGGTTTTTTGCATGGTATTAATAACAATCTAGTCCATGGTATTTGTCCCATAGTATTTTGGCCATAGGTTTCACCTAAATATAACCCATTTTTTGAGTGTTTGTAAATATAAGGTGACTTATGGAGTAAACATAAAAAATGTTTTATTTGTTTATCATACCTCTCGTTTATTTATATTTTTATTAATTTAACATACCTCTTTTACAAATGTGGTATTTGGCCCATAGGATTCACTTAAATAAAACCTCTTTCTTGAGCCTTCATAAATAGAACGACGGTTATGGACTAAATATAAAAAAAGGTTTTATTTATTTACGATACGTCTAGTTTATTTATATTTTTATTTATTTACCATACCTCCACTTTACTTATATTTTTATTTGTTTACACCCTTACATGTATATAAGGTGACTTATGGAGTAAATATAAAAAATGTTTTATTTATTTACCATACCTCTCATTTATTTATATTTTTATTAATTTACCATTCCTCTTTTATAAATATGGTATTTGGCCCATAGGATTCACTTAAATAAAACCTATTCTTGAAAATGGGCGAATGGATTCACTTAAATAAAACCTATTCTTGAAAATGGGCGAATGGAAGGTTGTAAGTCCTAATTTCAAGGGCTAAATTTACCTTTTTTACCCTCTCCCTTAAAATAAGGTGGGCTATTTGAGGTGATTTGTAAAAATGTACTATGATACAAAATATTCGCCCACTAAAAATTTAAAACCCCTTAATTTCGCCAAAGGGCGAACATTCGCCCCTAAAATTATCCTTGCTTTGAGGAGTGCTGTTTGAATTCTCTTTTGAGGAAGAGGATACAAAAGGCTGGTTATTAGAGGCTTGAACATCTGATATATCTGTTATATCCTCTACAGTTACTTCTTTTGGGTTTGCTTTATCAGCAGGTTTTGTGAGAACATCTTTGTCCTTTATCTTCTTAGGCTGCTTGGCATCCTTTGGCTTGATGGGATCAGACAGGTCAATGGTTCTTGTTCTCAATTTGTATTGTTTATGGACTTCGTAGACAGCTGAATCATAGCCTTCTTTGAAGTCAAATGACTCTCCAGACTTGGTTTGAAATTGATTTATGTCATGGTCATCTTGGTCTTCCTTAGTTAGGAAAACATGTTGTTCATTTTTCAAACCCATCAAGTTTATATGAGAGTCCTCTATTGGCTCACTAGATGTGGATGCTTCAGCATAGTTTTCATGAAAAGGAGGTCTTATATCATGGTCTGGACTAGCCCTTCCAACATTTGGGTTTTGGTTTTTTCTAAAGTTTGGATTTCTAATAGGATTGCTTGGTTGTCCTTCCCATGAGGCTTTTCTTTCAATGGTTCCCACTCTATCTCCAATACTGTCCATACCTTTCATTATTGCATCAAGTTTCTGCTCAAAAGCTGAAGGTTCATCTTTAAAAGTAGTTCTTCTCTCAGCTCTTGCTCTATTTCGTTTGGCAATCAGATTTGCCTCCACACTAACAACTATATTTTGCATCTCTGCTAAGGTTTGAGGGGCTCTTTCCCTCAATTGATATGCCATGTCAGAATCAAATCCATCAGGGAATTTGTATAAAGCTAGATCAGGTGGAGGCCTAAGGTTTTGTGGAATAGCACTGTAAACATTGTTGAACCTAGCACAATAGTCTAAGACAGCCTCTTGAGGGCCTCTTTTGATAGTGTCATATTTCGCTAGGATGTGCAGTGGATCTTTCATTTTCTCCCATCTGTTAAGAAATGTTTGGTAAATGGCCTCTAGATCAGCTATGGAATTTGCAGGAAGATCTCTAAACCAAGGCCTTACATCTCCAGTCAAACTTTGGACAAAAATCTTCATTCTTACACCATCATCATCTATTTCATAATTCTCAAAATAGTCTTGCATTTTCTTGGTATGTTGCAAGGCTGTGCAAGAACCAGTACCATCAAAATATGTGATTTTTGTTTGATAATCCTGAGGCATAGCCCCTGGATTTGCAGGTAACTGTAAAGGTGCACATCTGTTAGCCATATTTACAGGGATAAATGGAACAGCAGGAAGAAATGGAACAGCTGGAACAGCTGGGATAATAGGAGTATGTGTAGTGGATGGAGGTGAAGAAGGGGTGTTTGGAGAGGTGGATGATGAACAAGGGGAAGTAGGGGCTGAACGAAATAAAACTTTAATAGGGGTTGGAAAACAGCTTGGCTGAACTGTTACACTAAAATTTGTCACCATGACTATTTGCAGTTAGTATGGCTCCATCAACTGTCATACTATCCTCCTTGGCAAGTCTTATACCTCTGCTCCTTATGTCAAACTCCAAGAAAGAGAGAAAGTCCTTAAAATGTCAATTAACTCTGGTTACGCAGTTTCTCTTAACCTTACCTGCGTGTACGCACCTAAAGTTCACAATACCTGCGTACTTGTACGCTCTATCTATAAAGGGGTGGGTGCGTACTCCTGTAAAGGTCAAAAGGCGCGAGTTTTACTTCAAAAAAGTTACTTGTAGTCGATTCTAGAGCATTCTAGAAGATGGTTTGACGTGTACTGAGCGCCTCCAGATGGTTCATGCATCCCTATGAAAGAGGAACTTATCCCATCAAGAGGGGAGCTATCCCATTGAAAGAGGGGCTTATCCCATTGATGGTGGACCTGATTAACTTCCTCCAAAGCATTATAAATACAAGCATTGGGCTAGAGGGAGGAGAGGTTGAAAGCTGAACATTCCTAAGGGTAGATGCTGCTGAAATTAGGACTCCCTTATAGAGCTTGAGAGGAGAGATTCCCATCCTTTCTTAGATTTATTTGGAAGTGGGTGAGCTGATCAAAGTAAAGGAGAACTTTTGCTGGACCCTGGGAGGGACCTGCACAACACCAAGGCACTGGTTGTAATGGTTTCTTTTGTTTCCACTTAATACAATTAAGTTCATTTTTCTCAACAAGTTGTTATATATAATTTGTTTCATATACTCCTTGGTCTTTATGATGAATATGTTTTATTTTATAAGTTATTCAGGTGCTATGTAATCGTTTGCTTGTTAGTGAATGCAGGTTTCAAAGAGAAGGAGGAGCTCATCTGGATCGGAGAGGCTGGACTGCTACAAACAGCGTTGGACTAAAGGTATGCTTTAAACACCTGGTTTCTTGTATTTTAAATGCATATTTAGGGAAAGATAGTGCTTGATTGTCTTGTTTGTCACTAGAAAGCCTTAGCTTCTAGGGAGGTCGGTTTTGTCCGCAAAATTGACTCTTTCCACATGACAAAATGGCGAGCACACTGGGGAGTCCATGGATTTGATTGATTTCTCTTTTGATTGATACTTTGATTTGAGAAAAGTCGATTTCTTTCTGGTTTTTGACTGATTGACTGTGAATTTGGGTGGAATAGCTTAGGGTTAAGTTAGATTTTATTTTTCTTGGTTTTGCTAGCAGTACGCACCCTCTGCGTTAAGCACAGTGCGTACTTGTACGCACTGCAGCTTTGTACACAGAGCGTACACACACCTGTGCAAACAGGTTGCCTGCGTACCCTGTCAAAAGTTGAGAAAATTTCAATTTTTTCCTTTTTGCCTCTTAGATTTTGTTTATAATTTGTTTTTGCTGCCCAGATCCACTGGTTACCTGTCAGAGGTCTTCATCTAAGCTTGTTTCATTAGTATCAAGGGTTTTAGTGAAATTCATAGAAGTTCTAGCCCTAGGTTTGATTTTTGCATTGGTCCTGTAGTGACTTTGGCTTTAGAAGTTGTAAAACCTTGGATCTCCCTGGTCTTTTCAGTCTTCTTAGGAGTCGTACTTTTCATAAAATCCACCTGTGTGAGAAACCTACCTTTGTGTTGTCTCTTTGCGGAATTTCGACAAAGCTTGTTTGTTAAAGCTGTGAATTTCATTCTTAAGAAAAGAACAAAAGATTTTGATTTTTGTTTTTGACTGGTTTATGATTCTGCATGAACTAGTCCTTGGTTGAATTGTAACTGAGTAAAACATCATGGAATTATACTTTGTAGGCTTTTGCCTCATTAGGTTTGCTTTTAGGTGAATTTCTCTTAGATTTGCTTTTAGGTAAAATTGATTTGATTTTCGTAGATTTCTCAAATTTGATTTTTGTTAAGTAGTTTTACATGCTTTGTTAATATAGGAAAAAACACAAAAATCTCTTTTGAAGGAAAGTTTGTTTTAGTAGCATTTGAAGTCTTTGAAAAGAGAAAGGAGTTTTCGTGAAATAATTAGTGGTCATGTGTTGTATGCTTTGGAAAAGATAAAGAGATTGTTTCTTTGATTTTCATTGCCAGGAAAGTTGTCTTTATATCAATTTTGCATTCTCCAACTCTCTTAGCTAGGGAATTCATTGAAAAAAGAAAAATAGTTTAAATCATCCTAGGTGCATCTTTTTAGTGGATTTGAGTCGAGTCTACACACCATCAGTTTCATCTCCACTACCTTTTGTCCTAAAGAAAAGCCATAAAATTAACGCTTAAAGTAAAATTTACTTAGTAACTTTTTATTTACTAGGGCTCTGAAACACCAATATAGATCAGGCTAGTGTCTTGGAGTAGGAGAGTAATTAACTCTCCAAGACAGCAAAACCAAACAAGTAGCTCATCTTGTGGTAGGATAAATCCAGCTGTTACATTTATGCTTTGGAAAGCTCCTCTTAAAGGAGAAGCACGAGATCGTGTCCAAACTAGTGAGGGGATCAATCCTCCTTCATTGGGAACGACGCTAGATACGCACGTACTACAAACGGTAAACCTCGGATTATTGTCGAGGAACCTGGGGTCACTTGTCGGTAAACCTTTGATTATTGTCAAGGAGCCGGCAAGGGGATTGAGCTTGATACTCTGCCCTTGCGTGCTATCGGATCGTAGACTGTTCCCCTAGGTATATTTGTTGCTGTTGGTGACCTTAGTGACCATTATCTTTAGGGTTCTACCCAAGGTGACGGTGGAGGGAAGATCCCACTGTACCTGGAGCAGACGTCGGCTAGACTCACTTGGATTTTCCGGGGGGTTCACTTCACTCGAGACGGTTAAAGTGGAGGAACTGGTGCCGGTCTATTCATTAAGCAGGTTGCCGGGGTAACTGTTCCACCCGCCACTTCTGTACTGAATTCGGCGATGTTGGACTTCATCACCAACTAGTGTTTTCGGTCCGGAAGGCTACTGTTTGTGTATGGTTTGACGCCCTAGATTCTTTAGGCGTGTGATTCAAATTTGTTTGGTTCTTTAGAGACTTTAGGTGGTTTGCTTTGAGATTTTACTTTGTTTGCGTGTGCAGTAGTTAAAAGTTTTTAACTGTGGCTGAATTACCGAGACAGTCCCGTAGACTTCGGGGCCAGTCTCCTGAGATTGTAACCGTGGTCGATTTGTTGAGGAAGTCCCGTAGACTTCGGGGCCAACCTCTTGAAGACGTCCCGAGTCATTACGAAGGTTTGAAAGTCCTTGTAACTCCTAGTGGCAGTAAAGTAGGTTCACCTGAAGAAGGAGAGTCTTCGTTGGTAGTTCATCCTGATTACCAAATTCTAGAAACAGGTTATAATCCCGAAGCTATTGCAGTTTCTGAGCTTGCTGGTATTTTTTCATCTACTAGTGATATAGGCGAAGAACCTGAGATCTCTGAACCTGTTACTCCAACTTCTAGCGCTCCTGATTCACCTAGGGTAGAAAGAGTCATCACCGAAAATCTTCCTTCTTGTTTGATAGCTATTGAAGACCTTGCTCCAGAAGAAGAAATAGGCGTCCCTATCCCTGAAAATCAACGTACTATTGATCTAAGGGAGCGTGAATCCATTTTTTACAGTCCACCTAGAAGTACTACTTGGTATCTTTCGTTAACTAATTATTTGGACAACTCAGGGTCAAGTTTTTCTCCACCTCGTGCTCCTTATCCACCTGGAGGTATTTATACTCCTGTAAATATGTCTGGTCAGTCGTCCATGTTTACTCAATCGCCTGAATCTTTTTTGTACGGCGGTCCTTCTGTTCCCTCTGGGTATCAGTCACTTTCTGGTACTTTTGCAGGAGCATCTCCTCAACCCATTGAACATGGGTTATTAACTGGAAACAATGGTAATAAACCGTTGGGCGTAGGAGACATTTACATGATGTCAGGTTCAATTCCCAGTTCTCAACCTCAAGGTGGCCAGTTACCGCCTGGGGGGCAGCCTCAATTAACGCCTGGGGGAAAACCTCAAGGTACACAAATTGCGTCTGGGGGGCAACCTCAAGGACAGTATGTACCCATGGTGCAATACATTCCTCAAGGTCAACCCCAACCTCAATATGTACCCCAAGGTCAACCTTAGTATCAATTTATACCACAAGGTCAACCCTAGTATCAGTACCTACCTCAAGGGTATCTACCCCAAGGTCAGTACTCGAGTCAAGGTTATCAACCACCTCAAGGTCAATCTTATGTTCAAGGTACGGGAAATGTACCTTTCAATTATCAATCCTACCCTCAATCCGGTTATGGATCTCAATATCCTCAATCTGTCATGGGTCAATACCCCGGAATGAATATAGTGTGGGATCCATCGTAAGTTCAATAGGTATTGCAGCCAAGTGTACAGTTGTCATCTCAAACTGGACAACCCTTAATTTCTGGTTCACCCCAGCAACCGTCCAGTCTAATGTTCAAACTTCTGTACCTTTGGTAGTTTCTCAGTCTGGGCCTATTGCACCTAGTAATCCATCTCAAACGACTGCTGCAACTACCACAACATCTGTTCAATCTACCCCGCTTACTTCTGGAGTATCGACAACTCCGGTTTCTACTGTCTCTGTAACTACTCCTCAGACATCTTTACCATTGTCTGGATCCACGATTCAAACTACGGTTAAGATGCCTGTAGGACAACCTGGTTTAAGTACGGTTGTCACTAGTCAACCACAATTCAATTATCAACCGTACCAGGGACAGTATCAATACGGGCCTGCTGTCCAGCAGCCAGTTTACCAGTATCAATCGTATCCTGGGTACACTTATCAACAACCACAACAACCCCAGTACGGTCCGGTTAATCCTGGTTTTCCGGGAGGATACAATATCCCGAACGCGATTCCTATTCCTAGTTATCCTGGATATCCTCCTCCTGGGACTGGTCTCGTGACCCAGAGTTTTAGGGATCCTAATCGGCAATTATCATTTATCGCAACTTTGGATTTACCAGACTTGTCGCGCCTAACGAACGATCCAATAAATTATCTTCAGTTTTGGCCGCCAATGCCAAATAAGTTGCCCAGTGACATACCCAAGTTCGAAGGTAAGTCTGGAGAGGACCCGTCGAATCATGTGATGACTTACCACCTCTGGAGTGCTTCTAATTCCATCTCGGATGATTCGATCCGCTTACGTCTTTTCCAGCGTACTCTCATTGGTCTCGCGGCCAAGTGGTATATTGAGTTACCACGAGCCTCTTTTTATAATTTTAGCCAGTTAGTTACCTCGTTCTTAACTCATTTTCAGTTGCCGGTCAGATATGATAATGGCACGAAGTTACTAACTTCATTAAAACAATCGACGTCCACGTATATTTCCGATCATATTCATGAATGGAGACGTCGAAGGCGATTAGTGAAAGTTTTTATCCCGGACCAAATCTTAGCTGAATGGTTTGTTAAATCATTGTTACTGAAGATTACTGAAGGCGTAGCTAAGGCCGGAGTAGTTACTGAGGAGCAAGTGATTGCTCAAGCACAGTACCTTGACTTAGTTTACATTCAGTCAGGTACGTTACACGAAAAGATCCCAGATCTTCCTAAGTCAAATCAAATCGCTGCTGCTCCTTCGGGGTCTCATGCCGCTGATGGCATGATTGGTACGGTGAATACTAAAAGCAAGAAGAAATCCTCAAAGAATTCTTCGCCTATTATAACCTTACCAGACTCCCCGACAGGAGAATCTTCTGCTGAAGTTTCCGCTGATATTCACGCTGTAGAGTCATCTACGGCTAAATCAAAATCTGGTGGGAAAAAGAAAGGCAAGAAGAAGAATAAAGCAGACAAAACTCCAAAGGAAAAAACTGAAAAGTCGGAAACCAATGATGAAAAATGCAAACCTTGATATCCTTGTCTTATTTGTGAAGAGGATCATTTTCCAAGAGATTGCCCTCATCGGGCCGAGGTTGTGAAAATCGTCAAGGGTTCCCCAACTCCTGCTATTTTGAAAGATCCATTTCCAAAGCAGGAGAGTAAGATGATAGGTTCCTCCTCGAGTGCCAGTGAAGAACCCATATTGATGATGTCTCATGTCAGGATTGCGACTCGATCGCAAGATTATGGTAGTAAAAGTCCTATTGATGGCAAAGAAGCAGAATCTTCTCATTCTAATCCATCAACCTCAGCTCCCGGTTCCGATCCACTACAGATCGAGAAGCCTAACCCGAACTTAGTAATCAAACCGCCCACCAAGGGTGTACTTCGAAGGTCTGCTTTCAATCCACATGCGAGAGCAGCCCAGAATTACAACATTGTTGAGGATTTAGCTATTTCACCCTCAGCAATGTCGGCTTTGGAAGTGCTGCAATCATGCCCAGCACAATGCAAATTACTTTTGTCGGCTATAGGAGCTGTTGATGTCCAGGACATGAACCTAATAATCTTTGATCTAGAAAATAGTACACCGCGTTTACCTCATCAAATGGCTTTCCAGATCCCAGTGATAGTAAAAAACAGGCCTATTCATCAGACTGTAATTGATGAGGGAGCTTCCACGTGTATTATGTCGATACAGTGCTGGAGATCGCTTGGTTCTCCTTCACTAAATCAATCCCCGACAATTCTTAAGGCCTTTGATGGCCGTGGGTTTCATCCGTTTGGCATTCTACAGGATTTTCCTATAGGGGTCGAAGGAAAAACTGTTAGTCTGGATGTGGAGGTGGTTGATGCCCCTCTAGACTACAACCTTCTCTTGGGTCGAAGTTGGTCTTACGCTATGATAGAAGTCGTTTCATCGGTCTTCCAAGTAATAAAGTTTCCATATAATGGCAAGATCGTAACAATAGACCAGCTGGCTTACTTTTCATCCGACCCAGCCTCTTCAGAGAGTATCCAGCATGTCGGTAAAACGACTATCCCTTATAAGGATGTTGGAGTAGGATTAGTTAAAGATGCCGGTTTACTGGGAACTTTTCCTTTTCCTCCAATCAACGCCTTGTCTTCGTTTGCATCCATTCATATGATTACATCAGATACCATTGTTTATGATGATCCTTGGATCGTTCCTTCTGAATCTGAGATAGACTCATTTGGTGATGCTATGCCTTTGAGTCCATATGAAATTGCCTATGAAGCCGTGCAGTCTTTTACCGACCCGAGTTCAACCAAAATCGACCAAATGAATGTGGTCCGTGAGGAATCACTTTTCACGTCAACCTCGGAGTTAATAGCGTTTCCCGAAGTTGTGTCATCTGAAGAGCAACTTCGTGAAGTCCTGTGTGTAGACGATTTACCATGGGAAGATCTCCATCACAGATCTTCGTTTTTACCTGAGGATGATTGTTTTGAAAATGATTTCTCATCAATCTTTACAGCTGAATATGTCAAAGAAGCTCAGAATCCGATGAAACATCCTGATTCAGAGCTGAATTCGGGCAACATCTCTCGCACTATTCCCATTGACATTTCAGTCAAGCCCGGAATTGTTGAGCACATTCATATAGGTGCCTCATGTTCAGATGATGAAATTCAGACATACAAGGCCCTATTTCAAGAATTCCGCGACGTGTTTGCCTGGTCCTATGAAGAAATGCCAGGAATTGATCCCGCGATTGTTGTACATGAGATCAAGACTTACCCGGACGCTAAACCCGTCCGGCAACGTTTGTGTCAGATTCACCCACGAAAAGCGGCTGCAATTAAAGCAGAAGTCAAGAAGTTGTTGAAAGAAGGTTTCATTTATCTGATCCCGTTAACGGATTGGGTATCGAATATTGTTCCGGTTAACAAAAAACAGGGAACAATAAGAATATGCATCGACTATAGGGATATCAATCAAGCTTGTCCAAAGGAAAACTACCCAACACCCTATATCGATCAAATAATTGATGATTGTGCCGGCAGTGAAATATTTTCCTTTATGGACGGTTTTTCCGGTTACAACCAAATCAATATTCTACCTGCCGACCAACCAAAAACGGCTTTCATTTGTCCATGGGGGACCTTTTCTTATTGCAAATTACCTTTTGGGCTTAAGAATGCCGGAGCCTCTTTTCAAATGGCGATGTCTTATGCATTTCATGACATCAAACACATTGTGCAACCGTATCTCGATGATTTGCCTGCTCATTCATTACATCGAGCTGATCACCTTGTCCATTTACGAGCAATCTTCATGAGGTGTAGGCATTATCGTATTCGGTTGAACCCACACAAATGTGTCTTCTGTATAGAAGTGGGACGATTGTTGGGATTTGTAATTTCGAAAGCCGGCATTCGCGTTGATCCCTCGAAGGTAGAAGCTATCATCAATATGCCTCCTCCTTCGAGTCTTCGCCAACTCCAAAGTTTGCAGGGGAAAGCAAACTTTTTACGACGATTCATTCCTAACTACGCCGAGATTACAAAGGGTTTTACCCGGTTGTTGAAACAGAACGCACAATTCTCTTGGGATGAGATAGCTTAGAAATATTTTGATGCACTCAAGCACGCATTGACCCATGCACCATTGCTGCATCCTCCCAACTACAACCAGGATTACTTTTTGTACCTCGCCGCCGCTCATTCCACCATTGGAATGGTCTTAGTTCAGGAAGACGAATTCGGAACGAAACATGTGATATATTACCTTAGTCGAACGTTAAATCCAAATGAACTCACATATTCACATGTGGAGAAATTGGCATTGGCAGCCGTTCAAGCTGTCCAACGTTTTCGTCACTACATTCTACTCCGTAAAACTACAGTCATTTCGGATTGCAACCCTATGATCTACATTTTGACTAAACAATTGCTAGGGGGCAAGTACTCTAAATGGATCGTTATCCTGCAGGAGTTCGACTTGGAATTTGAGAAATCTAAGTCTAAGAAATCTTTAGTTTTTGCAGAGTTAATGTGTGACTTCCCACGTGCTGACACAGAAACTGTGGCAGAGGAACCCATTGTGGACGAATCTTTGTTTCTCATCAGCACTTTAGATCCGTGGTATGGGGATATCATCGTATATCTCCAAACCCAATCCTTTCAGCCCGAAGTTTCAAAGTCGGAACGTCAGAGAATTCGATTCTAGTCCCAACAGTACAAAATTATTGGAGATACTCTTTATCGCCGTGGGGCGGACTTGGTTTTTCGACGTTGTTTAACTCACGAGGAAGCTGAAAGGGTTCTGAATGACTGTCACTCTGGAGCATGTGGGTATGCCACAGCCCAAAAGATATTGCGCACTGGCTATTTCTGGCCGTCCTTGTTTAAAGACTGTATTACTGCGGTCCGGAAATGCCACAACTGTCAAGTGTTTGATCGCAAGATGCACGCTCCACCTGCTCCTCTCCACCCTATAATTGCCGTTGGTCCTTTTGCCAAATGGGGTATCGATTTTATTACATGTAACCCTCACTCGACCGGGGGGCATGGGTATATCATCCTTGCGGTAGATTATTTTACTAAGTGGGCCGAGGCGATGCCTACATTCGAGGCAGACGGAAAGACAGCTGCAATTTTCGTATTCAATCACATAATTGCTAGGTTTGGTGTCCCACAAGTGACAATCACTGACCATGGGCGCCATTTTCGAAACGTTATGATGACAGAACTTACAGGCTAGCTTGGTTTGCGTCACGATAGCTCAACTCCTTATTATCCACAAGCGAATGGTCTGGTTGAGTCCATCAACAAAGTTTTAGTTATCATGATCCGACGAATCATTGGTATTCATCGGTCAAATTGGCACAACATGTTATTTTCCGCGCTTTGGGCGTACCGAACCTCAGTGAAAACATCAACAGGGTTCACTCCTTTCCAACTAGTTTATGGTTTGGAAGCTGTGCTGCCCATTGAATGCGAAATCCCGTCACTTCAAATGGCCATCGAGTTACTTCCAGCTACTTCTGAAGAGGAGAAGCGTTTATTATACTTAGCTCAATTAGATGAGACTCGACGTGATGCTGCATTGGCGATCGAGACTCATGCAAAATGTATGAAAGCTCAGTATGATCGAAATGTGACCCCTCGAAATTTTTCGGAAGGAGACCTAGTGCTATTATATGATCAAGCTAACGATAAATTAGGTGCTGGAAAATTCGTTCCTATGTGGCATGGGCCCTATATTGTCAAGCGAAAGCTAGCAAAAGGGGCCTATGAGCTGGTAGACTTTGACGGGGACTCTTTGGGTAAACCCAGAAATGGACTTTATCTAAAGAGGTATTATGCTTAAATGATGGGTATGGAGATTTTAGTTAGGTTAGGTTTTTTCCTTTCTAGCTGGTGTGTTTGTTAGTTTAGACAGTGTGCTTAGCTTAGAAAGTGTGTTTTTCGTCGTTATTTTGCTTATCTTGGTTTTACCCTTGATGTTTGCAGATGTCGATGCCTCTCCAAACATACATTGGATTTGCTGATGGTGCTTGTCGTAGTACACGGAATATCTCTTCCGCAGCTTGGGTTATCTATTCGCCCTCTGACGAGTTAGTTTCTATGCATGGGGTAAGCCTCGGTCAAACAACAAACAACATTGCAGAGTACAGTGCAGTGATTGAGTTATTGTCTGAATCTATCTCATTTGGGGTTCGGAGTTTGATAGTGAGATTAGATTCTGAACTCGTTGTATTACAACTTAATAGAGTGTATGCCATTAGAAATCCAGTGTTATTAAGGTTATTTTTGAGAGTGCGTCTCTTGGAACGTGAATTTGATTACATTGAATATCAGCATATTCCAAGGTCTTTAAATACATTAGCAGATGCAATTGCTTCTCGAATGTTAAACAGACATTTGCGATAATCATACATGTAAATTTAAAAACATTTCATCACACATGTTTAACAAGATAGGCCGGTAATAATGATATATATAGATAGGAGTGTGTCAAAAAATACATCGTCTTCGATCATAGGTTGAAAAACACCTTATGATCGGCAAAAATGATAAGTACAAAAAACCAAAATGTCACATGTGTCCACAAAAATGACCATCCAATCACTGGTGATGCTCTTTATACGACACCACTGCACGAGCCACCCTACACAAGAACCTCCTAAAAGGTCCTGGGACTGCGACTACGTAGCGCTGAAGCCTGATAGGAATATCATCTATAGTAGTCTCTGGTATGTCTGCTGTAAGACACTCTAGGTCTTGTTCCAACTCAGCTAGGGTCTCTGTGGCCTCGTACCGTGGGGCCGGTGCCGCTGCAACTGGTAGTCTCCTCTCGAAAGGCCGGAGATTGGCTGGACGACGTGGGCCTACATCTGCATTTTGAAAATTGTTACTTTCAGTTTTGAGACGATATAAAAACAAAAAAAAATAGATAATTTAAAAACTTGTGAAAATGAATTACCTGTGTCATCCCATTGTTCTCCCGGTGGAAGAACCATGTCCGGATCCCCACGAAAATCAACTCTGGCATAAGGAAAATCCTGTATAGAAAAGATTTGGTCCTCCAACCAGTGAAAATACTCCGGAGTAAATCGGACAACCTCCGTGCCCTCGTCAGGATGACGGGCCATAACCGCAACCCATCGCATCAATTTAGTCTCTCGGGGAGGCCCAACCTCAACAGTGAGCTGCTGTGGGATCAGCATCGGAACCCTCTCTAGGGCAAAACTCACAACTAAAGGCCCATAACCAAAAGTCTTTAGCTGTCCGTTTTTAGTCCTAGTCAGTTGGCCTTTTAAATTGGCCAACACAGCATCACACCAGTTGAAAATGGTGCCCCGATAGCAATCAATCGCCATCCGCATCTGGGATCCAGTGGCAATGTGTAAAGCGACAGCCCCGCAAAGTCTGGTAACTGTAAAAGCAATCACCATAAGTTCAGGTCGGGATATAGTTTTGATCTCTATCCCCTTCTCCTGAGACTGAGTGTTACACCACTCTTGTCGGAGACTAACGATGGACTGGCCACCCGGCCTAGTCTCGAACAGAGTCAAGTGTTCGCCTCTCTTGGGCAAACCAGTGAGGAAATAGATATCTGAGGGCTCTATCTCGAGCTGGTGCCCTCCAATGTAAAAGCACTGGTCCTGGACGTTCCATCTCTCTACCAGCCACTCTAGAAAGCGCACCTGGGCCCTCATGCCAGGTATGGCCCAATATTTTTAAAGACTGCATGCCTTCAAAGCATCAATGGACGGTTGATAATTAATGGCGGCCAAATCAACGTCTTCGTGCTCTCTCTCGCGCCAATCAAGCATGGTGGGCAATCTACACACCAAGAAACATCTGTTAGATTCAATGAAATCAAAAATTTTTGGTCATTTTTGAAGAAATTGGGGTTTGAAAACTCGTTTTGCGGGGTACGCACCCCGCCTTTAGGAACAGAGCGTGGGTACGCGGGTTCCTTTAAGGCAAGGTGCGTACGCCCGACATTTTCCCAACTGAGAAAATGTCAGGGTATGCGGGTCACCAGTGGAGCACTTGCGTACCCCGAAAGGCGGACCTTGAAACCCCAAAGCCTCCAAAAAATGAAACTAGGGCCTAACAAAAAATTCTAAACAGATGAAAATGAAGAGGAGGATGTTGTATAATACCTGAAAGAGACGACGTTCGATTTCGACGGTCGGATTCTCCGCAATGTCCACGGGAAGTTTCTTGCCAAAAGCCCTTTTTCTCTCCTCAACAGTAAAATGGTAAAAATGAATTGGTAAAAGCCCTTTTTATAGGTTTTTTTGGTAAATAAATGGTAAATTTGTTTATTTTTCACCATGAAAAGGTATTTTTCAAAGTATTTTTATCTATCTTTAAACAGGTATGAGTAATGTGTTGGTTTTTGTGCAGGATAAAGGATTTTCAAGGAAAATTGTCATTTTTTACAAACAGAAACATCAGAGTCATCTTTAAGCCCTTTTCTGACTCCTAAAACATGAAAAGATTGCCGAGTGTTTCTTTTTACAATCGTTAAAACGGAATTAAAAGACGGTCCCCTTATAGCCCTTTCTGACCGTAAAAACAGGAAAAGATTGCCGGATTTTTGTCGTTTCAAATTCGATATTGGAAATAAAACGACGTGTCCTTGAGCGCTTTTTACTTTTCAGGTCAAAGACACTAATTATGAAAGTACTCCTTGGTCGTAAAGATCAAGCGGTTCTCTCAAGTATTATTTTATACTTTTTCGGGCTTGGGAGACACAAATTTACGAAAAAGTTCAACCCTGGAGTCTTCTTAAGTTTTTCAGACTCTCTAAAATTGAAAAACGCCGAGTTTCTCCTATACTGGACTCGTTAAAATTTCACAGTAAAGGACCTGTTCGATTACAAACAGAAACGGACCACTCCTTCTTAGGGTTCGAATCTAAACTAAGTTGGACTCATCCGAAGGATGAGCTTATAATCAAGCATATGTTATCCTCCTCAAGCTTGTAAAAAATAAAGAGGTACTTTCCAGAAATGGTGGGGGAAAAGAGAGGAAAATGAGCCTATTTGTTATCCTTTGTCTCAGAAGAAACCTTATCACCACTCTTGGACACGACACTTTTCATTCACCTGGGTTGGGAAATCCTTTGCCTAACAGCTGATCAAACCACATTGAAAATCTTCAGCCGGTTCCGGGTATTAACTTTGGGTCAATTGTCCTCAAGCCATCTGTCGTGTCGTTATGTGTTCAAGAGGTCACTACAAATAAACCATTCATCTGCAAAATACCTGTCATCCATCTCGACCATCCCTGAGTCAGTCCTTACAGCTACGTTTCTTCAACTTAATTTATGATTTCGTTTTGTGGGCTTGCCTGCAACAGGTCGCTTTCTATTGACATCAGCACATTATCTGGAAAGATGACCTAGAAATCGTCAGTACCTTGAAATCTGCATGCATCAATGGGAGGTTTCTCGCCTTTGATGATAGTTTACATCATTGACTTTCGATCGAAGGATTCCGTGACATGTTCGACATCAACACATTCATTCACATCTCATGGATTGTACTGGGTACTTTGAGAACCATTGACATCACTGGTGGTCTCTTTCACACTTGTTAACAGTTTACATCATCGACTGGTAATCAAGTGGTTTCTACCATGTTCGACATCAACTCATTTATTCGCATGGATAGAATCGTACCATTTCGGGAAGTAGAAATGAAGACCCTGGATCTAGTTTCCACCATCCAGGCTGCGAGGAGTTTTGTATTCATTATATAGTTGACTAATCATAAACAGATGGCTGCATCCATACTATGTCTACATGAGTCTATGATTATGATGTACTGCGAAATCATTCCTATATCAGAGCAGTAGTTAGTTGGTTAGTTAAAGTTTTCAATCTGAGTATGGGAATGCCTACCTCAGCGATGATATGATCTTATATATGTATTTTGTGTTGAATATTTGCAGGTTCCGACTGGGCTCTCCACAAGATAATCCTTGAAATGATAAAGTACTTCACCCTTCCTAGATGATATGAAACCCTAATCTACTGCAGGCTTCACACTTTAGGGGGCAATCTGTTACACTAAAATTTGTCACCATGACTATTTGCAGTTAGTATGGCTCCATCAACTGTCATACTATCCTCCTTGGCAAGTCTTATACCTCTGCTCCTCATGTCAAACTCCAAGAAAGAGAGAAAGTCCTTAAAAAGTCAATTAACTCTGGTTACACAGTTTCTCTTAACCTTACCTGCGTGTACGCACCTAAAGTTCACAATACCTGCGTACTTGTACGCTCTGTCTGTAAAGGGGTGGGTGCGTACTCCTGTAAAGGTCAAAAGGAGCGAGTTTTACTTCAAAAAAGTTACTTGTGGTCGATTCTAGAGCATTCTAGAAGATGGTTTGACGTGTATTGAGCGCCTCCAGATGGTTCATGCATCCCTATGAAAGAGGAACTTATCCCATCAAGAGGGGAGCTATCCCATTGAAAGAGGAGCTTATCCCATTGATGGTGGACCTGATTAACTTCTTCCAAAGCATTATAAATACAGGCATTGGGCCAGAGGGAGGAGAGGTTGAAAGCTGAACATTCCTAAGGGTAGATGCTGCTGAAATTAGGACTCCCTTATAGAGCTTGAGAGGAGAGATTCCCATCCTTTCTTAGCTTTATTTGGAAGTGGGTGAGCTGATCAAAGTAAAGGAGAACTCTTGCTGGACCCTGGGAGGGACCTGCACAACACCAAGGCATTGGTTGTAATGGTTTCTTTTGTTTCCACTTAATACAATTAAGTTCATTTTTCTCAACAAGTTGTTATATATAATTTGTTTCATATACTCCTGGGTCTTTATGATGAATATGTTTTATTTTATAAGTTATTCAGGTGCTATGTAATCGTTTGCTTGTTAGTGAATGCAGGTTTCAAAGAGAAGGAGGAGCTCATCTGGATCGGAGAGGCTGGACTGCTACAAACAGCGTTGGACTAAAGGTATGCTTTAAACACCTGGTTGCTTGTATTTTAAATGCATATTTAGGGAAAGATAGTGCTTGATTGTCTTGTTTGTCACTAGAAAGCCTTAGCTTCTAGGGAGGTCGGTTTTGTCCGCAAAATTGACTCTTTCCGCATGACATGAACTGTTTCAGGACTAGAATCAACAAGATCTTCTTGTTTTTCTTTCCTAGATATCTTTGGAATTATATTAGGATTTTCAAAAACAGCTGGGGGATTTGGGTCTGGATTTGACCTGGTATTACATGATTTCTTCTTCGGAGCCAGCTTCTAACTTGTTTTTTGGAATTTTCTGAATAATTCCCCAGTGGAGTCGCCAATGATGTTATCACTCAGGTTGTCCCTTGGCTCCTTAAGGGATACGACCGAGGTAACCACAAACCAATCTTTGGATTGCAGGTTCTAGCCTACCTGCAATCAGAGGGCTCTCCCTTTACAATTTAGCTTTGTTTTGGGTTGATTTTAGGCTAGATATGATGCTCTTGGGTTTTGTTTAAGTTTTGGTGGGAAGGATGATGCTTTCAAGCAGAGTTGGGATGCATAGTGTGAGAAGTTCAAACCATTGGGCATGGAGTCATGGATTAGGGCTGCTGTTGCATTTTCTTGGTCACAAGAGGAATACAGAGCAGGATAGCTACACATAGAACAATATCAAGCTGGAATAAAGATGGAATGAAGGTCAGAGATGAAAGGAAACTAAGAATCTTTCATCAGCTAACAGAGAAGGAAGGTGAATGAACGTTTATCTAGGAGCAGTCAAGAATTCCTAAATAACATTCATATATGAAAGAAATAGTGTAAACATGATAATTTAAGTATGCATAATCATAACTATTTTTGAAGAAAAACATGTAGAAATAACAGAAATTGAGCATAGAGTGCTGCTAAGCAAAGTCTAAGCTATTCTTCCTTCCTGCTATTTAGATGGTGACACAATGGTGGCATAAACATATATAAACTATAAACAGAGGTAAGAAACACTTATTGAGCCATGTAGAAGCACAAGAATTCCATAGTCACTCTTCAGCCATTAAATCACAACAGACAGTTCATCATCCAAGCATTCCTGTAATATTTGATTATAGATGCTCTCAAAGTATACATCGCAAGTCTAAAATGAGGATTATCAACCAACCAACCCTTAATACATTGCTGAGGGTGGTTTATATAGAGAAAATATCCAAAAAATATCTATTACAACAGATCTGAGGGAATAAGTGCCTTTAGTCTAATCTTATCCTGAAATGAATGCATAAAATATCTATCTAACTGCTGCACTGGGGCAGCTGCCTCAAAAATGAGGCCTGAAGGTGTCCTTTAGCTGTGTGTTGTGCATTCTGCAATAACTGTGCTTTGGGCTTTGATCCACTGCTCTCAGGTGGCTTAAAATATCATTAACTATGATCTGAGAGCCTTAAATGGCTTTTACCGCTTTCTTTGACTTTGATGGGGGGCTCTTTAATGTTCATTTGCTGCAGGCTTTATGATTTCCGCTGATATTTTCCACTGATACACTTTGCCGCTTCACTGATACTCTTTACTGCTGAATCGGGGCCTTTCCTGATTGCTGATACACTTTAATTGTCTAATCGCCCCTTTTCTGCCCTTTCAAGGCAAAAATAGCTGCTGCAAATGCTTTCTGTGGCCTTTGGAACTGTATCGGCGCTTGGCCGATCAATATCAACATCCATGAAGGAATCCTGCAAAAAATGGCAGAGGAATGCTTGATGATAACTGTGCTAGGCCGTGCTGGCTTTCTGGAGCAAAACTGGGCTTTGGGAGCGATAAAAAATGGTTAAAAATGCATGCTTCCCTTGATTGGAGCGCGCACAGGCGCAAGCATGAAACACTGAAGAAATGGGCCTTTTTTTCCTTTACACAGAAAAATACCAAATTACACGCAAAAACCATGAAAAACATAGGCGGGAGCGGCGCTGTAGATTAGAATTAATCCTGGCCGTTGGATCTAGCGCGGGCAGATCCAACGGCTGAGATCTACTCGCAATATCGCTATCGGTGGGGAGCGGGGAATGCGGCCGTATATATATGCGATGGAGCGATGGGCCGATCGCCGATATCGCATCGGCGATCGGCTATCGGGGAGGGCCTTTAAACATAAGCGATGGGTGAGCGAAATGGGGAGGCTCCGATTTAATATGGGCCGTCAGATCTGAGGCTTGATCCGACGGCTGCCAACAAATCGGCATATCGCATTGGGGCAGAACCAAAGGGCAGGCCTTAATACATATGCGATAGCGATAATGCGATATGGGATGGAGCGATGAAATCTAGGCCATTGATCTGGGCGGGGGCGATCGGACGATTGAGAATGAATCGCAATATCGCTATCGGGGAAACCTAGGGGGCAGGCCTTTGTATTGAACTGCGATAGCGATGCAATATATTAAAAAATGGGGGTTTAACATTAAAACTTATGTTTTTATAAAAAAACTTAAGTTTAACGATAAAGGGCCATAAACGATAAAAGCGGGGATATGCGGTATATATGGAAATATGAGGTAGGAAGGCTTCCGATAGCGATATCGCTTCAGATGCGATAGCGATATCACATCAGAGCAAGGGGAATGATGTTATATATGCGAAGGGGCCAACATTGTTACCACCTACGACAGCGATATCGCGTCGGAGGGGGGAAATTCATCGGAGGAGAGTTTTGAAGGAAAATGAGGGATTTTTACATCGGAGGAAGGGTTTTAGTGCATTTAAAAGGGTTTTCAATGCATCGGAAGGTTATTAATGTATTGGAAGGGGGATTTTTAATGCAAATGAAAGAAGTCCAATGCATGGGAAAGGGTTTTTATGAAGCAATAAGGGGTTTTTATGCTTTTGGAAGGGGTTTTATGCATAGGAATGAGTCCTAATGCATTAGAAGATGGTTAAGGGGGAAAACTAAGGGTTCTTACTAAGTTTCAGGCAAACTTAGTAATTCCCAAGGGATATTTATGGTTATTTTTCAACCAAAGGGATATGTATATAAAGGGGATTTATATATATTTTTTAATAGGGGAAGGGGAAATAGATAAGGATTTACATAATAAGTTAGAGGTTAATATGAGTTTTGATTAGAAAAGTGCTAAGGATAGAAATCTTAGGCTACAAAGGGGAAAAAGGACTTGTAGAAGAGATATGAGCACTCTTAAGCAAAGCAAATCTTTACTTAGGCAAAAGTCATGAAAAATGATGAATTTAAGAGATATCAAGGAGATCTTGACCTCTTTAGGGGAAGTTAGTGAATGATTTTGGGGAAAAGGAAGAAGGGGAAGTTAGACATGCCTCTATTTGAGCTGATCCAAATGGATTTTGCCTTATACTTGTGATCTGAATAGATTTAACACTTGAAAACATGAAATGGATCACAAATCATTATTCTGCCACCTCAGAACTACCTACCCAGCCTACTTACCTAGCATTTTCTCTTCTTTTTGGTTTGGGTGCACTTGAACTAGAAAACCCAGCTTTTCAACTTTTCTTTTGGCTATCCTCCTATCTAAATCGATCCTTATTTCTTCTAGGGGCTCAGATTAAGCTGTTGAGCACCATTGATTCTCTACCTATCTAACAATCTGCCAAGATTAAACAGTTTGGACAGATATTCATTCTCTATCTTCTAAAACAAGCAATTTAAACCTAGGGAAGCCAAGATTAAGCTGTTTGGCCTTCCCTTAACTATGAAATCCTTCAAAAATGGAACAATTCATCAAAAATGGAATATAGTAGTGGCATTTGAGCTTGCACACTTTCCTGGCCTCTTGTTTGGGGTTCATTTCATTTATTTTTTCTCTTTGGCCAATTCATTCTTTTTGCCCTTTGATTATTCTTTTAGGGCATACCCTCTTTACATTTTTTAAATTTTTCTGAGTTTTCTTGGAAATATGGAACCTTTGCAGCATGAAAAAGATGACATATTTGGCATTTAAAACAGTCAATCATGAAATATGAAACCTATTGCAATAAGAGGCTAACAATATCAACAACTACCACTCTAGAAACCACCTAAGTCCGTGAAGATGGTGCACATAGGGATCCAACTTGGGCACTATCACGTTTTCCTCCAACATACCATAAATCCCCAATCCACTATCCACAGTTGGTCCACTCTCACACTGCCCTCCAACAGACCACGAGTGATCAATCCTTACTCTAGCATCTACTCCTGGTTAGGGCATCCAATCACCTAGAAAAACCTTCCTCTTAGTTGTTAACAAACTTCCAAACTATCCTCTCCTGGGACACTATCCACTATCATCAATTCAACCTTAACACATCAATACAATACATACCTAGCCTTGTGCAGCTTCTGCATCACCCTGGTGCAGTCTACTTACACGCTTAGTCCTCACTCGTATTGGTTGTACTCAAGTTTCCTGCACTCACATTCCTACACTCGTCGTTCCTTCACTCATGCACTCGTGTTGCCTTTCTTGATGTGTAGAATATGAAAAATGCTTCTTGGATATGTTAAATGACTCTCTTCCACTTTATATTTATACACAATACAAGGGCTCCATCAAATAACATGTGTGGGCTTGACAACTTGTTATAAGGTCTATAAACGCCTAGCCGAAGTTGACCAAACCCACACATTAACTTCAAAAATTAATATCACCACATATAAAACTCAAATTTCGATGATTTTTGTTGTGTTGGATTTGTCTCAACGTTCTCTATCATCTCCATCCATCACATGTCTAATAAGCCATCTGGATTCACACCCACAAGCTCAGGTGAAAATCCCACATGCTTGGGTTCCACTCCCACAAGCCACACTTGTGTGTCAATTCCTCCACAACCCTCAAGCCTAGGGTTCAGAGTACCTCCCAATATGAAAATCTCAACACAAGCTAGCATCAACACTAACAAGTCCTCCCTTGGCTTCAACAATATTTTCCACACATTCTCTTCACATTAGCATTGTTTTATTCCTTAGGGTTTATAATCCCTTGCCATGTTGCATCGCACAAGTCCATGGAAGGAAAAATCTAGTCCTAGTCTCCATATATACTTGTCCATCCTAAGTATTTTTTGCTCAAATCCTTGGCCTTCAACTTTGACATCAACATAAACAACAAAACTCCATGGAACATCATGAAAGATATAATAACCAACTTGTCTTCTAAGAAAGGAATCACATCACACTTAAGACTCATCAATTTCATCTCACCATGATCCGTCTTTCGCCTCACATCTCGTAAGAACAAGGTTTTAAAATAATTCAAGGTGTTAGATCCACTAGCCTTGTCTTCTACTAGTATGGAAAATATCATAATACAAGATCCATCATATTCATTGATCCAGGGATCTTTGTCTTATAGATGTATTAAAGAATCACATGTAGAAATTGCATCTTAACCATAGAAATCTAATGTGCACGTGAGAGAAGAAGAAGAAACACATAAAGCATGAAAGAAGACAACAAGAATTGATAACGGAGTTCATCCAACTTGCACTACATCTCCAGGCCCTGCTCGATCAATGGGGAGGCCTTCATTCATTAAATGACATGAAAAAGAAGAATACAATCATCATTTACACAAAAGGAGTCTTATACTTCCATTCTGGAAAATGGCTGAAAAATTCAGAGCTCAGATGGAGAAACGGATAGCGCCATTGCGTTTGTGGCATCAAGAAGGGCCGAAACCATATAAAATTTGTCAAGTTTTGACAAAATGAACTTTCGCCCCTCCTGCAAGCTCCTACCTCGAACTGCATGCAAATTCCTCTCTTCTCGTACTTTTCTTCATCATCGGGTTTTATAATATTTCTTTGTCACAAGGCTGCTTAGATCGGGAGTCTGGTTGTTCATAATAGAATCCTTTGAATAGAAGGATCAACGGGCGCAATGAATCTGGCCGTCTGACCTTCCTTTACAACAAAACCCCGAAAATAGGCCCTTTTTCGTTAACATAATAATACATGGAAACACTAAAAAATAAGAAAAACCAGACTTCAAATTTCATGAAATCGGGTCTATAAACCCATCAGTTATGACCCTTTATTGCAAGTCGCAATCACCTATCGCCGATCGCTGATTGCCGTTATCAACGATTAAATCTGGACCGTTGATCTGTTTCTGATCTGATGGATGAGATTGCACATTGCGGATCGGCATATCACATATGTAATGGCCCGAGAGTCTTCCCTTTGGTTATGCTGATCACCGATCGGCCGATCGTTTCGATCGTCGATATCGCAATCGCATGTCGGCTGGTCTTTAGTCCCGATATCGCATGCAAGCCTATCTCCGACCCGATATATCGGATATCACTAATCGGGGGTCCCTTCGCCTTTGGTATAAGTCCACCCTTTGGACCCCTCCAATTGCGATTTTCCTTCAATAGGCTTTAAACCCATTTTTTAGAAGAAATGCCTCCTTTTTCAAAGGAACAAGGCAAACTCTTTTCATGATAACTTCATCATCCATAGTCCATTTTAGCCCATTCAAGTTGCAATAGATTCAGAATGAAAAGATCTATGCAATGGGACTATTTCTAGGAGCATCCTTGGACTTTCATTTTCCTCTGTTTCCTACAAGTCAACCCAGAACTTTGACTGCTTCTATCTCCTTCATTTGGACTCAGATTGGAGTGTCGTTCGCACCGTTGGAATCAAGGTGACGAGCACTTAGATTTGATGTCAAGATAATTGCCTTTCTGCCACTTTGAATTTTGAGATTTTCCCATGCCACTGTGTCTGAAGATCCGCCTGGATCAATCCTCCCCATTGAGGAGCTTTTGGACCGCCAAAAGCTTTATCAGTCAATTGGTAAGTGAGGGAATTGTTCCCTCACTCTTTCCTTCTCCAGCTATTTTGCCTTGCTTGGGTGCATCCCTTTGAGACCAACTCGAAGGTATTCCACATCTCCCTGTCGTGAAGTCCTGGTTGTTCTGTCAAGGATGATGTCTTCAGGTAACTCATCGAGATACTCTGGTGCAAAATCATCAATTGTAGCAACTGTGCCCACCTCCACGGTGTCCATAATTAATGGTGGTTCATACAGCTTTAATTTATCCACATTCACTACGGAGTACATCTGCATATATGTCGGCAAATTGAGACAAAAGGCATTGTTTCCAATCTTCTCCAAAATGGTGAATGGACCATACCAGATTGGTCGCAACTTCTTCCCTTCTCCCTTCATCCTGTCCTTGCTGATATGGAACCACACTTTGTCGCCCACTTGAAATTGATGGTCGACTCGGTGTTTGTCATGTCGAGCCTTGTAACGGGCTTGAATTTTCTCCAATTTCTCCTGTATTGCTTGGTGAATCAACTGGATCCGCTGAATGAACTGCTGCGCTTTGTCCCTGTCATTACGTCCACTGGAGTCATCTTCCCTTCCAAAGACCATATCAAAAGGGTCCTTTGGCAGGTAACCAAAACATGTCTCAAATGGTGAATGTTGCGTAGATGAGTGCACTGCTCGGTTGTAGGAATGTTGCACATATGGGAGATGCTCATCCCACAACTTAGGATGTTTCCCACAATAGCCTTGTAACAAGTGTACCACAACACGGTTGACAACCTCTGTCTTTCTGTCAGTCTGTGGATGAAATGTCTTGCTTCTTTTCAACTTGGTGTACATCATCTTCCAGAAGCTGGTCCAAAACTCTCAGAGAAAGCGAGAGTCTCGATCTGACACAATAGACATGGGCAACCCAAAATGGACCCAAACATGCTAAAAGAAAAGATAAGTAGTCTGCTCTGCAGTGATCTACTTTTTACAAGGCATTAAAATACGCATATTACTAAAACGGTCAACGACGACATACAAATAGTCGTGACTCTTTCTAGACAAAGGCAAACCCCCTACAAAGTCCATTGACACACTTTCCCATGGACGAATCAGAATAGGAAGTGGTGTCTAGAGCCTAAGTTTTCTATTAGAGGGCTTTGAAACAGAACACATCACACAACCCTTTACATAGCAAGTCACAATGTTCTTCATATGAGGGTAAAAAAAAATCTTTGTACATGACATAAAGTATTTTCGACACCAAAGTGACCAGACACAAGAGAGGTGTGGGCCTTTCGAATTACATGTACTCGTTCCCCTGTGGGAATGCACAATTTGCCAAGGTGATACAATATTTTCCCCTGCAAGTGATAGTTTTCCACCTGTGAACCATGGGTTAGTTTTTCTTAAATCTCCTTAAAGTCATCATCGTTAGAATATTGTCAGCATAAATCTCAAAAGATAATGAAGCATTATGTAAAATAACAGAAGCAGAAATAGGAGGCCGAGATATCATATTGACCACTTTGTTGCTAGTGCCCTTCTTATACTTTATTACCAAATGAATTTGTTGAAGAAAACCCATCCACCTGAAATGACGAGATTGCTGCCACTTGGTTTGTAACTGAAGGTACTGCAAAGGTTGATGATCTGTATGGATGATGGTCTCCTTGTTGATTAGGTAGTGTTTCCACTTTTTCACACTTTGAACCAAGGCATAAAGCTCCTTGTCATAAGTGGGATAGTTTATCATAGCTTGAGAGAACTTCTCGGAATGGTAAAATATCGTCTTCTTTTTCTGCATCAGTACAGCTCCCATGGTATATTTGCTGGTGTCTGTTTCAATCTCGAATGGCTGTTGGAGATTTGGTAAGGCTAAGACTGGTGCAGTAATGATCTTTTCCTTCAATGTTTCAAAGGACTTATGTTGATTTCCTCCCCATTGAAAGACTTGTTTCACACTTGTCAATGTGTGCAAAGGTGCTGTAATAACAGAGAAATTGGCAATAAATCTCCTCCAATACTGGACTGCACCTAAAAAGTTGCGGACCTCGGTTACACTAGTAGGCTTAGGCCAATTTACAATTACTTCAACTTTAGAAGGATCAATTTTTAACAGACCATGACCAACAATATGTCCTAGGTAAACCAAAGAGGTTTTCCCGAACTCACACTTTGACAACTTTACATAGAGTTTTTCTTTTTTCAATACGTCAAGCACTTTCTTCACATGACGTACATGTTCATTCCAACTTTTACTAAAGACAAGGATATCATCTAGATATACATGAACAAATTCATCAATGAAAGGCCTAAAGAGATCATTCATCACCCTCATGAAAGTGGCTGGAGCGTTGCAAAGTCCGAATGACATCACCATCCATTTGAACAACCCCTGTTTGGTCTTGAAGGCGGTTTTCCACACATCCTGCTCTGCAATTCGGACCTGGTGATAACCACTATGCAAATCCAATTTGGTGAAATAGATAGCATTCTTTAACTGATCTAATAAGTCATCAATGTGTGGAAGAGGGTAACGATTTTTCACCGTGATTTTGTTTAGTGCTCGGTAATCCACGCACATCCTCCATGTGCCATCTTTCTTTGGCACTAAGACAATCGGTGAGCCACATGGAGAAGTGCTCAACATGATGACCCCTTGGTCCAACAATTCCTGCACCTGCTTTTTTATTTCCTCCATCTCAATGGTCGACATCCTGTACATGCCAATATTTGGTAAAGGAGCATCATGCTGCAAATGGATCTCATGTTGGATTTCCCTCTTCAGAGGTAATCCCTTTGGTTCCTGAAACATCTCATCATAGTTAGAAATTAATTCACATAATTCCTTTTTATGTTCCTGATCACAACCCTGGAAAGCATCAGCTAATTCTGCATCTTTTCCCCTTACAACCATAAGCATGCAACCCTTACTGGAATTCACCAACCTTTTCATTTGTCCTGCACTTACAAGGCTGGCATTGATTTTAGTTTGATGAGCCCTTACAATATATTCTACCCCATCTTTTGTGATTTGGTATTTGTTTTCATGACGAAAAAAGATTTCTTTTCTATCATATAGGTATGGACTCCCTAACACCATGCCACAGATATCCAATGGGATCATGTCAAGTTCTACTTCATCCACTAGCTTAGAAGTGATAAATTTTTTTACTTTACACTGCTTAGTTACATTCAATTTTGCTTTATTATGTATCCATCATAGCAGGTAAGGTTTTGGATGTGGTTTTGTTTCTAAGCCGAGTTTCTTTACCAAGGATTCTACAATTAAGTTTGCTTGGGATCCAATATCAAATAGAGTTTCTACTTTAGTATGATTTACAACAACTCTAATATGAAATAACTCAATTCTCTTTCGTTCATTAGGAAGGGACTCATTACTGAACTAGTGCCTTCATGTGATTCAGAATTCTCATGAGGTGTAAGAGTACCTTTTGTTCTTGCTGCTGTGATCAATGCTTCATCTCCCGAATCGGATCCAAGTTCTTGCTGTGTAGTTGCCATTGTCTTATGCTTGCCTTTTCCTCCATACTTCTTTGGTCTCTTTTCTGGATGCATTTTCCAACGATGATTGTCATCGTGACCTTCCTTTTTGCAGTGAGTGCAATAAGGCATATATCCTTCTTATTTCTTGGTTGATGCCATCTTCTTCTCCTTGCCTTTCCATTTCGCTTTAGGTTTTCCATTGGGAGGTTTGAAAGGTGGTTTCTTGGAATGATCATCTCTTTCATTTTTTCCCTTGTTCTCAATATGAATTGCCTTCACACTGGCAGAGTCTATAGTAGTTGGTTCAAACAACAATAATGAATTCCTAATGTAACTATGTAATGATCCAATGTACTTAGTTACTACTTCAGTTGTCTCAAGTGCAATACCCAAATTAAGTCCTTGCTTTCTAAACTCCTTTGTAAAAATTTGAACATCCTGATCTTTGCCTTGCCTTAAATATTGCCAATTAATTAATGCTTTTTTCTTGTAACCCAAGGGATAATATTGTTCCTTTAATGCATAAATAAAATCAGGCCATGAGGAAAAAAGGTTAACAACATTCTTACTACTTTGCAATTTTCTCTCCCACCAGACGAGAGCGGTGTTGCAGCCGAAGAGAGGCTAGCTGAATCTTTGCCTCATCCTCCACGATTTTTGAATCCTGCAGTAGATCTCAATCTGCCTAATCCAATTATTAAGCTTTTCTGCATTACTTTCCCCATTAAACATGGGGAGATCAAATTTTACATCTAATTTAAAGAAAGGTTTCTTAGATGCATCCCTTGAATTTCTATGATTATGGTGGTGAGAGGAAGAAGAAATTTCACTCATGGAAGGAGAAGGAGGGGGTTCTTCTCCACCATTTCCATGCGCTGAACCTTGTTATTCTAGTTTTCTCTCTTCTACTTTCTCCATCCTCGAAAGAAACTGCCTGACATTATCTTCCATTGAATAGAAGGTTTTCCAGAAATTGTGCTCCTCTTCAAGACGAGCCTCTTCATCTTCCATGTTTCTCCTTCGATATGCATGCCCCGCTTCGGGATCAGAAGGCTCTAGTTTCCCTTCGCCTTTTCAAAGCCCGTTTCTTGTTAGCATACAAACATGCAATTCACATCTAAAAAGACCTGCTCTGATACCACTTGATCCATGGATCTTTTGCTTATAGATGTATTAAAGAATCACATGTAGAAATTGCAGCTTAACCATAGAAATCTAATGTGCACATGAGAGAAGAAGAAGAAACACATAAAGCATGAAAGAAGACAACAAGACTTGATAACAGAGTTTGTCCAACTTGGACTATGTCTCCAGGCCCTGCTCGATCAATGGAGAGGCCTTCATTCATTAAATGAAATGAAAAAGAAGAATACAATCATCAGTTACACAAAAGGAGTCTTATACCTCCATTATGGAAAATGGCTGAAAAATGAAGAACTCGGATGGATAAAGGGATAGCTCCATTGCATTCGTGGAGTCGAGAAGGGCTAAAACCATATAAAAATTGTCAATTTTTGACAAAATGAACTTTCGCCCCTCCTACAAGCTCCTACCTCGAACTGCGTGAAAATTCCTCTCTTCTCGCACTTTTCTTCATTCATCAGGTTTTATAATATTTCTTTGTTACAAGGACGCTTAGATCTGGAGTCTGGTTGTTCATAATAGAAGTTGTTTGAATAGAAGGATTGGCGGGCACGATGAATCCAGCCGTCCGACCTTCCTTTACAACAAAACCCTGAAAATATACCCTTTTTCGTTAATACACAATAATACATGGAAACACTAGAAAATCCGAAAAATCGGACTTCAAATTTCATGAAATCTGGTGTATAAATCCATCGGGTCTGACCCTTTATCACAAGTCGTAATCACTTATCGCCGATTAAATCTGGACCGTTGATCTATTTCCGATCTGATGACTGAGATTGCACATCGGGGATCAACATCTCGCATATGTAATGGCTTGGGTGTCTTCCCTTTGGTTATGTCGATCACCGATATAGCAATCACATGTCGGCTGGTCTTAAGTCCTGATATCACATGTGGTCCTATCTCCGACCCGATATATCGGAGATCGCTAATTGGGGGTCCCTCCACCTTTGGTCTAAGTACACCCTTTGGACCCCTCTGATTTCAACTTTCCTTCAATAGGCTTTAAACCCATTTTTTAGAAGAAATGCATCCTTTTTCAAAAGAAAAAAGGCAAACTCTTTTCACAATAACTTCATCATTCGAAGTCCATTTTAACCCATTCAAGTTGCAGTAGATTCAGAATGAAAATACCTACGTAACGAGACTATTTGCAGGAGCATCCTTAGAATTTCATTTTCCTCTGTTTCTTGCGAGTAAACCCAGAGCTTTGACTGCTTCTATCTCCTTCATTCAGACTCGGATTGGAGTGCCATTTTCACTATTGGAATCAAGGCAACGAGCACTTCGATATGATGTCAAGATAATTGCCTTTCTGCCACTTTGAATTTTGAGATTTTCCCATGCCACTGTGTTTGAAGATCCACCTAGATCAGTCATCATCATGAATCACACCAAATCCATGTTGTTTTCTAGGCTCTACATGCATAACATAAATCCTAGCATCACATGAGAAAACTTAAAATTTAGACAAAAAAAACTCTCCATGAAACATACAAGACAACTCTCTCTTCCCTTTTCTTATTTTTGGGTTTTCTCATGCACCCTAATTCCATAATGCTAAGGTTTCCTTATGAGCCTAACCTATTTCTCCATACAAGACTTATCTAAGATAATACAATGAATAAAGTATAATGATGACAAAATATACAACTCTATCCTCCCTTATATATACAATAGGTGAGGCATGATAACATAATAAGGACATAATTCTATACAAGTGGAACAAACTCCAACCATGATCCTCCTTGGGATCAACAACCCTCCTTTGGTGCACTCTCTAACAAGATGTTAGTCCAAATCTTCCTCTTCCATGGTTTACTATCCAAGTTTCCTCATATAAGATGGTTCAACATGTCCCTAATGTTATTTTCGTTTTATTTATAGATTTAGAACTAATTTAGCAAATTAATTACCCCCCATTATATTGGGTAGCTAAATTATTTCAGTGATGCTTATCTTTTCACATTGCATTTCCATTCACATCATAAAAATATATTGTCATGCACTAGCTATATTTGTCAACAACTATCCAAATACATGTAAGAGAAATCCTTGGGGTTAGATATGGGCATGTTAAACTTGTCATCCTTCCCCTCTAATATTGGATTCCTTATTATTATCTCTCAAATATAATCATTAATGTACCGCCATAAATAATTTAATAAGAAGTTACACAAAATCACACCATTTTATGCATTTGAAAGAAGGATCTTAAGTGGGTTCTTTAGGAACCCTATACTGTTGGTCTCTAATCCTTGGCACCTCTTGTTTGCAGGTATAAAAACCAAACCAAGTAATGTATATAAGAGAGACTATTTAAAGAGTTTTAAAAAATCCTCCCCCTCTGTGCAAAATTTGCTGTTAGGCCCCTATACTACTAGTGTAACTCCTTATTATTATTAGTACAACCCCGTTATTATATTGTTGTACCCATGTAGTCCCCATATTGTTATTATTGTGCCCCATAGAAGCCCACTATTGTTATTATTGTGCCCTTACATTATTATTGTTATGTTGGCTCTAATTATATTATGACCCCTTAGAATCCTATATATAGAAAGGAGGTCTTGTCATTTGTATCATCAAAGAATTGTTCATTTATGTAATGTAAAGGAGGTTGCCCCCTCGAAGAAGCTGAATTCTAAGGCGTTCAACTATCTTTTCTATCTTTTTGTGAGCTAGTTTCATAACATTTGATATCAGAGCTTTGGATTCTAGGGTTTCATTGCTCCAAATAGGTCATCGTGGAATTTTCACTATAATTTTTTTTCTATGACGTTTCAGAAGCGAAAAAAAACCCATTTGAGACAAAATCGCGCTAAACATCAGGTCCAAATTTCAGAGCTTTTTGTGCAATATATGCGGAGATATGATCTGAGGAAGTTGGCCTTTTTGCAGAATCTGGAATTACATTCCAAACAGGTGACCTGAGGAAAATAGTCATACTTTTTGTTTTGAGCATCAGATTGAAATTTCATAAGAAGTTACATAACGAGGACAACCTGTAATTTCTTGTGTACATTTTTCATATCCAGAGGTTGAAACAATGACATGTGGCATGTCACACAATTTCGCTCTACTGAACTAGTCTATAATTAGGTCACCGTGGGAGATTTGGCATAACTCTTCCTTGGAGAATCCAATTTGGATCAGACTGGTGGCATTGGAAATAGGACACAAAGGGCTATTGCAGGTCGTGATTTCAGAACTGGAAGAACCAAAATTACTGAGTTATAGTTGTTTCAAGATCGAGCTCCTAAAATCAAGAAAAGGCGATATGAGGAAGTTTGATGGCAAGGATCTGGTAAATTGGATACTTCAGATGGAGATATTTTGATCTACATGGTGTAAATTGCATCTTCATATTTAGAACCGGATCAATTTTTATGGTATAAAGGGCTTTGTTCTCGTAAACAACTTGTTACGTGGTCAATGTTCACGGAGGAAATGATAGCACATTATGCGGATACAAAGAGCAACACCTTCTTTAGAGCAACACCACAACAATTGGAAAGAGTAAATGAGATTTGTTACATAGTGGAAAGTAAAATTATGGCAACAAGGAAGTCTACCCCTCACAACTATAATAATGGAAGTGTTGTTTCTCCTAGCCTTCCACAACCTACAAGGGTTACACCACGACAATTGGAAGAGAAAAGAGAAAAAGGGCTTTGTTACAATTGTGATAGCAAATGCACTAAAGGTCATAAGTGTGCTGAGAAGAAATTATTTTACATAGATTATGAAGAGGAGGAAGAAAATGATCAAGAAACATCAAAAGAAGAGTATATACACCAGGAACTAACCCCAGAGAAAGAAGAAATGAATCCGACCATATCTTGTAAAGCATTGGCAAGAATCACCACTCCTCAAACTCTTAAGATAGAAGGACATATCAAGAAGAAAAAGGTTCAAGAAGTGAAATATCACATTGAGAAAGAAGAAATGAATCCAACCATATCTTGTAATGCATTGGCCAGAATTACCACTCCTCAAACTATCATGATAGAAGGACATATCAAGAAGAAAAATGTTCAAGAAGTGAAAGATCACATCAAGCATCAAAAAATGAATTTGACCATATCTTGTAAAGCATGGGAAGAAATTACCGCTCCTCAAACTCTAGAGATAGAAGGACATATCAAGAAGAAAAAGGTTCAAGCGGTGTAAGATCACATCGAGCATCAACAACAAGTTCTCCAACTTTTAAAGGATAATGCAACTTTGGTGCAGAATCGAATGAAACAATAGGTAGATCAACATCATAGTGAAAAATGTTTTGATTTAGGTGATTGAGTAATTTTATGGCTACATCTCAAACAAGCTATTTACGAGAAGGAAATGTTGGCAATACTACATGCACTTAAAAAATGGCGACCTTACCCAATGGGAAGACACTTCAAGGTAAAAATGGATCATGATAGTCTTAAATACGTTTTAGAAAAAATATTATCTTTAGAAGAACTGAAAAAATGGGTCACAAATATGTTGGGTTATGACTTTGACATCATCTATAGAAAAGGGAAGCAAATTTTTGTTGCAGATGCACTCTCAAGAAAGGATGAGGATGTGGAAGCAGAGTTTTGTGCTATTTATAATATCCAACCAGATTAGATAAACGAAGCAAGGGATGAATGGAAGAAGGACAAAGAAGTGTGGCCACTCATTCAAAAGTTGCAGAATATCCCAATTCAAACAATATTGCCAAAACTTGAAGAGGAAGGAAAAATCATATTGGAACCTGGAGCAGTCACAGAAACAAGAACCTGACAGCTAGGAAATCGATCAATTTCAGAGTATCTCATCAAGTGGAAGAACTTACCTAGTGAAGATTCCACATGGGAGGACAATAATTTTATATAGAAGCATCAAGAACTACTCAAGCATTAAGGACAACACTTTTTGAAGGAGAGGGGCATGTTAGGCCCCTATACTACAACTGTAACCCCTTATTGTTATTAGTACAACCCCGTTATTATATTGTTGTACCCATGTAGTCCCCATATTGTTATTATTGTGCCCAATAAAAGCCCACTATTATTATTATTGTGCCCTTACATTATTATTGTTATGTCGGCTATGATTATATTATGACCCCTTAGACTCCTATATATAGAAAGGAGGTCTTGCCATTTGTATCATCAAAGAATTGTTCATTTATGTAATGTAAAGGAGGTTTCCCCCTCGAAGAGGCTGAATTCTAAGGTGTTCAACTATCTTTTCTATCTTTTTGTGAGCTAGTTTCATAACATTTGCATTGGAATTTACTGAATAAAACCCTAGATTCGAAGATCATCAATAAATAATTTTATGGCCTATGGAATCCAAGGAGTGTGGGTGCCCCTAGGCGTAACATAGTGTTTGGATTCCATACGAATCGATAGTTTACCTAGTCAAGTCCCAATTTGTATTTTATGGCTAGTTGCATCTCACTTTCTAAAGCCATTTAGGGACATATTGTGATCGTAAGACCAAATCGAGCTACAAAAACAAGTTCCATAAGCTTTGGAAATTTTTCATGGTAGAGGTCCATGTGAGCACACTACCCATGATCGCTTGAGCAAGCATTTTGCAAAATCCAACCCCTTGTCAAAAAAATAACATTGATCTTTACTGAACAAAACCCTAGCTCTAAATATCATTAAATAAATCAATTTTTTACCTATTAAGTCTTAAGAAAGGAGTGTCCCTAGCTATAAATTTATGCCAGGAGTCCAAAAAATCCTATGGTTTTCCCATCCGAGTCTCGTTTTTTATTTTATGGCAAGTATTAACTCACTTCTAAGAGCCATTTAGAGACATACTGCGAATTTTATGCATGGGTATAAAAACAAAATTGAGAAGAATAAATGAGTTTCGTAAGCTAAAGAATTTGTGTTTGGTCAAGGCCCATTCAAGCACACTAACCATGATCACTTGAGAGAGAACTTTGAAAAATAAAACCCCTTGTGCAAAATTTACCTTGATCTTTAGTGAACAAAACTCTATATCTAAAGATCCTCATATAAATAAATTTTTATCTATGGAGTCATGGGAGGGGAGAAGAGTGTCCCTAGTTGTAAGCTAGTGCTAGGAGTTTGACAAAATTGACATTTTTCCCATCCAAGTCTCCATTTGGATTTTATGGTGAGTTTAAACTTGCTTCCATGAGACAATTAGGGACATTTTGTGAATTTTTTTTGTGGGGTATAAAAAACAAATTGAGTAGCAAAAATTAGTTTCTTAAGCTCAAGCGTATGTGTTTGGGAAAGCCCCATGTGATCAAACTACCCATGACTACTTGAGAAAGCATTTTACAAAATAAAACTCCTTACGCAAACTTTACATTGATCTTTATTGATCAAAACCGTAACTTTGAAGATCCTCAAATAAATCAATTTTTGACCTATGGAGTCATAGGTGGGGGATTCAATAGCCATAACCTAGTGTTGGGAGTCCAATGGAACTAATGATTTTCCCATCAAAGTCTTGATTTAAATTATATGGTGAGTTTCAATTTTCTTCCAAGAGCCATTTACGAACATATTGTGATTTTTTTGCTTAAAGGTTGAAAACTCATTGTGAAATTTGAAAACCCTAGTTTTGTGTAATTTAACATGGTAATGTGGATTGTGGAAACTCCAACATAGTGACTTCAAATTTGAGTGCATAATTAGACAATGTAAGTGAACACACCATATTGACCTTGAATTACAAGTTGGAAATGCACTTCAATGTATATTGATGTGGAATTTGAAAACCTTAATTTTGTACAATTTGAAATTCCTATTTTTGTGGAATTTCAAAACCCTAGTAATGTAGAATTTGATGCGATGGAATTGTTGCTTATTCCACTGTGACTAATTTATACCCAACACACCATAAGATACCCCTATACATGACATAATTAAGTGATTCCCCATAATCAATGTACATAAGTATTACTCTTCAAAGTGAGAGACATAGTCAACATGTCACAAGATACCTACCATAAGTGGCGTCATTAGGAATTAATGCAATGAAGCAATGCACAAAAGCCATGATACATCATATTAGGTGTCACATATAAGTGATGCATGTAATTAATGAACCATGACCATCAACACATATCCATCGATGCACATAAGGGATGCACCATAAGTGACACATAACTAATGTTCTTACATGACACTTATAATTGAGACACCATAAGTAACATGAAAATTCTAAATCAACTAATCCCCAATGCTGAAAAGAGTTTGATGCCTCTCTTTCTAAAAAATGTAGTGTAAGCATAAATATGAGAAGGTGGAGAGATTAGAATGCAAAATACCAAGAATTAGGCATGAAAAATCCAACATTAGAGGGTTCAAACTTGAGTGCATAATTAGACAATGTAAGTAAACACATCATATTGAACTTGCATCACAAGTCTGCAATGTCCATTGATGTATATTGAAGTGTAATTTGAAAAGCCCAAGTTTTATGGAATTTGAAAGCCCTAGTTTTTGTGGAATTTTGTCATAAGAGATCAACGTAAGATTTATCTTAATTCACATTCCTTGGGATGTTATATTTGATCATTGTATTTATGATTTCTATGAAATAATGATAAGTTATTTGGATGGAATTATTGCTTAGACCATCATGACTATTTTATATCCAAAACACCATAAGCAATTCCCATAAGTGAGTCACTTAAGCAACACACATAAGTGGCATAATGATGCCCCATAAGCAATGTATATAAGTGATACTCTTTAAAGTGAGACGCATAGTCAATTCCATAAGATACCTACCATAATTGGCATAGTTAAGAATCAATGCTCTGAAGCCATGATAAAACATATTAGGTATCTCATATAAGTGATGCATTAATGGTCTTCATTAACTTCTTATGTTCATGATTAAATAGGAAGAATCATACCTTTGATGAGCTATTTCTTGGAATTATTTGTAGTTGGAGGTTTAGGAAAATCACTACATATATGTGCCCTACAAAAAAAATGGAGTGTAAACATACAAAACCATTGAAATACATGTGCACTTTTTAACATGCCAGTGCAACCATCCAACCAAATCCTGTTCATGATCCATCTTTATAATATGATCCTTCAAGTGATTGTAAAACAAATGATTTTTTTTTTTTTGTACATAAGCGAAGTCATGGAACTTATCATCACTTATGTAGAAGTGATACTCCTTCGATATAACCTTATTGTCTTAATTACTATTTGGTCCATGCCTAAATGTGATATGAATCGTTATGTTGGGAATTCATGTGTGTGTGTGTGTCATAATAACAATAGTATTCAATTTGGTATCAAAAACAACATTTGTTATGACTTTGATTCAAAGTATTCTTTGATAATTTATAGGATTGATAACGAATAGTAAGTTTAGGTAGGTTACCTTCAAATAATGATAAATCCATTTCATGCACTTGAAGACTCTTTGGAGTTCTTTGTTATATAATATACAATATAGGTAGGGGTGATGGACCTATATTATGGAACTTTTGACTTGTTTTTGTGGATTGATATACCTTGAAGGGGACTGGACATGCTATACCACTTGTTGAAATGTAGACTAGCCTACCAGATTCCAAAACCCTTGAACAATTTGTTGTAGTGTGAATTTAAAAATAAAATGGTACTACTAAAAGTTATAATGCAGAAGGAATGACACATAATGACATATTTTCATAGAAAATTTCCAAACAATTTATTAAAGTGTTCTAATGGACCTGGTATTGAGGTACAAATCATTGCAATTTGACCTTGGGCATATTGGAGTACCTTATAAACCCATTACCAAGCTTTTACCAGGTTGTATTGAGACTAATATCTATGGTGGTTTTAAAAAGTATTAAAATATGTCTCGAGTCAAATTGTAGCATGTGAATTGCAAAACACTAATGAAATAAAATTAAAATTGAAAAGGAAATTGGCATTTACAAATGCAGGTAAAAAAAACAAGTCTGACCTATTTATAAGGGCAAATTATTCACATTTACAAAAAAATGAATAATGTACTGGAAAAACCTCCAAATTTCTCAAGGTGCTACAGAATGGGGAAAAGGATGGTGAGAATTTCACGACAACTTGGAAAAGATATAAAAATCCATCTAAATCAAGTAAGAACACTATTTAACAAAACAAATAGTCCACACCTTGAATGAAAATGGAATAATGTTGGAATGAATTTGAATAATTTTTTTTATAGAAAAGGGAAAATAGACGCAGTAAATACCTTATCGAATATGCTATAGGTTGTCAAATTCTAAGCATGGAGGTAAGAAAAAAATATGCACACACATTCTTAGTAATGATTATGTGTTTTTTAGAACGCTCATGCATTCTTAAGAACACACTCACATTTTCAATGATGCACATGCATTCCTAAGGCTAGCGTACCCTCCTATCTTACATAAATTGTCATTGGAATTACCACACACACATTATAGAATACATGCACACTTCTTTCCCTTTCTTCCTCCCTCTATCCTTTCTATCTCCCACTCTCTCTCTGTCTTTAACTCCCCAAATTCCTCATTGTCTTAATCCATCTCTCTCTCTCTCTCTCTCTCTCTCTCTCTCTCTATATATATATATATATATATATATCTTCTTCCACTCTATCTCTCTCCTCACATTATCTCCCTCCCCCCCTTCTCTCTCTCCTCCCTCCCTATATCCTTCCCTTTGTCTTTCTCTCCCCACCCCACTCTCTATATCTCTATTTCCATTTACATATTTGTCTACCTCTATGTACTTTCTTCCCTCTCTGTCTCTATCTCCCTCCCTCTCTCGTTATCTCTCTTTCACTCACTCTCTTACTATCTCTCTCCCTCTCTCCCCCATCAATCTCTCTTTGCCTCTCTACCTCTTTCTCTCTCTATATATCTCTCCCCCGACTTTCTATCTCTCTATTTCCATTTACATATTTAACTATTTCTACCTATCTATTATGCCCCCCCCCCCCTTTCTCTCTCTATGTCTCTCTACCCCCTATCTCTATGTCATTGATCTATCCCCCTCTCCATATCTACCTATCTCTCTATCCCTCCCTCTTCCCCACCCCGCTCTCTCTTATACCCTCTCTCTTCCTCCTCTGAATCTATTTCTGTCTATCTCCTCCTCTCTTCCCTCCACTTCTTTCTCTCCTTCTTCTTCTTCCTCTCCATACTCTATCTCTCCCCCCCCCCTCTCCCTCCTCTCTCCCCCTTCCTTAATTTCTATATCCATCTCTCCCTCACCCAGTATGTGTTTCATAACAACCCCCCTCCAACTCTCTATGTCTCTCTCTCTACCCTCTAGTTCTATCCCTATCTCCCTTCTTCTCTCTCCCTCAATACATCCCATCTCTTCTTATCTCTCTCTCTCTCCCCCCCCCCCACTCTTATTCTCTCTCTCTCTCTCGCCCTCTTCTCTTCTTTCTCCCTTTCTCTCCGACCCCCCTCTCTCTTCTCCTTCCTCTATTTATCTATCTCTACCTTCATCATGCAGTTCGTGCGATATCCCCTGACTTGAGGGTTTAGTGTAAATTTTGTACATATGTGTTTTTATTTTTGAATGTTTTAAGTTTGAAAGACATTTGAATAATTTAATTTTCAATAATTTATTGTTGATAATGACTAATTATAAAACTGTAATTATGATGTTGTATTTTTTATGAATAAGGAAATAAGGAAAATTATTTTTTGAGTACATGTGAATGAAAGAGATGAGACTACAAATTATTGATGAATATTAATTACCCATCAATAAGTCCTAGGCATTCAATCTGGATTGCTAGATTTATTGAGAAATTATGGAATTGACCAATTAATTGTTTCCCTAAAAGACAGAGCGTTGTCTTTGGGAGTGGGAAACATAAGCTCACTAATGAGATAGTAACTACCTGCCACTTGTTGGTGAGGTGGAGATAGTTACAAAACACCAAAAGAGTGGTAGATGGGTAGTGGATTAAATAAGAAGAAAATATTTTTTTTGTCTATTGGATGGAGAGAATACTCAAGTAGTCTAGCAGAGAAATTGTGAGAACAAAAAGTGAACAAGACAAACAAAGATAATTTGCAGGCCTGTTATGCTTTGGGGGATATTGGTTGGATGCTGTGTCAAGGTTGGGAGGAGCCAAGTATTTAATTTTTAATTTTTTGAGACTGCTAATCTCAAGTCGGTATTTCCGCCTACTTTGTTTATTTTCTTTGAAAAAAAATACTTAGCTTTATTTATAGATTTTGTACAGTGAAAAGAAAAACAAAATTAGTTATGATTTTACTTGCAAATTCTGAACTATGAACATAAAGGAGCTAGCTTTGTTTTTAATCACAAATTCTGAATAATAGAAAAGAAAAAATAATGCTTCTATTCTAATTTATAATACGTGCAGAAAACTATAAAAGAATAAAACTATACTTTATATTGAAGATAGAACTAATGTATGGAACAAGTCTTTTATGATATTAAGTGTCAAGAATTAAAATATGAAGGAGTTCGTTATACCAGTATAGATCCATATGAAGCAAAAATCTAACAAAAGCCAAGAGGGATCAAATTTCTTGATGTGAAAACATTTTTTAGAGTGAAAAAATTGAATAAAATGTTATATATATATATATATATATATATATATAGAGAGAGAGAGAGAGAGAGAGAGAGAGAGAGAGAGAGAGCCCTTGTAATTTTTCATTATTTATGTTGCATTTTTTAATGTATAAAATGTGATATATATATATATATATATATAGAGAGAGAGAGAGAGAGAGAGAGAGAGCCCTTGTAATTTTTCATTATTTATGTTGCATTTTTTAATGTATAAAATGGATCAAAATTGGACAAAAAATAGTGAAACTACTTAAAATATTTTAACTATCATTTTTTTTCAATTGTTATATATATATATATATATATATATATATATATATATACATATACATATACATATACATATTTTTAATTATTTTATTTCTCTATAAAGTTGATATAAAATTATATTGTTTTATATGATCATCTACATATTTTATTTATGGTTGAGCGAGAATGACATATTTTTAGGACTTCTCCTTAGTATGGACATTGAGAGTGAGATTATTCATGTTTTATTATACTTTTAATTAAACAAACGAATCATCTATATTCATTTTTGTTTTTTTATTATGTCTTACGTGAAATATTTTATTTATGATTGAGAGTGAGTAACATGTTTTACCAGTTCTCTTTAGTGAGATTATTAATGTTTTTTTAATAATTTTTCAGGGACAAATGTCAACTCCAAATTGAACACAGACATACTTACACATCTCTCTCATATTGGATTGTAAAATAAACCTCTCAACTCACCTAAAAAATAAATTATTATTATTACACATTTTTATATTTGTCTACATACAAAAAGTTACATATGATAAATTTAACACCATTCATGCATAAAATATATAGATAAGTTCAAGACGCAAACAAATTTTTGTTTTCTCGAAAGAGAGAAATTACTTGGATTCTGAAAGTAAGTATGCATAGGGAGTAAAATTGAGTATGCATGCATTTTATCTTTTATCATCACCATGGCTACTTATTTTAAATTACAAACATAATAAATTAACACACATATACAACGAGTAAAGCTAAAAAAATACAATATCGTTTAAATAAAATTATTATTTTCCAAAAATATTAAAGTTTTTATGATACGAAAATATCATTATATAGAGACAAATTCTGAGAGAGGTACAACCGTCCTCAAGAAATTTATAATTAGCAGAATAAGAATAGAACTTGAATGTTCTATTCATAGTGAAAATAATAATATGGATACAAAAGAAGCTTATAGCCTTTCATAAATACTTATATTTCAGAACAACTAAATGTCATAAAAACATTAATGAAAAACAAATAATAAACATTTTAAAAGTTAGAGATTCGTCCTCCAACAGAGTAATCATGCCCATGTAGAATGAGAAGCCAAGAGTTTCGAATGCCCTACTTAGAGAAGTGAAATCAAAGGTTCAATAGGCTATAGTAGTAAATCCCAGAATATTTGGAAACATCGAAGGAAAGAAAACCAAAAAGAATCTCTTATACACTTAAAATGATGTATGTGTAGAAAAAAGAAAAAGAAAAAGAATAATAATTAATATATGTTATATAAGGTAGTATAAGGAGTTAAAGAAAGAAATTAAAATTAATTAATTATATATATATATATATATATATATATATATATATAGATTTTTTTTGAGGATATTATATTTTGTAAAAATCTTCCAAGCGACTACACAAGCAAAACAAACTATACATTAATATAGATATGAGAAATTTGATTTAATTCGGACAGATATAAGAAAATAGTATATGCACATAATGTTCTTAAGTTAAGATAAATATCTATAATTATCTTATATGTTCCCTGTTTTCTAAAAGAAATACTACAATTATATGGGATACAAGGTCCGATGAGAAATACTACAATGGCCCAATGGAATTAATGAGAATCCCTCCCCCTCCTACCACCCCAAGATTTCCTTTTGATGTTCCATCAAATTGGAGAGTCCTTTTTTTCGATGATCTGATCCAATCCACCAACCCTTCCGAAGACAATTTGAGGATCCAAGGAGGACACGATGGAGAGGCTTTTGCATAAAGTTGGAGAGATGGGGGACAGGCCCAGGGAGCGATCCAAGCTGTTTCAACTTGGTCCAGAGAGGTATAAATTTCCTAGCGGTGTAGTTCCATACAATACGAGAGGGCTTTCAGAGTTGTGGTATTGGAAGTTATGTGGGACATTCTAAAGATCACTTTATTCCTTGTCATCTAGATTTTCAGTAGACATACTGTTGGCATTATGTTACTGGTATGGCTATATGTTACAGATGTTGTACTTGATGGCAACTCCCGTGGCAAGGCTCTCAATTTATTGAAAATTAAGAAGTACGCAGGAAATCAGTTCAGAAGGTGCGTACCCGCAGGTATACCATGCAGGGACCGCGTCTAGATACGCAGGCCAGCCGTTCAGGAGGTGCGTCCCCCCAGTGCACACATTTCAAGGCAGAGAAAAGCACACGTGGGGTTTCTTATGTTTTACTCCTGGTATTTAGCCGATGGTATTGGGTTATTATGGTGTCGGCTCGTGGTATTGTTCCATGATTTTAGGAGGAGCTTGCCTATATAAAGCAAAGGAGATCACTTGGCTAAGCATCGTTTGCAATTGAATATCTTTAGATCTGAAATATTGGGTTATGGTCTTAAAAGCTTGATCTATATAAAAGGGAAGTTGAAGGCGAATCTGTGAAGGGTGATCTCTCGAGCGCATGATCAGATCTGAGCAACTGTGCCACTCTGGTGGACTGCCTACTTTGCCCTAATCAGAAGGCCGCAGGTGTTTAACAGAAGAACTGTGTGGGTACGCAGTGCAGAAACAGGAGATCTGCGTCGGTACGCAGAGCAGAAACAGGAGACCTGCGTCGGTACGCAGAGCAGAAGAAGAAGAATCGCGTCGGTACGCAGAGCAGAAGAAGGAGAGCTACGTCGGTACGCAGAGCGACTAAGGTTCAGGTGTGTCCGCATAGTAAAAGTACGCGGCGCGATAGTATTCTTGGGTGCGTCCCTGCAGTAACAATAAAAGGCGCGATAATGTTTCTGGGTGCGTCCCTGCAGTAATAGTACGTAGTGCGGTTGAAGGAACAGTGCGTGGGCACGCAGTGCAGCAGAAGGATCTCTGCGGGTATACGCAGGGAAGCAGAAGGTGAACTGCGTAGCGGCGCAGGCCACAGAAGGGAAAACTGCGTATCTGTTCTGTTGATTGAATTTTTCTGTTGATAAGGTGTTCTGGGTTAGTTCTGTTATTGCTGATCTGATAACTATAGTGGACTGTAACTTTTATGTACTTGATGATCACTTGATGCTTTATGAAAAGAAGTAGGGGGTTGTAGCTCCCTTCCAGGAGAGACTGGAAAACAAGAGAGAGAGAGAGTTGTAGCTCTCTGCAGGTTGCAGCCTGCGTACTGGTAAAGGACTGCACCAGTATAAAACCATTGTAAAAGAAGTTTCTAATTTGAAAGAAGATAGAGACATATTGCAGCAGGTGGTTTTCACCCACATTGGGTTTCCACCTTACATCTTGTGTTCTTTGGTGTGACTATCTGTTTTTCTTTGTTCATGCTCATTATTTTATGGTACTGACATGCAAAAATAATTCAAAGAATAAATAAGGAAGATTTATTAAAAGAATCAGATAATACTGATTCACCCCCCCTCTCAGTATTATTGTCAACAATTGGTATCAGAGCAGGTCCTTCAAAGAAGCTTGATCGCTTGAAGGTAGATCGTTCATCATGAGCAACTATGAGAGAGAAGCATCAATCAGGCCACCGGTTTTTGATGGGACAAACTTCAATTATTGGAAGGTAAGAGTTACTGCCTATCTTCAATCTCTTGGTACAGAAGTTTGGGACATCGTAGAGACAGGCTATGCTTTTCCTTCAGCTACTCCTACAGATGCAGCCGAGAAAAAGAAGTATGAAACAAATGCGAAAGCAGTCAGTACTCTATTAGGATGTATATCTCAATCAGAATTCATGAAGGTAATGCACTATAAATCCACAAAAGAGATATGGGACAAAATTGTCACGAGTTATGAAGGAGACGAACAGGTAAAACGTGCTAAACTTCAAATTCTCAGAATTCAGTATGAGACTCTCAAAATGTATAATGATGAAAGTGTGGCTAACTATTTTCTTCGGGTAGATGAGGTTGTTAATTGTATGAAAAATTTGGGTGAAGAAATAAAAGAGGCTATTGTGGTTGAAAAGGTCCTAAGATCATTATCCCCCAAGTTTGAATCTAAAGTATCTGCAATAGAAGAAAAAGAAAATCTACGAATTCTTACTATGTCTCAGCTACATGGAATTCTAACTGCTTATGAAATGAGAAAGGGAGGTCCATCAGACAGAAGAGAAGCTGCTTTCAAGGCATCAGGCAAAGGAGATTATTATGAAGCAAGCCACGTCCCAGAAGAAGAGGAAGAAGAATCAAATTTTGTCAGAAATCTTCAAAGGGGTTCTGGAAGGTTCAGAGGTAAGTTACCTTTTAAATGCTTTTCTTGTGGAAGAGTAGGTCATTATGCTGCAAAATGTCCTTATAAGGATAAAGGAAAGGAACCTGCTAGATGGAACAAGAAACAGAACGCAAATAAGAAAAGCTACTACACTCATGAAGATAGTGATGGTCTATCAAACAGTGATGAAGATGAATAAGGTAATGAATATAAGTTGTTAATGGCATTTGAAGATGATGATTATATGGATGCTATAGATGTGGATAACCTTTATGATGAAATTACTAGACTCAAGAGATGTATAGAAGAAAAGAACATGATCATTGATACTCTACAATTTCAAATTGATGAAAAGGAAAAACATCTTGAAAAATTAGAAGGTAAAATTGTTGGTCTTAGAAAAGAGATTGAGAAAACAAAGGCTATTAATCTCAAGTTTGTCAAAGGATCTGAAACTTTGGATGAGATTATCAATGTGCAACGGTCTCCACTAAACAAAACAGGTCTGGGCTATAATGGAGAAACTTCTCAAGCATCCACCTCAAAAAGTTATCTTGATGCAGCAAGAAGAAATGAGCAAAAGCACAATGAAGATCATCAGGTAAAGCAGGGACGAATTACAAACAGAAACTATCAGGGGCAATCTATCTTAAGGGTGAACAAAAGCTACAACCAGCCACAGGTAAAATCTTCTCAATTTGGTTCAAGAATAGATGAAAATAGAAATTACAATCAGTTGGCTGGTAGATTCGATAACCGCAGAAGTTTCTTCAATGGACAATGCTTTTCTTGCCATAACTTTGGTCACAAAGCAGCTCAATGTGTTGCATATAAAACGATCATGACTAGGGAAGCTCAAAAACAAAGAAGTATGACAGGAATTACAAAAAGAACCTATAACAACTTTTCGGTTCTTGAAAATGAAGTTGAGTGCTCTATTTGCAATAACTTTGGTCATGAAGACTCTGAATCCAGGAGTAGGTTACAGCAGAAAAAAGAACAAGCCTCAAGCACCAAAACATGGAAAATAAAGGAACCACAAACAGAAAGATGTGGGATAGCATTTTATGCAGAGGGACAGGAAAATCTATGGTACATTGACAGTGGATGTTCGAAGCATATGACAGTTGATAAAGAAAAACTTGAGTCTTATTCTGCTCTAGAAAAGGGAAAGAAAGTCTCTTTTGGAAATGATACTCCTGCAACTATAAAAGGAAAAGGCATTGCTCAGTTAAAAGAAAAGGTCAAGGCTGGAAATGTTTTGTATGTTGATGGATTGAGGCATAATCTTTTAAGTGTCAGCCAGATGTGTGATCAAAGAACCGAGGTTATATTCAGATCAAATGGATGTCTTGTTCGTGATCTTGATACAGGTAAAACATTGATCAAAGGCAAAAGAACTCCAAATAATCTGTACATATTTGAAGAAGGACAACAACAATGCTATCTGAGCAAGGATGATGAGCACTGGTTATGGCATCGGAGGTTGGGGCATCTAAGCTTTTCACAAATAAGGAAAGCATGCAAATATCAGGCAGTTCGCGATCTTCCAGATATCAAAATTCCTGACAACACCATATGCAAATCATGTCAGTTTGGAAAACAAACCAGAACTAACTTTCCAGAGAAGGAAGGATCAGCTAGCATGCCTCTTGAGCTAGTACATACAGATACATGCGGTCCATTCAGGAAAAGAACACCTAGAGGAGAAGAATACTTGATATTATTCATTGACGATTTCTCCAGGTTTGTCTGGCTAGGACTTATGAAGCACAAAGATGAAGCATTCGAAAAATTCAAATCCTTCAAAGCCTTGGTGGAAAATGAATCAGGTCACAAAATTAAGTGCCTCAGATCCGACAGAGGTGGGGAGTTTACCTCAAATGAATTTTTCGATTTCTGTGAAGAACATGGGATTAGAAGAGAATTCTCTACAGCTAGAACTCCTCAGCAAAATGGAGTTGTGGAAAGAATGAACAGAACAGTCCAACAAATGGCTCGTGCTATGCTTGATGAATCAGGAACTCCCGCAACTTTCTGGGGTGAAGCTGCACATGCTGCGGTTGTTATTCTTAACAAAACAAATGTCCAGGTGAACAGCACTCAAACTCCTCATGAGCTCTGGAGTGGTAGGACTCCTTCAGTAAAGCACTTCAAAATCTTTGGGAGCAAATGCTATATCAAGAATACTGATGAGTAGCTTGGCAAACTTGAACCTAGAGCAGATGAAGGTATTCTTCTTGGTTACTCTCCACATAGCAAAGCATACAAATGCTACAATAAAAGACTTGGCAGAATTGTTGACAGCATTGATGTAGTGGTTGATGAGAAGGGATACATTCCTAGGCAAGTACATCATGAAGACATCGAAGAAGATGAAGGCTACCCCCAACGACAGAATGATGAAGAAGAACCTCAAGAAGAACCAGAGGAGCAAACAAGAATAGAAGAAAAGACTCCATCCAGATATGTTCAGAAGAACCATCCAGAATCTCAGATTATGGGGCAGAAAGAAGCAGGTGTACAAACAAGAAGAACAGTTGCAGAAGCTTCAAGCTATTTGGCATTACTCTCCTCTACTGAACCACAAAATGTGAAAGAGGCATGCAAAGATGAATGTTGGGTGAAAGCAATGGATGAAGAACTTGAGCAAATCGAAAAGAACAACACTTGGGAGCTGGTTCCTAGACCAAAAGATAAGAATGTTATCGGGACAAAATGGGTCTTCAAAAACAAATTGAATGAAAATGGTGAAGTAATTAGAAACAAAGCCAGACTTGTTTGTAAAGGGTATGCGCAGCAAGAAGGAATAGACTTTGAAGAAACCTTTGCTCCTGTTGCAAGACTTGAGGCCATTCGAATGTTCCTTGCTCTCTCAAGTTTTCAAAACTTCAAAGTATTTCAAATGGACGTGAAATCAGCCTTTCTGAATGGAGACTTGGAAGAAGAAGTGTACATTGAACAACCAGATGGTTTCATTCTTGGAAATGATCCAAATCTTGTATGCAGATTAAAAAAGGCTCTCTATGGTCTCAAACAAGCTCCAAGGGCTTGGTACTACCGTTTGGACAAATATCTTCATCAACAAGGCTTTTCAAAAGGATCGGCAGATAGCAATATTTACATAAAAGTTGAAAATGACAAATTGCTAATACTTGTTGTGTATGTAGATGACATTATTTTTGGGAGCAATGAAGAAGCTATGAGTCAAAGCTTTGCCTCGGTCATGCAGAAAGAATTTGAAATGTCTTTGCTAGGAGAACTGACATATTTCCTTGGTTTGTAAATCCAACAAAAAGAAGGAGGAATCTTTTTATCTCAAACCAAGTATCTCAAACAGATTTTGAAGAAATATGGTATGGAAGATGCAAAACCCGTATGTACACCCATGGTCACAGGATGTAGCCTCAGTGCAAATGATGAATCTGCAGCAGTACATCAACCAACCTACAGATCTATGATTGGAAGTTTACTTTATTTGACAGGTACCCGACCGGACATCATGCATGCAGTTGGAATAGTTGGAAGATTCCAGGCAAATCCGAAGGAGACTCATCTTCAGGTAGTGAAGAGAATCTTCAAATATCTTCAAGGGACTCAAAATTATGGCTTATGGTATCCTAGAGATACAGATCTTACACTTCATGCTTATACAGATGCAGATTGGGCCGGAAGCATGGATGACAGGAAAAGTGCAAGTGGTGGTGCGTTCTTTATGGGTTCCAGACTGGTATCTTGGTTCAGCAAGAAACAGAGTTCGATTGCCCTGTCTACAGTTGAAGCGGAATATGTTGCTGCTGCATCTTGTTGCACTCAACTCCTTTGGATGATGCAGACTTTGCAGGATTTTCAAATCACTTGTACACCACCTATCCCCATCTTATGTGATAATACAAGTGCAATCAGCATCTCAAAGAATCCGGTTATGCATTCAAAAACCAAGCACATACCAATCAAGTACCATTTTCTCCGGGAACAAGTACTTGAACAGAAGGTCAAGTTGGAGTATGTTCCTTCTAAGGAACAAGTTGCTGATATTCTCACCAAACCATTGCCCAGGGACACTTTTGAATACCTCAGGCAAAAGCTGGGGGTTGTTGATGCATCATCTTATTGTTGAACCTCTTCTGATTGATGGTACAGGTTCAGGGGGAGCATATAATGCATTGTTGGCATTATGGAGGATGGTTAGAAGGAGATCTTGGAAATAGCTGCAATATGTCTCTATCTCTTTCATGGTGGATTATGGTTCTTTGTTGCAGATCTGGTTCATTTTCAGGGGGAGCATGATCTTAGGGGGAGCATACCCCTTTGCCCTTGATGTCAAAGGGGGAGAATGAAGCTGAAGTTTGTGAGGTTGCCATCAAGTCCAAAGGGGGAGATTGTTGGCATTATGTTACTGGTATGGCTATATGTTACAGATGTTGTACTTGATGGCAACTCCCGTGGCAAGGCTCTCAATTTATTGAAAATTAAGAAGTACGCAGGAAATCAGTTTAGAAGGTGCGTACCCGCAGGTACACCATGCAGGGACCACGTCCAGATACGCAGGCCAGCCGTTCAGGAGGTGCGTCCCCCCAGTGCACACATTTCAAGGCAGAGAAAAGCACACGTGGGGTTTCTTATGTTTTACTCCTGGTATTTAGCTGACGGTATTGGGTTATTATGGTGTCGGCTCGTGGTATTGTTCCATGATTTTAGGAGGAGCTTGCCTATATAAAGCAAAGGAGATCACTTGGCTAAGCATCTTTTGCAATTGAATATCTTTAGATCTGAAATATTGGGTTATGGTCTTAAAAGCTTGATCTATATAAAAGGGAAGTTGAAGGCGAATCTGTGAAGGGTGATCTCTCGAGCGCATGATCAGATCTGAGCAACTGTGCCACTCTGGTGGACTGCCTACTTTGCCCTAATCAGAAGGCCGCAGGTGTTTAACAGAAGAACTGCGTGGGTACGCAGTGCAGAAACAGGAGATCTGCGTCGGTACGCAGAGCAGAAACAGGAGACCTGCGTCGGTACGCAGAGCAGAAGAAGAAGACCCGCGTCGGTACGCAGAGCAGAAGAAGGAGAGCTGCGTCGGTACGCAGAGCGACTAAGGTTCAGGTGCGTCCGCATAGTAAAAGTACGCGGCGCGATAGTATTCTTGGGTGCGTCCCTGCAGTAACAATACGCGGCGCGATAATGTTTCTGGGTGCGTCCCTGCAGTAATAGTACGCAGTGCGGTTGAAGGAACAGTGCGTGGGCACGCAGTGCAGCAGAAGGATCTCTGCGGGTATACGCAGGGAAGCAGAAGGTGAACTGCGTAGCGACGCAGGCCACAGAAGGGAAAACTGCGTATCTGTTCTGTTGATTGAATTTTTCTGTTGATAAGGTGTTCTGGGTTAGTTCTGTTATTGCTGATCTGATAACTGTAGTGGACTGTAACTTTTATGTACTTGATGATCACTTGATGCTTTATGAAAAGAAGTAGGGGGTTGTAGCTCCCTTCCAGGAGAGACTGGAAAACAAGAGAGAGAGAGAGTTGTAGCTCTCTGCAGGTTGCAGCCTACGTACTGGTAAAGGACTGCACCAGTATAAAACCATTGTAAAAGATGTTTCTAATTTGAAAGAAGATAGAGACATATTGCAGTAGGTGGTTTTCACCCACATTGGGTTTCCACCTTACATCTTGTGTTCTTTGGTGTGACTATCTGTTTTTCTTTGTTCATGCTCATTATTTTATGGTACTGACATGCAAAAATAATTCAAAGAACAAATAAGGAAGATTTATTAAAAGAATTAGATAATACTGATTCACCCCCCCTCTCAGTATTATTGTCAACACATACTTGGGTAGAGCGATCCATATCTCTTTGAAGTTATTTTTGGCCTAAAGGGAGCCCGAATAGAATTTGGGCCAAGATTTGAAGAATTGAAGGAGATCGGTAGGCCATTTTGTTCAGAGAAAAAGTAGACCAAGAGCCATCGACCAAACTTCCTTTGCCACCTAACAATGGAGAAAGAGATGGGGAATAAAATCTTCAAAATTTTCATAGAGAGGACATCTCGAAGGCCCGATGTAGCATCATTTCTGAAGGTTCTTTGCTATGAGGATTTTTTTATAGGCTAACAACCAACAAGTTTTTTTACCTTTGGAATAACATTTGATTTCCAAATGGAGGATTTTGGAGGGACTTGAGCATTGAATAACAGGTGAGAGTATCCTTCTTTAACTACAAAATTGGCGTTTTTCCATCCCCACTTGTCCTCGAAAGAATATGCTATGGGGGCACAACCTCTTAACTTTTAGAAATGGTATTTTTGGTTTTTGTCTTTCCTCCCTCCCATAGAAATTTTCTAATATATATCTCCAATGGGTGCAAGATAAACTTGGGAGCTTGCAGGGTAGAGAACTGATACAAAGGGATGGTAGAAAGCACAAACTTCACCAGGGTTTCCCTTCTTGCATGGTTGAGCCAGATTCCTCCCCAATTCACTATTTTAGTTTTGATTTTGTCAAGGAATTTTTGCCAGGCATATGGAGTTGCACATCTTAGGAAGATAGGAACCCCTAAATAATTAAAATCTTTCCATTCCTTGATTGCTATGAACCCTAGTATTTCTTCAATTCCTTTTGTTTTCTAGCGAGAGATGTTCCAACTGTATATATGACTTTTGTTGTCATTGATGGCCCCTCCCGAAGCACTAAGGAACCGATCAAGATTTCCTTTGAATCACCAATTAATAACAACAGAGGTGTCTCCCAGCAAAATTGTGTCATCCACAAAGTATTCGTGGTTAATACTTCTGATTCCATCTTTGTAACTGATCCCCGGACGGAGGAGAGAATATTTCTTTTGTTCCAATTTTCTACTCAGTGCTTCTGCCATCACGATATAAAGAAAGGGGGAGAGGGGAAAACCTTGGTGCAACCCCTTAGAGGCTTTGAAGAAGCCTGCCACTTGGCCATTAACTAATAGAGTGATCCAAGGAGAAGAAATACATAGGGCCGTCCACCTGATGAATGTTTCATCCAACCCCATTTTCCTTAGAACTTTCAATAGGAAGCTGTGCCTGACTCTGTTGAAGGCATTTTCCATGTATAGCTTTATTATCATACCTTGATCACCTTGTCACCATCTTGAGTCAATGGACTCTTGTATTATATGATATTGTATAATATTTTCCTCCCCGAAACAAATACCCCCCTATTTGGCTGATACCAGAATAGGAAAAAGAGGTTTGAGAGGCGAGGCCGTCAACTTTGAGGAAATTTTCTAAGAAACATTGTAGAGGGATATAGGGTGGAATCTAGAAGAGGAGGAAGGATTTCACTCTTTGGGGATCAAGGTGGAAGTAATTATTTATTCCCCCTCCCATGATGAATCTCTTAAAGGAGTATCCCACCATTCTACATAGATCTTTCTTAATTACTTCCCAGAATTTTTGATGGAAGCAGGCTGAGAATCCATCCGAGCTAGGGGCCTTATCAGGGGGAGAGGAACAAATGACCCCTTTATCTCCTCAACCGAGGGAAAAGAGACCATATCTTTATTCATGTCATTTGTTACCATTGCATGGATACCATCCAGGAAGTAGTCCTCATTCTCAAAATCCCTCAGAAGTCCTCCCTATAGAGGCTTTCAAAATGCACCAATGCAGCTCTTTTTATTTCTTCAATTTTTTTTTATGGTATGTTCTCCATAATTTATCTGAGCTATGTTGTTTTTAGTTTCCATGAACTTATACTACTTGGTGGAAGAACTTGTGTTCCTATCCCCAGCCAGCAGCCAATTGTTTCTTGATTTCAGTCTCTAGTACTCTTCTTCCCTTCTGAAGTTAGAATGGAGGTCCTTGAAGGTCTCAGCCTCTATTTGGAAGACTAATGAGCTTACCTGAGAGGATTCCATTTTTCCTTGGATTGAGGCTAAGTTTTCTTATATTTCCTTTATGTTATATTGTCTTTCAGATTTGTTTTCCTTTAGCCATTTTTTGATATCTCCTTTCAACCTTTTAATTTTTGATTCCCAAATAGTGATCGCTCTACCCTCGACCCAGCCCGACCAGGAGAGGGAGACCACACCCAGGAACCCTGAGGAGTCCAACCAGAGAGGGGATAAACAGAATGGGATTGAGCCTAGGTCAAGGGATAGGGAAATCAGGAGGCTAATCGATAGATGATCCGAGCCACAAAACAAAAAAAAATGGAATTTAGGTAGAAGTTCAAAACTAAAAGGCTATTTGAGGCAAGAAAACGGTCCGGCCTAGCAGCAATGTGGCCCAGGCTAAATATTTTAATGTTCCACGTGAAGAGAAATTTCTGAGGCTTGAAATCAAATAAATTCAGTTTTAGGATGAGGTCCTCCATATTCTCATGGAGTGTGTCTCTCACAATTGAGCCCCCCTTTTTTCATGTCTGCCCATTGTGGTATTAAAATCTCCTCCCATAATACACTTTTGACCGAACTATGAACCTTTTAACTCCATTAAATATTTCCAACATTCTTGTTTTTCTCGAAAGTGTGCAAGCATATAAACATTGATCAATGTGAAGGTTTGCTTTATCGCTATAATGTTGAAAGAAGTTGCTAACAAATGTGTAGTTTTTAAGGAGATTACCAATTGAAGTTTGGCAAGGTTCCATATCATGCATAATCCTCTAGATTCTCCTCTCAAACTGACTGCTTCCATATTATTGTTTCCCTAGATTTTGTTGTGGAGTGAGTGCAAGATAGGCTCATCCAACTTAGTCTCTTGTAAGAGAGTGACTACAGGTCTTTCCTTATGGATTAGGGATTTCACTTCTGATATTCTTTTCTCAGATCCTAGTCCCCTATAGTTCCAGGATGTTATATTCATTAATAATTTTTTTGTGTATGTCACCCCCTTTCTAGAGCCCATATTACTTCCCTTTTTCCCTCCTTTGTTCCCCAAGCCAGCTAGCTGGTGAGGTATTGTGTGTTGGAATCCAAACTCTTTGTCTTTTTATGTTTTTCCCACCTTATTTCTTTATTTGTCTTCCTTCTTGATATTCTGACCTTCCTTTCTATGTCCTTGGGCTTTATAGCTTCTAAATTTTCATTTGCTGAGCTCTGAGGAATTGTTGCTCCTGGTCCTTCCTTTGATGATAAAAAACATTCTTCGTCCTCATATTCTTCCGCATATTCTTCTATATTGTTAGTTGTTTCTAGACTAGAGCTTATTTCCTTTTCATTTTTCAAGGATGGGTAGGGGAGGCAACCATATTGGAAAATTCCTATGAGGATTTTTTTGTGGGGGGGAGGAGCTTTCAACCGTAGGAGCAAAAGGAAAAACTTCGAAATGATTTGCTGCCTCCATCCCATAACCACCCTCCCTTGGTTGGTCTGAGGAGGAGAGGGGGCACTCTGATTTGGACTAGCATCCTTGAAGGCCACTTTTTGTCTTGGGGCAATCTCATTACTTTGCCTTTGGTTTCTGTTTCTTCTTTTTACTTGCTTCCATTGTTCGTTTGATTCACCTAGTTTCTTTTCCAAGCTATCCTAGATTTTTAGGTAGCTTTTAGCGAAGTGACCATATTCATGGCAAAGGTTGCATTTAAGTGGAAGTTTATCAAAGTCCACTTCCTGCACATACATCCAACTATCCATACATATATTGACTGCCACCGGTACACCTTTCTCCTAAGTCGACCTGCATGCATATCCTAGCATAATAGAAAAGGCCATCCTTCGGTTTTGAATTGTCGATATACTTGCCCAGGGAGTTCCCTATGAGCCTGAAAGTAGAATCATTCTAACAGTGAATGGGGAGGTATTGAAGCTTCACTTAGATTGGAACCAAGGAAGGCACGTCACATTCAGGATTAAATCTTGGGATCCAATGATCCAAATACAACCCTTGGGCCCCCATGAAGTATGGAACGCTCCTAAACACTAAATCTTTGTCCAACCTTTTCTCAAAATAAAAATTATAGAATCCTTTGCCACAAAAAGAGGAAATCACATCTCCTTTGATGAGAGGTATCCATTTCTTCTCGATCCAGGATTTACCCATCTGAGGAGATGTCAAAAGGCCCATGAACTAGCCAATAACCCCATGTATGTGAGTTGCACAAACCGAGAGCGGGCGTAAGGGGAACTTATCTCAATCTTGTGGATCTCATCAGCTTTTTTCATGAAATTATCTGCATTATTCTTCTGAAAATTTGGATCTGACACAACCAAGACATTGAATGCGGTGATATCCACCAACAGAGGCTTTGCCTAGGCCGGCTCGACCCTCATGGCCCAAAGCAGAGAAAGGAGAGCCCAGGCAAAAGGAGCGAGAGAGAATGCAGAGTGGAAGGCCCTTAGAAGGAGGTCGAGAGAGCCACTAATAAAACCACAGTGTTGCACCAGAGAAGGGAAAACCTAGCCGAATCACAAAATGAGAGAAATGGTGTTCAAGTTCAATCAAGTCACTAACAGTGACATGCACTATTTTCAATGATTTCATGAGAACACTTCCTTTATGTAAGCTTGAATAAATGCAACACTGTCCATCAAGAAAATTCTTGTGTGACATTTAACCCATGTCGCCAGTCAACTTGCACTTTTATTGTCAATCCCCCTCACTCCGTTGCATTTAAACTTCTATTTTGGTGAGTTTTCTCATATGTCATCTTTTGCGCATTTTCGCTTTCATGAGTGTCAATTTCACATTCGTTGTTTTCGCTTTTGCTTTTTTCACTTTGATAAGTGGAATTTTCATGCTATCTTCACTTTGGCATGTGTCTCTTTCAAGGTTGTTCTTATTTTTCAAGTGTTGTCTTATATTTTCCTCATGTCACATGTGTTTCTTTTGTGATTTTTACTCTTGTATGTGTCACACCTTTTCACATCATAAAAGTTAGTTATGGTGCACTCTTCTGCATTAGATGGCCTTACAAATCATTATAATATGTGCTAAAAAAATTACTATAACATAGCACATCGTTTCGTTACAGTCGTCACAGTTGTTGTAACTTTTGTTCTAAGTTGTGTAATGTGTCATTTCAACTGTCGCACTTGGAAGCGTGACTTTGCTTGCATTTTGAGGTGTGATTATTATTCATGAGTCCTGTGTATTATTCTATCTTGTATTTGTGGTTTTATGTGTGTGATCCAAGTTTGAGTCATATTCAAATGCATTTCCCTCTTTTACTTTGTCGATCCCATAGTAATTTCAGAGCCCTTCTTGGTCATTTAGCCCAATGTAAGTTGTGAAGCCTTTACTCCTTTCATCGAGTGCAAATCTCAACCTATCCATAGGTCTCATTTATGAAATATTACTCCTAAAGGTTGTGGTGCAATACGTCCCTCTCAAGATTACCCCAATTCTGTTGCACATTATGCTCCTCCCAAAGGCAATCACTTGACCCTTCTTTCTCATATTGAATCACTTCACTAATTTTTGGTCACCTCTACCTTGCGTGAAACTTATAGAATTCCTAGCTAATAACATGGACCTCTCTCGCCCTTTTACAGAGGCACACTATGCAATCAAAATATCATCCTAGTGCAGTGAAAAACCTCCTGAGCAAAGTGGCTTCATCCCTATGGCCCCCCTCAATGAAAATCACACTCCAAATGGTAAAGCACCCAATGTTGGGTCAAAATACACTAGCCTAGGATGAAAAGTTCATTTGAAAGCAACATTGAGCCCTTGTTGAAGAAAACTACACTTTCTCTCATGCCTCCTCTTCCTTTAAGCACATGGCACACTCCCGAAGGTTGAGCCTCACCCTTACCCCTTCCCCAATGCACTATGTGCCCAATATTGGATCAACATATTCCTCTAGAGTTCATGGCACGATAGGGAAGGATGAAGGAAGCCTCCTTCCACCTTTGACCAGTCAAAATGCATTCTCTTTGAAGCTTCCTTTCCCTTTGAGCGCATAATGCACCTTTCCATCTAGAGTGCATGGCATAGTAGGGAAGGATTAAGTATACTTCCTTTTGTCTTTGACTAGTTAAACTCTGCCCTTCTTGAAGTCTACTTTTCCTTTGAGCGCATAGCACAATCCTGAAGGTTGAACCTTTCAACTTCTCTCCTTCCCAATGCACTCATGTGCCATAAGCCTTACTTAAACCCACCCTTTGAGTGCATGGTGCATTAGGGAAGGCTAAAAGGTACCTCCCCTCATCCTTGACTAGTTAGACTGTGCTTTTAGTCTTTCTTCTCTTTTCTTTGGAGTGCATGGCGCAACCACGAAGCATGAAGCTTTCCACCTTGTCCCTTCGGCTTCCCTCACTGCGCTGCACCAAGGAGAGATATTTCTCACAATGCATGACATAATAAAAATGAATAGTAGAGCCCTCCTAAGCCACTGACGAGTTTGATTGTTCTCTCTTGATCAAGCCTGCTTCTTTTAACCCTCCCATAGATCTATCCTGAGTAGATCATTCCATGAACTAGGTAGTGATATGATAGATGTTTTTAAGACTAATAATGCCTTGCTGTGGATGATTTGCATTGGTAGGAGTACCTTCCAAACATGAAAAAGTGATACTAGAGAGAATAGAGTGAGGAGAAAGCATGAAGAAACACCTGCACAGAGGAAGCACTACGAGAGCTACCACAAAGACATGAAGTAAATCATGGACTGAAAGAGATAGAATACATTGTGTGATGATTCAAAGGATTCAAATATTGATCAAAGACCCTTTGGAGGGTTAATATGAACAAAAAATTGGATCTTTCATGAAGATAAAGCATAGATAAGATCTGTCATCAAGAATGCAAGATGAAGCAACAAGGAAGACAACTTGGAATTGCCACCTCATCATGAAGTTCATGCCATCATTTTCAAGTTGTATTTTGTACTAGTGTCATCATAATAGTCAATATGTGTCCATGTGTCATGTCACAAAATCATGTGGAATGTCATGATGTATTTTCAAGAAGAGGACAAAATGTAATGTGTGGAATTCTGAGAACCATATTTGGAATATGAAAATTCACTTAATCATATATGGACAAAATATTTTTAGGAGAAATCCAAAAGTCACATTAGAAGTTCAAGAGTTGTTTAGAAGTCCAAACTACCCATTATAAGTCCAAGAGTCATGAGGGTAATTCAAGAGTCATGGGGATATGAAAGGTCATTCCCCTTATTAGAAAAGTAACCTCATAACTCAAGAAAAGAGATTTTAGAGGCTTAAGCTTTGGAGAGCTAGTCTTGGCTTCTCTACTTGGCACAAGAGAGAAAATTGTTCATTGGAGAAGCAATAAGTGACTTAATGTTCCACTATTGGAACTAATGTCTCATCATTGTAAATGTGTACTTGGATATTTCACCTTATAATTGAAGCTCAATGAGCCAACACGTTTTTTTGCATGTATTGTGAATTTCTTAGCACTGTTCTTTAGATTTTGTTATATATGTTTTGTTCACATGTACTAAGGAAATTGAACTATTTCAGTGGACTCGAAGCTTATATTGTTGAAGATGTGTTGTGTGTGGTTTAATGGTCATTGTGTTTGAGTTTCTTATTCAAGGTTTATGTATATGATCTTTTATGTTATCCATTGAAACCAAGACGAACCTTTGTGTTATGGTGGCCAGGACAATACTCCAGATAGGGTTCCTACTCCAAACAGGGTGAGGTCTAATTGGGACTTTACATCGGGGAAACCCCCTGCATGTTGGCGATATCCAACACTGTCAACATTCTGGCACTAGAATGGGGGCCATATGACAAGTTTTTCCCATTGAGTCTATTTTTAATCTCTTATCTTAAATGGCTATTTCCCAAATCATAATCCTAGGATGTTTTTCTAAAGAGCTTGACTTTACCATCCCTCTAGAAATCATTCATGCCTTGTATCAATTTAAGTTTGATGGCGAGAGTGGATTAACTCTTCGTGAACATATGTTTAAATTTTTCCATTTTTGTCTCTCTAATGGAATTCATTGTAAAGATGCCATGGCCAAGTTGTTCACCCTCATGTTTGAAGGTCGTGCTAAGTATTGGTGTCATAAGTTACGTGTTGCTTCTATTCATCACTCGAGTAACTTGTTAAGGAGATTCGTGAATCCTTTGATAGGTATGATTATTAAGATGTATGTGATGGAATTTATTTGCTTAGAATGGACCTTGGTGAATCTGCAAAGGATTTTATTAATATGTTTCTTCACCTTTTCTATGGATTTCCTGAGGGAGTTATCACTAGTACAAAATGGCTAATTAGTTACTACAAACAAAACTAAAATTTGCATATAAATGACTATTTTTCAGTTGGTGATCAGTAGTAGCTAATTTTCAGTATTTTATAACACGACCAACTTTTAGTCATTTTTAGCTTCGTCATTAATTGATTGTCTCAATTGTATCATCTAACATTATATTTAGTCATAAATTTGGTCATTAATTTAGTTATTTATTTAGTCATTAATTGCCACAATTAATGACCAAATGTACAACAAAATATATTACTATATCATCATCTGAGAAAACCAATTAATGATAAAAGAAATATGACCAAAATTTTGGTCGTGTTATAAGATATTGTAAATTAGCTACTAATAGTCATATACATGCAAATTTTAATCGTCAATTAATGACCAAAGAAATATGATTAAATTTTTGTTGTGTTATAAGATATTGTAGATTAGTTACTAATAGTTGTATATATGCAAAATTTAGTTTTCATTTGTAATGAAAAATTGATCATTTGCAGTAGTCGTTTATATTTTTTTGGTAGTTTTATATTCAGTATATAAATGACTAATCTAGTAGCTTATATTTATTTCGATTATTTTCATTAATAATCATTATATATGACTAATTTAGTCATATATTCATTTTATTTGTGTTCATCATTAATCAATATAAACTACTAATTTAGTAGTTTTAGATTGATTTTATGTGTTCATTATTAATCAACATAGATTAATTAGTATGATTTTGTGACTAAATTAAAAAAACATCATACAATGTGAATTGGTTCATCTAATATGAAAATTCAAAATTACATATGTTAGTTAAAATACTAAACAATATCAAGTGCAACTATAAATAATTTCAACCACATAAATTATATTATATGAAATGTCGAGTATTACAATATGAGTTTCCAACTTAACATTGGTTGGACTACAATTTACACATGAAATGTTGTTTCATCACTATAAAACATTATCATTGTGTTGTCAAGTCATTGCAGGTGAATTCACCAACTATGAAGACTTGAACATCAATCTCTATGTGTGTGTCTTATGTGGGATATTGGCTTTAAGGGTACCACTAGACTGGTTCTCTTCTCTCCCTTTTCGCATTTGTCACTTCAGTGTTGGTGTTCTCCACTTTCTTCAAATCCTGTTGCTTACCATCAATATTGAGTTCCTTTTCTGAAAACAAAAGAACCTAGAATGCAGAGTGTAAGACATGAAATAATATGAACACTAGAATATAAATGAAAGTATACTATAAAGGATTTATATTACATATACCTCAACATCAACAATGTTAAAGCCATTCTTCCCCATAAAAGAAAGAAACTCGAACAAGTTTTCTTTAGTTGAGCAATAGTGGCCACTATGTGGTCAGATGACCTGTATAAATAAATTAAATTCACCATAGAAAAGAACACCTTAGTAACTTAGTATTCAACCTTCAGGGAAATCTTAGGCACAATCATGCCAACTAAGTTACATGCTAAAAAGATCAAGCTGTAAATAAGTCGTTAAAACAAATAATCCGAGGTGTGATGTCTAATCCTTGTCATTTTATTTGCAACAACAATTTGTTGTCTAATGCATGAACTTGGTCAAGTATATAAACATCATGTTCTCAAATAACAACATGAAATTAAACTTTTCTAATAATCATGAAAATATTTCAATAAAAAACAGTTAAAAGGATTTCAATCAATATCGTGTAATATTAATTTCATCTTCAAGCTTTGGTTGTTGTTTAAACAAATATAATACCAAGTAATTTTAATTTCTTAGTTAAAATACAAAGGAAAATCAAAATAAGCGTTCAAAATACAATCAAATAATAAAGAGAGGATATCGTGGAATGGACATTGCAATTATAAAAAAATCATTTACCTATCCACCGATATCTTATCACGCATTCCTAAAACATTTGCTTTCCCAAAATAACCATGAGGTGAAAGAATCACAACATTAAAAACCATATGAATACTTACTAGAAACATTTCCAAAGTCGATCACTGAAGTGCCTAAAGGATCTAAAACAACAAATGAATCATATACAAGACATGATCTCTATATTGTCTCCCCATCCTTTTTCCAATCACATTTCATGTAACCTACCCACACCAGAGTCAAGTAACAATCAAATGAAGGAATTGACATTTGTTTTTATCTTTTATATGTATAAAATTTTAATATAATTTGTTTTGGTAACATATTATTTCTTGTTTAAAGCCTTTCTATCATGAGAATGTATCAGTCAAGTAGAACATTAGAAAAAATGACATCAATGAGGTCCTCTAACAATTTTGCCAATATCAATATTTGTCTTGCTGTGATATCTTAGATAGAAAAAGAACATATCTGCAAACGAAAAATCCATATATTACTTATGTTCAAACTATGTATATGGTGTATTCTTAGGTAAATTTTTAAGATGTCCCTCTACCTTTACCAAAGTGGATTGTAGTGATCCTTTCATTCAGCATGAATTTCTGCAAGATAAATGTAACACATTATTCTTTTCCATTTCTCAAAATGCCAGATATGATAAATTGAAAGTCACTTAAAATCAAGAGAAAACCATTTTCTAACCAAAACAAATAAAAAATCAATGCCTCTAATAAAACTTCACAGCTTAGAAATTACTCTACCACGTGCTCAGACTAAAGGTGATATTCTTTGAATCATCTTTAGGTCATATTTAATGGGATATTCGTATTTTTACCATGATTTCAATTTGGTGCTAAAAGAAATATATAAATCCAGGTTATTATTAGTGAACTTCAAATATAATTGAAAAAAATAATGTCATTATAAGGCATGGAGAGAGAAACATCTTCATAACAAGGATTCTCTATTTTAGTTTGGTTTGAGTTGAGTTGGTATTTGAATATATAGTTTTCTCTAAAGAAGTGAAATAGAAAGATGAGAATCGAAATAACCCTGTGAATTTTTAATTAATTCATATTATATATCTCTAAAACAGCTAGGTCATCCTTCTTTTCTATTTGATAGATATTTATTGGCATAGAATAATAATGAATTAACTATCAAATACAATGATGCAATATATTAACCAAGGAAAGAAAAATGACATGGCTTTGGTATTTGTGTGTTCGAAGGAAATCCATTAATGGTTGTGTTCTTTCTTTATCATGAAATAGTATTGAAGACAAATGTTGGTTCAAAAATTGAAATTCGTTACCAATAGGAGATGGTCGTGTTGGGTAAGGAAAGGATGAATTGAAGGGCTCAAGGTCTAGCTCCAATACATAGTTATCCTTGTCACTACAGAATATGAAGTTGCCATCATTTTCTTATCCAAATAAAAAGAAAAGTGAGTTTGTATTTGTGCACTTGTGGTAGTATATGAAAAAAAGAGCACTAGTGGAAATCAAAGTGTGTTGTCCCATCATTCAACCTAAGAAAAAACTTATATATTCAGTTGTTGACTACAGTGGAAATCAAATGTAAAACCCACTCAACTTGATCTTTACATGACATAGTCGTAATGAACTAGTACAATAGAAGCATGCTAAATCATAAACAAGAGATGATAAAAAAGAATAATGGAACATTATTTCCTGCCACATAATTGTCCTGAATAAAATTTCCATAGAATTCATCCAAAAAATGAGAAGAACTTATGGAAAAAGAACATACCATTAGTGTTTTGTACCCTCTTTAACACATGTGGCCTAGGGAAGTAGAGGCGGCCAAATGTAGCAAGATTCCAATTGTGTGGCATATAAAAATAGAAATATGGCAAAACATGCTTGCCAATTCACGAAATCTCACTCTAAATAATAGAACATGTTGAGGATAGTAATGATGAAAATAGATCATGTATTAAGATCAAGCCCCTTATTGGTCATCAATTAGCAAGGAGGCTGGTAATTTTTACTCGTAAAAAAAAAATCATAAGTAGTGTAATGACTGTCTTTTTGTGAATTCTTTTACATTTATATTATTGTGTCCTTGTAGGAGAGACTGATAAAAGTTATCCAGGTTTGGTCAGACTGGTTTCTCCTTTCATATGCTTATGTGAATGGAAAGGGAGCTACCTTTCTTTGGTTTGGAAATTCAGATGTCCATCCCTTTCATTCAATATGTGGAGATGCCCCACCATTGAAGGACCTTGATAGTTCTGAATCCAATCTTACGGGCATAACAAATGGATCTGGTCCAAATCAGGATGTTTCTATGGTGACTGGAGAAGGAGCAACAACTTGAGAATTGTTTAGTATTCCTCTTGTGGAGCTTGAAATATAGTGTATGAAAAATGGTTTATCTATTTGTGGTGGTAGGGAGGTAATGTTTTTCCATTTGCTTAGCTTAGAATAAGAAGAGAAGCATAAGAACCAAGATCAAGACAAGGATTTCAAGTATGGGTATAACTTTGCAATCGGAGGGAAGCATGCAAGAGAAACTGATGCTTATATAGAATTGGGAGGGGGAAGGTGGAGCATGGGTGAAGAAAGAAAATCCATACTTTATGATGATAAGGCCTATATATCATTATCATCATCTAGGAAAAATGTTCAGGAAGAATCATCTTTACAGTCACGGGTTGAGGAACGTGAATCAATGGATGCCTCTTGTAGTGGAACTTTACCAAAAAATGTTGGTGTGGTGATGGTAGTGTCACGTGATGTGCCCCCAAAAGTTAAAAATATTCTAGGCAATGTCAAGGAAAATTTCTTTCTCTACTCCTTAACTCATATTTCGCCCCATCCACGTTTTGATAGACCAATTATCAAGATCATAGAATGATCTTTTCGTTAATGGAGTCCAAGAGCTAACAATTTAAGGATATGATCAATTAAAAAAAAATGGACAGTCTTGTCTGACTTGTAAGGACTTGGGTGTGAAACTTGCTGCCGAGCCAATGTTATTCACATGTCAAAATTTTGAGTATGACTTGGGGTTGAGTTTGAATGAGAGGGTTTTGCTTAATATTGTTTAGTCAAGGAAAAGAACCAAATTTAGAGTCCATTTGAATTATTATTCATGAAGCATAGTAACCGAGTTGGTGAGCTTAATAGGGCTCATCCTTGTCGTGATGTGTTACATTCGAATGACATGAACGCACGAATTTCAAAAGGCTGAGATATGATATAAATCTTGGGAAATTTTGACCAAATAAATAACCCAAACCTAGCACTTGAGATATGATATAAATCTTGGGAAATTTTAACCAAATACATAACCCAAACCTTAAACCTAGTAGTGTGAAATCCATTGTTTGAAGTGTGGATATTGAAGACAAATTTCTTTAATACTTTTGAAAATTAACATACAAATAATTTATAAAAGCATGGAATTTCGTTGTCAATCAAATGTCGAACCAATGCAAACAACGAATGATAAACAAAATGAAAATGGGGGAAAATGTCGAATACCCACTCCATGAGACTGACATCTGCTTCCATACTTGATGTTTCCCAAGACTAGGCAGGTCATTCCACTGGTGTCCACATTCTCGTATCCACATTATAATTCATCCTCATATCCACATACAACCTACATTCGTCATACCCTTCCGTAAAGAAAAAAATAAAAGAAAATGAAGCTAGAAAGCCTTTTTACTGGTCAACGGTTTAAAGATTTTGAAGCATATATTTAAAAAGAAGATTCTCATACCAATATCCTTGCTTGCTTTGAAACTCTATTCAAATACATCAATTCCTCCAAAAAATTTACATATCGTGGATCATCATAATTCAAGTCATCAATTAAACGAAGTTCTATCATCTCTAGAGCAGGGGTGCTATGAAGAAAGCAACTTAATACATTGATCACCCTATCATGATTCATGAAATTCAGTTATGTCTACATAAACTTGTATATACGGAGATGAGAGAGTAGGGATCTGAGACATCGAGGTATGAGATATTTTGAAAATTCCTGCATTGCATTTCAAAACTAGAATAAGCCAAATCTACACTCATCTATGAGGTAAAAGACATAAATATTAATTATGAACATCATGGAAAAAAGCATGGAAGAATTTTATGGTCTTTTCACAACTTATAACAGGTTAACTTTTTTAATTTAGGTAGTGTAGATTCACATTAAGGAATAGATATGAAACAAAGTCATTACTTGGTTTTGTTTCATATCTATTGGATATACTGAATCTGCAAACAAGACATAATAATGAACCAAAACATAATAGTCAACCTAAGCTACATCAATATATGCTTTGTATAATTTGTTTTTTATGTTATACCTGACAACTAATTAGAAAATGCAAACAAAACATGTTGTTCATTGCAAATGTAAAAGAAAAGAAAAAATCATGTTTTTACCAAGATAAAGTTGTCACCCATTACCAAACATTGGAGATTAGGAAGCCTCTCGAACAAAAAATTGAGAAGACACATATTTCTTTAAGCAAAGGCACAACACATATGACCAACTCCTTTAATGATTTAAAGCTCTCTATCATCTCAATCAATATCTCCACAAAGAAATTGTATGCATTATCGGGATATGAGTCCATTTCCAGTACGGTCAAATTACTTCCACATTTCATATTGAGTCTCAAGATAGAGCATGAAAGCTCTTGAAACAGTATCTCGTTCACTCTCAAATATTTTATCATGTATGCTCTTGCATACACATACAAGACAACCTGCGTTTACAGTGGTTTATATTTTATCCACATACAACCTGAATTTACACTGGTTTCATTGTAAAGCATTGAAAGTAATAGTAAAATCCAGACTTACATGGTTGTAGTTTGAAGCAATGCGATTGAAGAGGTTTTGTCCATATCTAGTGGTTGTTTGACACAAATTCAGTGATTCCTCTACTGAGGACCACAAATGCAGGGAGTGCACAGAAGGTTGAATACTGACGATCAAATATTCTTTATGGTTTGGCTAGTTGAGTGGGGCGTCCGATCAAATTGGATGAGCATACAACTAAGCTTCAAAAGGGGTCCTATGCAAGTGATTTTAAATGATATCCCTTGGAAGCTTCAACATAGTACTCAGTATCATCATACAGAGGACCACCCAAAAACAGACCATCTGATCCTGTCAAAGTTTGAAGAACCAAGTCACCCTTTTTCAAAAGACCATTGCTACTGTCATTTTGAGCAATTATTTTAATGTCAACACCTGGGATTGCTGGCAGCACTAACCCTAAATTTACTTTCCTGGGCACCCCGCAAAAGAAGGAATAACAGGTTGGAACCCATCATTTTTAACAACAACGTGCCGACTTCTTGGATAAAACAAGACCTTTTTAAAACTATTTTTCTCACTAGCATTCCTTTTATCTCTAAAAAAAGATCATTTCATCTTCAAGATTGGCCTAGTGAGTATATTGATATACAACAATGTTTCTTGGTCCATTAGCACTTGAAATAAGTTTGACATTATTCATCATATCTATAAATTCACCCTCCTTTTGCCATATGTCTATAATAAATCTTCGAGACAACTCATTTGCTTTGGGATAAGAACTTGAATCAACATGTATTTCACCACTTAGTAGATATTTTTCACCAGTCAAATATATAGGCTTATGGTTCAATACATTGAATTCTAATGAAGACATTCCAAAGAAAATGCACGAGTTCAAGAAATGAAGCATGTGCACACAAGAAGCTTCTAAGTAGATTTTCTACCATCCTTTCTCAATCAACAAATTCATGGGTTCTTTGTTTGGCTGTATGATGTAAGAAGCCACAGGATGAGTAGACATAATACACAACCAATAGCATTTTTGGATAAACACTATCTCTAAATGATCAGAAACACCAACATTGACATCAATAACCTTTCTCTCCCAACACCAGTCATCATCCCAATCTAACAAATCAAATGAAGGTCCATGTTTTACCTCAAGAGGCAATGCACCAGGTAGGACTTTCTCAACTATGAAGTCACTGATCTCGTCTGTTAAAATTAAAGAGTTAAGCTTCTTTGAACCCAGAGTTCAATAGCCATAGAAGTAAGTGATATAGAAACCGAGGAGTCACATCCTTCCTTGCATATCACCAATCCACGGATATCAACAAGGGCCCTTATAAATTCAATGCCAAACATTGGTCTAGTTACTGTCACATCAATATGTGATGGTGAAAATTGAAGACCAGAATCACGTTCTATTGTTGTAGTCAATGGGGATATTCGATATTAACTTGGTTGAACCTCGAAGCAGAAGTTTCCCATATCATCAATCCTCTTTAGTTGAGGCTTAACATTGTCTAGCCTGTGTGTCAAGCCAACTTGACGCTTTCCATAATATCCATTTGTCACTAATTTTAGGGAACCAAAAATATTATAATGTGTTGCTTCCATCTTTAGGATTGAAGCCATGTTTGGCACAACCATGAAATTATCCAAACTACTAAACTCGAAGTGATCCTTCTCAGCCTTGATTGCGTAGCATGTTGATGTTGCATGATCAAATTTGTAATATCCCTGGACATCTGTTGTAGCCCTTTCTCACCCATCTACTAATATCTTAACACCTTCAAAATGAACTACTTAAGAAGTCACCACAAGTCCTCCAACTAAGAAACCTGTGAACTGAAATGGCTGAGATATATCAACATGATTGTGCTCAACAAGAACCTCTATAGATGGCAGTGAAACATCAAATATTGTATTCTCACCCTTGTAGAATGGCAACAACCTTTATTCTCCACATGGAATAAAATTAAAAGAAAATTTTCCATCTGCATCAGATCTTGCATGAAAAAGCGCTTGATTTGGCCAAGGAGCTTCTTTGAGGGTACTTCATCTGATGGACATCATCTGAATAAAGGTATACATGAACACCTAAAATAGGGTTACCCTGAGAAACAACTAAGCCATCCATATCATAACTTGGGACAGGAAAGATGTCATCTACTACCAGATTTCCAGAGCCCAACTCCATCTCTGGAGAGCCTCTTTGGACAATTTTTAAGAGAACATGAGAATCACGTATTTGAAAGAGAATATTATAGAAAATATAATCTATAAACCTCAGCCATTGTACCTTATGCATAGCCATCCTAGCTAGGATCGACATTAGGTATGACCTTGTATCTTCTTCCTCTGTTTAACAATTGGCTTACAAAGCCCGCTCTTTCCACTTCTTCACATTTGATTTCATGGAGGGCTACTGTGTCCTCTAGACACTCATCCTTAAGGAATCTCCAAACTTATTCTGCATATCGAATGGAGGAAAATAGAGAAAAATATCATGGCATTTCCTTTTTGAAAAAAAAATGTAGTGGGATTTGATATGACTTGATATTTGTATACTGCTTGAGGATTGATGAAGTTTATGTAGTCATGGTGGGAAGCAACCAACCTATATTTCCTTGGAGTAATATTTATAAACATGTAATTGCCTCCCTGCGAGGTAAACACAACATTAATTAGATCATTGCTGGTGGAAATGAGTTCAACCTTCACATTGGCATGACCTCCCTTTATATCTAGACAACTTTTTGCTCCAACAACCCCCATCACTCTCCCAGAAATAGTGAACCCAGTGAAGTGAAAATTGATGTCTTCATGGCCATTGCAACCATTGTGATCCATTGACACATATTCACCCATTTATGATATATTCACCAAGTCAGGGAATATCAATATTTTCGATGTAATTTTTCCACTCGATAATCTTAACATCAAATCTAAAACTGTCTCGTTCATCTGGAGAGAGCTCTTGAAACAATTTTTCAGAATTGTATTGAATATTCACAAATATATTAAAGAAATTATTAATGTATGCTGTCAAAATGTTTAAACCAATACAACACCAACAAATTTGTATTTCATCTCCATTGCACATAATTCACCTTCCTTTGTAGAATGCACATGGCTTGTAGATCTTTTCCAGGTGCTTCAATTTTTGTAACATATATTTTGTAGATGATCTTGATAACCCACCTATCTGCAATATGACTATCAATTTGCAATGATTCATTTTATGTATTTTTTTTTTTATAATTATAGTGAATTGATAATTCTTTAGATTATATGCAAAGTAAAATTTACAACTTACATTGTTTGGTGAACTAACCGCTTCTCCATAGTATTAACACGGGTCAATTGCTTCAACAATTTTACTGGGTTTCCTTTTCCATCAATGTAGGGATGATTCTCCATAGTATTAACCCAGGTCAATTGCTTCAACAATTTTATTGGGTTTCCTTTGTTGCCAATGTAGGGATTACATTTAAAATGTTCAAATATTATTTTTTTTAAATCCTTGAATTGTTATGGGGTTTACCATCGAAGAAGAAACATCATAATCCTTTACGCCATGCTTTCGTGCATGTTTGGCCATGGCTGCTAAAGTTGCATTCACAACCATGTCTGCTGATATCTGCAATTTGAATTCAACAAAAAAAATAACACATTTAAGAGAAAAAGGATAATGGTTTTTTGGGTCGAAGTTTTGAAGACATATATGGAAGAAAAATCAAATAAATATGATTTAAATAATTAAAAAATGTGAAATCTAAGTTTGGAACCATCCACTGTCATATTCCAGATATAGATGAAAAACATAATCTAATAAAAAAAATAAAAAATAATATGGAAATACTCTAGAAAATCTAAAATTAATTACGAAATGCTTTTTCACACTTTGTTAAGAGTTACTCACGAGATCTAGCACAGTGTATTTGGATTGGCCAAGACGCAAGATAGTTGACCTTTGCTATAGTGCGTAACGATTGGATCAATCATTCTGCGAGCTGAATATTTGATTTAGCTCAACAACAATGTGAGAGTAATCCAGCGAAGGTTTCCTCAACTTTGTCAAAGACTGACTTTCGATGAAACATCGACATCCATTGATCCGTCGGCAGTGGTGAGAAATGCCAGACATGTAACCAACATCTGAAGTACCCACCATGTCTCCATTGCTAAGAACTTCGAATCTAAAAACCTACTAGTTTTTTTCCAAGTTTCAACGACTCACTGCATCTCTCTTTCTCTAGTTCCCAACTAGTTGTCACTAGTTCAATGTCGATAGAATCTGAAACCACTCTGATGGTTGAGATGTCAGTTTTCAGGAGCACCAAACACATGGATCCACTGAAAATGCAGATCAGTTTTATCCTCCCAAATATTTGGATATGTGTTACCATGGTAGAAAATATGTTAGATCTAAAAAAATGAGGCAAGATGATCTATAACCTCTATAGTTTAGGGAAAAATCACCCAAAACTCCAAATTTACCGCAGTTTAAATTAACGCAAGATGATCTATAACCCCTAAGGTTTAGGGCAAAATCACCCAACATTACATTATTAAGTTATTTGTAATTCAAAGTTTAAAAGTTTAAATAAAATAATTACAAATCTCTTTACTCTTAAGTTATTTGTAATTCAAAGTTTAAAAGTTTAAATAAAATTTACAAATCTCTTTACTCTCTTTGAAAATAGAAAGCAACTTTTCATTCAAATGATATTACTTTAACTTTCAATTAATTGAAATATATTTTATTTTAATTAATATAGAACTGTTTTTGGTTATTTATATGTATTTTTCAAAGTTATTTGTAATTTCAGAGTAAAAATAAAATAATGTAAAAATAAAATAATTATTGGGTCCATGGGGTAGATCTCTTAAATATAAATGTAAACAGAAACTTAAATGTAAACATTTAACATTGTTAATCTAATGTCGGCCCTATTTAAAAATCAATCTAATTATTATTATGTCATATATTTAAATATAAAGATGTTTACGAATAGTAAAAAAATGAAGCTATGGTAAATAAATAAAAATATAAATAAACCAGAAGTATGGTAAATAAATAAGACTCTTTTTTTTTTAATTAATTAATTAATTTATTTACTCCAAAGGTATGGTAAATAAATAAATAAATAAACTAGAGGTATGGTAAATAAATAAAACCTCTTTTTATCTTTACTCCATTAACCTCTTTATATTTATGAAAACTCAAAAATAGGCTTTATTTAGGTGGATCCTCCGGGACACATAATTATTAATACCATGGGCCAATTACCATACTTATAAAACAGGTATGATAAATAAATAAATATAAAATAAGTATAAAGATGTATGGTAAATAAATAAAAACATATCAAATAAGTTTAGAAATCAACATCTAATTATTTACCAAGCCTGTGAGCCAAATACCATTGTAAATAAAAGAAATATGATAAACAAATAAAAATATAAATAAACAAGAGGTTTGGTAAATAAATAAAACCTCTTTTTATATTTGCTCCATAAACCTCTTTACACTTAATAACACTAAAAAAATAGGTTTTATTTAGGTGAAGCCTCTGCCCAAAATACCATGGGCCAAATTATTATTAATACCATGCAAAAAATACTATTAACCATAATATTAATATTAAAAGATTATTATTATTATTGAATGTAATATTCATATTAATATATCATAATATTGATATTATTAAATATAATAACTTTTCTTTATTACAATATTAAGTTTGTTATATTATAATATATATTAATATATCATGATATGTATTAATTCTATATATATGGGAGGTAAGAACAAAGACATAAAGTTATAAAAGTGGAGAGATAGGGGGAGTCATAAGGGAGAGATAGAGATAAACCGAAGGAGAGGGGAGAGGAGGAATAAAAAGAGAGAGAGGCAGAGAAGGGTAAAAGAGGGAGAGGGAGACACAAAGATGGAGGGGGAAGAGAGATGAGAGTGGGAGGTGAGAGAGGAAGGATGAGAGAGAGGAGGAGAGAGGGAGGGATAGAGATATGGAGTTGGAGGTGGAGAGAGGTAGGGATAGAGATATGGAGTTGGAGGTGGAGAGAGGGAGGGAAGAAGAAAGGCATAGAGAGTGAGAAGTGGAGAGAGATAGGGAGTGACGAGGGAGAGATGGAGAGAAAGAGTGTATGTTTAGGGGTGAGATAAAGAGACAAATAAGGAGAGATAGAGAGAAGGGGGGAGAGAAGGAGACATAAGGAGAGAGGGAGGGATATAGTAACATAGTTAGAGAGAGAGAGAGAGAAGGAGAGTGATGGGGTAAGAGAGAGAGAGAGAGAGAGAGAGAGAGAGAGAGAGAGCTGGGGGAAGAGAGAGGGAGGTAGGAGAGAGGGAGAAAGAGGAAGTACGAGAGAGAATATTTGAGAGAGAGAAGGAGAGAGGGAGGGAAAGAGGAGGAGAGAGGGAGGGATAGGGAGATGGAGTTGGAGGGGGAGAGAGGGAGGGAAGAATAAATATATAGAGAGTGAGAAGTGGAGAGATAGAGGGAGTAACAAGGGAGAGATGGAGAGAGAGTGTGTATGTTTGGGGTTGAGATAAAGACAAAGAAGGAGAGATGGAGAGAATGGGGGAGAGAAGGAGAGAGGGAGGGATATAGTAACAGAGTTGGAGGCTAAAGAGTAAGAGAGAGAGAGAGAGAGAGAGAGAGAGAGAGAGAGAGAGAGAGAGAGAAAAGGAAGATAGAGTGGAGTGAGGGAGGGAAAGAGTGATGGATTTGGAGGGGGAGAGAGAGAGGTAAGAAGAAAGAAATATAGAGAGAAAGGTGGAGAGAGAGAGGGAGTGATAAAGAGGATGGAGAGAGAGGGAGAGAGGAAAGAAGTAGGGAAGAGAGAGAGAGAGAGAGAGAGGTAGATAGATTGAAGAAATAAAGTGTATGTTTTGGTGGTGATATAGAGAGGCAAATGGAGATAGAGATATAGATGGAAAGTGAAGAGAGGAAAGAAGAGAGAGATGGAGAGAGGGAGGGAGGGACAAAGAGATTGATAGATATGAAGTGAAATAGCATGTGTGTTTGGGGGGCTAAGATAGAGTGGAAAATAATGGGAGATAGAGGGAGATATAGATATATATAGGGGGAGGGGGGAGAGTGAAGAGTATTTCTTTCACTAGATATATTGATTTCAGTGTAGATGGTGATTACTTATCCAATTCGATTGGTTTCACTAGATGCATTGATTTTAGTGTAGATGTTGATTTCTAATGATATTTGATTGCTTTCACTAGATGCATTAATTTCAATGTAGATGATTTCTAATCCTATTTGATTGCTTGCAGTAAATGCATTGATTTCAATGTAGATGGTGATTTCTATTCGTATTTGATTGCTTGCACTAGATGCATTGATTTCAATGCAGATGTTGATTTCTAATAATGTTTGATTGCTTGCACTAGATACATTGATTTCAGTGTAGATGGTGATTTCTAATCTTATTTGATTGCTTGCACTAAATGCATTGGTTTCAATGTAGATGGCGATTTCTAATCCTATTTGATTTCCTGCACTAGATGCATTGATTTTAGTGTAGATGTTGCTTTATAATCCTATTTGCTTACTTTCACTACGTGCATTAAATTCAGTGTAGATGTTGGTTTATAATCCAATTTTCTTACATGCACTAGATGAATTGATTTGAGTGTAAATGTTGATTTCTAATCTTATTTGATTGCTTTCATTAGATGCAGTGATTTTAGTGTAAATGTTGTTTTCTAATCTTATTTAATTGCTTGCATTAGATTCATTAATTTCAGTGTAAATGTTGATTTTTGTTTTGATGTAATTGGATGTATGATGGTACATTAATTTTAAAGTGATTGGATTAACATTGTGCATTGATTTCAGTGTAAGCACAAAAAATTATTGACAATGTACATTGATTTTTGTGTTATAGTAATTCAACCTATTAATATTGGAGAGAAGGAGAGACAAGGAATGATGTTTACTACAATAGATTGAGCTAAAGATTTAAATGGTCTATGGTTTAACCTGTCCTTTTCATATAATCGATATGAAAATATGACAATCAATATGAAAAGATGAAAAAAGTAACAAGGGTGACAATAAGAATAATAGAAGAAAATAGTTTTAGATTAACCACAATGAAGACTATTTGTAATTGACTATATTCTTATTATTCACATTTTCTATCATTCAACACTATTACATTGTCCCTTTACATTCAAAATTTATATTTCATCATTTTTCATCATTAAAGTTATTATCATCACAACAAACTGAGGCAACTAAGCAAATTTAAAATTAAAATATACAGATTAATCTGAGACATATTAGCATATTTAAAATGATTATATTAATGTTAGATGAATTTAAGTATTATTGATCAAATTAATAATATGTTTGTTAGATTTTCTTTGGCTGCACATGACTGAAACCAACCTAGATCCATCTTAACTCTGGATCTATCAAGTGCCGAGAGGGATCAAATCTCTTGAGGTACAAACCTTTCCTCAAGTTTTGCACTCAAAAAAGAGGTTTGCACCTCAAGAGATGTGATCCCTCTTGTCACTTGATAGATCCGGAGTTAAGATGGAACTAGGCTGGCTTTATTTTAAAATTGAGGAAATTACAAATATTTTTGAAAGTAACTTTTCATTAAAATAATAATTCTTTACTTTCAATTACAAAAATTGATATAAAGTAGCTTGGATCTATCTTAATTTTAGATATTAATTTTGGATTTACCAAGGGCAGAGGGGATCAAATCTCTTTTCACTTTAAAAAGGTTTGTATATGAAGAGATTTTATGCCTCTGACACTTAAATTAGGAGTAATATGATTGAATTATTAATTATAATTAAAAGTATTAATTTTATATTTCACTATACTTATTTTTATTTTTACAATTTACCCCAACTTTATTTTGCTTAACATTTTTCACATTAACTTTTATTTTATGGAGTTTCCTAAAATTAGATGTTAAAATTGATTTTCAGATCAAATAAATTTGATATATTTTTTTATATTAAAAGTTAATTTTAATTTGCCCCATGGTGTAGATTAGTTAATGATAGAATGGGTTGTTAAGGCATTTCTTTTGATGTTATTGGTTTAAACTTCAATTAGCTCAGTGTGCCATGTGTGAGGTAATGTGGTAGACATGGAGGTGATTGTGGTAGTGGATAGAATCGATCCTTAAGTACAAACATGCTATAGTTGTCTATTCTCTCATATACAAAAAAATAACAATAATAATAATAATCTTATTTTTTTAAATTTTATTTATTTAATTTTTTTATAAAAATTAGATTTTATTAAAAGAACATGATTTTATTGGAAGTATTTTAGGTGATGGAAATAAAGGAATCTAATTTTCTAGTAAGCATTTTCTAAATTGTATCTCCACTCAAACACTCTTATAGAAAAAAAAATTCTTGACCCCACCCATCAAGCAAGCCACCCAATGTCACCTTGGTGGCCTTCTCTCACTCTTTAGACTACAAGAAGGATATCCTTATCTAGGAAGTAATCCTTAAATATCGAGCTAAGCTAGGTCATTGAGTAATGAAAGGAAGTTCCTTAACGAAGACTAGTGATTTGACACTACTCACTCTCAAAGTAAAAGGTCAGGGATAAGTGTGTGAATAGTCAAATAAACCATGAATTATTAACAAATTTTGAATGATTTTAATTACACAACTATGCTTATTCATGCAAACAAATTATACTTGAAAAATGAAAGATAAATCTTGCTCAATTAACCATATACCATGAGATGCTAGTGAAGCATATATATAATGATACAATAAAAATAGAAAATCAATCATAAATTGTCTATACAAGTAAGGCATTAGATCATTCATTCATTGTATTCATGAGCATTGGAGATTGATAGTTCGTTATCATCATCAAGAGACCATTCCACAATTAAGAGCTCATACACCAACAATATTAACTATGTTTGGGACAACAAAGAGTTATGTGTTTGTGATAATAAATAAAGGAAATATTCAAACTTGTCGTTGTTACTAGGGACAATGAAGACAACAAAGTTGAATTTGGATTACTTACGCAAGTGTAACATTCAAATGTCATCCATTTATCATCATGTAATTTTCATGAAGGAAATTTGGTAGTGGTTACACTAAGTGAACATTATATGATCAAAGTTCATACCCTCTCCTTAGCACTACCACTTTGCAAGACAAAGAAGAAATGTGAAATATATGTGCAACCAACTAAATAAGTTGGAAAGGTTGTTGCAACATATATAGGTGGTCATGTCATGTTGCAAAAGGATGTGTTGGCCCACTCCCCTTTTCGATAATTTGTCAACCTTTGAATTTGATTCCTTGTGAATGTGATCAAATGATATGACCCTAAATATTCTAATAAGCTCCATAATTTTAATCATCCTTTGATCCAATAAAGAAGTGTACAAGGAAGTATAACCTTTCATCCAATCTAAAACAACCTTTGAATCCCCTATGACTTGTAAGTTTAGATTGTTGAAGTGACACAATTAAAATGACTAACATAAACGACTAATTCATATTATTGTAGTTTCTGTTAGGTAGTTATAGATATATATAGATATATATATATATATATATATATATATATATATATATATTTTATATTTTATATTTTATTTATTATTATTATTATTATTATTATTTTTCGTAGACTAAATTAGTCATTTTTAATAGTATTACTTATTAGCTAGTCGTATATTTTAACTAGTGACTAAAATAGTCATTTATGTTAGTCGTTTTTAGTTGGGTCTCTTAATATTGCTAATTTTTGGTAGTATTTCACTTGGAAAAGTTGTGGTGACTAACTTTTTTAGTCACCTAGTCACTAATTTCACCATTTTCTACTAGTGTATTGATTCAGATCTCATTATGGAAAAATTTCAGAATTTGATTCTACTCTCTTTCACATATTTTTAGTTTGAACCCCTAGAAGATTCTTTCTCCCCAACTTTGGCTAACCTTGAGACACCTCAATCTTTTGAGGAGGAACCTATTATTCCTTTTGTTCCTTGTCCTCCTCATTTTCCAGTGCTAATCTAGATGCCCCCTAGTGATGATGTTAAAGTTGGGAGATCTCAAAAACAAACTGTTGACCTGTCTATTCAACCTTCGTCCAATTCTTATGGTCCACATCCTACTAAGGAAAAATTGAAATGGTTGAGTAATTGCATGAAGCCTAAATTGAAACATGATCCCTCGGGTTTTCAAGATCATATTAATGTATATAAGTCCAATATTAGATCTGATCCAAATGAAAACTTGATTTTCTCTAGGGATACTTTGAAACCTTTACCACCTATGTTTCATGATCCACTTGATCAACTACAACTCATAATGATGTTCAACCTGTTGTTTCAAGCGGTAATCAAGGACAAGGTAGTTGTATTTCACATGTAGATGAGCAAAGTGTTGAATATATGTTTTATCTTTCCTCCCTCTTTCAAGGTGATAATCTGACCTTCTCAATTGATCTTCGATCTACTAACTTTGATAACTTGTCAAGTGAATTTGAGCCTCACATCTGAGTTGAGATTTTAGATAACCATCACTGTGAGATCCATGTTTCCATTAACACATATGATGGTGAATATCCAAGTACATCAAATGAGATTGTTGAAAATACAACAAGATGATGGAGCTCAGTGGAAAGGAGTCGCCTTCACGAAGTGGGCCCGCAGGCTATTTTTGGCGCAAAGCCTATTTTTAGACTGTCTATTTTTAGACATATGGATCATGGTCTATGAGTTGCAGTATGCTATTTGTGGATGATTGGTCATGTTGGGAAAAATAGATGGACTTCTATTTTTGGTTCACAGCGGAGTGATCAGAGTCTATTTTTAGACTGCCAGGCTAAAAATAGAACAGTCGAATATTATTAGCTCTTAATAATATTTGGACTATAAACATTATCTTATCCTCTTGGAGCACTTCAGTTCGAGCTACGGATGTGGCACATGCAACTGTCAGAAGGAAATACTCTTTTCTTATGGGTCAGTTGAGCTATTGCATGATGGACTTCAGTTAGAACTCAAGTGATTGAGTTTGGTGGAGTTGATTGAGGAGTTGATGGAGTTGTGTTCAGTTTGACTTGGTTAAACTAGTTGTATTTAGTCTAACTGCAGAATACACTAGTGATGAGTGATGTGAATTAATTTTTAATTAATTCACTAATTATTGACTCATAAAGCAACTAAATAATACATTAGTTAACTCAGTGCATGGACAGTTCAGTGGAGACAGGTGTTAGAGGTTGAGATTGCTATCAGTTGTGACTAGTTGTGCATGAGATCTTGCATAATCAATGGGATTGAGTAATGCCAATGAGGATTGCGCAGTGTGGGCCAATACCAAGGCAATTGTAGCTTGTGCTCACGTCATTTTCACTTTGGATTGTGCAATGGAGGCAGGCAAAGCAGAGGAGGAGATTTGAACCCGTGACTTGTTCGGATCTGAGCTAGTTTTGTGTGTAATAGGTGGAGATAGTACTGAGTACTTGTGAGGAGTATTGTACTATGTATTGTTACATGTTCTCTATCATTATAATATACAGATAGTGTGGGGTTTTCAGTTGTATGCTTTCCTCGAGTTACATACTGTGTTAATGTGTGCATGTGATTGATGTTTCATTGTTTTTAATGCTGCTAAATTGATGATCAACGTAGAGGAGGTTATGTATTATGCATGTATTCTGCAATAGTGTATAATCGGGATAATCTCTATGAATAAGTGTCATATTATTCAAAATTTCTACATGGTATCAAAGCTATTGATCATCAGATCTACTATTCAGAAAGTGTTTACATTTTATTTCTTCAGGCAGAGTCTGTAATCGGGCCTAGTAGCCTTTGGATTCATCCTTTCTTTTGGAAGGTGAGATATCCGGTAAAATCCCATATAGTCAATCTCTATATGAGAAATACTTTGTTCTCACGAATTTTAGATCAGAAGCGGTTTAGTTTTGAGCTGATGGAATTCGAATTTGCAGCAGTGTTTTCTTAGTGTCAAAGTTGAAATGTCTTTCAACGGATTGCGTTTGGAGTATGCTCTTGAAGGTAGCTCGAATTATATTGCATGGAAAAATAGGATGGAGGCGGTGTTAGATGACAATGGGCTGAAGGAGTTCATAGAGGCTGAGGTCCCAAAGCCTACTGATGCTGCTCACGTTGAGGTTTGGCAAAAGAAGATAGCAAAGTGTCAAAGGATTCTGTTGGAGGGCTTGAAGGATCACATTGTGTCCAACCTTCATGGAAAGGCTTCTCCATACTTGATGTGGAAAGCGTTGATAGATCTATTCCAAAGCAAGAGCGACCAGAGGAAGTTGGCGGTCAAGGATAAACTCAGAAACATTAAGTGTGAGAATGGAGACAATATGCCCCAGTATCTCACAAAGTTCACCCAGTGCAGGGATGAGCTGGGAAGTGTGGGGGTGACTGCTGATGATGAGGACTTGGTGAGCTTGGCTCTCCTTGGTCTTCTGAAGAGTTGGCATTCCTATCAGGACTCTATCAATGGTCGGGAGAAATTGCCAAGATGGGAGAGACTTTGGTCGGATCTTGTGCAAGAGGAGATCAGGCGGAATACCAGGGTTGGATCTTCATCAAAGGCATCTGATGAAGAAAATTGCGCTTTGGCTGCCAAAGCAAAGAAGGGGAAGGAGAAGTGTTATGAAACCAGCTCAAGAAAAAATAGAAAAGAGAGATCAACGCCTTAGAATTCAGCCTCTTCGAGGGGGCAACCTCCTTTACATTACATAAATGAACAATTCTTGGATGATACAAATGACAAAACCTCCTTTCTATATATAGGAGTCTAAGGAGTCACAATATAATCCAGCCGACCTAACAATAATAATATAAAGCCACAAAAATAACAATAGAGGGATTCTATGGGGCACAGAAATAACAATATGGGGGTAATAGGGGCACAACAATATAAATAAGGGGTATAACTACAATAGTAATGGGGTAATCACTAGTATTATAGGGACCCAACATGCCCCTCTCCTTCAAAAAAGTGTTGTCCTCAACGCTTGAGTAGTTCTGGATACTTCTGCATAAAATTCTCATCCTCCCATGTGGAATCTTCAGCGGATAAGTTCTTCCACTTGATAAGATACTCTGAAATTGATCGATTTCGTAGCTGTCGAGTTCTTGTTTCTGTGACTGCTTCCGGTTCCAATATAATTTTTCCTTCCTCGTCAAGTTCTGGCAATATTGTTTGAACTGGGAGCTTGTCGCCTATAACCTTCTTTAAACATGAAACATGGAAAACTGGGTGCAATCGAGAAGCTGCAGGAAGCTCCAATTTGTATGCCATAGTACCAATCTTTTGCAACACCTTGTACGGACCATAATACTTTGGTGATAATTTATTATCCTTCTTAGCTTGCTTTAGGGACATTTGCTTATATGGTTGTAGCCGTAGGAATACCCAATCACCTACATCAAAACTTCTTTCACTGCGATGTTGATCTGCCTGTTGTTTCATTCTATTTTGTGCCAACACGAGGTTATCCTTTAAGAGTTGGAGGACTTGTTGTTGATGTTCGATGTGATGTTCCACTGCCTGAACCTTAGAATTTTCTCTTAAATATGATGTGATGGATGGTGGTTGATACCCATAAAGTGCCATAAATGGGGTCATTTTTGTTGCTGTATGGAAGGAAGTGTTATACCACCATTCAGCCAGAGGCAACCATTTGACCCATTGTGTCTGTTTATCAGATACAAAGCAACGAAGATATCCTTCCAAACATTTGTTTACTATCTCAGTTTGCCCATCAGATTGAGGATGATAAGATGAGCTATGAGCTAACTGAGTACCAAGACAAGAAAATAATTCTGTCCAAAAATTTCCAGTGAAAATGGGATCTCTGTCACTTACAATAATCTTTGGGTTTCCATGTAGCTTTTGAACTGTTTCCATAAATGCAGTAGAAACTGTACTGGCTTTAAATGGATGTGATAATGCACAAAAGTGTGCATACTTGGTAAGTCTGTCAACTACCACCATGATGACACTCTTTCCCTCAGACTTGGGTAAACCTGTGATAAAATCCATTGAAACCTCCTCCCAACGTTGGCTTGGAATGGATAAAGGTTGTAATAGACCCGGTGTCTTAATTGTTTCAACTTTATTTTGTTGGCAAACCAAACATTCCGCCACAAACTTTTGAATATCTGATTTAAGGCCATCCCAAAAAAATTCCTTCTTAACCCTGTGGTAAGTTTTTAAAAATCCTGAGTGCCCTCCTAAGGGAGAAGTGTGCAATTCCATAAGAATCTTTTGTTTTAGCTGGGAATTCTTACAGAGGTATAAGCGATCTTTGTACCATAACGAATCATTTTTCCAGCTAAATGTATCAGAAGTACTGGAATCTTGTTGTAGCTTTCGAATAAGTGCCCACACTTCTTCGTCATTCTTCCATTCCTCCCTTGCTTCGTTTATCCAATCTGGTTGGATAATAGAAATGGCACACAACAATGCTTCCACATCCTCATCCTTTCTTGAGAGTGCATCTGCCACCACATTTTGCTTCCCTTTTTTGTAGATGATTTCAAAGTCATAACCCAACATCTTTGTGACCCACTTTTGTTGCTCTTCAGAGGATAATCTTTGTTCTAAAAAGTATTTAAGGCTATCATGATCCGTTTTTACCTTGAAGTGTCTTCCCATTAGGTAGGGTCGCCATTTCTTAAGTGCATGGAGTATTGCCAACATTTCCTTCTCATAAATAGCTTTGCTTAAAAACTTTCCCTTGATTGGACGACTTTCAAAAGCAATGGGTCTTTCATCTTGCATTAGAACAACACCAATTCCATTTCCTGAAGCATCACATTCCACAATAAAGGTTTTTGTGAAGTCCGGTGTAGCTAAGACCGGTGCTTGGCACATTGCCTCTTTAAGATGTTCAAAGGCCTTTGTTGCTTCCGGAGTCCATGAAAATGAATCTTTCTTCAATAATGTTGTTAGAGGTGCTGCTATTCTCCCATAATTCTTAACAAACTTGCGATAATACCCTGTCAACCCAAGAAATCCTCGCAGATGCTTTATGGATGTGGGGATTTTCCATTCCTTAATGGCTTTAATTTTGCTAGGGTCTACCTTAACTCCTTCATGAGATACAATATGACCCAAATATTCCACCTCCTGGACTCCAAAGAAACATTTGGATCTTTTTGCATATAATTGTTTCTCCTCCAATAGTTGTAGCACCTTGTCAACATGTTCAACATGATCCTTCCAAGACTTGCTGTAGATTAGTATATCATCAAAAAATACTAACACAAATTTTCTAAGGAATGGTTTGAAAATTGAATTCATCAAACCTTGAAATGTTGAAGGTGCATTGGTAAGGCCAAAAGGCATGACCAAAAATTCATAATGACCCTCATGAGTTCTAAATGCCGTTTTCGGAATGTCTTCAATCTTCATTCTGATTTGATGATATCCCGAACGAAGATCCAACTTGGTGAAGTAAATTGATCCATGCAATTCATCCAGTAATTCATCAATGACAGGAATGGGGAACTTATCTTTAATAGTGAGCTTGTTGAGCTCCCTATAATCTGGACACATGCGCCATGATCCATCCTTCTTGTGCACCAATACTACTGGAGCTGAGAAAGAACTTTGACTCGGTTGAATTATACCAGCCTCTAGCATTTCTGCAACCATACGTTCAATTTCACTTTTTTGGACATAGGGATATCTGTACGGCCTGATGTTTGGAGGAACACTTCCTGGAATCAGATGAATAGCATGATCATGATCACGCATAGGTGGGAGACCTTTGGGAGTCTCAAATACCTTGGAATGATTGTCCAGGACTTTTTGGAGATCTGGAGAAATAGATGATTCCAATGTGGAAACATCTAGCGAACATAATTGTGCAATTACACCTCTTTGCTCCTTTTTTAGAAGCTTTGTCATGCCATTAGAGCTGATTATCTTTCCTGGTTTCCCTGCAATACCCCTTAATTCAACTTCCTTTCCTTCCACAGAAAATTTCATGAAAAGTTCTTGAAAATTAAAAGCTATTGTACCCAAGGATTGTAGCCATTGGACTCCTAGTACAACATCAGCACCTCCCATTGGAATGGAAAGCATTGGGCTAGTCAATACATATTCTCCCATGGATAGCTTGATATTATGGCACTTTCCAGAACAATTTATTGTTCCTCCATTTGCAATCATCACTTGACACTCTGGTGCTGGATATAGGAAGCAATTCAATTCTTTTGCTACCCTACAATGAATAAAATTGTGGGTGCTTCCTGAATCAATCAACACTATTACCTTTTTCTTCTTGATTTGTCCTTCTATCTTGATGGTTTGAGGAGTGGTAATTCCCGCCAATGCATTACAAGATATGGTCGGATTTATTTGTTCTTCATCTAGGCTTTGTTCCTGGAATATATCCTCTTCTTTTGACCTTTCTTGCTCCTTTTCTTCTTCCTCTTCACAATCTATGTAGAATAATTTCTTCTCAGCACACTTATGACCCTTTGTGTATTTGCTATCACAATTGTAACAAAGCCCTTTTGCTCTTTTTTCTTCCAATTGTTGTGGTGTCAACCTTGTAGGTTGTGGAAGACTATGGGCAACAACACTTCCGTCTTTATAGTTGTGAATGGTATGCTTCCTAGTTGCCATAATTTTGCTTTCCATTTTTCTTGCTAACCTGAATGCCTTCTCTAATGAATCAGGTTCCCAAAGGCGCACATCATGTTGGATATTATCCTTTAAAGACCCTATGAACACATCAATCCTATGCTCCTCTGGAATATCTTTTACCCTTATGTTCAATTTTTGGAACTCCTCAATGTGCTCCATTATTGAACCCTTTTGTTTGAGACTTATCAATTGGCTAAAAAAAGTGTTGCTTTTTGTATCCTCATAATGTGCTATCAATTCTTCCGTAAAAATTGCCCAAGTGATAAATTGTTTACGAGAACAAAGCCATTGATACCATACAAACTGATTTGGTTCCAAATATAAAGTTGCCATACGTACCTTTTGTGTGTTTTGCACATTATTGAGATCGAAGAATTGCTCCATCTGTAATATCCATGTGGCGGGATCCTTGCCATCAAACTTCCTCATATCGATTTTTGGAACATGGTGAGTCTTCGATCCAACATTAGAGTCTATGGAATCATGATTAACATTTCTTTTGTTCTCATCATGAGTTTCCTTTACTACTCTTTCACCATTAGTGACCATTTCTTGTAGCAACTTATTCATATTTATCTTCAATTCTTCCATCTTATCATCCATGCCATCAATTTTAGCGTCCATGCCATTCACCTTAGCTTCCATGCCCTTTATCTTAGATTCCACGCCATTTATCTTAGCATCTGTTAGCTTTTGTGAGCGTGACATTTGTTGCACTTGTTCTTGTAATTTTGATATATCATGTAGCATTTCTTCCTCTTCTTCATGAGTCATGCTAGAGCTTTCAGGTTCCTTACTAGGTGTTTGCATTTTCTTTCCTCGGGGCATCAGTTACCGATAATAATGCTTTACTATGCCCTTTGAATTCCTTCAAACCAAGCTTATGCAAAAATTAAAAAAAAACTACACACCTTTTTTTCACTTTGTAGAAGCCTGATATTGAATCTGATGTATCTCTGTAATTTCGAATCATCCAGTTCTGAAATTGTGACCTGTAGTAGCCTTCTATGTCCTCTTTCCAATGCCACAAGTCTGATCCAAATTGGATTCTCCAAGAAAGAGTTATGCACAATCTCCCACAGTGACCTGATTATAGACTAGTTCAGTAGAGCGAACTTGTATGAAGTGCCACGTGTCACTGTTTCAACCTTTGACTCTGAAAAATATATAAAAGAAAACTAAAGTCCGTCCTCTTTCTGTACCTTCTTACGAAATTTCAATCCGATGCTCAGAAAGAAAGTTATGACGATTTTCCCCAGGTCACCTGTTTTGAATGTAATTCAGGAGTCTGCAAAAAGACCAACTTCCTCAGATCATATCTCCGAAAATATCACGCGAAAAGCTCTGAAATTTGGACCCAAGGTTCAGCGCGATTTCTTCTCAAATGGGTTTTTTTTGCGACTTCTGAAACGTCACAGAAAAAAAGTTATAGCGAAAATGCCACGATGACCTGTTTGGAGCAGCGAAACCCTAGAATCCAAAGCTCTGATACCAAATGTTATGAAACCAGCTCAAGAAAAATAGAAAAGAGAGATCAACGCCTTAGAATTCAGCCTCTTCGAGGGGGAAACCTCCTTTACATTACATAAATGAACAATTCTTGGATGATACAAATGACAAAACCTCCTTTCTATATATAGGAGTCTAAGGAGTCACAATATAATCCAGCCGACCTAACAATAATAATATAAAGCCACAAAAATAACAATAGAGGGATTCTATGGGGCACAGAAATAACAATATGGGGGTAATAGGGGCACAACAATATAAATAAGGGGTATAACTACAATAGTAGTGGGGTAATTACTAGTATTATAGGGACCCAACATAATAGCTTGGCTCTCCTTGGTCTTCTGAAGAGTTGGCATTCCTATCAGGACTCTATCAATGGTCGGGAGAAATTGCCAAGATGGGAGAGACTTTGGTCGGATCTTGTGCAAGAGGATATCAGGCGGAATACCAGTGTTGGATCTTCATCAAAGGCATCTGATGAAGAAAATTGCGCTTTGGCTGCCAAAGCAAAGAAGGGGAAGGAGAAGGGTTCTCTTTCTGAATCCAGTTCTTCCAATGATGGGAAGAAGGTTGACAAATCGAAAGTGAGATGCTTTCATTGTCATGAGGTGGGCCATTATGCTACTAATTGCCCAAAGAAGAAATCCAAGAAGGGATCTGGGGAAGGATCTGAAGGTGAGGCACTTGCTTCACAGTTTGAGTTGGATTTCACACTCTTCGAATGCATGGTTTCATCCATGATGGGAAGTGGTTGGTTTCTTGACAGTGGAGCTTCTTTCCACATGACCGGTGACAAGAGTTTGTTCAGTACTTTGGAGGAGAAAGATCTCCAGATACTCATAGCGATGGGTAATGATGAGAAGAATAGTGTCTCAGGTGTAGGCACGGTTATTTTTCAGAGGGAGCATGGAGCTCGCCTTACCTTGACCGATGTCAAGTATGTACCAGGACTGAAGAGAAACTTGGTGTCGATCGCGATGCTGGATGACAGAGGCTATGATGTAGTCTTCAGTAAGGGAAAGGTTTTCCTTAGACACATCATCACTAGACAAGTGAAGCAGATTAGTTCACGGGTCAAGAACCTGTATGCTATTGAGGTTCAAGATGCATGCAAAGCCTTGAGCAACGAGGCAAATGATGGAGACTTGGTGGTTGAGAGGGAGTGTATATTACCGCTCAACGTGCAGAGCCAGAAGAAGTCTCAGACAATTGTGGAGGAGCCACAATTGGTGTAGTAGCTTCAGGAGGTTGTGGAGCAGCCATAACAAGGGAAGCTGAGAGGAGATCGAGTAGAGACATCTACTCATGCAAAGACCTCCAGTAGGGGGAAACTTCGAGCCAGGTGGGCTGAGGGATCACATGCAACCATACCTCCAGGTAGGAGGTGGGGTGATGTGGATTGATTGTCCCAAGGAGGAGGGGCAGGATCCTTGAGGTACCCAACCTCTTGGATGAGACCTTGGTACGGGAGCCCCGATGTGGAGTAGCAAGAACTGACTCATTGGGTAGAGACAGATGCAGATGGAGAGGCAGAGAGAGCGACAGTGTAGGGAATCCCAGGACAACGCATAGCTAGCAGGCTGCAGCAATGCGAGAGGCACAAGTGTTTTGCACAGTGCTAGGTGGCACAGAGAAGTGTGCAATGGTGCAAGATGCATGGAGATGTTGCAGTAGCGCAGATGTCAGAGAGGGAGAACTTGTCAGCAGCAAGTAGAGCTTCAACATCAGAGTATGTTCCTAGCCCAATAGAGTGGTCAATTGGAAGTTTTTGTTCCAAGTGTTTTTGGAGCAAGTGGACCAGGCAAATGAGTTGCATGCAGAACATTCCAGAGTTGCAGGATAGGGGTTGCAGATAATCCATATCTTGTTGAGCGGGAGTGTTGAAAATGCAACAAGATGATGGAGCTTAGTGGAAAGGAGTTGCCTTCACTAAGTGGGCCCGCAGGCTATTTTTGGCGCAAAGTCTATTTTTAGACATACGGATCATGGTCTATGAGTTGCAGTATGCTATTTGTGGATGATTGGTCATGTTGGGAAAAATAGATGAACTTATATTTTTGGTTCACAGCAGAGTGATCAGAGTCTATTTTTAGACTGCCAAGCTAAAAATAGAATAGTCGAATATTATTAACTCTTAATAATATTTGGACTATAAAAATTATCTTATCCTCTTGGAGCACTTCAGTTCGAGCTACGGATGTGGCACATGAAACTGTCAGAAGGAAATACACTTTTCTTATGGGTCAGTTGAGCTATTGCATGATGGACTTCAGTTAGAACTCAAGTGATTGAGTTTGGTGGAGTTGATTGAGGAGTTGATGGAGTTGTGTTCAGTTTGACTTGGTTAAACTAGTTGTATTTAGTCTAACTGTAGAATACACTAGTGATGAGTGATGTGAATTAATTTTTAATTAATTCACTAATTATTAACTCATAAAGCAACTAAAGAATACATCAATTAACTCAGTGCATGTACAGTTCAGTGGAGACGGGTGTTAGAGGTTGAGATTGCTATCAGTTGTGACTATAGTTGTGCATGAGATCTTTCACAAACAATGGGATTGAGTAATGCAAATGAGGATTGCGTAGTGTGGGCCAATACAAAGGCAATTGTAGCTTTTTCTCATGTCATTTTCACTTTGGATTGTGCAGTGGAGGCAGGCAAAGTAGCGGAGGAGATTTGAACCTGTGACTTGTTCGGATCTGAGCTAGTTTTGTGTGTAACAGGTGGAGATAGTACTGAGTACTTTTGAGGAGTATTGTACTATGTATTGTTACATGTTCTCTATCATTATAATATACAGATAGTGTGGGGTTTTCAGCTGTATGCTTTCCTCGGGTTACATACTGTGTTAATGTGTGCATGCGATTGATGTTTCATTGTTTTTAATGCTGCTAAATTGATGATCAACGTAGAGGAGGTTATGTATTATGCATGTATTCTGCAATAGTGTATAATTGGGATAATCTCTGTGAATAAGTGTCATATTATTCAAAATTTATACATATATCTTCTCTTCTTTTGAGGGCTTGGATTTGTGAGATATCGATTTGGAGTCTGTTTCTCACAATTTGGAATCTTCATTTGTGAATTGGGATGCTCTTTTAATTCAGAATGATCCTGGATGATAAATATGGAGTGTTAGTTGTCAAGTTCTTGAATATTTGGAATATCTTGGCCAATCTGAGTGTCATATCGATATGCCTATCTTTGACCACTATACTGATGAAAATGAAGCTGCCCCATTGTTCTTTCAAGTTCAATCTGATTTAAGTATAATTGTTGTTCCTCCTCTTGAGTCCTTCAATATTTATTCATCTTTATAATAATATTCATTGTACCCATATATGTTTGATAAGCCTGTCACATCGACAACCACCTTAAATCCTTTCGATCTTTATCCGGATGATCATGGTTGCAATCAAGTACAAGATGGTCTGATACTACAGTTGCAGGATGAAAAGTTTGAATCTATTATTAATGGCCTATTCAACTGTAAATCTTTCGTAAACAGGGAGGAATATGTAACAACTCTGAATGATCAAGTAATTTTTCAAATTTATGTATTTGCATTTTCTATCCATTAAGATCCTAATGTGTTTAATCTTAAATCTGATCGAACCAATGGCATTGAAAATGTTTTCATGCATATGTTGATAGTGGTGCATGTCTACCTATTGATGTTTCTAAGCCACCCAAATTTGATAATCCACCATCAGAAATTTTTGGGACCTGTCAGGAAGTCAAGGAAATTCAACTCTTATTGATGGTTATGTCAAGTCCATGCAATCTTGTTGAGATCTCTGAACTAAGTTGGATCTAGATTTTCATGCATATTTCTTTCCTTAATATTCATTCACTGGTTATGAGTTCATTGTTAAAGGACTCTTGTTATTTTCAAGCTGATCTTCATGATCTCAATAATATAAGTTTTGATCAAATGAAAGGTTCTTATTTGGTTAGTTCCTTTTCATGTGAATCCCTTGGGTTAGACCAAAGGTTGAAAGCTCATCTTTTGTGGATCTTTACAACCTGATAACTTGTCAATTTGATGATCAAGATAAATGAAATTTTGGGTTGAAGTATCTTTCTTTGTTAAAATATTTCAAATATGACCACCTTATTATCCCTTTTGTGCATATCATGAAGCTAATCATCTCCATGGAACATTTTCTTTTCTAGAAAACTTGTAATTGCTTCAATCATTCATCGAACCAAAACCCTTGTGTTAGTACTGTGTTTGATTTGGCATATGTTTCTAATATTTTTTCAACCCAGTATCTTGATTGGTTTCCTTGATTCATAATCTCAACAATTGTCTTGAATGCCCTAAGATTTCTTATTGTTGACTTTGCATGTAATTTGATACAAAGGGAACCAATAGAGAATCGAGAGTCTTCTGTGTTAATCAACCAATCTAGTCATAATACTAAATATTTTTGTTGTGATGCGAATACATTTTCCCATAAGTCCCAGGGTTTTCAAATTGGTTGTCTTGAATATCAAGATCCAATCCTAAATGGTTAGAGAAATCTTACATGGAAATCTGCTATGAAAATAACAAGTTCTGATCCTTTTTAATGTTTGCAAGAACTGAAAGCGCAAATGAATGTGTATTCACAAGAAACTTGTAAGGTTTGTTTGATATACATTTAAAACAACAAGGTAAAGTTCAAAATTGGCTCAAGCCATTCAATATGGAAAATTATTTGGACAATAAGCCATGCCTTCAATTTGTTGTTCAAGTTTTCAAGGTTATTATCTTTTCTATTGCACATAGTTTTATATTACTTTTATTTGCTCATATATTTGTGGTTACAGGTTGGGAACGATGATGGCTACATTGGAAATATATTTACACTTAGCCCTGACCTTCTAGATAATTAGGTTAGGAGTAGGCTTAGTTTCATTTAGTTTCCCTTGCAATGCATCCACCCTTTACCATGCTCTCCAACAAGTCTTTTCATTTGTTTGTTTTCTTGTGGTATACTCTACATGTTGTTTTATGTTCAACCTCTATTTACTTCTTTATTTTTGTTTTGTTTTGTTTTGTCATGTATTTTCTCTTTGTTTGTTAAATAAGACCTTGAATGAAAGATGCTCTTGTTTGGATCAAAACACAATGTGACAAAATTTGGAAAGGGAAATGATGAACAATGCTTGTCTAATCTATTACCTTTTCTCTATCTTGGGTTTACGTATTTTTAAAGTCAATGATGTATGAATGGAAAATACGATCCACTCAAGCGAAAAACCTTTGGTAAAACTTTGAATCCTGTATTTATTTTAGGATCCTCATTCCTCAACTCGACATTGTAAGAAAGTAGTGCTTTCCTTTCTAATCAAGTCTAGTAGAGAAAGGATGAGGAGAAAATCAATTAGTGAGAAAACCAATATCAAAGATCTATAAATACTTCTCTGAAAGGGAAACCTCCCCTTCTCTCAATAAGTTGGGATCCCTCTTCCACCCGTTGAAAATAATAAGTTCCAAAGCACAATCCTATTAAATAAATAAATAAAGGGTGAAAGAAGAGAAATACCTCTTGCATAGGGAGGTGAATCAAGTGACTTCGCCGGGGTATTGTCCATGCTTGTTGGAAGTGAAGCAATGATTTTTATCCTGTAGTGACTTTGTCAGGGTACTGTTCAGGCCTACTAGAAACTAATAAACGACAGAGATGAAACTCATACTCTGAATACATTAGAGGAAATTTCAGCCTAAAAGTGGCATCCTAAGGAAAAATAATAAAATAATAGCTAAAATAATAAAATACGAGTTATGAATTTTGGAGGGAAAACAAAAAAACTATTATGATTATTATTATTATTATATTTTTTTTTATTGTATTTTTGGCTTATCTCCTTATTGGTTTACTGAAATTTCAAGTGTATACACTCATTGGATGCGGAGTTGAATTCCACATCCAACGAGTACCCATTATGCATACTTTTGCAAAGACCCACATAGATAAAAATTGAAGATACATTAAAAAGACGTGTTCAACACATTTTTTTAATGTATCTTCAATTTTTATCAATATGGGTCTTCAAAAAAGTATGCATAATGGGTACCTGTTGGATGTGAAATTTAATTCCGCATCCAATGAGTGTCTACACTTGAAATTTGAATAATCCTATAAGGAGATAAAGCAAAAATACAACTAAAAAAGAAATAAAAAATAAAAAATTAAATTAAAAAAAAATGTTTTTCTTATTTTCCCTCCAAAATATTTACATGTATCTCTTTTTAAATTTAAAGAAATTTGATTGGTTTACATATTATGACATGGAAATTACATGAAAAATTCATGGGCACTTTTAGGCTAAAATTTCCTCTAATGTCTTAAACTCGTTGCACATATTACCATTTCCTAGTGTTGGTATCATCCTAAGACCCTTTTTCCTTCCCAAAAACATATCATTTATCCATACATTTTCATCATATATCCCTCAAAATCCTTGAATATTGATTATTAATCGTTCTATAGTTATTAAATTGCATAGAAATTAATTTAGGGGTTTTATGTTCCAGAATTAGAGGTTTTTGATGACATGGTTACAGGAAGTACCCACATCCTGTAATGAGCTTACCGTTTGACATGTGGCACAGCAGATGAGCTAGAACGAAAGGCATGGGCGAAAAGCAGAATGTCCAAGCATGGACAAACACCTATCTCCCAGCCAAATCGAGCCTCCTATGCATGCGGTCAACTTAAGTCAAAGCAGGGTACTCTGGCAAATAAAAGCAGCAACAACATCGTTCTATTTTTCATTTTTGATTTTTGTTCTTTTTGAAACATATAGCATGGAAACATTTTGAAAAGGCTATGTAATAAACGCGACAACAGCACTATGTACATTCATTGTATCGATGACATGGCTGTGCGTACGCATATGTAAATACAGTTAGTTTAATGTTTGAAGGTTAATCGTTGAATCGTTTTCTCAGAACAGAGTTTTAGTTTTAATACAAAGACATATTTACAGTCACGAAGTGTGTATACCTTTTGCATTGGTTTGATTGCTGATCGGTGATAACCAGTATATCCTTAGGACGTGGACGGGCCCTGCGTTCTTCGATTGGTATACTGTCCATTCGTTTTGTTACATTTCAGTTCTTATATGTTGCACAACGTTTATATTTGATTCGATTTCTATATCACATGGTTTGCATCACAGTTTCGATTTACATAGCTGTTGATTTACATAGCATACGGGTTGCATAACATTTATATAAGCTTTCGATTCCCACAGCCTTTGAATTTCATTACATAGATATGGTGTGCGCTTATGAACGGTTTATGGTTATGTTGAATGGTCAGCACTAGGATCTGGAAGGGAGTCTTTTAAGGGATTCGGTCCCTGTGTGACTTATAGATGCATTCTCATAAACTCTGCTTCATTTCACAGTCCATTTATGTTCTCTTTATATAGTTTAATAGTGTAAATATCTTGCATGCTGTGTGTGTTTACCAAGCAAGGGTTTTCTGAGTGATACCTCTGTAAGGAGGTTAGAATCATTGCCACAGTCATACACAGTACTTAGATTCATGATTTGATTTGATAGATACATCTCATAACTAGCATTGTAATCAAGTATATCAATAGGGTAATCTAGGTGTGTGAATGATAGGCTGCAAATCCCGGTCTTCCGTAAAAAAGCCTTGTAACCTACCTCATAATCACCTGGTCGGTAATTCTTTATGTCTATATATTTTAGACCACGCCTCTAAGCTTACGCACCTCGGTCGATATTAAATATAGAGTCCAGTCTAGTACCCTAGCTGGAATCACTACATTTTGGCACCGTTGCCGGGGAGGCGTACGTAAAGGATTCAAACAAAAAGAAAAAAAAAATTTCAATACACAAAAACAACCAAAAACACAGTTAGAAATCATGTTCATTTATGCCTAGACTTAGAGACAATCAAGGGAGATTTGTAAGAACCCCCCACCATCTCAACACTAACCCATCATCATCAGGAGCAGACTCTCCAGGGAATACAACACCAACTGAGGAGGATATTCAAACAATAGCTGAGAAATTTTATTCAGGACAACACATTACTCTTGCTGAGAGGGAAACTCTGTTTGCACATAAATCACAGCAGCAACCCTTTCCTAAATCTTCTACACAAGGGAAAAGTAGCACCATTACCAAACAATCTTCCTTTCTCTCTTTTCCACCAAGAGACACTAAGAGACCAAGTAGAATGGCTGAGGAGGGATCTGGATCAGTTCCCCATCAAGAGGAGGAGGAATCAACTTTTAAATTCCCTATACAAGAACCACAGGAGGATGAGGAGATCAAAATGAAAAATATACCCCCATCCGTGCTACCCAATTTCTATGGTATGGCTTCAGAGGATCCGGACTCATTCTTATTCGAGTTCGATATTGTGTGTCGAACTTATGGCTATACTAATGATGCTCACAGACTGAGATTGTTTCCAGCCACATTAAAGGCAGCAGCCTTGAAATGGTTTATGGGGCTAGGTGAGCATGCCATAGTGGATTGGGATGGCATGAGGAGAATATTTCTGAGGAAATATCAGCCTTATTGCAGATCCAAAGACTCTAAAGATGACATCTTTAGAATGAGTCAGCAGGAGGATGAAACCTTAGAAGAATATCTAGAACGGTTTGTCTATAACTTGCAAAAATCTAAACACCGAACAATGCCTCCTGATCTAGTCCGCACAATATTTTTGAAAGGTATCCGGGAAGAATACATGGATGATCTCAACTTAATGGGCAAAGGTGATATCTCTGCCTTACCCTTTGAAGAAATAGCTGAACTGTGTGAAAAATATTCAAGAAGTAAAGCCAAAATGGGAAAGAGAACCTTGTCATCTAGGGTCACAAAAACTGCCTCTGCTAGTGTCACCCGGGCTGAAATTGGTAATCTTTTAGAAGAGTTCAAAACAGATTTGTTGAGTACTCTAGGAAACCAAATTGATACCTTAAAAGCCAAAAAGAAACAGGAGGAAGAAGACAATATCATGGCTATTTTCTGCCCCAAGTGTCGCAAGAAGCATGCATTAAAAGACTGTCCTCTAGAGAATACCCAAGTATGTGCTTTCTGTACTGAGAATCATGATGTGTTTAACTGTCCTAAAGTTAAAATTGTGCAGAACTGTAACATGGCAGCCAACACAGAGATGGAGAATGTGTACTACATGGGTGCAAAGCAACCATGGCAGCCAAGGCAAGCACCCCAAGGTATGTTTCCTAATCAAAATATGCAATTTCCTATGAATGATCAGATGTATGCACAAAACTCATGGAATATACCTATGCCATGGCAGCATGGAAACCAATCACAAAATCAATGGAGACCGTCTCAACAGTATTCCCAATCCTACCATCAGTATCCTCAATCATACCCACCTTACTCACAGCCATATCAGCAGTACCAACAGCCATATCCATCACATTCACAGCCATATCAGCAGCACCCTCAGCCAGTTGTTTATCAGCCCCAACCTTCTCAACAAGCACTGCCTGCTCCTCCACAAATAAATGTACCACAACTTCAATTTCCAACTAATCCACAACCTCCCAGACCCACACAAATACCTGCTCAAACTGTCCCAAATCCGAACAATAGAGCAGAGAGGCCAGCCTATAATGTAGAGGAAGGAACTTCCTACTCCACACTGCCTTTACAAAACATTAATCTGAGGTCTGGTAGGGTACTCCAAAAGGATTCTCCAATAACAGACCAGCAAGAAGAAAACTTAGAAAAAGAAAATGAAATGACAACTCAAACAAGACCAAGCAGTGAAACCAAAGACAAACAGATGCAATCACTGCACCCACCTTTTCCAGACCGTTTGGTCCAAGTAAAACCACCATTGCCTCCACCACAATTTGATGTCTTGGATGAACTTAAAAATGTCTACATAAAAATCCCTTTGCTGCAAGCTATAAAGGACATTCCTATTTACACCGAAGCCATCAAAGACATGTGTCTCAAGAAACCTGCTAGAAAGAGGATTGATCCTCAGACCATTCATGTTTTAGGAAATTTAGCAGGCCTTATGACCAATACCATATCCATGGGGAAGTATGTTGATCCAGGCATTCCAAAAGTGACCACCATCATTAAAAACATACGGATCCCAAACACTTTGATAGATCTTGGAGCTGCAATCAATGTCATGACCCTTGAAACTATGAGAACACTCCAACTCATGAATTTGCAACATACCACAATTGTTCTTGAACTAGCTGATAGGTCCAAAGTCATTCCTGAGGGGATTTTGGAAGATATCATCGTCTCACTGAACTCTTGGGAGTATCCGGTGGATTTCCTAGTCCTTCAACCCAAATCCAATCTAGGAGGACATCCTATCATTCTAGGTAGACCATGGTTAGCGACTGCTGATGCATTTATTGGATGCCGATCAGGTAACATGATTATCTCTAGAGGGACCGAAAGGAAACAACTCACCCTCTATCCATCGGCACAATCACCTGCAGTGACACATAACTTGTGGCTTGATGACAAATTTAATGACAAAGAGGAGGTACAATCTGTTTTTAGCATTGACCAGATCTATGATTTCCATGAAGACAATACTGATTTGGTAGAATTATTTCTCTCACAACCTGATATATCTGAAAATTTGAGAAATGAACAATATAATGCTGCAGATGTACTTCTAGCTCAAAACTTTCAAGAAACATGCACTATCCATTCCTTGCAATCTACATTTCATGACATCTTTCCAGTTCAATCCATCACCAATACACAGAGTCAAGTCATAGAGATCAGTCCAGGCAAAACTTTGAACATAGGCAACCACCTAGACTCATCTCAACAAGAAAAATTGATTAGACTCTTGACGAAGTACCAAAAAGCCTTTGCTTGGGATTACACTGACATGCATGGGATTCACCCCGACACATGCACTCACCACATTTACACAGATAGCACCATTAAATCGGTGAGGCAACCAAAAAGAAGAATGAACCCCATGCTCCAAGACATTGTCAGAGAGGAGTTGCAAAAACTTTTGAGAGTCAACTTTATATATCCTATTTCTGAGAGTCAGTGGGTATCCCCATTGGTTATTGTGCCTAAGAAGAATGGCAAGTGGCGTATCTGTGTTGACTACAGACAGCTGAACAAAGCCACGCTCAAAGACTACTTCCCACTGCCATTCATCGACCAAGTGTTAGACACCCTAGCCGGCAAATCATCATTTTCCTTTCTTGACGGTTTCAGTGGCTACAACCAGATCCGGATTGCCTCTGAAGACCAGGACAAAACCACCTTCACCTGTCCTTGGGGCACCTATGCCTACAATGTTTTGCCATTTGGACTTTGTAACGCTCCAGCTACATTTCAGCGAGTTGTGTTAGCTATCTTTGCTGATTTGATTCATGATTGTGTTGAAGTGTATATGGATGATTTTTCAGTATATGGCAATTCTTTTGAACATGCATTAGAAAATTTAGAGAGAGTTTTGAAAAGGTGTATTGAAGCTAACCTGTCCCTCAGCAACGAAAAGTGCTTCATGATGCTAAATGAAGGGATAGTGTTGGGCCATTATATCTCTTTTCAAGGCATCCAGGTTGACCCAGCCAAGATACAGATTATTGCCGATTTGCCTATTCCACAGAACCAGAGAGAGGTAAGAAGTTTTCTCGGGTATGCTAGCTATTACCGCAGATTCATTGAACATTTTAGCAAGATAGCCTTACCTTTGTTTAAACTTCTAGCCAAAGATGTATTTTTCAATTGGACTGAGAATTGCCAACATGCATTTGAACAACTCAAGAAGAAACTATCTACCGCACCAGTCCTGAGAGGGCCTAATTGGAGCTTACCATTTCATATTTTTACCGATGCATCTGACACTACCATAGGTGCATGCTTAGGCCAAAAAGAAGAATCTTGTACATATGCAATTTATTTCATTAGTAAAAATCTCACACCTGCCGAGCTAAACTATACAGTTACAGAGAAGGAAACACTTGCCATCATTTATGCTGTGAATAAATTTCGCCATTACATAACTGGTTATGAAGTCTTTGTACATACTGATCACTCTGCCATTCGACATCTCATGAATAAACCAATAACTAGTGGCAGAGTTACCAGATGGTTACTATTGTTACAGGAATTTAACATCACAGTGTTAGATAGACCAGGCAAAGAAAACCAGGTGGCAGATTTCCTATCTAGACTGCAAAATCCAGGTGAGATTGTTCCTGTTGAGGATTCTTTTCCGGATGAGCACTTATTTGCAATTTCCATAGTAACTCCTTGGTTTGCTGATTTAGCTAATTACTTGTCTACAGGTAGGACACCTCCACATTTCACTGCAAAGGAAAGGAAAAGATTGATCAAACAAAGTGTTAGATATTCATGGCTCAATGGCGATCTCTTTTACACTGGTTTTGATATGATCATTAGGAGATGTGTACGAAATGATGAGGTAATTGAAATTTTAAAATCTTGCCATGATGAACCGTGTGGTGGGCATTTTGCAGCGAAGCGGACAGCCTTCAAAGTTCTTACTCTTGGATACTATTGGCCATCCATTTTCAAGGATGCCAAGAAGTATGTAAAGAGTTGTGACAACTGCCAAAGGATGGGCAGACCCACAACTACCGATCAGATGCCCCTTCAGCCCCAAGTTCACTTGGAACCATTTGATAAGTGGGCTCTGGACTTCATAGGACCTATCAACCCAGCCTCTAATGGTAAGAAGTACATCTTAGTATGTATTGATTATGTCACAAAGTGGGCAGAAGCAAAAGCACTGGTAAGAGCAACCGAACACACAGTAGTCAATTTCCTTTTCGAGGAGATCTTTGTGAGGTATGGAGTGCCAAGAGAAATTGTCACTGATCAAGGTACCCAATTCACCTCCAAGCTCATGAAGGACATCACAGACAAGTACCAAATAAAGCATAGGAAAAGTACCCCCTACCATCCACAGGCCAATGGGCAGGTGGAATCAACCAACAAGACTTTGGAGGGGATCATTACCAAAACTGTTGCAATGAACCGCAAAAACTGGGAAGAAAAGCTCAAGGAGGCACTCTGGGCTTACCGGATTACTTGGAAAGATACCACCGGATTTACACCATACCAATTGGTGTACGGTAAGGATGTCATGCTTCCTATTGAATTCCAAATTCACACTTTTAAATTAGCTGCAGATTTACTAATTGATTTGGATCAAGCACAAAAAGAGAGAATCCAGCAGTTGAACCAGCTGGATGAGATGAGGCAGCAAGCAGAACAAACCACCACCCTCATGCAAAAGCATAGGAAGCAATGGCATGATTCACACATTAAGAAGAAGCACTTCAAGGAAGGTGACTGGGCTCTGCTTTTTGATTCAAAATTCAAGGATGATAAAGCTAAGTTCACCACCCATTGGATGGGCCCTTATGAAATTGTTCAGGCTTATGACAATGGTTCAGTAAAACTCCAAACTATTGATGGCAAAGGTCATTCTTTCACAGTCAATGGTCATCGCCTGAAGCTGTACAACAAGCCCATCAGCAAGCAAGATTTTCTGCATACACTATCTCTGCAAGAAGAGGTTGAGGTACTGCAGCCCTCAGCTGCAGTATCACTGCCTTAGTTTTATTTCCTTTCAATTTCAAAATCAAGAAGAAAAATAAAAAGAAAAAAAAACAAAAATAAAAAAAATATAAAAAAATAAATAAAACAAAAACTAAAAAAAATAATAATGGGTTAGATGTGAAAACCAGTATCTGGCACAATCTAACCACGAATTCCTACCTGAAAACCAATTTATTGGCGGGTATGAATTCTCTTTCTGTTGTTCATTGTTTCATTTCTTAGTTGCATCATGACTTGAGGACAAGTCAAACTTTCAGTCGGGGAGAGGGAGACATCTGTTCTGTTACTTTTATCTCTCCCTTGTAAATTCTTTAGATTTCTTATTCTATATTTCACTGTAAATTTCCAACAGCAGCTTGTTACCAGCATTCCAGACTTTAACAAATAAGTTGTTCTGTCATGATTTTCAGAGGGACCTAGTTATAAATATTTTGCAGGGGGACCTGTTCTGTTCAAGACATCTATGCTATTAACACCAGCAGCAATGGGACCTGTTTAAGATATTCAGAAGGGACCTGTTAAAGCAATTGACACCTGTTTGAGACATTCCAACCAGCAGTAAAGGGGCCTGTTTAAAACATTCAGTTGGGACCTGTTAAAAAAATTCTTGACATCAAAGGCTACTTCAACAGACTTCCACCAAGCGTTTACAAGGATTTGGGCACCAAGACTTCCAGCAAATTGCAAGCTCAGTGAACCTGTAACAATACAAAGAGCTGCATGAACATCTTCAGTTTTTCCAAAGGACCTGTATCTTCAAATTTTCTTAAGGGACCTATTGCATCTTCAGTTTTCCAAGGGACCGATTACATTTTCAGTCTTCAAAAAGGGACCTGTACATTCCAATTTTTCAAAGGGACCTGTTACATCTTCAAAACTTTTCTCAAAGGACCTGTGTATTCAACCTCCCTCAGAGGACCTGTCAAAAAGAACAGTCAAAAGGATTAGCAACTCAGCATGTCAAATGATCAACAAAAGAGTAATGTATTTCTGTTCTTGGGCATTTAATTTCCTAGATTAGTTTTTAATGTAATTTTGGTGACTATAAGCTGTTGTAATTGATTTCAAGGACACCTTCATACATCCACTTATCACCCTTATCCCACCAAGTTTCATCATTTCCCTACATCAACCTATCCCTAAAACCCATCACCAACACATTCACCATGTCATATACCCTACAGGCATACCAACATTCTCTACATGACCGAGTATAATTGAAAAGGGCACGTGGTGAGCTGTGTGTTTGTTTAAAAAAAAAATACAACGGATGAGATAGAAGCGGCCTATATATATATTCTTCACCCCATACAGTCAAATCATAACAAGCGGCCTATATGTTTTACACCACACACACCCGAATCATAACCTCGCCACCCAGCATTATAGCTCAGCACTATGGGTACGCTCTCAGCGTTCTTATGCTAACATGCATACAAGCGTACAACACTCTGTTTTTAAATGAATGATTACATTGTAAGGCGAGTACAGGTTATTTCACATCCTTTCCACCCTCGGTTCCCATAACTTACAAAGTGAAAGAGTGAAGCAAGGAACGCGAGGAGATTGTTATCATTCGAGTAGAGTTACAAAGTGAAAGAGTGAAGCAAGGAACGCCGAGGAGATTGTTATCATTTGAGTGGGGTTACAAAGTGAAAATCTGAACAAGGAGCGCCGAGGAGAGTATCACTGTTTGGGGTCGGTTTACACAGTGAAATCGGTGAGCGCCGAAAAGGGAAGCATCACCATTCTATCTCTAACTCCCACCACAGTCACATCGACCAGCCAAGCACCATAATTGAAGACTGAAGGAAGCGATATATGCCAGGTAACCAACTTGACATTTCTGTGTTAAAATTTTAAGGGTATAGACAGAGAAGGGTTAGAGGCACAACCCTCTGCCATCACCATGACTAATAGGGTCGAACCCAGTACATTCGATAGCTCACAATACCATGAGGACTGTATTGAGATTCTTAGAGAAACACAGTGGCTACCTTTTCTGGAAAAATTCCATGGGAGTAATGAAGAAGTCACAAAACAATTTGCCTTTACCTTTAATGGAGAAAAGGCCCTAATAGGCAACTTCTCCTTCAGAATCTCAGAGGATACTATAGCTCAGGCAATTGGAATTAGTCCTGAAGGAGAGAAGTACTTCAAAACCAAGCAATTCAAGGAGAAATCATGGACACAGTTCATGTCCAGATCTAGAGTTTCCTCAGTAAACTGGAAGAAGGGAGTTCCAAGAAGCTGGTTAGTTCATCCTTGGGATGAAATGGTTTACATTCTTCAGAAGTTTATAACCTGTGAAGGTAGATACATCATTGTTTATCTATACCACATCAAGCTACTCCTCCATTTAAAGAAACAATGTGTAATCAGTGTGCCATATTTTCTGCTGCAAAGTTTAACAAAGATGGCCAAAACTATCCAGAAACAAAAAGGGAATGAGGACAAAAGCCTGTACCATTTTGGCCTGATTAAAATCCTCATTGAACATGAGTTGCAGAAGCGAGGGAAGCCATGGAAAGAATTCCTAGCTGTCAACCAAATCAGAGATGAGGAGGAAAAAGAAGAAGTGCAAGAAGATTCTTGGTTTATGAAGGACATAGATGAGGAAATTCCAGTGTCCAAGGCCAGCAAAGCACCTCAACCTGTGGGCAGCATAAGGACCAGGAACATGCAAAAAGAGGATGCCAAGAGGGCTGAGAAAGACAAAATTTTTACCACCTACTCCCGAAGAACAAGGAGGACACCAAAAACTCAGCTGCAAGAAGACCAATTTGAATCTCATGCCCCTGCACAAATGGATGTTGAAAGTGGTGATCATTCACCACCAGCACCAGAAGTTGACATAGAGGTGGAAAGCCATAACAAACAGGAAAAATGTTCACCACCTCCCACCAAAAGACAGAAGAAGTTAGAAAAACAAATTGAAGAATTGAAAGAAGAGCTCATGGAAGCTAACATGTTGGAAAAGGTTATTAAAAGAGAAAATGAAATGCTCAGGGCGCAAAGCAAAGAAACACAGAAGACAAATGAAAAGCTAAAGGAAAGAATCAGTGAGTTAGAGACTGAGCAATCTGAGATTTCCAACTGGGCCACTAAGTGGTACAATCAGAAGAAGGCTCTTAAAGAGAAATATAAAAAGTTAAAGCAGGAGCTCAAGGGACAGAAGGATCACTAGGTGAAGAAGAATGTAGATACCTTGCTCAAGGCAGCAGAGATCCATGCAGGCACAGAGTTCAAGGGGAGTACTTCTGGGGTAGCATGAGGACATGCTAAGTCCTTAAGTCGGGGAGAGATGTTGGTATCATCCTAAGATCCTTTTTCCTTCCCAAAAACATATCATTTATCCATACATTTTCATCATATATCCCTCAAAATCCTTGAATATTGATTATTAATCGTTCTATAGTTATTAAATTGCATAGAAATTAATTTAGGGGTTTTATGTTCCAGAATTAGAGGTTTTTGATGACATGGTTACAGGAAGTACCCACATCCTGTAATGAGCTTACCGTTTGACATGTGGCGCAGCAGATGAGCTAGAACGAAAGGCATGGGCGAAAAGTAGAATGTCCAAGCATGGACAAACACCTATCTCCCAGCCAAATCGAGCCTCCTATGCATGCGGTCAACTTAAGTCAAAGCAGGGTACTCTGGCAAATAAAAGCAGCAACAGCATCGTTCTATTTTTCATTTTTGATTTTTGTTCTTTTTGAAACATATAGCATGGAAACATTTTGAAAAGGCTATGTAATAAACGCGGCAACAGCACTATGTACATTCATTGTATCGATGACATGGCTGTGCGTACGCATATGTAAATACAGTTAGTTTAATGTTTGAAGGTTAATCGTTGAATCGTTTTCTCAGAACAGAGTTTTAGTTTTAATACAAAGACATATTTACAGTCACGAAGTGTGTATACCTTTTGCATTGGTTTGATTGCTGATCAGTGATAACCAGTATATCCTTAGGACGCGGACGGGCCCTGCGTTCTTCGATTGGTATACTGTCCATTCGTTTTGTTACATTTCAGTTCTTATATGTTGCACAGTGTTTATATTCGATTCGATTTCTATATCACATGGTTTGCATCACAGTTTCGATTTACATAGCTGTTGATTTACATAGCATACGGGTTGCATAACATTTATATAAGCTTTCGATTCCTACAGCCTTTGAATTTCATTACATAGATATGGTGTGCGCTTATGAACGGTTTATGGTTATGTTGAATGGTCAGCACTAGGATCTGGAAGGGAGTCTTGTAAGGGATTCGGTCCCTGTGTGACTTATAGATGCATTCTCATAAACTCTGCTTCATTTCACAGTCCATTTATGTTCTCTTTATATAGTTTAATAGTGTAAATATCTTGCATGCTGTGTGTGTTTACCAAGCAAGGGTTTTCTGAGTGATACCTCTGTAAGGAGGTTAGAATCATTGCCACAGTCATACACAGTACTTAAATTCATGATTTGATTTGATAGATACATCTCATAACCAGCATTGTAATCAAGTATATCAGTAGGGTAATCTAGGTGTGTGAATGATAGGCTGCAAATCCCGGTCTTCCGTAAAGAAGCCTTGTAACCTACCTCATAATCACCTGGTCGGTAATTCTTTATGTCTATATATTTTAGACCACGCCTCTAAGCTTACGCACCTCGGTCGATATTAAATATAGAGTCCAGTCTAGTACCCTAGCTGGAACCACTACACCTAGATCAAAACATTTGTGATTTGACAAGCCTTGATATGTGTAACCGAGTAAGTGAAAGGAGGGGACTATATATCTAACTAGGTTAGGTAGGGAATTTGAGGTAATGAATCAATACTTCCTAAAATACTATGACCTTTCACTTAGATAATTAAACCTAAACAAACAAGCTAGAGTTATACTAGTGTGTCTCCAAGTGTTGTCGGTGCAATCAACACCCTCCAAAATTTTTCTCACACTTGAATTTTGGAGCCTACTGAGGATATTAAAATTTGTCTCTCTATGGTTACTCCATGATTGTTTGATTTTTTTTCAAAGCATTCAAGTCTTCTTCCTAGTTTCAAATTGTCATGTCACTTGCAATCACATGCACTGTTTTCAACAATTTCAAGAGAACACATCCTTTATGCAAGCTTGAACAGGCACATCATCGTCCATCAAGACAATTCTTGTGAAATTTTCAACTCATGACATTAGTCAATGTGCACTTTTATTGACATCCCCCTTCACTTCATTTTGTTTATACTTCTATTTTGGTGAGTTTTCTCAATTGTCATCTTTTGTGCATTTTCGCTTTCATGAGTGTCGCTTTCACATTCACGCTGGTCACTTTTGCTTGTTTTCACTTCTATAAGTGGTTTTTATATGTTATATTTTATCTTGAATGTGTCACTTTCAAGGTTGTTCATATTTTTCAAATTTTGTCCTATGTTTTCCTCATGTTGCAGGTGTTGCTTTGTGATTTTCACTCTTGTATGTGTCAAACCTTTGCACATCATCAACGTTAGTTCTAACACACTCTTCTACAATAGATGGCATTGAATATCATTAGAATATGCACTATACACATTCATATATCTTAGCGTACCATTTGGTTACAGTCATCACGATTGTCGTAACCAATTTTCTAAGTGTCGTAATGGGTCGTTTCAATTGTCACACTTGGAAGCGTCACTTTGCTGTCATTTTGAGGTGTTATTTTCATTTGTGAATCCTTTGTATTATTATATATTGTATTTATATTTTTGTGTGTGTGAACCAAGTTTTAGTTATGTTCGGATGCATTTCCCTATTTTACTCAGTCATTCCCACACTTAGGCATTTAAGAGCCCTTCTTGGTCTTTTAGCCCAGTGCAAGTTGTGAAGCCTTTACCCCTCTTATAAAGTGTGGATCTCAACTTATCCATAGGATTCATTGATGTAATAACACTCCCAAATGTTGTTGCAATCAGTCCCTCTCAATATAACCCCAAATATATTGCACATTATGATCCTCCCAAAGGCAGTCACTTAATCCTTCTTACTCATACTAACTCGCTTCACTGAGTTTCGGTCACCTATCCCTTGAATTATACCTGTAGCATTCTTATTTAACAACATGGTCCTCTCTCACCCTTTTGTAGAGGAAAAACATGTAATGAAAATATCCTCCTATCCTCCTAGTGTAGTGAAATCCCCCCTGAGCAAAGTGGCTTCACCCCTATGGCCTTACTCATTGAAAAGTGAACTCCAAATGGTTAAACACCAAATGTTGGTTCAAATTTCACTAGCCTAGGATGAAAACCACATTAAAAAGCAACAATTAACCCTTATTAAAGAAAAAATCACTTTCTCTCTTGCCTCCTATTCCTTTGAGCACATGGCACACTCCTAAAGGCTGAAGCCTCACCCTTCCCCCTTCCCCAATGCGCTTTGTGCCAAGGCTTGGATTAACATATTCCTATAGAGTACATGGCATAATAGGGAAGGATGAAGGAAGCCTCCTTCCACCTTTGACTAGTCAAACTGCACATTCCTTGAAGCTTCCTTTCCCCTTGAGCACATAGTGCAATCTTGAAGGTTGAACCTTTTACCTTCCCTCCTTCCCATTGTGCTCATGTGCCAAATATTGCCTAGAATTTCCCTATAAAGCAGATGGAACAGTAGGGAAGCCTGAAGGAAGCTTCCTTTTGTCTTTGACTACTCAAATTACACCCTTCTTGAAGTCTCCTTTTCCTTTGAGCACGTAGCGCAATATTTTCTTTAGAGCACATGTCGCAACCATGAAGCATGAAGCTTTCCACCTTGTCCCTTCGACTTCCCTCACTATGATGGACCAATGATATATCTTTCTCATAGTGAATGACATAGTAAAAATGAATATTGGAGCCCTCCTATGCCACTGATGAATTTGACCGTGCCCTCTTGTTCGAACCTGCTTATTTTAACCCTCTCACAGGCCTATCATGAGTGGATCCTTCCATGAGCCAGGTAGTGATAGGATATATGCTTTTAAGACTCATCCTATCTTATGATGGATTATTTTAATTGGAAGGAGTACCTTCCAAGAATGAAAAGGTGATACTTAAGAGAAGATAGCAAGGATAATGCATGAAGAAACAACTGCACAGAAGAAGTGCTAAGAGAGCTATCATGAAGACTTGAAGTAGATCATGGATTGAGATAGAAAGAATGCATTGTAGGATGACTAAGAGGATTTATATATTGATCAAAGACCCTTTGGAGGGTGAATATGAGAAACAAAGTGGATATTTCATAAAGATAAATCATAGATCAAATCTATCATCAAGAATGCAATATAAAGCAACAAGGAAGACAACCTGGCATTGCCACTTCATCATGAATTTCATGTCATCATTGTTAAGTTGTAATTAGTACCAGTGTCATTATAATAGTCAACATATGACCATGTATCATGCCACATCATCATGTGGAATGTAATGACATATTTTCAAGAAAAGGACAAAATGTAATGTGAGGAAGTTCAAGAGTCATATGTTGAATATGAAAGGTCACTTAATCATATATGGGCAAAATGTCTTTAAGAAAAGTCCAAAAGTCATTAGAAGTTTAAGATTTGTTAAGAAGTCCAAACTACACATTAGAAATCTAGGAGTCATGGGGGTAATTCAAGAGTCATGGGGATACAAAAGGTCATTGCCCTTATTATAAAATCAACCTCATAACTCAGGCAAAGGGATTTTGGAGGCTTAAGCTTTGGAGATCTAGTCTTGGCTTCTCTACTTGGCATATGAGACAAAACTATTCTTTGGAGAAGTAAGAAGTGACTTAATGTCCAACTATTGGAACTAGTGTCTCATCATTGTAAATGTGTACTTGGATATTTTACCTTACAATTGAAGCTTGATGAACCAACACATTTTCATGCATGTATTGTGAATTTCTTAAGACTATTCTTTGGATGTTTGCTAAATATGTTTTGTCACATGTACTAACAAAATTGAACTATTTGGATGGCCTTAGTATTTATCTTGTTGAAGGTGTGTTGTATATGGTTTAATGATCGTTGTCTCTAAGTGAACTATTTCTCCAGGGAACTAACAAACCTTTCTTTGTTCATGTGTCTCTCTTAGGTTAGTACTAGTAAACATTGCGATCAATGTTTCACAATGTTAACTTACTTTCTTATTTAAGGTTTATGTATATAATCTATTATGTTATTTATTGAAACCAAGACGAACCTTTGCGTTATGGTGGCCAATCTAATACTCTAGATGAGGCTTCTATTCCAAATGGTGTGAGGTATAATTGGGACTTCACATCGGGGAGACCCCCTGTATGTTTTCTATATCCAAGACCATCAATAGGTTGTTACTATTGCAAGAATTGAATATTATTATCATTGATAATCCTAGAAGGTAAAATCAGGTAGCATACTTTCTACCTCACTTGAGCAACCATGGTGAGATAGTTCCATTATTTGATGATTTTCTAGATTAAAATTTATCTGCTATATCAATTAAAATTCCATGTTTTACCAATGTAGCAAATTATCTATCCTTGAGGAAATTTCCACCTCATTTTACTTATAAGCAAAAAAAGAGAATAATTAAACAAAGTGCAAAATATAGTTGGATTAATGGAAATATTTTCTACATAGGGTCTGATTTTGTTTTTAGACGATGTATTAGAGAAGATGAAATGTTTGATATTATTAAATATTTTAATTATGATCACTGTGGTAGGAATTCTGCTGATACGAGAAAAACCTATAAAATCATTAAACAAGGCTATTATTGGTTATCCTTTTTTAAAGATACAAGAAAATATGTCTAAATCTATGATAGCTATCAAACAATGGGTAGACCAATAACAATTGACGAAATGCCCTTGTAGCCACAAGTTATTTTAGATGCATTTGAAAATGGGATCTATATTTTGTTGGACATGTAAAGCCTAAATTAAGAGGAAAAAGCTATATCCTGGTATGTACTAACAATGTTACCAAATGGGAAAAAATTAAGGAATTGGCCAGAGATTTTGAACAATCAATAGTTAATTTTCCCTCTGAAGATGTTTTTGTCAGATTTGGAATTCTTAGAGAAATTAATACTGACCAAGGAGCACATTTTGCTTCCAATTTAGTGCAAAAAGTATTGGGAAAATACAAGGTTAAGCATAGAAAATCCACTCATTATCACCCACAATCTAATCAATAAGTTTAATAAACAATAATACTCTTGAGGCAATTAGGACCAAGACAATCCAAATGCACAAGAAGGACTAGGTAGGAAAGCTTCCAAAGGCTCTGTGAGCATATAAAATCACTTGGAAAAGTGCTACTGGTTTTAACCCTTATGAACTAGTGTTTGGTTAGAAAATTCTTCTTCCCATTGAATTCAAAGTCCAAACATTCAAATTAGTAATAAAATTAGGGTTAGAATTTTCTCAAGCTTAGAAAGAAAGAAGTATGCAATCAAATCAAATTTATGAAATCATGCAAGAAGTACTTCAACATAATATCATTATCCGATAGCAAAGGTCAAAATGGGATGATCAACTCATAGAGAAAAACGAGTTCATAATTGGTGATTGGGCTTTATTCTTTGAATCCAAATTCAAAGATTTCAAAGCCAAATTTACCACTAATTGGATAGGCCCATATGAATTAGAAGTATTTAATAGTAGCTTAGTTAAGATAAGGACAATTGATGAAGGAGTTTCATTTCTGATTAATGACCATAGACTGAAGCTCTATAACAAGTCGATCAATTGAGATGATTTTATTTCCCTAGTATTAAAGCAAGTTGTGGGTATCAAATTCAATACTTCTACCCCTCTTCCATCTAGAAATGTACTCTTCCAATATAAGAAAATTCAATTTCATCTTTAGAGGGACTTGAAAACTTAATTTTATCATCAGATGGAACTATTATTTTTATTTTATTAGCCACAAGAAGGATTTGGTAGTAACATCAGCAACCTCAATTTACTCTTGACAAAGAAATTTGAAAACTACCTCATCTTATTATCAAAACCAACATTACTATTAACTTTAGACAACCAAAAAAGGAACCTGAAAAATAAAATCTTCAGAGGGACCTGAGTCATTAATGTATTCACTCCTATGGGACTTGCAATCAACTTTAAGACAACATCAAAGGACTTGCCAAGGAGACAACAACATCATCAATATCTTTAAGGAACAAAAAAAGGGCTCGCAATTTTTATTTTATTTTATTTTTTTATGTGTTAATCTTGGCAGGTTCCATTTTCTATTAAACATAAGCAAGTTTACAACACACAGATTAACCAGGTGGCCTCAACTTGCCTCATAGGGAAACCAAGTATGTTGGCCACCGGTCGGCATTGTAAGTCATCCAAAAACAAAACAGACCTAATCTCTCTAGCCAAGCTAGATATGTCTTTGTTTCATGTCCATACACTACATAACTATATAAATTGATATTTACAACATAGAAATTAAAAGTTATCTGCATAATTTTTTTTATGTATGGGTAAGATTCTAATCCTTTTGTTCCTTTGAGGCAGATTCAACATCTGTCGAATCCTTCGCAGATGCCCCAGGCATGTCATTCAACTCTAGTATGCAAGGGATATGGTGGTCAATTCTATCCAACATGATATCTTGTTTATGCAGCTGAAAGAGGATGTTTTTCAAATCCTACTTAAAGCTCGGCATTCCCTGGAGTATCGCTTCCATTCCCACGAAGATCTATTCCATCTTGCCTAATAAACTCTTCATTAACTAGTAAAGGTACATAGTTTTCATAAATTGTTTGATTCTTCCTTGGGTGTTTCCCAGATCCGGGGCTAAGGTTCTCCAATTATCCATTTCTTCCTCTGTCTCGCTGCCTTGTTTTACTTCCTCCGCCCACTCTTCTAACAATTTCTAGATTCTAGCATCTGTCCCTTCTCGATAAGCCTTTATCGCTTCAGTGATGAGGTGTTCTACCAACTTCCTGCCCTTGCGTAGTTCCAACATGCTCGACTCCTTGTCTTTCCTTGGTGTCGGGCCTCTCCTACCACGGCCATGTCCCCTCGCAGAACGAGCCATGACTTTCTTTCTAGAACATTAGTAACAACCACAATTAGTTAAATTGAAACACAACATTGCAGTTATGTGCCACCCCTTGGTGGCTCTATTTTGAGTGTTTTTTCCATAATTATACACCATCTCCTGCTTCCCCTCTCTGTCAAATCTCTCAGTATCCGAGTTGGGGTGGTCCTGAGACCACAACCTACAATGGGGAGGTCCATAGACCATACCCCCTGTTGCACCCTTTTTCCACTCCCCATTACTAGCGTTTGCATGCAGGTCAACCATCCCTTGCTTAAGCGATTCTCCCAGACCCCTATTTCTTCTTATATTTTGCTCATTGTAGTTCAAGTTCCTTTCCCCCACTTCCCAAGGATTAATGTCTCTGCCCCTTGGTTCCACCCAACTGGGTTTCCACTCAGATTTTCTCGCCTTGCCATCATTCTAGTAGGAATTCTAGTTAACCCAGTGCTTTCTTTGCATGCAGCGGGAATGGTTGTGCCCCAAACCTCCTACTAGCTACTTCCCCCTGCCCCCTTCTACCATTGCTTGCCCCTCATGCATTTTCTTGCCATAGTCAACCTCCCCCACAAGCAATTCTTAAGGAGTGCAGTGCTTCCCAACCCAACAACATGCAATATCCCCTCCAACGTCATAGGCATTACCCGTCTGGCATAGGGTATGGATGCAAAACCAGGCAATTGCTAGCAATTTCCTTCCACATTGCCACCAACAATTTTCTATCCCCTAGGCTCTCTTGATAATTACCCTCGTCTCCCCCCAGCAAAACCCCAACCAGAACATAATTATAGTGGTGGAGCAGAGCCAAATTACATACCCGGAGTTCACAAGCGTTCGTCATCAAGCTTGGCTTCTTCAGTTCCAACGTCCTCCCGCAACAATGCAATTCCACCTATCTCCACAAGCTAACCCTCTAACATAGCACGTCTATTTCACTCGCCCTCTTATATGCCTTGCCTTACCTCCTGTCCCACCACCTTTCCCACCTCCCCAGCATGCATTCATGCCAAGGGTCACCACACCCCCTGCCTCGAGCATGTGGGGGGTGGCGGTACTAATTGCCAAGGTACCGGTCATTACTACAACCAACCTGTCCCAACTGTCGGCCCGCATCCCAATTGGGGTGGCTTGCAATTTATTTTTGGAAAGCTTACTTTATTTCATTAAATTTTAAAATTAAATTTTTCAATAAAGATACCTTCATCTCTAAAAAAATCATCCATGCTGCAAAACTTTATGGTCTCAGACCTAAAATTTTGTTAAAAACCCTAGCACTCTCTCTTCAGACCATAAAATTTCCTAAACTCTTATCAGTAATATATTTGTATTTCTATTCTTCCTTTAAAAGGTCATAAACCATTATTTTATTACTCCATTACCTTACCTCATAACAAAATGCAAAATTATTGTCAAAAAAGACTTGATATCATGGAGTTTAAAAGTATCAAAAAGTTAAATTCTTTCAAAAGTGCAATATAAGTTAGCTAGAAGATAGAGATTTTTTTTTTAACCATGATACAAAATGGGATGAGATAGTTTCACAATGGTTTATAAGGGAGTTCATATACATGATAAATCTTAAAAGATAAACATCATGATGAAAATATGACACTATAGTTGGAGGAACGAGATTCATTACTCCCTAACTTTTTGAAATATACTATGTTTTCCTTCAAGGACCAAGTGCCAACCATACTTTCATTCTTGAGTCATTATAGGGAGGATCTTTCAAGTTAAAAATGAGATATAGTAAAATCAAAGGCAACAACTAGTGTTTGAAGTCAATTTGAGTCTCAATCAAAAAAGAATGATTGAATTTTAAGGTCTTGTTATACACTTTGTTTTATTTGAAGGAATAAGGGTGTAAAATAGAGTCATTAACAACATTATTCAATGTTGCAAACAAAATCGAAGTGTTGAGCCTTGAATGGTCAAAAAGAGAAACAAGATATCTTGTTAGAAACATGGAACATTAGAGAAATTTTGAGGTCTAAAATGGGTGTCCTAAATAATATTATAAAATAATAGTGGAAATAATAAAATAAGATTAGATTACATTATCAAATTTTAGAGTGAAAAAAAAAACTACTTTTTTCAACTAGTATTTTCATCTTATCTCCCTTTGGTTTTACTCAAATTTTGAGTGGGGGCACTCTTTGGATGCAAAATTTAATTCTTCATCCAAGAAGTACCCATGTTGCATACTTTTGATGGACCTTGCTACATGAAAAATGAGAAATACATATAAAAAAAAAAAAGTGATAGCAATCACGTGTTTCATGTATTTCTCATTTTTCGTGTAGCAAGGTCCATTGAAAGTACGCAACATGGATACTCCTTGGATGAGGAATTAAATTATCTAATGAAAGAAGAAAATAATATTGCAACACATCACTTGTCACAATCACTTAATGATTGTTGTCTTGCTGTCCATCTCTTTCTTTTCCCTCCCTGTATTTGCAGTCTTTCTTCAGGTGTCCTTTCTTCCCACATTTCCAGCACACTATCCCTGATCTGGATTTGAATCTTCATTTTATTGACTTACTGCGATTTCCTACTCTACTTCCTCTTTCCATTTTTATTCCCCTAGTATCTACAGTCAAAACATTACCTGATGTCTCAGTGGAGCTTTTATTTCACATTTCCTCACTAAGGATGGCACCAACAACATCATCAAACTTTAAAGTACGAGATCTGGATACATAGTTACTAATAGCCATAACTAATCCATTCCAACTTTTTGGCAATGAGCACAAAAATAACAAAGCCCTAACTTCATCATCAAAATTTACCCTTAGAGAACTTAACTGAGAAGTAATCGTGTGTTATGAAACCAGCTCACAAAAAGATAGAAAAGAGAGATCAATGCCTTAGAATTCAGGCTCTTCGAGGGGCAACCTCCTTTACATTACACAAATGAATGATTCCTTGATGATTCAAATGACAAAACCTCCTTTCTATATATAGGAGTCTAAGGAGTCACAATATAACCTAGCCGACCTAACAATAATAATATAAAGGCACAAAAATAACAATAAAGGGATTCTATGGGGCATAGTAATAACAATATGGAGACAATAGGGGCACAACAATATTAATAAGGGATACAACTACAATAGTAATGGGGTAATCACTAGTATTATAGGGACCTAACATGCCCCTCTCCTTCAGAAAAGTGTTGTCCTCAACGCTTGAGTAGTTATGGATGCTTCTGTATAAAATTTTCATCCTCCCATGTGGAATCTTCAGCGGATAAGTTCTTCCACTTGATGAGATACTCCGAAATTGATCGATTTTGTAGCTGTCGAGTTCTTGTTTCTGTGACTACTTCCGGTTCCAATATAAGTTTTCCTTCCTCGTCAAGTTCTAGTAATATTGTTTGAACTGGGAGCTTGTTGCCTATAACCTTCTTTAAACATGAAACATGGAAAACTAGGTGCACTCGAGAAGCTGCAGGAAGCTCCAATTTGTATGCCATTGTACCAATCTTTTGCAACACCTTGTATGGACCATAATACTTTGGTGATAATTTATTATCCTTCTTAGCTTGCTTGAAGGACATTTGTTTATATGGTTGTAGCCGTAGGAATGCCCAATCACCTACATAAAAACTTCTTTCGCTGTGATGTTGATATGCCTGTTGTTTCATTCTATTCTATGCAAACACGAGGTTATCCTTTAAGAGTTGGAGGACTTGTTGTTGATGCTTGATGTGATGTTCCACTGCTTGAACCTTATAATTTTCTCTTAAATATGATATGATGGATGGTGGTTGATATCCATAAAGTGCCATAAATGGGGTTATTTTTGTTGCTATATGGAAGGAAGTGTTATACCACCATTCAGCTAGAGGAAACCATTTGACCCATTGTGTTTGTTTATCAGATAACAAGCAATGAAGATATCCTTCCAAACATTTTTTTACTATCTCAGTTTGCCCATCAAATTGAGGATAATAAGATGAGCTATGAGATAACTGAGTACCGAGACAAGAAAATAATTCTGTCCAAAAATTTCCAATGAAAATGGGATCTCTGTCACTTACAATAATCTTTGGGTTTCCATGTAGCTTTTGAATTGTTTTCATAAATGCAGTAGAAACTGTACTGGATTTAAATGGATGTGATAATGCACAAAAGTGTGCATACTTGGTAAGTCTAACAACTACCACCATGATGACACTCTTTCCCTCAGACTTGGGTAAACCTGTGATAAAATCCATTGAAACCTCCTCCCAACATTCGCTTGGAATGGATAAAGGTTGTAATAGACCCGGGGTCTTAATTTTTCAACTTTATTTTGTTGGCAAACCAAACATTCCGCCACAAACTTTTGAATATCCAATTTAAGGCCATCCCAAAAAAATTCCTTCTTAACCCTGTGGTAAGTTTTTAAAAATCCTGAGTGCCCTCCTAAGGGAGAAGTGTGCAATTCTATGAGAATCTTTTGCTTGAGTTGGGAATTCTTACAGAGGTATAAGCGATCTTTGTACCATAACGAATCATTTTTCCAGCTAAATGTATCAAATGTACTGGAATCTTGTTGTAACTTTCGAATAAGTGCCCACACTTCTTCATCATTCTTCCATTCCTCCCTTGCTTCGTTTATCCAATCTGGTTGGATAATAGAAATGGTGCACAACAGTGCTTCCACATCCTCATCCTTTCTTGAGGGTGCATCTGCCACCACATTTTGCTTCCCTTTTTTGGAGATGATTTCAAATTCATAACCCAACATCTTTGTGACCCACTTTTGTTTCTCTTCGGAGGATAATCTTTGTTCTAAAAAGTATTTAAGGCTATCATGATCCATTTCTACCTTGAAGTGTCTTCCCATTAGGTAGGGTCGCCATTTCTTAAGTGCATGTAGTATTGCCAACATTTCCTTCTCATAAATAGCTTTGTGTAAAAACTTTCCCTTGATTGGACGACTTTCAAAAGCAATGGGTCTTTCATCTTGCATTAAAACACCACCAATTCCATTTCCTGAAGCATCACATTCCACAATAAGGGTTTTTGTGAAGTCCGGTGTAGCTAAGACCGGTGCTTCGCACATTCCCTCTTTAAGATGTTCGAAGGCCTTTGTTGCTTCTGGAGTCCATAAAAATGCATTTTTCTTCAATAATGTTGTTAGAGGTGTTGCTATTCTCCCATAATTCTTAACAAAATTGCGATAATACCCTGTCAACCCGAGAAATCCTCACAGATGCTTTATGGATGTGGGGATTTTCCATTCCTTAATGGCTTTAACTTTGCTAGGGTCTACTTTAACTCCTTCATGAGATACAATATGACCCAGATATTCCACCTCTTGTACTCCAAAGCAACATTTGGATCTTTTTGCATATAATTGTTTCTCCTCCAATAGTTGTAGCACCCTGTCAACATGTTCAACATGATCCTTCCAAGACTTGCTGTAGATTAGTATATCATAAAAAAATACTAACACAAATTTTCTAAGGAAGGGTTTGAAAATGGAATTCATCAAACCTTGAAATGTAGAAGGTGCATTGGTAAGGCCAAAAGGCATGACCAAAAATTCATAATGATCCTCATGAGTTCTAAATGCCTTTTTCATAATGTCTTTAGTCTCCATTCTGATTTGATGATATCCTGAACGAAGATCCAACTTGGTGAAGTAAATTGATCCATGCAATTCATCCAGTAATTCATCAATGACAGGAATGGGAAACTTATCTTTAATAGTGAGCTTGTTGAGCTCCCTATAATCCAGACACATGCGCCATGATCCATCCTTCTTGTGCACCAATACTACTGGAGCAGAGAAAGAACTTTGACTAGGTTGAATTATACCAGCCTCTAACATTTCTGCAACCATACGTTCAATTTCACTCTTTTGGGCATAGGGATATCTGTACGGCTTGATGTTTGGAGGAACACTTCCTGGAATTAGATGAATAGCATGATCATGATCACAAATAGGTGGGAGACCTTTGGGAGTCTCAAATACCTTGGAATGATTGTCCATGACTTTTTGGAGATCTGGAGAAATAGATGATTTCGATGTGGAAACATCTATCGAAGATAATTGTGCAATTACACTTCTTTGTTCCTTTTTTAGAAGCTTTGTCATACCGTTAGAGCTTATTATCTTTCACAGTTTCCCTGCAATACCCCTTAATTCAACTTCCTTTCCTTCCGCAGAAAATTTCATAAAAAGTTCTTGCAAATTAAAAGCTATTGTACCCAAGGATTGTAGCCATTAGACTCTTAGTACAACATCAGCACCTCCCATTGGAATGGAAAGCATTGGGCTAGTCAATACATATTCTCCCATGGATAGCTTGATATTATGGCACTTTCCAGAGAAATTTATTGTTCCTCCATTTGAAACCATCACTTGACACTTTGGTGCTGCATATAGGAAGCAATTCAATTCTTTTGCTACCTTACAATGAATAAAATTGTGGGTACTTTCTGAATCAATCAACACTATTACCTTTTTCTTCTTGATTTATCCTTCTATCTTGATGGTTTGAGGAGTGGTAATTCCAGCCAATGCATTACAAGATATGGTCGGATTCATTTCTTCTTTATCTAGGCTTTGTTCATGGAGTATATACTCTTCTTTTGACCTTTATTGCTCCTTTTCTTCTTCCTCTTCACGATCTATGTAGAATAATTTCTTCTCAGCACACTTATGACCTTTAGTGTATTCGCTATCACAACTGTAATAAAGCCCTTTTGCTCTTTTTTCTTCCAATTGTTGTGGTGTCAACCTTATAGGTTGTGAATGACTAGGGGCAACAACACTTCCATCTTTATAGTTGTGAGTGGTATGCTTCTTGGTTGCCATAATTTTTCTTTCAATTTTTTTTGCTAACCTGAATGCCTTCTCTAATGAATCAGGTTCCCAAAGGCGAACATCATGTTGGATATTATCCCTTAAAGTTCCTATGAACACATCAATCCTATGCTTCTCTGGAATATTTTTTATCTTTATGTTCAATTTTTGGAACTCCTCAATGTGCTCAATTATTGAACCCTTTTGTTTGAGACTTATCAATTGGCTAAAAAAAGTGTTGCTTTTTGTATCCTCATAATGTGCTGTCAATTCTTCCGTAAAAATTGCCCAAGTGATAATTTGTTTATAAGATCAAAGCCATTGATACCATACAAACTGATTTGGTTCCAAATATAAAGTTGCAATACGTACCTTTTGTGTGTTTTGCACATTATTGAGATCGAAAAATTGCTCCATCTATAATATCCATGTTGCGGGATCCTTGCCATCAAACTTCCTCATATCGATTTTTGGAATATGGTGGGTCTTAAATCCAAAATTAAAGTCTATGAAATCATGATTAGCATTTCTTTTGTTCATATCATGAGTTTCCTTTACTACCCTTTCACCATTGGTAAGTATTTCTTATAGTAAATTTGTCAAATCTGTCTTCAAATCTGCCATGCCTGTCTTCAAATTTGTGTTCAAATCTATCTTCAAATTGTCCATCTTAGCTTCCATGCCATTCATCTTAGCTTCCACGCCATTTATCTTAGCTTCTATTAGCTTTTGTGAGAGTGACATTTGTTGCACTTGGTCTTGTAATTTTGATATATCATGTAGCATTTCTTCCTCTTCTTCATGAGTCATGCTAGAGCTTTTAGGTTGCTTACTAGGTGTTTGCATTTTCTTTCCTCAGGGCATTAGTTACCAATAATAATTCTCTACTATGACCTTTGAATTCCTTCAAAAAATTGTTTCAAACCAAGATTAAGCAAGAATTAAAAAAAATCTACACACCTTTTTTCACTTTGTAGGAGCTCGATATTTCCTCTGATGTATCTTTGTAATTTCGGATCATCCAGTTTTGAAATTGCGACTTGCAATAGCCCTCCGTGTCTTCTTTCCAATGCCACTAGTTTGATCCAAATTGGATTCTCCAAGGAAGAGTTATGCCAAATCTCCCACAGTGACCTGATTATAGACTCGTTCAGTAGAGCTGATTATAGACTAGTTCGGTAAAGCGAACTTGTATGACGTGTCACATGTCCCTGTTTCAATATTTGGCTTTGAAAAATATATGTAAGAAACTACAGTCCTTCCTCTTTCTGTACCTTCTTACAAAATTTCAATCCGATGCTCAAAGAGAAAGTTATGTTGGTTTTCCCCAGGTCACTTGTTTGGAATGTAATTCAGGAGTCTGCAAAAAGACCAACTTCTTCAGATCATATCTCCGCAAATGTAGTGCGAAAAGATCTGAAATTCAGACCCGAGGTTTAGTGAGATTTTGTCTCAAATGGGTTTTTTTCACTTTTGAAACGTCGTAGAAAAAAACTTATAGCGAAAATTCCATGATGACCTATTTGGAGCAGCAAAACCCTAGAATCCAAAAGCTCTAATACCAAATGTTATGAAACCAGCTCACAAAAAGATAGAAAAGATATATCAATGCCTTAGAATTCAGCCTCTTCGAGGGGGTAACCTCCTTTACATTACACAAATGAATGATTCCTTGATGATTCAAATGACAAAACCTCATTTCTATATATAGGGGTCTAAGGAGTCACAATATAACCCAGCTGACCTAACAATAATAATATAAAGGCACAAAAATAACAATAAAGGGATTCTATGGGGCACAGTAATAACAATATGGGGACAATATGGGCACAACAATATTAATAAGGGATACAACTACAATAGTAATGGGGTAATCACTAGTATTATAGGGACCTAACATCGTGTTAAATTCATTTAAATGATCAACAATGGACCCTCCTTATGACATCTTCATATTAAATAGACGCTTCATATGAAATATCTTATTTGAGGCAAAGCTTTTTTCATATAGTTTGGCCAATGCCATCATTAAACCTTCTGTTGTCATTTCCTCTAAAATTTTGAATTCCACTGTTAGTGCCAAACGCAACTGTATTGTTCATAGTGCCTTTCTATCGAGAATCTCCCATTCTACTTCTATCATACTCACCAGCTTCTTTGTTTTTCTACTCAATGGTAGGTAAATATCTTTCTGATACAAATAATCGTCCATCTACATTTTCCATAGCTGGTTGTTTTGGCCATTAAATTTCTCGACCCTAAACCTACGATCTTCCGCCATTTCTCCCACTTGAACCAGGAACCCTTCTTTTACTATGAAACTCGTAGTAAAAACACGACAATGAAATGTTTAGAGAGTTTGAAAAGGGACACAAATCAAACTCCACAAGTTCAAAAACCCGTAGTAAAAACATGACAATGAGAATTCAGTCCTTTTCATGTTTAAAGAGTTTGAAAAGGGACAAAAATAAAACTCCATAAGTTTTTTTTCATAAATTTGTCTCTCAAGTCTAAAAAAACATAAAATAATACAAGATAGAACCTATTGACCATGTTCGATCAATGTATTCCATTTTCGTAAGTAATCTTTCTTAGTCCAGAAAAAAGTTAAACTTATACTAAGTATATGTCACTTCCAATCTGTTTACGAGCTGAAAAGGACAAGCACATGTTTGGTCAATTTAGTGTGTCCTAAATTGCTACATTAATTATCAATCCGGGAGTCATAGACTGATGAAGTGTGGCACACTATATGTGTAAGACAACCTCTTTCTTATCTTTTTGTTGTTTTCAATTTTTATTTTGTTTTGAGGGTTTTTATCTTCGTATATCTCCTAATATGAATGGAAATCCTATTCCTGAGTTTTAAGAATACTCTAGAAGGCAAGTATGGATATAGATTTTAAGGCAATTGTGTCCTCTAATGATTTCCAGAACTTAACACTTCAGAGGGTCTTAGAACATACCAATGATGAAATTAATACTTGAACAAGAATAAAAATGTGCTGCTATTTAAATCAAGCAAATAATGAACTAATGATCATGAAACCATTATCTCTACTACTGTCTAAATATAGAAAAATGAATTAAGCTACTGCACTCAAATAAGTAAAAAATTGCAATCTAGTAAAAGTAAAATCAATTCACATCATTCATAGTCCAATACCTCGCTAGGTAGTCTAAGCTATGGTTTTCGAAGATAATGTCAATGATATGAGCAAGTTGATGTCTAATTGCAGAAAAGTAAAACTAAAATCAAATCACATCATTCATAATCTGATTCCTCGCCAGTTAGTCTAAGCTATGGCTTTCGGAGATAATCGTCAATGATATGAGCAAGTTGATGTCTAATTGCAGAAAAGTAAAACTAAAATCAAATCACATCATTCATAATCCGATTCCTCGCCAGTTAGTCTAAGCTATGGATTTCGGAGATAATCATCAATGATATGAGCAAGTTGATATCTAATTGCAGAAAAGTAAAACTAAAATCAAATCACATCAATCATGGTCTGATACCTCGCCAGGTAGTCTAAGCTATGGCTTTCGGAGATAACATCAATGACATGAGCAATTGATATCTAAACAAGTCAGCAGAGAGGCTAATTCCATGTCACTAGTTATTACGAAAATTGCATGAAAAATGCCCGGCCTACTCTGTCCTAAAACATACACACATTGATAAGTGTTAACAACTATATACAAAGCTTGTAAAATCATAAACAAGAATGAAATGTTAATATCATAACAGATGAAATATATACACAGGTGGATAACTATGAAACATGTGCAATGGAAATAAGGAAACAACACGTAAAAACTGTACAGCAACAAGGAAAACGAAACCTCAGCATACAGGGGCCCTCTGCACAGCTTTGGTCAACAAGCTATCAATCCAAAATTGTGTTCACGCAATCATATAGAAACAGAGTCTTCTTTATATATCAAAATAGAGGAAGAAATCCTCTCGTTACCATAGTGGAACTAGTGCCACGGCACAGTAACTAAAAATTTAACAGCAAAATTACATTAACAAAGACTAACTCTATGTGTATGGAAACACGTTATTTATAAAAAAAACTTCATAACTGTTTTCCTATGAAACTACGTCAACAGAAGACACGTAAAAGACAACGTCCATGGATTTAGCATAATGGTTGTTAAGATTATTAAATCTATCAACTGTGGCTGTTGGATTCACATCGTGGGGAAATCTACAACTGTCAGCATGTCCCCAGGGATCTAGGAACGACCACGAATCCTTCACGTGCTTGAAGACAGAGTCTTGTTGCTGTAGGATTCCTCTGTTTGACCACTGCTTGACCACCTTTGACCATAGCTTTCCTTGATGAATCCGGCTGAACCAATAGGACCTAATCCATGTCCAGGTCATTCCTGATCTACCCACGTGTCCCGTTTTGCCTGATGACACTTGTAACTTGGAGTTTAACAAAAACAACTGCGGAAAGTTGAATCAGCTGTAGAAAGTGCTTGCATTCCGCAGCTCATGAGCAAAATCCAAGTCAAATAGCAAACACAAAAACATAGTCAGAAAACCACTTAAGTGCTCTTTCAGAATCAATATGCAATGATTTTGATAGCTTATGAGGTTCCAGGTGAGGGGAAAAGTCTAGGAAAGTGTGTAGGAGATATGTAGTTTGAGGACTCAACATACCCCCACTGTGAAGGTGTTGCATGTCCTCATGCAACCAAAAATTTGACCACCCTCCTTTTAGTTCATGTGTTCTGATACCTCTGCCAATACATCCAGCCTTCTTTTCTTCTTTCTTGGGACCACTGTCATCCTCGGCTTCCTCATTAGACACCTGAATTTGAGGTTGATGAGAACCCTGCTCAACCTCCTGTTCTTTTTCTTTAATTTTCTATTTTCTTTTGCCATAGCCCAAGATGCAACATGGTGTTGTCGTGAATAATCTTATCTAACCTGCCCTGTTCTTTCAATGTTTCATTTTCTCTTTTTATGTGTCTATTTAAGACCTCCAACTCAAAAACTTCATGTTTTAGTGATTGGATTTGAGCTTCTTGAGCTGTATTAGGCTAGGCAGATGAAGTGCCTTGGTCTGTGGCTGTTTTCTCAAAGGTCTCAATATAATCATACATTTCTTGCTGGACTGGATCTATCTCAGGCGTGGTCTTCCTTGGGCTGTCCCCAAAATCTGGTTGAGAAGGACTGATCTCAAAATCTGGCCGAGAAGGACTATTTTCAAAATCTCGCTGAGGAATAGGAGTATGGTGTGGGTCACGGCCAGGAGGGATTGCTGAAGGTTGTTCCAGTGTTTCTCCTCCTAAATCAATAAAGTGGGGCCCTTTCGTTTGTACCTTCCTCAATTTTCCTTTAAGTCTGGAGCTCCTCAAATTTTGTAAACTAGTGTCTTCTTTCTCCACACTTTGTTTTTCTTTCCCTTTTATCTTTGCTGCAGCTGACTATTCCTGAAGGTAAACTAGTCTTTCAGACAGTATTTGGTGGTCCTCTTCTGAGGAAGGTTCTAGGGTTTGATAGATAGCCTCAATATTTCTTTTCCCTTTTGATTTTCTTGGCTTCTTACCCTCAGTTCTTTCCTTCCTACTTTCAGATAATTTTTCTTCCCTACTAGTTTCTTCAACTATGTTAGTAGGAGTGTCCTGAATTCTATCACTTGTTTTCTTTCTTCTACTTCTCCTTGATGTGCTACTTTCAGGGGTTTCTTGTGGATCTTGAAAGAAATTTCTAACTAAAACCTGCTCCCATGTGTCCTTCTTTTCCTTCAATTTTTTTCTATCAAAATTTTCACAAGGCCGTGATGATACAAGTGGGGTTCTACGTCCCCCAGATTCTTTTGGACGGTGATGGACATTTTCTTCAGGTTATTTAACAAGAAGTAGGGAAAATTAATAGATTGATTTCATAGAAAATTCATCAGCAGCTGGGTGTGGTACATGTACATTGACCCGAATCGTCCCTCACAGGTAATGAATTTTTGGATTATCAATAATAGACTAGCCCATTTTTCCTCTAAAGCAGAGATAGGGATTCCACGTTTGAAAATGGTTACATCCATACTTGGATTTCGTAGGATAACCCTCCATGCTCTCTCGTCAAAGCTTTTATTTTTGAACCAGCGTTCTCCCTCCTGTGGGAGTTCGGTTGCAGCTGCTATGGACGCTTCTGTGACTGAGAATTTAAGGTCTCCTACCTCAGCTTCCACGCTATCAAAATCCCTTGCAAATGTCTTCGTAACTTCCTTTTTGTAGCCTCTCAATTTCGGAAGGAATTATAGCCACAGTGCCTTCCTTAACATGCTTTTTAATTGCGGATACCCTTCCATAAATTTGGGTCCTTCTGGCTCTGCCCTCAACAAAAGACCCATTCCTTCCTCCTGACTTAAACACATTTGCGTGGGTATTGGATGAATGGAGGTGAGACAGCTGGGTTAGTAGGGAATGGACAAGATTTATGAGAAAAACGAGTGACTGTAAATGGAAAATAGAGAACAGGTAGCGAGAGTGAGTTCATGGAGCGGAGTGGAGGCTTATGTGAACAAGGTAGGAATGCAAACAAGACTTCAATAGAATAGTAGCGGAGTAAAGTGAGCACGACAGAGTTTTAAACTTGATGGCCACGAAGCAAACATAAACATGCTCACGAAATGGCTGCGGAATTTGTGCGACGGAAAAGGGTAGTGATCAAATCGACCACGTCCCCATAATTACAAGTGGAGTGTCAAAGTACAGCCAAACACAAGTTAAATCTAGAGGCTTGATCATGAGGCCATTTGAAAAATAAATGCAAGGTTCGTGGAGGAATCATATAAAGGTCGTGGAACGATTATGGACACTATCAATGCCAATCGTTGCATATAATGGAGCTGTGGGTTCATAACTATATAAAATGTGCTCTAAATGCTATTTGAAATAAATCTTACTCATACCTTGGAAATTTTTTCACTTTTCATCCATTAACCTTTGATCAACTGCTCCCCGTTGATACTTTTAGGTACCTCATATCTTCAAAATAGGTCCTTGGTCACACTTGCATTTGATTTTCATGATTATTTAACTAACATCTGACTGTCAGTGTTGAAAAACAGAGTGATGGCTGCGAAATCAGCTTCTAGCTGCGGAAACTGGGTTCAGCTGCGGAAACTGACACAGTGATCATATGACTGAATGGAGATGGATAAATAATGACTGAATGAATGAAAATGGTCATAAAAGGAATTTTATTGGTGGAATGAGATGATGAAATTAAAATCAAATGAAGTGAAGTGAGATGTCATGAAACTATGAATAGAATGAGAGAAGATTTTTTTTTTTTGAAAATATAGGGTATTAGGAGTTCCTGATTTTTGCCCTGTATTTTCTGTATAAGATTGCCAATCAGTAATTGGTTTTCAGGCTTATATATATATATATATATATATATATATATATATATATATATATATATATATATATATATTTTAACAGAAAAGAACAAAGGTTAGGCTGGTGGAGAAGAAGGATTCTTCTTCACCAGCCTTATTGCAGAACTATCTTGAAAGATTTTGACAAATTCCTCTTTTGAGAGTGGCTTATCATAGATCTTTAATCTGTGGCCATTTACAATAAGAGGAGTTTGATGTTCATCAATGGTTTTGATTCTTACCACTCCATTGCTAAAGATTTTGTCAATCTCATATGGCCCAAGCCAATGAGTCTGAAATTTTCCTTTAAAATATTTAAAATTGGAATCAAATAGCAATGCCCAATCTCCTTCTTGAAACTTTTTCTCCTTGATGTATTTGTCATGCCACTTAGCTCTTTGATATTGAACTAGATCAGTTCTTAGGATTGCCTCTTGTCTGATCTCATCTAGCTCATTCAACTGCTCCATTCTATGCTTTAGGGCTTCTGATAGATCCATTCCCAACTGAACTGCCATCTTGAAAGTTTTGACTTGGAACTCAATGGGAAGCAGGACTTCTTTCCCATAAACAAGTTCATAGGGAGAATGTCTTGTTGTATTCCTCTATGTAGTTCTATAGGCCCATAAGGCTTCAGGAAGCCTTTCTGCCCAATCTCTTCTGTGTAGATAAACAGTCTTGGTGATGATGCCTTCAATAACTTTATTTGTAGACTCCACTTGACCATTTGCTTGTGGATGGTAAGGAGTAGATTTTTTGTGCTTGATTTTGTATTCTTCCATAAGCTTTTCCACTAGGTTGGATGTAAATTGACTTCCCTGATCTGTCACAATTTCTCTTTGAACACCAAAGTGAGTAAAAATATCATCATAAAGAAAAATAACAACTGAATGCTCAGTAGCAGAAAATAATGCTTTGGCTTCTACCCATTTAGTGACATAATCAGTACATACCAATATATACTTTCTTTGTTTAGATGGTGGGTTAATAGGTCCAATGAAATCTAAAGTCCATTTTTCAAAGGGTTTGATGAGTACCTATGGCTGCAATGGCATTTCATTTGAAAGGGTGGGTTTCCCTACTCTTTGGAAACTGTCACACCTTTTGACATATTGTTTTGCATCTTTGAAGAGGGATGGCCAATAATATCCTAAAGAGAGGATTTTATAGGCTTTCCTTTTGTCAGCAAAGTGTCTGCCGCATGGTTAATCATGACATGCTTTGAGGATATCAGGAATTTCATCTTCCCTAACACATATTTTGATCACAAGACCTGACCCTGTTTTAGCCAATTCGTTAGAAATCCATGAATATTTTGAACTTTCCTGAATAATATTTCTTTTTTCACCAGGAAATAAATGTGGAGGTAGTTTCCCTGTAACCAAATAGTTAGCTATATCTGCATACCAAGGGGTCTTAGTAGTTACTGCAAATAAATATTCATCAGGAAACTTATCCTCTATAGGAGAATCTTCTTTAGTATTCTGAATCCTAGACAAGAAATCAGCTACTGTATTTTGTTTCCCTGGTCTATCCAACACAGTAATATTGAATTCCTGTAAAAGTAGGAGCCACCTTGTAACTCTGCCATTAGCAATAGGTTTGTTCATTAGATATCTAATTGCAGAATGATCAGTATGAATAAAAGTTTCATAGCCTGTTATATAATGTCTGAACTTATTGATTGCATGAACAACAACTAAGAACTCTTTTTCAGTCACAGTATAGTTCAACTCAGTGGGAGTTAAATTTTTACTGATATAGTAAATGGCATAAGGAACTAAATCTTTTTGACCCAACAAAGCTCCTAAAACTGTATCTGAAGCATCTTTAGAAATATGGAAAGGAAGTTTCCAATTTGGTCCTCTGAAGATAGGCGCTTCAGATATTCTTGTTTTCAAAGTTTCAAACGCTGATTGACAATCAGGATCCCATTTGAATTCACAGTCTTTTGTAAGCAGTTTGAAGAGTGGAGATGCTATTTTAGTGAAGTTTTCTATAAATCTTCTATAATATCCAGTAAATCCTAGAAAACTTCTAACATCTTTTTGACAATTTGGAATAGGCAATTTGGAGATGACTTCAACTTTTGATCTATCAACTTTAATCCCATCCCCTGAAATATGATGTCCTAAAACAATACCTTCAGTAAACATCATAAAGCATTTTTCATGGCTTAATGAAAGGTTTGTCTCTTTACATCTTATAAGGACTTTTTCCAAATTTTCTAATGCCTCTTCAAACGAATCACCATAAACTGTAAAATCATCCATATAAACCTCTACACAATCATGAATTAGATCAGAAAAAATTCCTAGTACTGCTCTTTGGAATGTTGCGGGTGCATTACATGATCTAAAAGGAAGCATTCGATAAGCAAAAGTTCCCCATGGACAGGTAAATGTGTTCTTATCCTGATCCTCAAGTGCTACCTGAATTTGATTATAACCACTAAAACCATCCAGAAATGAAAAGTACTTTTTGCCTGCTAATGTATCTAATACTTGATCGATAAAGGGTAAAGGAAAGTGATCCTTCAAAGTTGCTTTGTTCAATTCCCTGTAATCAATGCATACCGTTCATTTACCATTCTTTTTGGGTACTATAACCAAAGGAGAAAACCATCGACTATCTGAAATTGGATAAATAAAGTTTACATTGAGTAGTTTTTGGAGCTCTTCTTTCACTATCTCCCTAAGATTTGGATTCATCCTTCTCTGAGGTTGTCTGATTGGTCTACTGTTTTCCTTGATATAGATATGATGGATGCAAGTCTTAAGGTCAATACCTTTCATATCAGTATACTCCCATGCAAAGGCAGTAGAATGTTTTTGCAAGATTTTGGTTAGCTCTTCCTGTTGTGATTTTTCCAAATTTTTGTTGATATTCAATGTTTTACCTGGAAGAATCTCAATGGTAGAACTACCAAACTCTTCCATAGAGTAAAGAGACATTTGTCTTGATGATAAGTACTCAATATCAGAATCTAACTGAAATTGTGTGTGGTCATATTCTGAAGGTGTTTCAAAATTTTCTAATGTGTTCAGAATTTGACTATCTTCACTGATTTCAGAAATGGTAAAGACCGGTTGTATACTGTCCTCATCATCGACCCATTCATTGTCTCCTACTTCTGTAACCTATTTTGCTGGAGGATACAGATTGAATTTCTTTGTCAAACTACCATCAGAAATATACATATCTCCAGATCTACAACTAATGAAAGCATCAACTGTGGCTAGCCAAGGTCTTCCTAGGATAAGTGGATGCCCTCCTAAATTACTCTTGGGAGTTAAAATCATGAAATCTACTGGATATTCCCAAGAATCTAAGGAGACTGAAATATCTTCTAATACACCGTCTGGTTTGATTATTGATCTATCTGCAAGTTGCAGTAAGGTGGGTGTAAAAAGAAGATTAGGAAGTTTAAGTTGTTCCATAGTCTGTCTACTCATAATGTTGATAGCAACCCCTAAGTCAATCAAAGTGTTTGGAATTTCTATCCCATTTATATGGGTCTTGACAATTGGACTACCTGGATCTACATATTTCTGCATGGTAATTTTTCTCATCATGATATCTGCAATTTTTCCTACCAGGTGGATTCTTCTTGTATCTCTTGGTTTCCTTCCTGGTCTCTTAAGACTCAACTCCTTTATTGTTTTTGCTAGAATATGAATCTCTCTAATGGCTTGTAGCAAGGGAATCTTGATACAGACATTCTTTAATTCATCTAGAAAATCATAGTCAGGCAACAAGATTTGTTTTTCCACCCCTTTGTCAATTTGTAATCTTTCAGGGAAAGGAGGTGTAGATGAAGATGCAGGTTGCTCAACTATAGGAGTTGTGGGGGTTGACTCTTTTTTTTTTTTTTCTTTTCGAATGTTTGGGTTTTGAAGAGATGCTTCCTCAGACCATTTATTGGTTTTAAGAGAATCCTCCTCAGAGGTATCTTGCTTTTGAACATCTATAGAAGGTTTTTTTAAAACTCTACCAGACCTGAGTTGTACATCATTGAGGGGAACAATCATATAGGTAGGAAATTGTTGTCCTTCTACCATGTAAGCATTTTGAGGATTTTTGTTATTGGGTTTTGGCAATGGCTGGGCTGGTAGTTGACTTGTCTTTTGTTGAAATGGAAGCAAGAGTTGAGAATTTGGATTTTTTTGAGAAGGTTGTTGTTGTGGAAATGGTAATGAAAGTTGTGGGTTTTTATTTGGAATTTGTGGATTTTGTTGATTTTGAAAAGATGGAGGATATTGATAAAATTGAGCAAATCTCCCATAAGGATTTTGCATCCCTTGTGCCCATGATTGATATGAATTTTGAGATTGGGGCCAAGGTTGTTGCCAAGAGTTCCAATTTGGTGGGAGCTAAAAGTTCATAGGATTGTTAAATCCTTGATTTTGTGGCCCCTGCCATGGTCTTCTTGAAACAAAACAAAGGGATTCTACTGAATTTGGATCTTCCTGAAAGACAGCTTTGAGCCCAGGAATTGAAGGACAATCCTTGGTCTCATGGCTTTCTGAGCAAATCACACATGTTTCTACAACTTTTGCATCCAAGGGACATTCCCTTAAAGCATGTTTCTTTCTACATTTTGGAAAAAAGATGGCTAAGGCTTCGACTTCTGCTTTCTGTTTGTTTTGTATTTTAAGGGTGTCTAGTTGTTCACTAAGGCTCCCTAGAATATAAGTTTTGAACTCATCAAGCATATTGCCAATCTCTGCCCTACTTACTGATCTAGTTGCAGATTTGTTTGCTCTAATAAGAGAAGGATCTCTAGGCCCTTTTCCAGTTTTAGATTTTCCCCTTGAGAGATGGACACATAGTTCTGGTATGTCATTGAGTGGAAGTTGAGAAATATCTCCCTTCTCTGTCATGTTTAAAATATCTATCCATTCATCTCTAATAGCTTTTAATAGAAGGGCTTTCAAGGTTTCCTCATCTAAATTACTCATTTTTTCTCTCTTTAAGTTGTATTGAAATATTTCAAGTAAATCCTCCAAGTTTTCATCTTCTTTTTGCATCATCTTGAATACCTCATCCTTATGATTGGTGGGCATGCAATAATCCAAGTATCTATCCAAAAATGTTTGTTTCATATCATTCCAAGTTCTAATAGATTGAGTGACTAATCCCATGAACCATTTCAAAGCAGCTCCTTTCAATGTTGAAGGAAACAGTTTGAGTTTTTGAAAGTCTTCCATATAGTCATAGGTTTGGCACAAGACTTCAAACTCAAATAGAAATGTTTCAGGATCCTCACTTCGCAACCCATAAAAGTTTGGGAGGACAGATGGTGAAATGTTTTTAATTTTTGTATGGGTTTCCTCATCGACTATAGGGAATCCAAATGAGTTATCTCCATCCCTATTTCCCCCATTGTTACCTCTACCTCCTCCATTGTTTCCTCTTCCTCTACCTCGACCCCCTCCTCCAAATCCATTTACTACTTCCTCTGTCATGATAGTTTCCTTAGAGTTCTCAGAGTCCTCTGGTTCTTCTATTAATGGCGAATGAGGAAGAATTTCTCCCTCCTCTTCTTCAGGTGATTCTACTTCTTTGATTACAATATGTTCCCCTGTAGAAGTGAAGAAAGGTTCTTCTCCTAGGTCAGATTTAATGGATAGTGTGGGAGAGTCTCCTAATTTGGTTGCTGCCCCTTGAATTCCAGGAATCCTAAGGCTGGGAGTGTGAGTCGGAGATGATGGAGGTGTATCTTGTCTATTCCTTGAAGTAGCTGGAGTTGTGAAAATCAAACTTTTGGCCCTAGCTATAAACCTTCCCCTAGAATCTCTTGCTCTATGCATGTCATTTTTATTTTTATTTTTATTTTTCAAGTCGGGCTAATAATTTTCTTTCTGATCTCTCAGGTCACTCTAGGTGCAAGAAGAGAGCATAATCAAGAAATTATTGAAATAACAACTCTCTTTTCTGATCCTTCAGATCACACTAGGTGCAAGAGGAGAGCATACTTCAAGAAGTTATCAATTTTTCCCTTTTTTTTTAAGAGATTGGCTACCTAGTTACACTTCCCCGGCAATGGCACCAAAATGTTTGGTCAATTTAGTGTGTCCTAAATTGCTACATTAATTATCAATCCGAGAGTCGTAAGTGATGAAGTGTGGCGCACTATATGTGCAAGACAACCTCTTTCTTATCTTTTTGTCATTTTCAATTTTTATTTTGTTTTGGGGGTTTTTATCTTCGTTTATCTCCTAATATGAATGGAAATCCTATTCCTGAGTTTTAAGAATACTCTAAAAGGCAAGTATGGATATAAATTTTAAGGCAATTATGTCCTCTATAATGATTTCCAGAACTTAACACTTCAGAGGGTCTTAGAACATACTAGTGATGAAATTAATACTTGAACAAGAATAAAAATGTGCTGCTATTTAAATCAAGCAAATAATGAACTACTGATCATGAAACCATTATCTCTGCTGCTGTCTAAATATAGAAAAATGAATTAAGCTACTACACTCAAATAAATCAAAAATTGCAATCTAGTAAAAGTAAAATCAATTCACATCATTCATAGTCCAATACCTCGCCAGGTAGTCTAAGCTATGGCTTTCGGAGATAATGTCAATGATATGAGCAAGTTGATGTCTAATTGCAGAAAAGTAAAACTAAAATCAAATCACATCATTCATAATTCGATTCCTCGCCAGTTAGTCTAAGTTATGGCTTTCGGAGTTAATCGTCAATGATATGAGCAAGTTGATGTCTAATTGTAGAAAAGTAAAACTAAAATCAAATCACATCATTCATAATCCGATTCCTCGCCAATTAGTCTAAGCTATGGCTTTCGGAGATAATCGTCAATGATATGAGCAAGTTGATATCTAATTGCAAAAAAGTAAAACTAAAATCAAATCACATCAATAATGGTCTGATACCTCGCCAGGTAGTCTAAGCTATGGCTTTCGGAGATAACATCAATGACATGAGCAATCTGATATCTAAACAAGTCAGCAGAGAGGCTAATTCCATGTTAGTAGTTATTACGAAAATTGCATGAAAAATGCCCGGGCCTACTCTTTCTTGGAACATACACACACTGGTCAGCGTTAACAACAATATACAAAGCTTGTAAAATCATAAAAAAGAATGAAATGTTAATATCATAACAGATGAAATATATACACAGGTGGATAACTATGAAACATGTGCAATGGAAATAAGGAAACAATACGTAAAAATTGTACAGCAACAAGGAAAACGAAACCTTAGCATATAGGGGCCCTCTGCACAGCCTCAGTCAACAAGCTATCAATCCAAAATTATGTTCACGCAATCATATAGAAACATAGTCTTCTTTATATATAAAAACAGAGGAAGAAATGCTCTCGTTACCACAGTGGAACTAGTGTCACGGCACAGTAACTTTAACAACAAAATTACATTAACAAAGACTAACTCTATGCGTATGGAAACACGTTATTTATAACAAAAAATTCATAACTGTTTTCCTATGAAACTACGTCAACAGAAGACACGTAAAAGACAACGTCCATGGATTTAGCATAATGGTTGCCGAGATTATTAAATCTATCAATTGTGGTTGTTGGATTCACATTGTGGGGCAGTCTACAACTGTCACCATGTCCCCAGGGATCTAGGAACGACCACAAATCCTTCACGTGCTTGAAGATGGAGTCTTGTTGCTGTAGGATTCCTCTGTTTGACCACTGCTTGACCACCTTTGACCACGGCTTTCCTTGATGAATCCAGCTGAACCAATAGGACAAGATCCATGTCCAAGTCATTCCTGATCTACCCACGTGTCCCGTTTTGCCTGATGACACCTGCAACCTGGAGTTTAACAAAAATAGCTACAAAAAGTTGAATAAGCTGTGGAAAGTGGCTGCATTCCGCAGCTCATGACAAAAATCTAAGTCAAATAGCAAACACAAAAACATAGTCAGAAAACCACTTAAGTGCTCTTTCAGAATCAATATGCAATGATTTTGATAGCTTATGAGGTTCCAGGTGAGAGGAAAAGTCTAGGAAAGTGTGTAGGAGATATGTAGTTTCAGGACTCAACATACCCCCACTGTGAAGGTGTTGCATGTCCTCATGCAACCAAAAATTTGACCATCCTCCTTTTAGTTCATGTGTTCTGAGACCTCTGCCAATACATCCAGCCTTCTTTTCTTCTTTCTTGGGACCACTGTCATCCTCGGCTTCCTCATTAGACACCTGAATTTGAGGTTGATGAGAGCCCTGCTCAACATCCTGTTCTTTTTCTTTAATTTTCTATTTTCTTTTGCCATAGCCCAAGATGCAACATGGTGTTGTCATGAATAATCTTATCTAACCTGCCCTGTTCTTTCAATGTTTCATTTTCTCTTTTTATGTGT